>JAYRBT010000177.1:28305900-28385604 GCA_036023395.1 Myiotriccus ornatus | reverse complement strand
ATTGCCAGCTGTTCAGATTTCCTTTATGGTACTGTTTAGAGCCTTTTTCTTCAAATGTGAAAGTATTGGTAATGCAGGCTGTGCTGGTAATGCAGCCTAAAGCAAGTTGATTTCAAGATGTATGAGATTTCTTCCAGTGCAATAAGGGAACCTTCCTGAAGTCGAAATGAGTCATTACTCCCTCATAAACCCGCTGTAGACAGTCCCCTCTGCTGGCATCAGCTCAGAGCCATCTCTGTGTTACACCACTTGCAAAGAAATGGCTCTATGCGTATGTCTCTTTTCCCCCTGCTGCCCCTGGCTTTCCACAGTAATTGCCATTCTCCTCTGTTCCCACATGTACAAGGAGATCTACAGGAAATTATATTGCTAATTAAGCTATGGAAGACAGTACAAAAGCCCTAAACTATAAATACTCCATCTGTGTTAAAAACCAGTGACATGTATTGTCATTGCTGGTTGGAAGCCAGCACAGCCAAGGAGGTAGACAGAGACTTCTGGGAGCAGGCAGCACAGGCACCAACGGTCATGGAGAGTCTCTGACTGCTGTCTCCAGCCTCAAGTCACAGCATCACTGCAGAAAGAAACCAGGATAACAAGCAAAAACATGATTCTTGGATTTCCGGCTCTTCTAAATACAAACTGCATCAAAGTATAGGTGATGCCTGTAAGGATTTTTATATAGTGTTATGCTTAAAGTAGCTTTCTGGCAGCAGCGTAGTCCATGGTAATGGGACGAAGCTGGAAGGGTGTTCACAGACACTTCAGCAGCATCCGTGGAAAAGATGTTTGCTGGTGCATTAGTGCACCCCAGACTCCCCTGCTGCTGCACTCCCAGACTCCCTGGTCCAGTTATGGACCAGCTGTAGCTGCGTGGAATGTCGCCTCAGGGCAAAGTCTGCAGCCAGGGAGTGCCTGTAGCAGCTGTTTGGTGCCCTGCTCATCCATACCCGGCATCTGCAGGTCCTGCCCGGCTGGTGGGGCTGTGGGGGCCTTCCAGAAGGACAGGTCCTTAGGGCATGGGTGTGGGACAGGTGCCTTGCTGGGTTCCCTTCCTGTAGCCAGACCGCTCGCTGGCTGACCATTCCCTCTGAACACGCATTTCCTGCCTGATGCTGTCATGCCACGATGTGCCTGTGCCAATCTGTGCTTTGTCATCGGCTCAGTTCCTGCCGATGAATCCAATCCTGGAGTGTGTGCTGATGTGTTAAAACCACTCTGTGTTACTTTGTACTGAGGCAAGTGGCTGAAGAGGGAGAGCAGGCGCTGGGAATGACGCCTGCAGCTGAGCAGCCCTGGCAAGTTTTGCCTTCTGCTATTGCACCTACAGACTGCACCCCAGCTATGAGTTTTGCTTTACAACCCAACCAAGTTTGGTTTGAAATAATCCAAACCTTTTTGGGTTTGATGGAATTTAAGATGTTCACATTCTTCACAGGCAAGAGATTTAAAAAAAATACCAAATATTCAGAGAAAAACAATAAATCTTAAGACTCGGCAATCCTGTGTCTGCACAAAAAGTATGTTTTCTAGGTCATGGAAATAGGTTAATTAAGCACTTACAGGAACTGAGATCTGGTCCACAAAAGTACTTACAAAATGCTACTGGTCACTGCAAATGCTTCAGTTCAAAGTCTCAGTCCTCATGACATACACAAAGATGCTGAGTTGATGAACATTCATATCCATTAACCAGAGCTACAGGACATGCTGGCAGCACTGCTTCTCCCTGAAATGGTCCTAGCAGCACCAGATCAATGAGCCCAACTGTTCATTACAACAGAGGGGGCCACAGCAATGCACTCACAAATAAGCTCGTGCACAGCTGGGTATTGTTTTGGTAAATCGTTCTGTTTACGTGCAGTTTCTCATAATAAAACTAAGACTACACTAAGAGCTACATGTAAAAGGACACGTTTCCCAGTAGAAGCACTTCGAATTAAGGCATTCAGGGAAATAAAGTTGTGCTTTCCTCCTTAACTTTGACATTCAGTGCCTAGTTGTTCCAATGGTTCTTCATTGCTGTATCTCTTAGGCACGTTTCTTGCCAAACTTGGATTTTGTGTAGTGAATGAAACAGAATTTTAGGCAGCCCAACTTACCTAGTGAATGAGGCAGGTGTCCTGAGGGAGAATAGTGCTGTAATCAACTTCAGTGTTATTTTTGTATGCTGAGAAGCTAGATCCAAGTGTTTCAGGCAGGTTTCATCTGTTTAGCACCAGGGGGGAATTTGCACCTTTCAGCTGACGTGATCCAACAGCAATCTGCTCCCTTCACTCTGCTACAGCTCCCAGTCAAGGGGTCCTCCTGCTCCCAGTTTCTGCTCCCCTGGGACTTAGGAAGGTTGCCTCTGCTAACTCAGGGAGCAGAGCCAGCCCAGAGGGCTGCCAGGGCTGGTGTCATTGCATGGAGGGAAAAGTGGAACTTCTTGGCAGCAAACTGTTAGATCAGTGCAAGCCATAAATAATGCCAACCATCCTCTCTGAGGAAGTTTTTTACCCAACAAGCACATTGCCCTAGTTCTTAATTAACTGCCCAACCTACAACACACAAACTCACTTCTGTACAAAATAAAGTCCCTGCAAAATGAACTGCTCTGCTTCACTCTCTGGGTGAGAGAACTGTTTACCCACAGGGCTTCCACGTGCAGCCCTGCTGCAGCAGGACAGACACTCGCCAGACACTGATGAAGAGCAGGCAAACCTTCTCACTAGAAGGTTGTTTCTCCTTGGACACACCCTCCCCCCAAGGGACAGCTACAGAAGGCTTTCAAAACCACAACGTTTCGGAGAAAATGCTCTGACTGCACTGCACAGTGCAGGCTGTGCCTTTCCCCAAGTTGCATGAGAGGGATACACCATCCCATCTCCCCCAACACACCACAGGCACCACCACCTTTTTTTTTTGGTAGCAGTAGTTTATCTGGTTATTCAGCAAAGCTCAGCATGAGCCACTAGATTGTTGCAGCAAGCAGTGATCCATAGTTCTGCAGGGACCCTCTGCAGTCAGTGGAGGGAGATAAGTAGAGCAGAGTCATAGAATCATAGAATAGTTTGGGTTGGAAGAGACATTTGAAGGTCATCTAGTTCCATTCCAGCCCCCTTAAATGAGACATCTTCAACTAGATCAGGTTGCTCAGAGCCCCATCCAACCTCACTTTGAATGTTCAGAGGGATGGGGCATCCACCACCTCTCTGGGCAAACTGTTCAAGTGCTTCACCACCCTCATTGTAAAAAACTTCTTTCTTATACCTAGTTTAAATTGACCCTCCTTTAGTTTAAAACCATTACACCTTAGCCTATTGGTACAGGCTTTGCTAAAAAGTGTGTCCCCATCTTTTTTATAAGCCCCTTTTAAGTACTGAACAGCACAATGAGGTCTCTTTGGAGCCTTCTCTTCTCCAGGCTGTCCTCATAGGAGAAGTGCTCCTGCTATTTGATCATTTTTGTGGCCCTCTTCTGAACCTGCTCCAACAGGTCCATGCCTTTCCTGTACTGTGGACTCCAGAGCTGCATGCAGTAATCCATTTGGGGTCTTACCCGAGCAGAATAGAGGAGCAGAATCCCCTCCCTCGACCTGCTGTCACACTGCTTTTGATGCAGCCCAGGACATGCAGTTGATTTTCTGGGCTGCAAGTGCCCATTGACAGCTCATAGAAACATTTAGGTTGGAAAAGAACGTTAAAATCAAGTCCAACCATTAACCTACCACTGCCAAGTCCAACTAAACCATATCCCTAAGTGCTACATCTACACAACTTTTAAACACCTCCACAGACGGTTATTCCACCGCTTTTCTGAGCAGCCTGTTACAGTGCTTGACAACCCTTTTGGTGAAGAAATTTTTCCTAAAATCCAATCTAAACCGCCCCTGATGCAACTTGAGGCCATTTCCTTGTCCTATCACTTGTTACCTGGGAGAAGAGGCTGACCTTGCTACAACCTCCTTTCAGGTAGTTGTAGAGAGCATTAAGGTCTCCCCTGCCTCATTTTCTCCAGGCTAAACAACGCCAGCTCCCTCAGCCACTCCTCATATGACTTTAGATTCTTCACCAGCTCCATTACCCTTCTCTGGACACACTCCAGCACCTCAATGTCTTCCTTAATGTGAGGGGCCCAAAACTGGACAGAAGGTTCGAGGTGTGGCCTCACCAGTGCTGAGTACAGGAAGCTGATCACTGCCTTGGTCCTGCTGGCCACACTACTGTCCATTATGTCCAGCTTTTCACCCACTGGCACCCCCAAGCCCTCCTTTACAGGCCTGCTCTCAAACCCCTCAGCCTTTATTGGTACTGGGGGTTGCCTCAATGCAAGTGCAGGACCTTATACTTAACCTTGTTGAACCTTGTTGACATAAGCCCACTTCTTGAGCTTGTCCAGGTCCCTCTGGATGGTATCCTGACCCCTAGGCATCATCCTCTTTACCTTCCCAAAAGTGCAATTTAGTTAGATATGCGTCTGCTGAACCCTGTGTGCTTTGCTGCCACAACCCTTTAGCATTTCTGGAATATGCCCCAAATTTCCAGTGTAATGCTGTAAGATACTTCTACTTTTTTATTTGACGGCTTGTAAATGAGCTTTAACAAGGCTGAATATAAGAGGATGGGTGTTCAGTCTCATGGCAGCCTCTATGCTCAGGGTGCCTCCACTTTCGGAACAAAGCTCTCCTGTGATTTTTCTCTTTGAGAAGCTCCCAGCTGTGCTGTGGAAGGATGAACAAGTCCTCACTTGCCCCACACAATTCCACTTTGGTAGACTGAGCTTATTAACTATTTCCCTGCTTTTCTTTGCATAATTTAGAAAAATTATGGTCTCCTACAAAATCAATAACCAAACGTGCTTCCTGAGGGTAGAGAAACATCCTCTCTAAAGCTAAGGCTGTACACACTGGAGGGAAAATTAGGGGCTTCCTAATGCAATTGTTAAAGCTTTCTCTTTTCTCTGCACTAGCAGAGCACCAGTAGCTCAAACCCCAACCCACCATGAGCTCAGTGCTGAACAGAAAGGATGTCAAGATGAGCAACTTTTATCAGTCAGAGCCTTGCTCAGCAGTTCCCCATGAGCCAATCTGAGGGACCCACATGCAGCCTGACAGCCATCAGCAGGCAGAGAGATGAAAATGGTTCCCACGACCATCCTCCAACATCTCTCAGAGAAGTATCTTTTAGCTATTGGATAACACAGCTGGTCATGCAAGGCACATGGTGTTAGTCCAGGCTGAATAGCTGTCATGACTGGATTAGACATGTTGTCGTGTGCAGTGAGACATCACATTTTTAATGCCATAATTAGAGATGTTTTGGGTTTTATTTTCCCCATTAGATCTCTGCTTCATTAAGAGTCTATGAAACACATACTAGGACAAAAAATGACAACATAGAAAGTTGTCAGTGCCTGTGCAATTTTCAGGTGCAGGCACCCTCTGTTAGCTAACCTGTGTCGGTGATGCTGTAATGTGCTGCACCTGCATATACATATGTATACGGTATATATGTGCACACACATCGCACAAAATGCTTATCTTGCAAGGCAAAGGTTGGAGAAAAAATTGTTCTTGTTCATGAGAATGCTTATACCATTCTGCTAATAGAGAAAGTAGATTTGCATGAGTTTGGACTTGCAGTATTAAGGTTTGTAAATAATTTATGCACATTTTGTTGATTTAAACTAAATACTGTATCTAATACCTTGTAAGTGAAGTTATTAGGCTCTGTAAGACTAAACTCAAACGTGATGTAATCATAATGCAAGCTGTACATCAAAAGAATAGACACTCTTGTTCCATCAGACTGGTCTGTAAATGAGTCTTATGGTAGCATGCATTTGTTTCACCTGATGGGAAGATTTAAGCCTATTTAAGTGTCTTTGGTCCAGGTATGAGGGAGAAACAGGGTCTTTTATCCCTGCTGTAATGCTTTGTAATAAAACAAAATACCAGTAAGTAAGAAAAACAGGCCTTTTTGACATGTTAGGTATCAATACTTTTATTGAGTAAGTCTGTATGTCTGCCAGTCTGGGTGGGAGAGCTTTTTCTTTCCCTTGCTCCAAGGTTACAGCTGGTTCAGAAAACTGAGCTAATGTCTTCCATGTGGATAAATGCTGAAGGTGGCATTTCACAGATGTGCTCTCCTGAGAACTGAATTTGAAAGGGATGATTTATTTCCACCTGTGAAATTCCTGGGTTTGCCAACTGAGATTGTGCTGCTTCTCACTGGTAGCTGAAGTAGTTATGCCACTTGTGGGTAAGATAATGGTGAAACCACATGAGGTTCATATCTCAGATCATATGAAAATCCTTTCAAATACCCCAAAGAGTAACTTTTCAGGCTGAATATTCAGTGTGGTCTATTAGAGAGACACTGCTGCTAAGGGCAGGATGCTGGATCCAATGCTGATGACGGTTTCTGAGAAATGATGTTTACAGCTTGTTAATACCAAGAAAAAAGGAAAGCATTTGGCAACAAATCTTTTTTGAAAGGTCATGGCGCAACTAGATAGGGAGGGATGGTAACATACTGGCATAATTTATGCCCCAAAGTGCAGTGACAAGTGAAAGGCTGGAACCCATATATGTGGGGAACCCATTGCCCCACATGGCCAACCCATTGGAGCTTTAGAGATGAGCTGGAACTGCTCTGGCACAGCCCAGGATGAGGCACCCCAAGGCCTGTGGGGCACCAGGTGAGAGCAGCAGCACAGGCTGCCCTGCTGCAGGGCCAGCTTCACCCCATGCATTATTTTGTACAGGAATGGCAGGAAATGCTCTGTTCTCCTTGCAAAGAGCAATGAGGGCAAGGCCTAGTGAGTTTTTATCATAAGCTTATTGTCAAGCCTCCCACCCCTACTTAAGGTTCTCTCAGAGAATGACAAATTTATGAATGGACACGGATGCTAGCCTGGGATTTTACAAAGCAATTACTGAAATTTGGAAACTGTTTGTTCTCTGGCCAGGATGACATTATTAAAATGCATTGACCTTCATGAAAATCTTGCTGATGAAGTGAAATGGCCAGGAAGCAGGCATAAATGCAGCATTCCCAGTGCTGCTGGCCAGTTTCTGTGTCAGATATACTTCCTTTATTGCTCTAAAGTGATGCAAGGAAATAGATTCTTTTTTTTTTTTTTACTCTTTAGATATCCATCCATCCATCCATCACCTGAATTTTTCTTGATATCAGTCCACTGCTCTGGTGGGGCACCTGGCATCTGTTTATTTGTGTGCTGAGAGCTTGCCTAAGTGAACTGCTGATGGAAGCATTTGCCATTTCTCTGCTCATCAGAGCTGGTTTATTTGTTCCATCAGCAACTCTGTGCTCTTGGTTGTCTGTAGCCTGTGAAGCTATGACTGTGCCTCCACATCAGTATGAGAGGAGGATTATGTTGCCATTCAGCTTGATCTTTTCATTCAACATGCAGCTATGCTTTCTTTTTTATGTGTGTTAGGCCAGACCATCACATTGCAACTGAGCTACCTCAGTTTATGCCCAGTGAGGGGCCCTGCAAACACAGTGTGCTTTGAGGCACTGCCAAAGCAGCCCCATAGATGAATTGCCCACAGCACTCACAATGATCAAAGCAATCACTCTCAGGTGAGGGTATGAAGAGAAATAGGGGGAAGCCATCATGACCACACCATTGCTTGAAGGAATAACAAATCCCTTTGATTCACTGACCTCTTTCACTCATCCCTGGAAACTTGCTTTTGTAATGGCAAAAAGTTGGATAAGCAGTGTGAAAAGATTTTCTGCCTGCACTCCATTGCTTGCTTGCTCGGTTTTTCAGAAGTCGTAGCAGAAGGTGAATGGGAAAGAAGCGTGTTAAGACAGGATGAAGAAAGAGTTCTGTAACTATTGGTGAGGGTGTGTTTTTAAATGGTTCTTTCAGCAGGCACATTAAGACACATACATTAAAAAAAAAAAAAAAAGGCAGTTTCTGCTGTTTTCTCACTGTAGGAGGAAGAATTACCTTCAAGAAGGACCTGAGTGCAGATTTTGTAAAGGTCTAAAGAGGTCATTTCCTTCAGGACTAGTAATGTCTTGCAACCATAATGGATACACTCTTGTAGATAAAATAAATTGGTCAGGCCACTTGAAATGAGTATAGAAAGGTTGTCAGAATAAGCAAAAATCAGACAAGGAAGGCCAAGGCCCATCTGGAATTAAATCTGGCCAAGGATGTCAAGGACAACAAGATGGGCTTTTTCAGATGTATCAGAAACAAAATGAAAACTCAGGATAACTATGGGCCTGTTGGTAAATGGAGGAGTGGCCCTGATAACACAGAGAACACAGAGATGGCAGAGTTACTGAACACCTTCTTTGCATCGGTCTTCACTGACAAGATCAGTTCTCAGGAGTCTGTGACCCAGAAGACAAGGTTAAAGGAATGTTGGAAGGAAGACTCTTCCTTGGTTGAGGAGGTTTGAGTTAGAGACCACTGAGGCAAACCTGACATCCACAAGTCCATAGACCCTGACAGGATGCATCCACTAATGCTGAGAGAGCTGGCAGACACCATAGCTGAGGCCACTCGTGATCATCTCTTAAAAGTCATGGTGATCAGGAGAGGTGCCCGAGGACTGGGAGAAAGAAAATGTCAACCCAGTCTTCAAAAAGGGCAAGAAGGAGGATCCAGGGAACTACTAGCCCATCAGCCCCACCTCAATCCCTGAAAAGGTGATGAAGTGCCTCATTCTGGTGGCCATCTCTACCCACACGGAAGATAAGAAGTTGAGCAGGACTAGCCTGTATGGATTCACTGAAGGTAAATCATGCTTAACCAACCAGATTGGCTTCTACAATGAAACAACTACATGGACAGATGAGGGGAGAGTAATGGATGTTGTCTACTTCAGCAAAGCTTTTGACACTGTCTCCCACAACATGCTCATAGGAAAACTCAGGAAGTACAGACTGGACACATGGATAGTGAGGTAGTTTAAAAACTGGCTGAATGACAGGTCTCAGGGAATTGTGATCAGTGGCACAGTCTGGTTGGAAACCTGCCACTAGTGGTGTCCTTCAAGGTTCAGTACTGTGCCCAGTATTGTTTAACTTATTCATCAATGACTCAGATGAAGGGGCAGATGCCTCCTCAACAAGTTCACTGATGACACAAAGCTGGGAGGAGTGGCTGATACCCCAGAGCGCTGTGCAGTCCTTCAGAAGGACCTCTACAGGTTGGAGGTGGGCAGAGAAGAACTGTCTGAAATTCAACAAGGGCAAATGCAGGGTCCTGCACCTGGGGAAGAATAACCCCCTGCAGCAGTGCAGGCTGGGATCTGACCTGCTGAAGAGCAGTGCTGTAGAGAAGGACCTAGTGGTCTTGGTAGTGAAGCTGTACCTGAGCCAGCAGTGTGTCCTTGTGGCCAAGAAGGCCAGCAGTATCCTGGGGTGCATTAGAAGGGCATTGCCAGCAGATTGAGGGAGGTGATCCCGCCACTCTACTCAGCCGTGGTGAGGCCACATCTGGAGTGCTGTGTCCAGTGCTGGGCTCCTCAGTACAGGAAAACCATGGAGTTCCCGAAGTGCATCCAGCAGAGGGCAACAAAGATAATTAAGGGAGCATCTCTTAAGAGGAAAGGCTGAGGGAGCTGGGCCTGTTCAGCCTTAAGAAGAGATGACTGAGAGGGGACCTCATTAGTGTCTATCAATATCTGAAGGGACAGTTTTAAGTGGATGTAGCCAGGCTCTTCTCAGTGGTGCTGATCAATAGGATGAGAGGCAACAGGCAGAAACTGATGCCCAGGAAGTTCCACCTGAATATGAGGAAAAACTTCTTTACTGTGCAGGTGACTGAGAACTGGAACAGATTGCCTAGAGAGGCTGTGGAGTCTCCCTCATTGGAGATATTCAAGATGTCTGGACACAATCCTGTGCAATGTGCTCTAGGATGACCCTACTTGAGCAGGGAGATTGGACCAGGTGACCCACAGGTCACTTCCAATCTTACTCATTCTGTGATTCTGTGATTTTGAAATTCTTTGTGCTTCATTAACAAGTCTCGCATAGATATCTGATGTCTGATAATTTGTACCGATGTTTTACTAATTCATTTTGCTCCTAATTGAGGCTTGCTGTTATCCTAGAGGAAGGCTAGGGGACATGGCATGACTAACAGACTGATCCACTGGGTTTTCTGTATTCATGAGGCTCTACTTCATAAAGAGGAACTGGAAATCTTTTTCACCAGGGGGTAGTGTATGAGGCTCAGAGTGGATGAAGTTTGTGTGCTCTTTCTAATAAGCACTGCTTTTCTTTCCATAGACACTCAAGCTCCCTGAATTAGAGCGCTGCCTGAAGGGACAGGTATTATGCAAAGAGCAGCCAAAGCCTTTGTGTGTCAATGGGAAGCCCCTAATTATCACAAGAGATCTAAATGGAAAGGTGACATTCAAAAAAATGTTAAGATAAAAGCCAGGATGAATTTCCTTCCAACCTCACTTAATATAAACTTTTGTTTAAAATCACCTTTCCTGAGAGAAAGAAGAAAAGTCCAACTTGTGTGATTTCATAT
This sequence comes from Myiotriccus ornatus, assembly GCA_036023395.1. Classification (NCBI taxonomy): domain Eukaryota; kingdom Metazoa; phylum Chordata; class Aves; order Passeriformes; family Tyrannidae; genus Myiotriccus; species Myiotriccus ornatus. The sequence goes on along the minus strand of JAYRBT010000177.1, from coordinate 28,375,089 downwards.
ACACAGATTACTCATTAATTCGGTACAGTCAGCTGCTTAAGAAAGCAATCTCTTAGCCAGGAGAAGTAATGAGATGAATTGCAGAGGTAATAAGAATGCCAATATATGTGACTAATAGGTATTTCTAATCTTTCACCATGAAAGCCAAGTGGAGGACATAGGACCAGCTACTTCCAGGTGGTTTTCTAGGAGAACAGGCACAGATATGGTATGGACAAAACTGCCTCTACTAAGAAAGCCACCTTTCCTTGTGCATGGTTTTGTGCAGCTTTAGGAAATTAAAATGGAGGAGGGGTGGGTAGTAGTGCTTATGGCTACTTTTTGTGTTTCCATTTGCTTATCCTCTGAAATCCCTTCAAGACTGTTGCCTCAAGTGTCCTCTCCAAGGCTCTCAGAAGCCTAGTTTTGAATGAAGTACGAGACAGGGCTGTGTCCGTTCTATGTGAAAACTGTCCCACAGTTTCACAGTTCTCCCTGCTTGTCAGGGCTTGTAGCTGAGTTCAGTTTTGACCCATTTTTTCCTGTTATAACTGTGTGACTTTTTCCCAGAAAAACTGTGTGTGTGCCTGTGACTGGTTCTTGCTTCTGAGCATTAACCAGATTGCAATGTGAGCCTGAGATTTAGAAGTGTGGATGGAGGAAAAAGTGATGACAATCGCTGTTAATAGTGACATTTGTCAAGCATAAAATATATACTCCCATTTTGCCAGTCCTTTCCCTGTAAAGTCAGTGATGCTGTCAGCCTGTCTGGTCCCTGGGAGCTGCTACTGATCAAAGTTATTCTGCAGCTTTGGAATGACTCTGGCCAAGATCTCAAGACCCAGATGAGTATCTAAACAATGCTCCTCTGCTGTGATAATAGACACTGGCAGCAGCACAAATCTAGCTCACTGTGTCTTTTCCTTCCCATCGTGTACTACCCATGTGCAAGTCTCAGCAGTAGCAGAAATAGGCAGTAAATGGATTGCTTTATTTGCTGAAGTCAGATTTATAAATATCACTTGGCTGTATGATGGTGTGTTGCACTGCACAGCTGGGCCTTGTAGGTCCCTGCTATTGATGAAGGAAATGCATTAAATGACAAAGTCACTTTTGTCATTTGGGAGCTGTGCCCGTTCAAAGCTGCCTGCTGTCTTTGTGAGTTATGGCAGGCTTTTTCAACAACAATTTCCTTTTTTCCTGAGGGTTGTCTCTCTTGCAGTGCTGGATCGGAGATCCTAGAGCCCCTCCACCAAGCCTGCAACAGGTACAGAACCCGGGGCAGGGTGTATCACATCATGCCTTCAATCGGGTGCTGCAGCAGGTGGTTGCAGCAAGCTGCCCTCAACCCCTGCGTCCCACCTCTTAACCAACTTCTTGGCTCACCAACATGTTAAGGCTGCTTAAAACTCAGCACCTGTCTGAGAAGCTTTGCAAGGGAGCAGTTTTAACCTTTAGGAGTTTAAATACTCCTTTTAAATTCTCACCATAGTAGGCTGTGACTTTGCTGACTGCACTTCAGTGAAGTCCTGCTTCTGTGCATGACTAATATATCCCAAGCTGAAAGATTCTTGTCTTCAGAAGAATTTGAGAGGAGATGTAAGATAAAGCACACTTGGCAAACAGTCCCATCCAAATGTCATGTTATCAGGATTACCCTGGGGAAGGTGGTAGAAACAATTCTGGGTTTTGCAGGAAATCAGTGGAAGAACTCATCACAGCCTAGCCCTGACCCTTCTATTGCCACAAGAGAGCAGCTTTTTTTTGCAGCATCTCCTGCAAAAAGTACCTCATTTAAACTGGGTCCAGAAAATATTGGTGATGCATCTCTTTTACAAGGCAATCTAGGGGAATGTCATGGATAGTCTAGAGGTGTAAATTCTAGTTAGGATGCTATAATGACTGTCTATTACATAATAAACTAATTACCTCACTATATGTGTGTGTATATATCCTATTTTTCTTTCCATCTGCTTTTGAGTTTCTGTCTCTCACACTCTTTATTTCAGAATTTTGTTTTGTGTTGGATTTTTCTTGATTTAGCATAGAGTTCCAAAGCAATCTCAGTCCTCATGGTTTTTCCTGTTCTTCATAGATCTGTGTGACAAACTGTCTTAAAATTGTCAGAGCTAGTAGTAGGTACAGGCATGGTTCTCTGCTACCTGGTATTGTGTGAAGACTTTAAGTTTCCTGCTTGGAAACAATCATGCTAACAGTCAGCTCCAAGGAACTGAAGATGAAAATAGCCTGAGCCTGTCTTCCTGCTGGAACAGAACTGTTATCTTGCATTCGCTCACTATCGCTTTGTCCAATTTAATTTTAAATGTACCAAGTAGTAGAGCTTCTGCCACGTTACTTTTGGGAGATAATTTTGCATATCTCAATGCCAGGAAGTCCTTCCTGATACTCCACATTTTCCTTTCCTATCTTTACCCTGGAATGCTAATTCTATCCTGGTCCATTCCGCTAATTGGCTCCTTGCTCTTCATAGTATTTAAATGCTCTCGGGTCCTTCCTGTCATCACTTGACTATGCTACAAGCATTAACCCCTTGAACCTTTGTCTCCTGTTGGCAAGTGATTTAAGTTTTGCCAATGACTTAGGAGGCAACACTGAAAATCTCCAAACCTGGGTCGTAGACAGAGTGGTGGAAATTGTTTTTTGAATTGCTGTTAAAAAAAAAAAAAAGAAAAAAAAAAAAGAGAGAGAGAGAAAAATAATATCAGCACTAACAGAGCAATTTGCTTACTTTTGAGAAATAACATATTTAATCAATGTTGGGGTTGATTAGAATTTGCAAAATAAAGCTACTTTGTTTTTAGCAGCTTTCCTAGACCTTCTTTGCAGTCATTAGTTGCCTTATGTTTAGTTTGTTCACCTAGTTCACTTGTCTCCACTAACTTCCAGCTACATGAGCTAACGAAAGGGTGCTTAGCCAGGCAGATCTTTAAATGTTTGCAGCATCCAAAAGTAAAGTCAGTAGCCCAAATGCTTTAGCATTCACAGGTGCCTACAGCATGAAAGCTTTCTTTTTCATTTTTATTGTTTGAGATGAGAAGCCACAACAGATCACTTTAAATAGTTTGAGGGGATGCATTTGGCATGTGTTGAAGGATACATCCCTGCAGTGCTGAATGCGCCTTGTTTCTTGGGGCAGGTATGAAGCGCACCAGGGGTCTCGGGCCCAGAGCCGTCCTGTTAACCACTTCACTGCAGTAGCTGGCTGAGAGATTTGGTCTTTACCCACAAAGCTGCTTATTCAAACAGAAGCCCCTGAACTGCTGTAAGGAAAGAACAGAGGACTTGGAGCATTTTAAAGGTCGTCTTCCACAACTGGTTGTGGTACATCACAGTCACTGTCTGTGTGGTGGCGGATTCCTTTTGTCACCGACAAAAGGAATCTGAGTATTTTGTGATCTGCACTTCTTTATCAGCAAAACTCCTTCCCTTCTGCAATCCTCTTGGTCTTTCTCTTGCTTCCCAACTAGGATACCTGCATTCTTGATAAACTATGACCTTGCGGGGTACAGAGATACCTGCTTCAGGAAAGTCTGTAAATGTGGATACTGGCACATGGAATAGGTTACAAGGGTCAAGGACCAAACACAGTGGTGTTGGTTGTGAATCTTCAAGGTGAGGGAAGCACAAGGCAGATGAATCCCTCTCACCCTGAGGGGTGTGCAGCTGCCACTTCAACATGCATGTACTCATGGCCAGCAGGCCAGCAAGCCCTGGGCTAGGACCTGTCTCCTGCTTTGGTAATGTGGCTGTTTAAAGATGAAGCCACCCATTATTCCTCTCTATTCTGGTATTCCTTTCCTTTTTAGATCTGGAAAGCTTTTAGAATTGGGCTGCTTCCTGAATAACAGAGGAAAAAAACCAGAGGGAAAATCAAATCAAAATAAAATCTTCAGCAATGCTGAATAATTCGTATTTTGTACATATTTACAGACAGTTCAAATCTTTTTCCTAATATCTAAGTGCTTAACGAAAATGATGCGTGACCTCTCTGGCATCAGATGAATATGTTAGTAAACCATCCATGTAAAGCTGTAGCCTAGTCCTTATTCCCCGAGGCAGGTCCTCTGGATGCTGCCCATCTGCCTGACTTGAGCTTCACAGCAGTTGCCAGGGCCGGGGAGAAATCAGATATTCCTGCAGGACTCTGGCAAGGTTAGTATCAGGGTTGTGAGCTTACAATCACAATTGACTGATCACATAAAATGAGCACAAGACAAGAGTTTCTAACACACCTTCGACCCATTAGAAGGCAGCATGAAGTTTGCAGACAGAGATGAAATCGCTTCTAATGAGTGAACCACTACAGGGGCCAGACATGAACTAAACACTTTAGGACTTTGGTCTTTAGACTTCCCAGCAATAGAAGCCTGCCTAAAAGGCAGTTTCCTCAGAATATGGGATAAGCAGTCTGACAAATATACATATGCCTCAACAAAATGAATTTTAAATGAATCTACCACGTCGAATTGCAAGCTTAGTAGATTCAAGGGGCATGTGATTAGGCAGAATATATTTGGGTCTCAGTAAAATATTTTAAAAGGGCTCATCAAAGATCATTCAAATTGCCTTGGCTTGACAAAGACTTAGCCATTTTTAAAACTGCCCACAGTGCTGCTAATAAAGGATAGCCAGGAGCGAGGTATCAGTGGAGAGCACAAGGGAATTGTGGAGGGATGATGAGATATGCAATGTTAAATAGTCTGCAATCTATATTCAGAAATATCCCTGTGCAGGAGCCAGATGAGGGAATAGGTATTACCTGTCTGCTGTTCCTGGAGAGTACTGGGCAGGGAGGAACTGTGGGCTAAAGGAAAGGAAAGATGGTTAGAAACAATATGGTGAAATTTGTGGAAAATGCAATGTGGTTCCAAAATATGGCTACTTACTGGGGCAAGCCTGGGGGCAGAACACTGAATGAGTTTTAAGCTTGGCAACAGCTTGGCAATACATAAAACTGCAGTGAAACAGGCTTGTCAAGATATTATTCTTTACTAATTTCCATGGTATCTGAGCGCTGCAGAGATTTTTATAAATAGACACTTTCTGAATAAACTCTTCTCCCTCCTGGGGTACATTAGAAATCTTATTTGCCAATGTTTGTAATTTGCAGTGAAGGGGTGGGCTATATTGAGAAGATGGGCTTTAATTCAGGCTTGGTTGCAGCAAGATCATCCTGTTCCTGCGAGAGAAAAAAGAAGCTGCACTTATAATACTGCTGGTGACACTCATCTGTCCTGAACGCATGCAGGGTTCTCCCGGTGCAGAAAGGACCGCTGCCCCTGATAAATGTTGATGATGTGAGCCCCTGTCTGTGAAGCACATTCCTGCTCAGGAGTCAGAGCTTGAATCTAATCTGCTACTGAAGGAGCAGCCCAAGGACTGCCCAAAGCACTGGCATGGTACCTTTGCAGCAGCATGCGTGGGAGAACATGTGGGCTGCTGAATCTTCAGGCAGATGACATGATATTTTATTTCACTCTATTTCTAGAAACCCTGAACCTTCATTCCTAAGTGGTATAGGGTGCATTAGTGACAGTGGGAGGTGTCAAATGCATGATTCAGCAGTGCCTGGGTCTTTTTCCTTCAGTACAGACCCATCATAAGCAGTGGAAAGAGCTTTTAACTGAGGGTTGGAATAGGCTATTTGGCTGTGAGGGTGGTCCAGAAAGATGCCCCTGAGAGAGGGGCATGTGCCTCTGCACATGCTCTGTCTTATTAACCTTCTCTGCTTCCTAACTCATCACACTCCTTCACCTAATTTGAGGTATTTTTTAGACCTGTTTCTTATGCAACTTTCATGGGATCTTGTGGATCTTTGTGATCTTTGGTCACGCTTATGATCAAACTTGTTAGCCAATTTCAACCACAAAGGGGCCTCAAAAATAGCAAGGGTCCTCTAAGTATCACCAAAGTTGCATGTAGGAGAAAAGAGAAATCGTTCCCAGGATTGCCTCTGAGAGTCACCAGTGCTGCAGCACATGCCAGCTTGCATATTGTCACTGATGTAATCTTCTGGGGAGAGCTGGAAGGCAAAAGAAGCTGAAGGGATAGAAAGAGATAAGAGTGAATTGTACTATGATTCACTTAAAAGGACAGTTAACCCCAGGGCACAGACCCAGAGAGTGCATGGCTGGTCACTTCTGTTATTCACTGGGCTGCTCCATCCTTGCTCTGGACTTGGCCCAGCCCCAGGCAGCTGGACAGTGCTGGCCATGTAGGGTCAGGGGCTGAGGTTAGGGACAAACTCCATGTGTCTGCACAAAGAGATCTTAATGGGAGGAGGAGGAGGAGCAGCAGTGTCCAGGATGTCCCCAGACAGTACACTAATATCCATGAATCATAAGTTGCTCTGCAATCACAAGGCTGAGTCCTGTCCTTTTTCCTCAGAATAATCCTATTAAAGATCACAGAGTTGTAGCTCATTGTGCGAAAAGAATTTGACCTACGCTTCCCCCCAGTCTGTGGTGATGAGGGCTCGCCTGTGGTGAGGGCTGTTGCTATGCTGAGGGGAAGGCAACTGAGGCAAGTGTTTGGGGAAGACATTGTGTTTCCTGAGTTTTGAACTGCTAATAAGGCAGCAGAGGAGAACAGCACATTGATTGATTCAGTGTGTCTTGGGACTGGAAACACCCTCATTTGCAGCTGCAGTAGCTGCTCAGCTCTGTTAGCCGGAAAAAAAACCAGGACATCAGCTGGAGAAGTGCAGCTCCTGCATGTTTCCTTTTGCATAAAATTACAGTGGTGGGTTTGTTCCGTGCTTCCTTACTCCAGCTACAGCTTAAGTGCGTCAGAGCGCCACCCTGGAAGAGGTTGAACTGGAGCTGAAGCATGAACATTAAGTAGCACAGCAATAAAATTACACTGTAGGGTGTGCTGACCCTTCACGGGCACAGGCTTCTCTCAGAAGCAGCACAGTTTGCAAGCCAAGACCCAGGCTCTGGGAGTTTGTATCGGGGAGGACCGTGCAAATCACAGCACATTAGTTCATGATTATAGAGGTCAATTAATACTGAGGGTCATTTTATCCCCAAAGGTCCTTGAGCTTCCAACCTCACAGAAAGTCAGATGCCTGCAAGGGTGTCATGCTTCATGGACACTGCCATCTGTGGAACAGGAAAAAAGAGAAATCAGCCAAATGATTTGCAACCACAATAATCTAGAGATGATAAACGGTGAGCAACAGCAGAGTCATCAGCTCTATCCAAACTGAGTATTAACTGTTCCTGTAAGTGTCAATAAAGGAAAAAAGATAATATTTTATGCTGCCCAGGGTCATTCTGCTTGTACTTAATAAACGCTGAATTTCACCCAACTTCCCTGCCTGAGGCTTGTGCTGCTGCTAATTCACTGCCCAAGAGCCTGGCAGGCAGCACCATAGCGCTTTGGCTAAGGCTGTGCAATAGTCCTCCAAAAGGAGGGTTCTCTGCACAGGAGCTGTGCCCTGGCCCTGCAGCAGCCACCGGTCACCTCCCCTGAGAGGAGGAGGACGCTTGGGAAGGCCACCAGTGCATAGTATTCTCAAGGGATTTCAAAAAGCTATGGAGCCCTTTAAGACATACTTCAACCCACTAGAGCAGCACAGGTTGCTGCTACTGAGAAAACAAAGCTGTGCTCTTAGGAAGATGTGGCTGAGTTAGTCGTGGTAGTTCGTTTTAGATGCATTATAAAAAATCATTAAAAATATTTTGCCTTTACCCCTTTCCATACAGCTGCCACACCCCTGGAAAAGTGCTAATGTTTCAGCTGGATTGAAGAGATCCCACCCTCCGCCTGGCTATTGCAGGGGGCATCAAGCGTGGCAGGGAACGTGCCTATGCAAAGGGCTGCTGGAAGCCTGGGGTTTACTCTTTGTATGAAGCCCTTGTTCTTGGTTTTGTTCCAATGCATAAATGAAAATACTCTTTCCAGAACTGCCCAGGAAACAGAAATCACTGGAAATGTGATGGCAGACATAGCTACATTTTTTTGTTTTCCCTTTGGTGAGACACATTTCACAGACCTGGAGTAGCTGCTGCTTCGAAGTGATGCGATCTCTGCTGTTACCCTGGAGAGGTCTGAGTGCAGATATTTAGCTGTAGAGAGTGGTGGAGATGACAAGGACCATGCCAGTTTTAGTCAACAGTTGTCAAGGGCTTCCTGAGTTCACATCTCCCAGGAAACACTTCATCAGGGAGTGTGAAAGCCCTGAATTCCCAGCTATCACATCTCTTTCAGTGAAGGGCTGGGGAAGTGTGGCAAATATTGGTGGGTTCCTGAGGAGCCAGGAAACTTGTGGGAAAATCCATGTGTAATACTGGTGCAATGCTGCTTGCCAAGCAACTTTAAAAGTCTGCCTTCGTGTTGTTTGAAAATTCATGGAAAATAAGGTATTTCTGAAAGATATTAACAACTTAGTATTTTCCCAGTGGAAAACATTTTATTGCAAAATTCACTACTGTTTCCACTCATGTCCGTAGGGCCTTTATTTGGAGGAAAATGCATCTTGCTCAGTGTTATTTTCACATGGAGACAAATAAAGCACACAGGTGTCTTCCATACGTGAGCTAAGGTTGAAACCCTCGGTCACTGTGGGTGCAAATAGTTCCTGCTCAGGACAGACCCTTGCACATGGCACCATTTGCAGACTAATAAATTGCAGTCTCTCAAACCAGTCATCAGCACAGAGGTGAGAGTTGTCCTTCTGCTTTTCTACTCAACTTGCTGTCTTACTGAATAACTTGGCTGCAGCTAAACTTGGCTCTGCTATCCAGACTTCTTTTAATAAACTTAAGTCTCTGTCAGAGTGCTCAAGGAAGTTTGATACGACATCACTGCTGAATCAACAGAAACCAGTATCGAGTGGATTTGCTTGAGAAATGCATTCAAGACCTCAGCTATAATGCCAGAGTTTGAAGTTGTTCAAAACACCACATAGCCCTTGTGATTTATTACAATCTAGTCTAAGCAGTTATGGGGAGTCAGGGAAAGCAAGGGTGACCTCCCACAGGTAATACTTACCCATGAGAATAGAAAAAACACAAAATGAGAGAGCACCATTCTGGAAGCAATTTGAAGCCCTGATGTGTCTCTAGATATTTATGTGAAAAGAGACACCCCACAGTTCCAGACTTATGAGACTGGTGGGAATATTTGTATTCATTTCAATGGAGTGGGCTCTGAAGCAAATGCTCTCCCGTGTAGCCCTTCCTGCAGCATTAAACCTTGGCCAGGACCAGGACAAGTCATCTGTAATTACCTGCATCACTCTTTCTCCCTTTAACCCGTTCACTACCACCAGGTGCCAGTAAGCTCTTACCAGCTCTACCAGCTCTACTGTTCCTCCAACTCCAGATGATGTGGGCAATCTGCAGCTGTGTGGCTGCACTGACCACTTGCACCTGGAAAACCTGGGTCACACTGAAGGGGAGACAAATCTGGAAGAGGCTGCCCTCAGCTGGGAAAGTTTAGAGGAGGCAAGAGTCACAAAGAACAAAATCTGAGTGACAGCGTGGGCATGCTTAGACAAGGAGGCCAAAACCAGTTGTTGTTTAAATGTTTCTAAGCTGTTCACAGGCACTGGGGAAAAGTTAATTGTTGTCTGAAAGAGGAACTGCATTTTGTGGTTGAAACAGTATTTTCCAACCTTGTGGTTACCAGAGTAGTCCCAGAGGGCCCACAGACCAGAAGAAAAGCCCATGGCAAGTGCGAAGGGGTGAGGGAAGCTGTGACTGATGAGTATATGCTTCTGCTGCTTGGGTGATAAAAGGATCTTTCTTCTCTCTCTGCCTCTAACACATGTACATACAGGTTTATCACAGCAGGCTGCTGCCAAGCAGCTCCCTGGGACGGCGCTGTAGGTGACTGTCTTTCAAGCTGCCTTCAGACGGGGAGCGTAGGAGAAGGTGTCCCTGGAGGAAATGTCAGAGATGGGGTAGGAAAAAGGAACAAGCCATGGGGAGGACCAAAAAAGAAAGGAAGAAGATGCTGGAAGGTAAAAAAAAAAAAATTTTAAGGGGAAGTTAACAAGAAATTGAAGAGCTGAGGAAGGAGATGCCAGTGGACACAAGGCACAGACCAAGCCAGCAACGAGGTGCTCCAACAAGGGGGTAAAAATAGAACGGTACTGTAGGACTGAGGTGGATGCCTGGGAGATACTCATAGCCTACGTTTGGTGTCTAGTTCACAGAGAGGAGCTCTAACATGATCAGCATCAACTGCCATATGGTCGCTGGCTGGGAAGCCCTCTGAGCAAGCTGTAAAGGCAGTAGAGAGACAGATCAATATTCAGATGCCCAGTCCTGCTGTGTCCTGCACCAATACATCTGCCACACGTGCTGGCACTGCTGGCAGCTCCAACAACAGCAGGGACCTTCTTTAGCTCTGGCTCCAACCAGGTGCCCTTGTCGTGTTGCTTCTGCTGGCACCAGTAGCTGGTTCCAGCCCCAGAGCACCTGAATGCTGTACGACTTCTTGCTTCAGTGAAGCAGAAAAGAGTTAACTCCCCCTCAGTTCTCCAGAAGAGAGAAGATGGAAATGTTTCATACTGTGCTATTTTTAAATCGTTCAAGAAACACATTACTAACAGAAGAACAGCATAACTGACATTTCCCAGAATCAGCTGATGAAAGTGCACAACACAGCTCCTCTTGGGCAGCCCAGGAAAGGTAGAACAACTTAAAATAGCGTCCAAATAAAAAGAAAAAGCAGCAAACCATTACAGAGCTCTGTAGGCAACTCCCCAAAGTCCATTTTTGCTATTAGCCATTGTACTTAAGGCAATAGAGAGAAATTAAGCAATGAGGCCACTGAAAGGTTTGTTTCCCCATTGGATCCTAGAATAGCTTCAGCTCGTTGTTAGTGAAAGGTATCACAGTGACAGGGCTGGAGACCAAAGGCATCTATCCTATCCAGGTGTTATATAAACCTCTGTAACAAGGGTCTGGTTTAAAGTGGGGGGTCTCCAGCAGTTCAGGCTGTGGGACAGACACTTGGGAGCACCCTGTGATGTTGACATCTCTTCACTGTGGCCTGGGCTAAGACCCACAACTGGCTTCACATTATCTGCCAAATGACTCACATTATGGAGGCAGAGTATACCATCAGTTACTGTACTTAAAACTCACTCAGAATCAGGGACAGGTAGGACAAGTCATAAAAGCTGCGTATGCAAGGATCTGAAATGTCCTATGTAATCAAATAATTACTGCTAAGCTTAAACTGCAGAACAGTGTCTAAGGGCTTCTTATTTCTGAGGGCTGTTAAGGATAAATTCTGCAGTGGTTATTACGGACTAATATTCATGCAGAATAAATTCAGATGTGAAAGAACTTGAGCTGTTCTGTGGCCTGCAGGAGGCAGGAAGTCAGGCGAGGAGATTACCCTGGCCTCTTCACAGTTTATAGTGTCAGAAGGAGCACAGCTCCTTGTCAAAACACACCAGAGAGCAATAGTGCCAGAACTCCTGAGAGATGTGCTGCAGTGAAAAGCAGGTGTCCTGAAGACCCTGTCAGGAAGTGCCCATCATGTTATGACCCAGGCCATAAACATGGCTTCCCCACTTCCCCTTTGTTTTCATTATAGATTAAAAAAAAAACAAAACAACCAAACCACAAACACCACCCCCCCCCCACCCCCCCCCAAAAAAGCCAACCCTTTTCCCCTTGGTTTTGAGGAAGCAGTTTGACATGCAGTTTCTGTGCTGCAGCTGGCTATTGCTCTCATCGTGAGGAGTGAGCAACCTCCAAGGCAAGTGCCTCCTGCCTGCTGAGGAACACCATCCTTTGACAGTGCAGGATGCCCCAAAGTGCTTTTGGTGCTACCTTCAAACCTGACATGCAGCAGCCCCCCAAGCAGCGCTGTGCATGTAATGTCCTGAGCTCAGGCTGGGCTCACATCACCTACCTGTTGTGCTACTGCAATGGGGGATGCTGGAGACAGCATCTCCCGGCTTTGAAGGGCTTGCAGAGGAGAGCAAGTTAACAAGCCTAGGAGCTGTACAGGCATATCTAATGTGTGACTTGCTGTGCCTTCCTCACTTACAAGCCACCATTTGTAAATATTTGTGGTGGTGCCCAGCAGGAGGCAGGTGAAATGCACAGAGATGGAGAATTTTTTTCAGTCATAAATAAGATATATTAGCAGATACCAGTGGTAGCGTAGACATTCCCTTGGACCAAATACAGCTACTCGGAACTGCCTGGGGACCTGGTATGTGTTATACACTGAACAGCTACTGTGCACAGAGATACAACTATGTTTTGATTCAGTCTTTTCACTTCAGGGCACCTTTTAGAGGAGCTTATCTTACTGCACAGCAAGTACTGCAAGTTAGTTAGAGGTGGTTGTTACAAGTTCACCAGCATGCTTTGTTCTCCAGTAGAAACTTTGCATTCATCTTGTGAAAGAGATCCAGAAGCCCAGTGGTTACATTTTCAGTCCAGCTGTAATGTTACTGCAGGTGGATCTAAAAAAAGTACTCCTGCAAGAGGGTTTAGGATTTGTTGCTCTTCTTTCAGGAGGCTCGTCTCTGTGCAAAAGCTAAGTTTTCTTTCATGGTGAGATTCTCTAAATTGTCAGGCAAATTTATACAAAAGGACTGGGTCTATTGTATTGGGTCAGCGTGGGCAGGTTTTAGCAGTGGGGAGGCTACAGGGGTGGCTTCTGTGAGAAGCTATTGGAAGCTTTCCCCGTGGCTGGTAGAGCCAATGCCAGGCAGCTCCAGGATGGACCTGGAGTTCTTGGGCAGATGAAAATTGCAGCCAGAGAAGAGCAGAGTGAGAACACGTGAACAACTCTGCAGACACCAAGGTCAGTGCAGGAGAGGGAGAAGGTGCTCCAGGCACAGGAGCTGAGGTTCCCCTGCAGCCCATGATTCAGCCCACGGTGGGGCAGCTGTGCCCCCGGAGCCCATGGGGCACAGGGATGCAGAGATCCACCTGCAGCCCATGGGTGAGACCTGTGTTGGAGCAGGTGGATGCCCGAAGGAGGCTGTGACCCATGGGAGGCCCATGATGGAGCAGGGTCCTGGCAAGGATCTGCTGACCTGTGGAGAGAGGAGTCCATGCTGGAGCAGGTCTTCCTGGTAGGACGTGTGGCCCTGTTGGGGACCCACACTGGAGCAGCCTGTGCCTGAAGGACTGCAGCAGTTTGTGAAGAACTGTTGCCCATGGGATGGACTCATGTTGGAGAACTTCATGAAGGACTGTCTCCTGTGGGAGGGACCCCACAATGGAGCAGGGGAAGGAGTCTTCTCCCTGAGCAGAGGCAGAAACAACCTGGGATGGATTGGCCATAACCCCCACTCCCAGTCTACCTGCACTGCTGGAGGGAGGAAGTAAAACTTGAGAAGGAGGGAGGGGTGGGGGAAAGGTATTTATAAGACTTATTTTACTTCTCTTTATTCTGCTCTGATTCTCTTAGTAATTACTTTAATTAATATCCCTGTTTAAGTCTGTTTTGCCCATGATGGTATTCCGTGAGTGATGTCTCCCAGTCCTTATCTCAACTTTCGAACCCTTCACTGTATTTTCTCTCCCCTGTCCAGTTGCAGAGGGAAGTGATGGAGTGGCTTTGGTGGGTACCTGGCATCCAGCCAGGGTCAACCCACCGTGGTCTATTTTCATGTGGACTTTTGTCCTCTTACATGGAGTCTGCCCATGCAGGCTGCCAGTGGCTCCCTGGTACTGTTGTGCATCTTCGATCAGGTGGTGGGGTTTATGCTGCTTGCAGTTCCTCCAGGGCAGGGTTTTGAGAGCTATCCTATCCAAAGAACAGATAGGACTCCAGCCAGAAAAAACTCTTAATCCTTTTCTGTCTAACACCTCCTACCAAAGGAAGTCTAAACTGCTCTGTGGACACTTAACATGAGAAGAGTAGAGTGAAAGGACACAGCTTGTCTCCTGGCCATACAGATGCAGAAACCGTCTCAAACATGGGTTAAGATATTTATCCGGGGTTGCAAAACAAACGGGCAGCAAAGCTAGGAGATGACCCTCACACTTCTCTGACCCAGTCACTAGAGTAATCTTCCCTGCTGTCAAAGAAGCCCCAGGAAGGACAGCTGAGAAGGAGTGAGTGAGTGGAATGTTGTGTACACGGTAAAAATGAGCCTATCCATTGTTATTCTATGTTTTGTGTGTGCAAAGGGGGAAGAGATGGTGCAATTTGCCTAGAGGGTGGTTTCCACAACTGGAAATATTTAATTAAGTGAATTATTTTCCTAGTTGTACTTTAAAAGGCATTAGACCTAGCCTGAGCCCCATTTTGATATGCTCAGTGGACTGTGAGGAATTTACTGTCAGCTTAAGAGAGACAAAAAAGGTAGAAGTCAAATTGGTGGCAAAATGCAGTTTCTGGCTCCTTGTCAAAGCACCCACATGCCTCATTACCTTGGTTTAAAGCCAACAGACTAGCTTAACAGGGCTGTTTATTATTCCCTCCCCTTCCATCTATACCAAAAAGGGGGTTTCAGCTACAAATCCTCCATTTGGTAAGTTGTACTTTGCTTTTATTTTTTTGGATATATACCCTTTCTTAGAGCGCCTCAGTGAAGTGCGGCATTTGCATACAGCTGATAAATGCCACCTGGTGAGGACGCCTCTCGGGCCATTTCAAACATATCCCATCTCCATACCAGCTGTTTCTGCTGGGAACATTATTGTACCCTGCCGCCAGTTTTGGAGCCAAATGATCCTGAGGAGGGAGGGAGAGGGTGTTAATGAGATAATAAAAGGGTATAGTCACCATTTTCTACTGCGGTGTCAATGTGGCTTTTTCTTGACTATAAAGCCTGTTTAGCCATTGGAACATGGCTCTGTCAAAAAGAAACGTTGACTCCTTTTTTTATTGCAGCCCTCACAGCACTGTACCGCGTGAATTGTCAGCCTTTTCTTCCCCTCCTTATCAGAAAGCATCTGACCTGATTTCCTTCATGTCCCATGTAGCACAGACACCCAGCATGATGCTCAATTCCTTTGCACCAACCGATCTGCCATAAAGACACCCCCAGGAGATGGATATCAATGAAGGACATAAATGCCTCTGCTGCAGCAGTACCCCTTATTGCTGAGGGGATGGGACCAAATGAATGTCTCCACAGAAAAATATAGCTTCAGGAAAGGAGTTAGCTATATACTGTCCTAAAATTGTCTAGCCATCTTAGGTACAGCAAATGTTCAACAGGGAAAACAAAATCCTGAAGCCCAAGTGCCACAGCTGGTGCTGGAGCTGCTCAGCCACAGCCCTGCTCCCATCTCCTTCGACGCTGCAAGTGCAGTTCCACACATGGGAAGTGGTCAGAAAATGGGAGCAGACGCAAAAGTGCCCTTTCTTTCCTGCTCATCATTTCTTGAGAGCTGGACTCCCACCTCTGAACGGCCCACAGAGCTCTTAGCAGTTGGCCTCTGGGTCTATATTCAGCTAGGTCAAAGCCTCTCCCTTCTCTTTCTGCAGGCTCTGCTGAAGGAGATGCTCTTAGCCTGTGTCTACACCCCACTACACAATGTTTTGCAGTGGTTCAGCTCCTGGTGTGCTGAGGCCACTGCCTGCTGTACTGACAGGTACAGTCTCAATAGTTCATTGTAGCATTGTTTTGTCTCTGTATCTCCCTTCTCCCTATCTTATCCCCAGCGTGTCAGCTGTTTGCAGCAGGAACCTTCTCTGTAGGTGTCAACCACCTTCCTAACCACAAAATGCTAAAAGTTACCAAGAACAGGGATAGTCATCTTAGGGTAGCAATGTTTAAAAGAGTCAGATCTAGGGGTAAATAAACACATGATTTTGTCTTCAGCTACCCTAAACTTTAACAAAGCTTTGGGCTGAACAGTCCTACTGTTCCTAAAGCCTTTCCTGTCCTGAATGATCCTCTTTCATACAAATGCAAGCAGAGCTCCCAGAGAACCAGCCTGTGAACTTAGCTAATTAGTCTGCTTGCTTGGGGGGAACACAGATTAACACCTGGCTTCATCTCTGCTGATGAGCTGTCTTCAAAAACCTGTTTAGGAGGTAGGGGAGCCCTTCAGCTGAGAGGAGGTTTTAATAAGGTCTCTGCGTGCTCATCCGGAGCAGAGGGGTGAGGGTTTTGTTCAGCGCCAGTACTGCCACCGATGTGTAAGTAGGGCTGCGTGGAGTGGGATGGGGTGAGGGGCTCCAGCACCCTGGTCCATTGTTGTCTGGCAAAGCAAGCAGTACACAGGGGTTGCTTTTCCATCCTCACCTACTTCCCTTTGGTTTTCGCAGGGATTTGTTGCAGCTGTAAGCACCACTCCAGTTCTTCTGAAACATTGTGAAAGAATGTGATGATGTAGCTTTATTATTTTTAGCCTATGTTCCAAAGTGAATTATGCTTACACAATTACGGCTCTGCAGCCCTACCCTCCCTTCCCCTCACACGCAAACACTCCTAGCTTTTACATTCATATGCTAATTTTAAACAAATCTGAGACTGAGCAGAAGCCGCAGAGCGTTGAAGGATAAGTCTGTGGCATGTGGGTAGAAGAGAGGCAAAGACACACACACACTCACGGCTTACGATCTTCCTGCCGGCAGGTGGGCAGAAATAGCTTAGTCCCGGACTGTGCCAGAGGCAGTTCCCAGCCAGCCCACCGGCACAGCCGGCCTCTCCAGCCTGCCCTTGCTGGGACTCGCTCTCCCAGCCATTGAAGGGAGAGTGGCAAAAGACCGAGAGGAGTCAGGGGAAATGAATGTGGGGCTCATTCACTCTTCCTATGAAAAGTAAGCCTGAAAATGTAAAAGAAAATACAAAGCTTAGGGGCCCGTGGGCTTTATCCTTCCATGTAAGACGTTTGTTAATACCCATACAAAGCTCCAGTGAGGTGAGAAATAATTTGCACAACAATTGTTAAAGGGGTTGGGTGAGTGTTCATGGGAGCTGCTGTCCTGCTGGGTAGGGAGTCCTAAGCCCCCTATGATACCAGGCCAGCCTGGTGAAGCAGAGATGCTGCTATATGTGAGGTACCTCCCAGGGAAGTGAACAACCAGTCTCTGGTTTCTGAGGCTTCACGAGCCAGGCTGAATGGCTGGTGGGTATAAATGCAGGGTGTGTGGTTGCCTATGTCACCATTCACCACGTCCTAGCATTTCATACTTAACTGAAAAGTGATAGTCATTAGACATAAGATTTATTATGTACAAAGGATGAGGAGATAACTAGGTTCAAAGGGCTTATGATGAGTTTATGAGGCAGTTTGGCCTTTTATTTCTGTCTGAGCATTGCTCTCCAACATTTCTCCAGCAGAATGGTCCTGCTGGAGAACTGGGCTCTTTGAGAGCAGTATTTCTTTGATGGTGCTGGGTACAGGCTGATATTTAAAGGCAAAGCCACAGCTAACTCTAAGTCTGTTTGGTGGCATTAAAGCCAGCCTGAGTATAAGCTTTGTCTGTTTTATGATTCAGACTTTTTAAAAATTTTTTTACAGCTTTGCTATGGTCAATAGACAATCTTTCAACAATTAGAACATTATTTTGCTCCGTCAAGCATAAAGCTTAGAGGAAACTCAATCCCATTTGAAGTACTATAGTGTAAGATAAAGAAACCTCTTACCTTGAAACTGGAGTGTTGCTGACTGTCGGGAGACCTGAGCTGCCTGTGGGGTCAGCCTGTATGTGCCCTGGAGAAAAGCACTGGGATCAAGCTCTTTTCTGAGTAACCTCTCATTTTGAAAGTCTCAGTATTTGCATGCCCCTCCTGAAGACTGATTTCTGTTGTAGAAGTTGCTGACAACTTTCAGCTTCTATTATTCTTGGTTGCTTCCAGAAATAGAGCATGTGTATAATCCTTTTATTTTTAAAATTGTATTTATTTATAATTTTTCGCTACACCAGCATTGTATAGTTGTGCTACCACGACTATATTACAGTTGACTTTTATAATCGTGAGAAGCTCATCATCCAAGAGAAGTGTAAAATTACTAAAGTATCAGCTTAGCTCTTATTTTTAAACTAAGGTAAGCACTTATATGAGAAACATACTTGAAAACAGTCAACTTACTCTGACATTTTGATTTCACACTAGGTCAGATCCAAACCTTATTACAAATCTATAGAAGGTGATGCCTTGGTGACATAAATCAGAAGTGCCATTTCTCAGTAGATAAGTCGAGTTCAAAGGCAGCCCTTCCTGCATTTGACATGCCAAAACCTGATTTGATAATATTTAGACTACTCACCAAAATCAACCAAATCCTCTCTCTCCATCATGACAGCAAGGTATAACAACCCTTTTAATAATTAGCCCATTTAGATGGTAAACTGCCTACCACTGGGCAATGCCATTCCAAGGAAGACAAAATAAAAGCCACTAAACTCAAGTCACCAATGACTCAGGCAGCTAAAATCAAGGATTTAACTGAAAGCACAATAGCTTTTAAAGCCATAAACCACTACAAGGATCAGTTTCTACATGTTGTAGAGTATGGTAAAGGGTGATAGTGCCTCCTGCTATGATTCCTTTACAAAAAAGAAAATTCACAAAGCAGCCTAGGAAAGACTGACCCAGGTAAGTGGGACTTGCAGGGATCTCTTCAGGCAGCAAGGGGAAGAGTGGAAGGTGAGGGGAACTGTGGAGGAGCCGGTGCTTGGCCAAAGCTTGATCTTGCTGTATCCTGTCCATGTGGTTGGACCTTAAATAGCCACCTCTGCCAGCTGAGTAGTTTCCAGGCATGAACAAAAGGCAAGCTATAACTGCTGGAGCTGGAGCATTTCTGAGCTCTGTATCTAAAGTCTCTGCCTTTGAATGTGCAGGGAAAACAACAGAAAAAGCATGTTCCTCTTGCCCTGATAAGTCTGCTCGTTCCCCTGTTGAGGCAGCACGGCAAGATCCAGAGACACCAGTTCATGTCAGTGAAACATCACCTCGAAGAACCCCTGTGGCAAGTCCTTGGAACAAGAATTTAGCTTCCCCATGATGAGGAAAAGGGACATATTTCTTACTGTTGGGGATATATTCACTGGAATAAGTACTCTGTGCTTGAATGAAAAATGAGAAAACCCCCATATGGACCTTCCTCCCTGTGACCCACATAAGAAATTTGTGTCACTGTCCCCTCACAATTATAATCCGATAGTAAAGGAGCTCTATGCTCATTACCTAGCTTCATAATGAAGCACATTAGCAGGACAGGTGCACAGTTGGCAGTAGAGGCTGAAATAGGCTAAAATCCAAAGTCTTCTGTAATATGCCTTCGGGCTTTCTCTGAAGCTAATTTGTTTTTATAAGAGGATTTTAACATTAAGGAGTTCATAGGAAGCTTGCTTGCTTCCAGAAGGTGTCATTGTCCGTGTCATAGAAGCCCCAGCTGGTATTCTCTGCATTTGTAAGCCAACACTGTCAGTTGTTACATTGCCACTAAGATTTTGAAGTTGGGTCACCCAGGGAACAACACCATTAGTGTCATGGGCTGCACCCTCTGTGCCAAGAGTGGTCCTGGGGAGTTCTGGCAGGAAACCCCACAGAGGCCAGCCACCCTTTGGACAGCATCTTCTCAAAATGATCCTATGGTCCTCAGACCTCAAAGTAATATTAAAAAAAAAACAAAACAAAACACTTTCTCTTTTCCCACAGTTGTTTTGGTGGCCATGCCTGTTTGTTTGTCTGGAGGATTGGAATGTCTGCACTGACATTCCTGACATACACTGAGAGGTGGTATAGGGCTAAGTACAGACTAGGCAGGAGAGTTGAATCCTGCCTACATCCAGCAGCCTCTTTGTTTAATATTTTCCTATTGCATGTGCTGATTTCCTTGTATACTTTTAAGGTACAGAAATTACCAATCTTTTGGTAAGGCACCCTTACAAATCTTTTTGGTTGCTATATGGTGATGTTTCACATCACTGGCAAAAAAACATACTGTTGTTGGACTCTGCAGCAGGTGCCTTGCACAGAGATATATGCGGCATCGTTCCACTGCCTACAGGGGCATGATACGCTCCTTGGCAGAGCCAGCTTTCTGCTGTCAGACCCCCAGAAGGGGGTCTGGTTTGCTGCACCAGTGTCCATTTCTGATGTGTATTAACTAGGAACACAAAACTGCTCTGCTGAATCATATGAAGCTCAGAGGCTACAGTTCAGCTCCCCAGGACGTGGCTACAAACCATCATGAAAACAAAAAGGCAAGTAGCAAAGACGAGCTGATAGCAAAACAAGGGTTATACAGTTGCATAAGAGAGAAGGGTAGGGATAAAGCACTACCCCAGCCCCTGAGGTTGTCTGTACAACCAGGGAAGACATCAGCTTCTCCTTCTGATCTCATGTGCTATTGGAAGAGTGGTGTCCTTGGGTGTTGTTCCATCATTCAGATGCTGAGGCACTCAAATCCCTGGCTGTGAGGAACCAGAGACAAAGGGTTGTTGAATTTGTCATGTTGGAGCCCATCCTGCTCTACCCCATCCTATGCTCTGGTGTGCATGGGCTAGGAAGAGGATTTGTGTTACAGATGATGCCAGCATCCTCTCCTGATGAAGTGGAACTGACATTTGTCACTGAAGAGCAAGCAGAAAGCATCATCACTTGAGGCTTGCCACGTACATATTCTCACAGTATTGAGATTAGGAAGCAAATGTTACACATGTGACAGTGCACCTTCTACCCAAAGGTTTAAAAAAAATTTACAAATCCTTCATTGCTGTATTAGCCTTCCCTAATTCTTCTTCAAGATGAGCACCATGCTGCAGAACACTAAAATAAGCCACATGGATGCTCACTTGTAACTCACTGAACCACATCCTGCTTGGGACTGATGATAGATAATCCCAGTGCTGCTATCCAGTTCCTTTGTCATCATTTAACCATATGGCTTCTCAAACTTCCTTCATCTGTTACTTCAGAAGTGTTTCTCTTTGCAGTGTTAACTTGAGCTAGAGCACAGGTGTTGCCCTACTTTAGCTGCCATCTGTATACCAAACCTTGGATTGGTTGTCTGAGATGGTCAAGTGGGCATAGTACACTGCTTTGTAGAGTACCTACAGTCTAATGCCTTAGACCACCCATGGTCTTCCCAGAATTCCCTGCCAAGCATCTAGAAAGGACAAGAAAATTCTCCTGTAGTGCTATCAAAAGTTAACTGCGTGGCTGTGATTTATGCTAGTCCTGGTATTGCACAAAAGTAAGCTCAGGACAGGTATGGATCATACAGCATTTCTGCTGTCGTGGGTGCCAGGCCCACTCAAGGTCAGCAATATGACCATAAGTAACTCAAATTGCAGCCACTGAGAGAACTTTGCGGAAATGTAGCAGCCAAGAACAGAAATATCTTCGTGAAAGGTTTGTGTTACATAATGGCTTAACAAAACAGGAGAAAATTAGGCAAAATCTTAAAAAAAAAAAAAATCACAGAGAGGATTCCTTGAAAACATAGTTTTGTAAAGCACTTATTTATCCCAAGCCTACAAAAATGCTAAATAAACTTAGGAGCTTGGTCTTGGAGTTTTAAAGTGTGCCTTGGGCACTTGTCCCTAGGCCAGGTGTTTGGGTGAAGTAGTGAAATAACGTATCCAGAAAAAAAATGAGAAACTGTGTTCTATTTAGGGTGAAGGGGAGTCAGAGCAATTAATCTGCCAGAGGCCATCCTCTTCATTACAATGAGTAAGTGTTTACTCCTCCTGAGTGGGGCACAGGTGACGTGTACTTTACAGCAGACAAAGATGTATTATCTGGAACAGATAGCAGACATTTGAGCTTACTAGGGAGGTGAGGGGTCTATTCATTTTATGTGCAACTGACTCTGCTGCACTGTGAATACCCTGGCGAGCAATTCCGTGTCATGCTACCTAGTCCAAAGACAGATTAACTACTTTTAGCCCTTATTAAGGCAGTAGTGTGTAACACTGGGTTCGATGTTTTCAGGAAGGCAATGGTATGACTCATGGTTTGGGGGTTTTATGCCCTTTCTTTGTTTTGATTTGTTTATGGAGGAGGTGGTCATGTTGCAATCTGCTTGTAATGAGCATGAGGATGGCAAGCTAAAAATAATTTTGGGTAAGTATTTCGCACAAGTCTCTATAACAACAAAACATATAGGTATGTCACAGTAAAGCCTTGCTAAACATACAGTTTTTTATTATGTAGGAAGGGACAGGTAGTACTGAGGAACTGAATGCAGTCCATGTTTTCAAAAGCATTGCTTGTTTGTAAGATAGAGGATGCACCGATCCTTCTTTCTGATTTGGATCCAAAAGTTTACATTTCCCTCTGTTTCCATTAAACCTGCCACGGAATATCACTTGGAAACAATACATTTAATGACTCGCCTTTTTTTAGTCAATTGCTTGTTTCCAAGTTTGTCTGAACGTGGCAAAATACAATGGCTCGGACAGCAAAGAACACCATGCTTCTTGTTCTAAGAATCTGTTAATTAAGCCATTAAAGATTGCTGGAGTTGGCAATACCACGTCTACAGGGAGCTAATTATTTGTGCAACTCATAAAATACCATGACAACAACAAAGAATGACACTTTGTAGACAAGTAACAATGACAAGCTCCTGCCCTGCAGCATGCAGTTGGTAGGGCCAGTTTGTACCCTCCCAAGTCAGAGAGATGTCTCAAGTGAATAAGAGCAACTTAGAACCCACATTTCTGTTGAGAAGCTGATTAGAAAGAATGCAGTAAACTCTAATAATATACAGACTAGAGATGTGTCAATCAGTGCAGAGACACTGCACCACAGCAGAGCAATGGGCCCATGTCGTGGGTTTGCTCTGGGCCAATTTTCTCGCAACCCCCACACAATTGCTATAAGTTGAGAGAAGGTTTATTCAGACAAAAGAGATCTGACTGGGGAGAATAATATTAGGATTTATTACTAGCAAGATAAAAACTAAAAGACTATATATATCTACAATTCTAATTACGTAAAAGTACTATGTATTTACAAAAATACCCCTCCCTCCTTGTATCAGTTCAGGAGGAGAAGCAGTCTCTTTTCCATTTCCGGAGCTACAGGTCTTTTAAATAATTTTGCAGCACTCAAAAGTTCTTCTTCTATTATCTCTGGGATGACAACTCCGATTTGTCGCAGCTGGAACTGTTTCTCTCTCTTTTCTATGTCAACCTCTGGGTTGGGCCTAACCCCCTGCTCCTGGGCTAAGACAGGAGGCCGGGGGGTTACCCAAGCCCTGTGGAGTCTTCCGTGGACTGCAAGGGGACACTTGCCTATCATGGATCTTCACCACAGGATCAGAAGGGATAATGGCTTTTGAGTCCACCCATTTCCTGTGGGGTCCCTTTTCACGAGAAACAGTCTTTGATGGACCTCTCTAGTGTGAGTCCACCTTCGGGCAACAGTTCTTCCATTCTCTGCTGTCCCTTAGGGTCATAAATTCAGCTGCACCAGCATGGATCCCTCACTGAGATCATATGTCCTACCTGAGCCGACTTGCTCCAGCACAGGTCTCTCTCTCCATGGGCCACAGGTCTCCAGCAGGACTCTTTCATTTTAGGCCTCCCATGGAGTCACATCTACTTCATGTGCTCTGCTTTGGTGTGGGCTTCTTCATGAGCTGCAGAGGGGGCTTTTCAGTCTCTTCCCTGCTGAAGGGAGAGAGGAGGGGGGGAGAAGCAGCCCCCCCCTTTGAGCTTCTCTTCCCTCTCCTCTGGCTGCCAGCTTTGACCTTGGAGGTGCCGTTATCTCTCTGCGCGGAATTCCTTCTGCAGCATGTCTTGTCCAAGTTCTTTTCTAAAGTTTTTTTTTCTCTACTCTGTTACAGGAGAGAAGGGGGCCTGGCCTCCCTTGCCCAGGCCAGACTTGGCCGGGGGGGGCACATGCCCAGGCCCAACAGGGCCGGCTGCTACACTGGCTCTTCCATTTTCATCTGCCCGACAACCTTCTCTTCCGTTTTCTTAAATATGTAATTGGCAGAGGCGTTACTAAAACTTTTGATTGGCTTTTCTCTGGAAATTTACCTGGAAAAAACTATTTTTGGCTCCAGGGGGGGCTGGGTCGGTAAATCCATGACAGCCCAGGGGCTTGCTGATTCACTCTTTCCTGGTATTTCATTTTCCTGGTGCAAAATGAAAAGATGAAACTTCTGAAATGAGAAGACCAAACTTTTAGGGTTTGGTCTAAAAGTCTCTCTAAGGGTATCTGCTTTGGTTTTTTTTTTTTTCCTTTTCTCTCCAATACCCCCAAAGGACTATACTTTTTGCCCTCTCTCTGCAGCAACAGCAGCACAGGAGCTCTAATTTGTTTGCTAGAAGCATGATTTCATGGTCAGAATTATGTGTGTTCCTCTGAGACCTTTCAAAAGAGCCCACCTTGCGTAATTGCAGGATTTCAGCAGAGGTCCAACCATTAAAGGATGTCTTTTTACTCAGTAACCTATATCACTCTTTCCCTAACTATAAAAGCCTTTATTTTTAATTAAAGTAATTTTTGCATTAAGAACAGAGACTAGTTGAGGCATCTTCTAAAATCTATTCATTAATTTTTTGTTACTGGAAAAGAATTCAAAGCCAATTTTTGAGGTGGGAACTTAAAAGCCTCAAGAGCATTGGCATTAAAACGTGGACAAATACAGACTGGGTGGCAAACAGATTGAGAGCCGCCCTGAGGAGAAAGACTTGAAGGTGTTGGTTGACAAGAAGCTCAACATGAGCCAATAATGTGCCAGCTAAACAAAAGCCATCCATATCCTGGGCTGCATCAAAAGAAGTGTCACCAGCAGGTCAAGGGAGGTGATTCTCCCCCTCTACTCCATTCTTATGGCACCCCACACCTGTAAGTACTGTGTCCAGCTCTAGGGCCCCCAATATAAGAAGGACATGGACCTGAAGGAGCAGGTCGAGAGGAGGGCCATAAGATGATTCGAGAGCTGAAGCACCTCTCCTATGAAGACAGGCTGAGAAAATTGGTGTTGTTCAGCCTGGAGAAGAGAAGGCTCTGGAAAAACCTTATAGCACCTTCCAGTACCTAAAGGGAGCTACAAGAGAGTTGGAGACGGACATCTGTCATTTCTGGAGACAATCTCAAGGGCAGGCCACTGGCTGGATACTGCAGAGAGCCTGTGGTACAAAATACATGTATGTCGTGGGTTTTTGTTTTTGTTTGTTTGGGGTTTTTTTGAGAAAACACAAGTCATGAAAAGTGTCCCACTGGGTTATATCAATGATCCACTTAGCCTACTGCCCAGTCTCTGGCAATGGCAGGAGATCCTGTTCAGAGAGGATGAGTGAACCTGGCCACTTTCTGTGGTTCACTCCCCTTTGAACTTGATTAGCAATCACATCTGTTATGTTTGGGATGCTAGAGGATATAGACCTGCATATGCCTTTCCTGTATCCATGTGTGAACCTGTTGTCCATGAATTTATCTCATACCTTTCTGAACCTGCTGATGTTCTCTGACTACACACCCTCCTGTGGCAAGAAAGTCCAGAACTTCCCCACCCTTTGTGTAAAGATGGACTTCAAAAAACCTGTTTTAAGCAGATCTTCTATTAGATTCCTTGAGTGCTCTCACTCTTAACTTCTTGTATTTTGGAGTTTTGTGAATATCTCCGTATTCCTGTTTCATCTACTGTCTCCACAGTTTTATAAACTTTGATTACATTCAGCCTTAATTTCTCTCTGCAAATGCGAACACTAGACTTTTTAGTCTCTTTTAAGGCAGCTTCTCCATCTTCTCAGATGTTCTAAAAAAAAAATCTATCAGAGGATATATGTTTCTGAAGACTGAATTGGCTGTTTATTCTGGTGACTGCTGTTTTTCAAATGGGGTAAAATGAAAAACAATTTCCCACAAAACTTGAAAACCTGCCTGACGCTCCTTCATAGTCACACATCTTTTTTTCAGCATTGTGGGAAGACAACTCTCGACAGGAAAGGTGCAAACTCTGAATAAGTGCAAAACTACTAGGCAGTTTGAAATCAGGGATTTTTAAGTCTCTGAGACCTGGATTTCAGCCCCCTTCCTGCAGATCTTCTTCCTTTTCCTTCCCCCACTGGGCGGCATAAAGCATCCAGTGAAAGAAAGAAGCTGTGGTGACTGGTGACCTAACTACGAGCTCCTGTTTGTGGATACTAGCTGGGAATCTGCTTCAAATTAATATCACCTTATTTTTCCTCTTAAAATGATCCTCCAAAAAGGCAGCAGCCAGGAGCAGAATTCATGGTAATCCTGTTCCACTGAAAACCTGGCTTGTGAGCCTCAGGAGAGAGAGAATAATTCAAAATTGTAAGACAGAAAGCTATTGCAGAAACCACATATTTTTCCTGGCCCTTGACAGTGGGTTTTTCCACCAAAGAATAAAAAGAAAAAAGGAAGCTTTGACCTAGTAGTGGTAACTTGAGGTTCTGTATGCCCAGCAAAGAGTTCTCCACACTCCGCTTCCTGTGAAATCCATGGGAGGAGAAGCTGATCTGTTCCACTCAGGCACACAGAGGGAAGGCTTGCAAGGACAGAAACACAGTCAACTGCTACGAGAAGCACCCAGGTGGGAGTGCACAGTGTCAATTCAGCATTGAATTTTAACCACCTTTCTCACTAAACTTCCTGTAATTTCAGCATGAGGCACTGTTGGTGCTGTGGAAGTCACACAGAGGAGGATGTTTAGCTGATCTCTCTTCGAGGGTGCCATGGTTTCCCTGCTCCATTGTCTCTCTCACACTAGGGATCATCAGGCCTGACTCAGCCTGGGAAGGCACCAGAAGGTGAGCAAGGTGGTGTGTGCTCCTCACTCCTCCACATGACTTATAAGGACAGAGTGGCAGCAAAATATGGGAAGAGAAGCCTCTTGCCTCACAGGCCCACCCATTTTACACCCATGTATACAAACCCCTTGCAGAGGACACAGCTGTGGGAAAGGGCTCAGAATCCCCTGAGCAGTGATTCCCAGCAAAGCCTTGCCTGAGCCTTTTTACCTTACTCCTCAGCAATGCTCTCAACCCTCCTTCCTCTGTTCAATCCTATCTCCATCCTGTGGAATGCTTTTATTCTCGAGGCAGGATTCCCTCTGGGGACACACTTTCAAGGTTCTCTCATGGTGCTTCATGCATTATGTGACAAACACCCTAACTGAATTGTTCTTTCCTGTTGCTGACAACTCCAAGCAAATAAGTATTTAATACTTTATGGTGATGGGAAGTCTTCAAAAATTCTTCTCCTTGCAAATGTCCCCCTGAAAAAAATTTGGAATCTGCCACTCCAAATTTACTAGCAAATACTGCAAGCCCCAGACTTGCATCTCTGGGCTTGCACCCCAGCTGACTCCAACTGACCACGGGGATATCCCACAACATGTGGCACCGTGCTCAGCATGTAAAGCTGTGGGAAGGAGGAAGGGGGTAGTGATGGTTTGGAGTGATGCATTTGTCTCCCCTAGTAACCATTACACATGGTGGAGGCCTGCTTTCCTGACGATGGCTGAACACCTCTCTGCCCATGGAAAGTGGTGAAAAAATCCTTTCTCTTGCTTTGCTGGCACCTGCAGCTTTTACTTTACCTATTAAAGTGATGGGTAGAGAGATGGGTGGATGGATGAAGTTCCTACTGGATTGGGCTCTGCATGGCGATCTGCTAGAGACTGGTGAACATGATACTCCATACATAAATCATTTACAGTGAGAATGTGCAATAACATCATGAAACAGCTCTGGCTTTGGAGAGTGACTTTCATGCTCCACAAGGAAAACAGGATTTTTTTGTTTGTTGTTTTAATTCTGCAGTTATGTGTGTCTCAAAGCTTCTACTATTTCACTTTCGTGATATAGCCCCATTGCTAATAAAGGACTGGATACATTTATTAGAGCAAGGATATTTTTTTTGAGCTCTTTGTTTTTCTATTGGTCAGAAAGGGTCAGCACTGTCTATTTAACCTTGGTGCTCAAAGACTACACCGTGTTTCTATATGCAAAGCTGCCCCTTGGTGCTTTTCTGCCTCTCAATGGTTGGCTGGTCAAAAGGATTCCCACATTTCACTTAGACATTTATAAACATGTAAATATACTTTATTTACGAGTCTGGCCCATCTCATACTCTCCTCCTGTCTTCTTTCTGTAATTACCTAAAGTGAATGATGCAAGTTTGCAACATCGCTTTGTGAGATGCATATGAGCCTTGCACTGGGGATGGGGATGAGAGAACCAGGTTCAGCAGCTTTGAAGCTTGCAGACAGCTGAAGGAAGATAGCCATATGAAAAAGAAATCATATGAAAGAGCATATAATGTGGGACAAGGCAACCGGTAATGTCGGAGCTAAAGATTGGAAATTACCTTTCCAGAAAAAACAGTGAAGAGAATCAAGCAGAAATTGAATGCAAACCTCAGGTTTTTATATTTAAAAACACTTTTTCGTTAGTTCCAAGCTTTTTAACCCAGCACATTTCAAAGGAAGAGCCTTTTTGCATCTTCTCTTTTACTATTCAAGTTGAGCACCACAAACTACTAGTGTCATTATGATTTACCTTAGTGCCAGTAGTTATGGCCTTTGCATCCACTTCCAGCTTAATATGTAGTCAGTTTAGCCTTCTGATATTTTGGGCAAAAGCCCAGTGAACAGAAGTTTCAGCAGTGGTGAATCAAAAAAAAAAAAACAACACAACTTTAAAAAGGGAGTGAAATTATTTGCATTTAATTTCTGTGTATGAGTTTTCAGAATTCACATTATGTAGTCTCATGATCTGAGAGCAAAGAATGCAGATTTTATGCTCAACCCGACTAAATCCGCATGATTCCAGGAACTCACCTTAAAATGACAATACATACCAAAACACCAGTGGCTGTTTTCTCTCTGATCCTCAGCTTTCTTCCGAAGTCTGCAACAGTGTTACCGATTATTTGTAGATGTCTATAATTGTTTCATCACTTGGTACTACAAAGAGCACAGCACAGTGGCTTCTGGGAGCACTAGTGAGGCACTGCAAACAGCACATAATCCTTTTTTTGTGACAACCAGCACTGAAGTCCTGAACAACCAATGAGTAACCTTCCCACAGCTTGAAACTGCAATGTGAAAGTGGTCCAGGCCTCTTAATGCCTGATTTTGCAGGTGACTAAGCAAACAGGAGAAGTTAAGTCCTTCCCAAAAGCCCTAGATGGTTGGGGATCTGGTGAGTGATGATGCTCCAGCTGCTTTCTGCTGGCTCCCTGTAGCAAGGGCAGTGGTAACAGCTGTGGCTGAGGTTGGGAAGTGGGATCAACTCACTCGGGAGCCTGTGTTGCACAAGCATGCAGCTGGTTGGCCCTGCAGCCAACAAAGCTGTGAAAATGTTGGACTTTTGAGCCTATCCTTAGGGAGTGACCGTATTGATTGCTGTAGCATGCGAATGCGTAATTGCACTCTAGTGGCCTGTGGACAGTAGTAGAGCCAGGAGTGTGCAGATGTGATTACAAACATTGTCTACATGGGCAGTTGCATTTACTTGCAAACTCTACCATGCTTTTGTATTGAATCCCTATTTTAAGGTCACCAGAGCATATTAAACTCAAGCTCTGTCCTACGGGAGTGTGGGGGCAGTGCTCTGGCTTCCTTGTGCTCTTTGTGGGTCCTGTGTACCATAAGGACAGAAAAGAAGAGCCAAGTACTGAGCTGGTGTATTCCTATTAATACTGATCCGAAAGTCATACCCCCCCCAAACTATCCACCAGTGCTCCTTTGTGCAGTCTTATAAATTATCAGACACTCCTAATTTGCTTCCAGAGGCTTTTCAGAGCTCTGTTGGATTTTGCAGTCCATCTTTCTCCAGCCTTTTCCTTTTCACTACAGCCTTGCTTTATCCTTCCCTATCTTTATCATCAACTGTTTTCACTCTACTTATATTTTGAAAAAGTGAATCTTATCTCCTTTCAAAATCTTCTTCGCATGGACAGACTCCTGATGAGAAGGAATCATGAAAAGCCACAGAGAAAATGAAGTAAAGCAGGGAGTTTGCTTATTGAGGCTGTCACGTGCTGCAGAATTTGGGCACTGGCTATGATTTTGAAAGATGCAATATATACAATAAGCAAAGAATAAGCAATAGGAAGGAATCATGTAGTTTTTGTAGACTTAGGCAAAAATAGTCTGCAGAATTAATTACTTCAAATGGTTAGGCAAGCTGAAACAATTTAACATCTGTGGATTTTTTTTTTGCCTGTGTCTTAGCACAGATAGCAGTGATTGGCCAGGCATACCACGGCCATGTGCATGTCAACTAAATGCAGAACAGTTGTTAGCTCTAGATATTTGCTGAGGATAGGCTTTCTGAGCCATAGAAAATGATGCTGACAGAAATATAGTATGCATGAGAGAGAGACGTGTGTTCAAAGGATAGGACATTATGCCCACGTGGGATTTGCCATAGACTTGTTTTTCACCTGGCAACTTGAGTCACTGGTCTTTTGTTCCTTTTGGTAAAGAGCTTTGGGATCTCTGCTATCTAGCCATAAAGTGCATTATTATGAAAGAGTTCCCTTGATTGCCCTTTCCACAGGCAGAATTTGGCCTTTTTCCAAAGGCATATTGTATTTGCATTGATCACACTGCTGACTATATGACCTTGTCATTAGGAAAGCATGAAACATAAAATATGAGTTACTCAGAGTCCTTCTAGTATTATTCATAGTTTTAATTTTTGATCTCTGAAAGAGATTGCAGAGCCAGGAGGAGGTCTGTTTGAGACCAGCTGACACCATGGAATTTGTGGTACTTTAATTATCCAAATGATCTAAACAAAAGAACTTAAACACTGAGCAGCGTATGATGGATTGTTAGCTGTAAACTGCAAAAATTAATTTGGCAGCTGGAATGGTTACATGAAACTCTGGAGGCTGCTCCTCCAACACCCTCACTAGGGCATCAGGACATGCTGGATGCAAATAAAGCCAGAAGCATTCACAGAAGATTGTTTCTGTACTCAGAATCACCTTTTTTTCTGTTATTTTCTGTAATGAACTATTCAGTCATTATGGTGGGAATTCTCATTGTTCTTCAGGTCAGTTCATGGTCCCTGCATCCCTCTTTCTGTTATCCTCTTGAGTGTTTACAGTTTTGTATTCACTTAACATGCACACTGATGCATCAAGCCAGTCTGCACATTCAGAAAGTACAGAGAACCGTTTCTGTTTCTGCCATTGCACATTAGTTTGTGGCTGTGAGTTCTGGTTTGCCCTGGATGCTTAAAGAATATCCATGTGGAAAAAAAAAAAAGTAGTAAAGAAAGTAAAAACCCCAAACAAACAAAACTCAATTTCTTGGTTATATTTGTGGTAGAAAGGTCTGTAAAGGGCAATTCAGTGAATGCAAGTACAGCAAAGTTGAAGGAGTCCTGAAGCTGCGGTTTGCTAAAGAGTGTCCTGGGAAGAATAACCCTGTGCTTGCCCTTCGCTAAGCATCCCTTACTGGCACTGAGAGACTGGCCTTTTCTGGTACCCTCTCTGGCTACCCTCACCTTCTTAGGGCTTTGTCCTGATGGTGGAAGGAACGGTTGGGTCACAAGGACACTTCTCCTCTAACTAACCTAACTAACAGCCTGCTCTTAGGAACCAAGTCAGGGAGCGTTAGGAAACACTTTTCATCAGGAATGATAAACCCAAATGTAGCTATGTAGTTTACAGTTTCTAGTAAAGTGCTCCTCTTTTCTTCATTGACACTGTCTTTAAGGGAAGTGACCTAGAGCTAACTACTTGAGTGTCTGCAGAGATTTTCTTCACACTCAGACCATGCAAAGCATCCTCCCAAAAATCACACAAAACTGCTATAATGGAGCACTTGCAACAATACCCTGTAACAGGAGTTAATCTCAGTACTTATTTGTGTATTTTTAGCATGTAAAAATATGTTTGTCAAAGTTTGCAGTGCTGCCAGTACATGTGACTTTTAATTCATCTCACTATATCACGTATTTTTGTTAGCCAGAATTGCTACAATTGACTTCTTAGGAGAATCTCCATCTTCTGAAAATAGAACCTAATGGGTGGTCATGAAAACTGAAGCAGAGAAGATGGGGAAGAAGAATCTGAAGCTGACTTGGCAAAGATAGTAAGTATGAGCAAGGAAGACAGACCTTACAATAAGTCAGGAGGCAGTGTTTCCATATTTTCGGAGAGGCAACTAAGAAACTGGCTGGGATGACTAACAATATGGTACAAGGTGCCCTAGGTGGAAAACTAGGCATTAGCCAAAACATGGGTGAAGCTGACAACAGGAACACACATAAATTCAGAGAGAAATCTGGTTAAGGAGAGGGAGAGGAGAAAGTGTATGAACAGTTTGGAAAGAAGGGACAGAGGGGAAATAAATGGGTGGAGGATCTTTTTCTGTAAGTAATCGCCTTCCCCCAAGAAAGCCAAAACTTCTGTACCTTCCCATTGCTCCGCATCACAAGGGTGAGGGATAGTTATCACAGTCAGTTATTTCACTGATCCAAGTAACAGAGGTCTGTGTAGGGGGCCTAAGTGTCACAGATGATGTGTAACAGCTTGAGGCTACAACGTGAAACATCTACTTTTATAATCTGAATAACTGTGCACTGCACTCTCTCTGTTCTCACCAACAGGATTTCAAAGTCAAGCTTTCAATATCTGGAAACAGCAGGGTTAAGAATGCTTGTATGTGTGTGTTAAAGGACCACTGTTAATTTTATGGTCACATAGCACTCCACAGGACCCTTGCCACAGCACACAAGATGGATGATGCTCACTTAATGAACAGCTGCTCAGTGCTTTCCTTCATTGTTTGGAGTGTGTCTCCGTGCCTTATGGACTGCATACTATCTGCGTTGAAGACAACTACTTTCCTCCTGAGTTTTTCAGTGCTTCTTATTGCTATAGTAACTGTGTGCCTCACAAATACTAACTCATCTCTTTTCTTCCCCTTGGAGATGGCAAGGCACTACCTGTGTTCCCTGCATGCAAAGTTGTATTTCATGAATGTAGAGCTGAGGAATGGAGAGCAGAAGCTGAAGAGGAGTCACTTGAGTGTCCATATTAGAGTGGAACTGCATGTTCCACAGCACTCGGTGACTCACAGCACTTTTCATGCTCTAGCTCCAGCTTGCTTTGCCTTTAGTTCTTCAATTCCTCCTGTAATCTCAAAGCCTCAATTCAGGCACCTGGAAAATAATAAACATGTAACTACTGACCAGCTCTGAAAAGCCCAAATGACTTAACTAACGTCACATACAAAATCTGTGTCTTGGACTGGGACAGTTCCTATTTGTGCAGCTTGATGTTCATCCACCTCTAAGCACGACACCAGCCAGTCCCTCATCTCGCTTATCGTGTACCATATGTTCTAGGTGAATTGCCACGGATTACAGAGGCAAGAAAAGCATCAGCTAATAAAGCAGTACAATGAACTGAAAAAAGTATTGCCAAATAAATGTTGCAAACAAGCCAGTTAGGTATGCATTAGCAGTAGGATTACTCTGCTTACTTGCACTTTTGTCCTTTTTCTCTTCTCCCTTATGTGATTTAATTCTTTCTATATTACAGTCTGCCAGGCTGAGCCTGTCATTTTCGGTATTTACAAAGCACCCTGCATATGCTCAAAATTATTTGAACAGCCTGTGGATAGGTAAATACCACCATTTTAGATGGAAGAAAAGTTAAAGTATGGGGCCTAAATTAAAAAAAAAAAAGGATGTTACCATGATTGCGTATTTTGTAGTTGTACGAGAAACCATCTGTGAGCTTACTCCCTGCTCCTGTGGCAACCTGAACACACAGATGAACACAGGAATGGGGTTTTTGGGCACTGATGTGCAGAAGGTGTAAATAATTTGGTGCATACCTATTTAGAAGGGTCTATATATATGTGAGTCACTCAAAGTAACACAGAAAGTCAATCAATCTGTCATCTAATCAGTATAACAAAGGAAAAATATGTTTTCCTAAAATAGCAAGCAAATAAGTCATGTGAAAGATAACACTTTAAATTTTGCTGAGAGTCTGTAAGTTTCAATAAGCACCAATCTTTCTCACTTAATAATCTCCTTAGGGAGCTACATTGCAGGTGTTTTTTATTATTTTCAGCAGAAGTTTAGCAATTGCGTTGTCTTTTCTCAGGACAAATCTTTGCTTTCCAGCTGAGGATAGTTTTGTTTTTAAATAATTTCTCTCTTTATCCCTCACAGATTATTGGAGTGAAAAGTGCTTTCTCCTCCCTGATCATCCTCGTGTATCTTCCTGGAGAAGGAAAAGCTGGGGAAATAGTACCACTGCCTGAAATCTCATCTGTTTGGATGCTTAGCACAAGGACAAATCAATGAAGGAAGAGGGTATTTTTTCATCATTACTAATAGCACACTCCTGGCCAGATGCAGGGGAGAAATAAGAGTTTCTCATTAGAACACTTGACCAACCTCCTGCAAGATTATATGAAGCTGTTTTCAAGGGCTTATGTCTTATTTTAGCAAGTCACACAATCATATGCCATCTGCCCCCCACTCACACAGCCCTGGGTGGGTCAGTTTTCTTCACATGCCAAAATGGGAGTGACCTCTTGGCGACCGAAGATGTTTGGAAATGTAGTTATGTGGAACAGTCAGTCACAGGCTTTCTGTGGGGTGGTTCTTCAGTTCAGGGAGTGTTCAAAGTCAACGGCTGGCTCTGGTTTCTGCAATTACATCCTCTAGGGTGATTACGTTGCCTTTAGGGTGGATCTCAGACGCACATTTTGTGCATCGATTCCTTTCCTCTCAAGATGTTTGGGAATTGAAAACTTACAGCAAGATTTGTTGTAAGAAAGAGTTAAAGAAATTAATGCTTTCCACTGACTAAGCTGGAAATTGAGTGCCTCTGAAAATGCTACTCCATGCCCTGTGTTTCAAAGCATGATAAGTGACCTCTAGACACTATGGGGCTTAAAACTGCAAAAATATTCATGATAAATTCAAAATACAAACATAATCCCAGCTCTGTAGCTTGGTAGTTTATCTGAGATCCTTCCCAGTGCAAGTGAATCTCAAATGGGAGCATGAAGGACTATGAAAGTGGGTGAGTGTGATACAGATAAAATAACTGTAGTCTTACAGTTGAACAGAATAAATTTTCCTTCCTGGCAAGGACAATGGCAGAAGGTCTGTTCAATGAACTCCCCTGGGATCTGTAGCAGGAGCTAACTTTGAGCTGAGTTTAACAGCTTTATCTGCAGATACTCTTTGGTATTTTAACCCACTGACACTCTCTAAGGGGAGATTTGTTATGTTGTCAGCTGCCTAACTCAGGCCTTAGAGCAGGGCTTTGCATTTAAAATTGTTTCCTAGCCAGAAAACTCTCATAACCTATTGACTGGTTAGGTTGTTTCAATTTACGGAAATATTAAGCCCTGATTTTTTAAATCTGGTATTGAAATGCTGCCACTGAAACGTCCTTGCCTCCACCTCCAAGTTTGCTGCTGCCAACGTTAGGTGTGACATAAATCAGTGGATCTCTGACTAGCTGTCTCTTAGCAGTTGCTTTAATAGCTGCGTGCTGTATGGCGTGTGGGAGCGGGCGAGAGAAGACGTGTGCCTGGGATGTGAGCAGAAATCAGGTGGGCTGACGTGCCCTTTTCTGTTTGTTCCCCAAGGTGCACAGCTCGCTCCTCTTGGCTGTGGGTGGCTGCCACCGCCCCGGCTGGCCGGAGGGGCCAGCGGAACCCCAACCCCGCTGGGCACCTGTGTCCCCTTCCCAGGCAGGGCCATGTGGGCAGCCATGGTGCTGCAGGTCTGGGACTGCAGGCCTGGGAACCTGGATGGAGCCCAGCGGAGCTGCTATCCCATAGAAGAGCCTCCTTGTTTACCACATACTGCTGTATGCTGTAGCTCTCCTGTAGTGCTGTGCTGGCTGAGAACTGTCAAGGCCAGAAGAAAATGTTGCAAGAAGTAGCTCACATCCACTTCTTTGAAATCGTTATGCACATCCCCATTGCAATGGAAAGAAATGGTGAGTACAACTTATTATGTCCCCTTCTTTGCCTGCCCGTGGAGACACTTTGCAGCCCCTACCCTAAAGAGAAAGGTGCAAATTTAGGCCGTAAAGTACTTGAGAACTATTTTGTACAGTGTGTGCACAAGCACCGTGCAGAAGTAAGGAAGTGGAGATGCCCTGAGGAGCAGCTGGCATGAGCTTTTTGTTGGGTACTGCCATTTGCAGGAGCTCATCCCAGCTGTGACCTGGCCCAGTAATCTCTTCTCTTTCCCTTAGGAAGTCAGAGGATCCCTGATGGAATTGGGAATAAAACTCTAATTTTAATTCCTTAGCTTTTCTGGTCTTAGTCTGAGCCTTAGTTTTGTCACTTACATTTTTGTCCAGACTGTTATGATACATCTGATGGTAAAACACTTTCAGGATATAACAGCCCTCTTGAAAAGCATGAAGGCAATGTTCAGGAAATTTCTGTATGGTATTTTCTAGGCCATCTTATGGTGTTGGTAAATACAGTGAGGAAATAAACACTGGATCCCTCTTTGGCATTAACTGTGCATTATATGAGTAATATAAAGAGTGGATACAATAGAGGGAGTGTATGTATGTTTACATGTGTGTATATATAAGACACACATGTTAAATATTAAGTCAATTAGTAACAAAGCAGGAACATTTGCTTCATTTTTCAAGATCTGTTTTATGGGATTTATTTAGGACTGTAGCAGCAGCCAGTCTACAGCAGCTAGCTTCCAGTCATTTCCAAATGAGTCATTTCCACCTACACTAACAGATGTCAGAATGGTTCCTACTGTGTGTCTACCTATTGGAAATAAACAGAAAATAACTATGTTAATCTGAACTTCTACAGTTCCTTTTACCTCAGGGTCTTAAAGCACTGTAGAAATGGAGACCTCCCTGCCCTGCTATGGTGGTAAGGTGTATTACACTCATTTTTTTAGATGGGGAAACTGAGGCAAAAAATTAGTTCATTTGCCTAATGTCACAGAGCAACTCTGCAAACAGAGTAAAGGCAGACACCGCTTGCTCCCATAGCTTTGCTGCCTACCCACTGGGCAATACTGCGATTAAATCCCAGAAATCTATTTTTTTTTGGCTTTCTTTCCAGCTGGAAGTTTTTTCCCTTCTGTTGCTTAGCTACCCCCTGACCCTTGGATAGTCTTTCTCATTGGCTGGGTGAATGCATTTCCCTCCAGATGCCTGGACATGCACGTGTCTTAGACCTCCCGCTCTGGCAGAATCTCATCAGCTGCCCTGTCTCAACCATGTGTTTCTCTTCCTATCTTACTGAAAGAAATGTTATTATTTTGCCTCTAGTGCATATCAAAACAGTGCTAGAAAGAAAGCAGAACTGATGTCTCTTTTATAGATTCATTGTATTATTTAACAACAGGCTGTTAATTAATGCGAACGCACTAATTACTGTGATTCTGCGTCTCTGGACTTTTCCACAACCAGCAGACCAGTGGGTGTGCTGGATTGACCCTGGCTGATCAACAGGTGCCCACTGAAGGCATTCCTCTCCCCCTCCTCAGATAAACAGGGGAGAAAGAATATAACAAAAGGCTCGTGGGTTGAGATCAGGGCATGGAGAGATCACTTAGCAGTTACTGTCATGGGCAAAACATACTCAAATTTGGGAAATAAATTGAATTTATTATACTGTCAAATAAGAGTAGGATAATGAGAAATAACCCAAATCTTAAAAACATCTTCTTGCCAACACTCCCTTCTTCCTGGGCTTAACTTTACTTCCAAATCCCCTCCCTCCTTCCCCCAGCAGCGCAGGGGGGTGGGGAATGGGGGCTGTGGTCAGTCCATCACATGTTGTCTCTGCTGCTCCATCCTCCTCAGAGGAAAGACTCCTTACACTCTTCCCCTGCTCCAGGATGGGGGCCTTCTCATGGGAGACAGTCCTCAACAAACTTCTGCAACCTAAGTCCTTTCCACAGGCTGCAGTTCTTCACAGACTGCTCCAGCGTGGGTCCTCTCTGGGGTCACAAGTTCTGCCAGCAAACCTGCTCCAGCATGGCCTCCTCTCCCAACAGGTCCACCAGTTCTGCCAGGAGCCTGCTCCACTGCAGGCTTCCCATGGACTCACGGCCTCCTGCAGCTTCCACCTGCTCCATCTGTTCCACCGTGGACCTCCATGGGCTGCACAGG
Source organism: Myiotriccus ornatus (assembly GCA_036023395.1). NCBI lineage: Eukaryota > Metazoa > Chordata > Aves > Passeriformes > Tyrannidae > Myiotriccus > Myiotriccus ornatus. Next base: position 28,337,090 of record JAYRBT010000177.1, on the reverse strand, counting down.
GACAGCCTGCTTCACCATGGTCTTCACCATGGGCTGCAGGGGAATTTCTACTCTGGCACCTAGAACAACTCCTCTCCCTCCTTCGCTGATCTTGGTGACTGCAGAGGTGTTTCTCTCCCATATTCTCACTCCTCTCTTACCTGTCTGCAATTTCTCTTGTGCGGTAACTTTTCCCCCTCCTTAACCATGTTATCCCAGAGGTGCTACCACCATCACCAGTGGGCTCAGGCTTGGCCTGTGGCTGGTCTGCCTTGGAGCCAACTGGCACTGGCTCTGTCGGCCATGGGAGAGGCTTCTAGCAGCCACTCACACTGTCACAGAACATGCTGAGTTCGAAGGGATCCACAAGGATCACTGAGTCCAACTCCTGGGTCTGCACAGGACCATCCCCAAGAGTCACACCATGTGCCTGAGAGCACTGTCCAAACACTTCCTGAACTCTGTCAAGCTTGGTGCTGTGGCCACTTCCCTGGGGAGCCTGTTCCAGTGCCCAGCCACCCTCTGGGTGATGAACCTCTTTCTGATATCCAGCCTAAAGCTCCCTTGATAAAACTTCAGGCTGTTCTCTCAGGTCCTGTCACTGGTCACCACAGAGAAGAGATCAGTGTCTGCACTTCCTCTTCCCGTCACGAGGAAGTTGTAATTGCAGTGAGGTCTCCCCTCAGTCTCCTCCAGGCTGAACAGACAGCTGGCTTCAGCTGCTCCTCATACAGCTTCCCCTTGAGGCCCTTCAGCATCTTAATTTCCTTCCTTTGGACACTCTCTAATGCTTAATATCTTTCTTATATTGCAGTGACCAAAACTGCATGATCTCATAGGAGCCACCACTGCAGCTTCCCCCTGCCCCAACCTTGCTGCTCAAACCCAGTGCAGTGGGATTTCTTTTCAAAACAGCTAAAACTAGAACAGCTAAAACACTGAACAAAAAAAGATTTGAACTTGAAGGCTGGAATATGCATGCACTTGACACATGACCTCACTGCTACTAAAAACATCTCACTAACCAAACTTGCATGAGAAGTCTACTTCACATAGAAGGGTTTAAATCTTTAATTAAGACATTTCGACTCCGAAAACAAAGGCAGATAGAATAATCAGAGATGGATTTGGGGTTTTTGGGTTCTTTTTAACCTATCGGCTGGTGTACATTTTTGTCTGGAAATATTTTGCCAATAATTACATTCGCTGGAGGTGGAGAAGCAGTGACTCAACAGAAGACAAAAAAGAAAGAGAAGAAACATGCCTTGTCAGGCCATTCTGTAACTTTTCTGGCATTATTTAATCATGAAGGATGACATCATATGGACTACATAAAATATAGAGCCCTGTGTTAGGCATCAGCCTCCCAGTCACAGCACAAGGCCAGAGTTAAATTTTCTTTCTAATGGGACTTGAACAAACCATAGGATGGAGCTTAATAAGTTCAGCCTTTGATGAAGCAGCCAAGAACCATCCAGGAAATGCTGAGGATATACCTTAAATCCATCTCCTTGGGTGTCTTCCAGGAACATATTCATATGTTTGGGATCCATTATGTATGGCTTTCTCCTAAAGAGCTGAGAAGAGGTCAGTCTTTGCTTTCACAGGCTGCCAGAAGGTGAGCTGGGAGCTCATGCTGCTGCAGAGAGGACCTTTGCAAAATACTGGGCTCCTGGGGTCAGTTCTCACCCCAGTCTGAAGTGCTCAGAACTGTCTCTGACCTCTTGGGAGAGTGTCCTTGCTACCAGGGTACTCGGTATTTATCAGAAATAGCTCATATGAAAGAAACTGAGCTTAATTCACAGGAATCTGTACAAACAGCAGAGATCTTCAGATGGAAGGTACCGCAGAACTGCAAATTATTGTATTTAATCATAGAGCTCTTGAGACTCAGCCCTTTGAAGCCTAGAGGCATTCATTAGCAACGTCGTCATGTAATGCTGAGCTCTTAGTAGAACATAATGAAGATATCCTCAGGATGAGGGGAAAAAAGAAACACTGCATTTCCTCCCATGGGAGGGAGCATAAGAACTAGATGTGCAATCCTAACAGATACACTCCTTCAGAAGAGATGAGTTTGTGTATTTCTTCCAGCACCAAAATGAATTTACCAGAAATTTTAAGACTGCCTTGCGCCCCTGCTGATTAGGCTCTCAGGACATTTTCCTCTTTGTAAGAAAGTGCATCGTGTCTCCCTACCAGACAATGCTAAAATGCCTTATGCAAGCACCCCTAAACACTGGGAAAGTTTCAGTGAGATTTAAATTTATTACTCCCATGCTAGCATCCATTCCATGGAGGGAAAGTGAGACTGTAATGCTTTCTTCATGAGGATCTGCTTCCCATCTTTGAACCTGGGGTCCTCTATGACCCAAAATAGTTGACAATGGTGACAAAAATGGGCTTGTTACTACAAAAACTTGGTGCACCAAGGGACGAAGAAGGGGCCCACAGGCACAGTTTGTGCTCTAACCTACTCAGGCCAGAAGCCAAGCAGACGGTCAGGGAGCTGGAAGCAATTGCAGTGCAGGAATGAGAACTATTCTCACTTTTTTGTGTGTGTACAATTGAAAAATGTGGATTTAAAGTCACTTTGCTGCAAAGAGCAAAGCGAATAAAGAAAGGGTATATACCTAGAGTGCCATTAGAAGTGCAGGCACAGCACAGGCAAACACAGCAAGCGCTGGTGGCAGAGCAGCTGTAATGACCTGGCCTTCATTCTGCTGACATAAACCTGCAAGTTTTTGTTTTTCCTTAATATTTGCCACCCACCCACTCATCCAAACAAAAGAAAAAGTCTGGAAAAGACTGTCAGTTGCAGCATATTTGCAAATTCTCTTCTTATCAACCAACTTTACTTGTATAAACAATTTCTGTACATTATTAGCATTTAAAACACAGTACACATGGAAAAATCATAACCAAAATGTACTAGTCAGGGAACTGGTCCCAAGGACACATAAAGAACTCCTTTGAAGTTCAGCTGGATAAAAAATTATTGAAGTCACTATGATCTTTCTTCTGGAAGGAAATCAGCTAGCAGTAGGACAAGGATGGAGGCTTTGTGAAATTTTTGACCTTCAGGGGGTTCTGGAAAGCAGTGTATTTACTTGGGGTTATTTGAGGGGTTTGGCAAATTGAACAGTCAGGGTCTTAGTCATCTTTGCCTGGGAATGGTGTATGGTCTCTGTGTAGCAGCCTTGAAAGGAAAAGCCTGCCAGCCTGTCTGCCAAGCAATGGGACTGCGAGCTGATCCAAGATGGAGGCCCTGTTTATTCTGGGGCCAGATTCATATTTTACGTCTCTCTCCAGTCTTTCAGTTTTTGTTAACCTGCAATAAATCATCCATTGTGGAAGCAAATGTTTTTCCCTTTGCATTTGGAAACCATTACTCTAGAGAGTCCTACTTTCAACACTGAGCTATATAACCTGATGTGTGAGTGTCGCAGATTATTAAAAGTTCAAGAGATTATTTGGGGGTACCTGTAGGCACAATGTCTAAAAAGATAGGTGAACCATCAGTATCTTTACCTGATTTTTCAAGATGGAGATTTAGTGAGTTGAGTGACAGCTGCACCCCCAGAGCAGCAGGCAGTGTGCTGATGGAGGGTCTTCCAGCCCCCCTGGCACTGCTCTCCACAGTTCTTCCTCCATTGCAGTGCTTCTGACACCCTGATTTACATCTCAGGGATATACAGGTTTACCACCTGCAGGAAAATTATTTCAATGGCATTACAGGGCACATACAACTGTATGTCTGACTTAAATTCTAACTTGCCTGGCATTTTCTTTAATACCTCTCTGCAAGTTGGGGTTTTTTTTCTGATTTAACAGCACAGAAGTCACCCCTTTATTATTTTTTATTGCTTAAATTGGAATGCTCTGGCTACATAATTAAAAATATGGAGAGGACGTGTGTATATTAATCTAACACATCTTGCTTTATACATCTCCAGCACCTGCTAGAAAAAGCCTTTCAGGAATGCAAAGAAGAAAAGGAGTCTCTGCCTCACTTCACTGTCTGTTTTTCCCTCTTTCCCTTTTTTTAAAAAAACAAAAAAGAAGGTAAAACTAAAGTAATTGGTCTTGTGATGCCTCTGACATGGGATGATTTATCAGAGTTCTGTAAGGATTAGCTGAATGGGTGGGTTTGGGTGTTATAAATAGGATGTGAAAGTCTGGATTCCCAGTGGTAAGCTTGGCAGGGTTAACTCACTTGGTCCTTTGTTCTTGTTAGACAAATAAAATCAGTTTCCTCTGAGTGGGTGGCAGAAGGGTGTATTTTGGATGAAATCTCAAACACGAGGCTCTGTGTGGATGTTTAAATACTCTCCGGCATGTTGTGTGAGAGAAGGGATGGGCAAGGGGAGGAGCTCTGTGGCTGCAGGAAGCTGTCTAGCCCCGCTGCTGGAAACAGCTTCGGAGGCAGCCCACCAGGCAAATATTTGATTGCTGAGAAACCAGCGTGAGGCCGGTGTGTTATGTCCTTGTAGAGCAAACCCAGAGTTTGTTCCTTCTGTGGGCTCCATCCTGCCTTTCTGTGTGAGAGCAGGGAGGTTAAGAAGAAGATGCCTGAAATTTTCAATCTCTACAACCCCCTCACAGCTAGGCCAGCTGGGGCTGTGATTAAACACCCTGCTGTTGGAGAGGTGGTAGCTGAGCCCTCTTGCTGGCTCAGGAGGGGTTATTTAGCTTCCTGATCATCCTGCTTTCCTGCTGGCATGCAGCAGCATGGATTTGGGATCCTGCGTACTGCTCCTTCCTGGACAAGACCCAAGGAAGGCGGCTGCATGTGTTACCCTCAGGGCATCTAAACCTTTCTGCACGGCTGAGAGATGAAAGAAGTCTCTGGGAACCTCTGCTTGACCACCACAGCTCTACTTCCCTCTTTGCTCTGGGTGATGGGAACGGGTCTAGGGTAATGGGAGAAATGGTCTGGGAACAAGGACTAGAATTTAGTCTGGTCAGCTTGTAAGGTAGTTTTTGCACAGCAAAAATTATTTTTTAAATGGGAACAAGGAGAAATGTGATAAAAGTAACATTAACAATGTGCAAATCTTCCTGCATGGCAAGAAGAAAGGGAGGGGGAAGGGCAACACACCCACATAAGGAAGAAGATATGACTTGAAGAACTGAAGAGTATAGACTGTAAAAGCAATGCAATCAATAGCTAAGAATCAAGAAAAAGAGAAATGGAGTAATGGTTAACTTATTAGCATCATGTAATTGAAGCCTGATCCTTCAAGTGAAAGGAAGGTAACTGGAGCCAGAGGTAAACCAATTCCTGAATTTTTTCCTAAGGGTTCACAGATTAAAAAAAAAAAAAAGCCCTCTGAAGTCTTATTAAATGTTTTGTAAATACTATGATGCTCTTACAGCCACTGTAAAGCTTTCTCTTGCTTCCTGGTCCCAGGTGGTGCTCTATTTAAAGGAATGAGCAACCTCTGAAATCCTGCCAAGATCATGGAAACCTCCACACCCTGCCCATGATGAGCTGTACGGAAGAGGAGTCATGGCAGAGTTTAGGCAGAGTTGCTCTGTGCTCAGAGGATACAAGTTTTGTTTCTGGTGTCTGTTCTCTGAAGAGAGGGGCTCATGCTTCCTTGCCTTAGAGCTGGTGCTTGAGTCAAACCCACCAGTATGGTCCGTGTGAATCACTGCATCACCAAGGCACAAAGAGTTTATCCCAACTACAAATGAAAGAGCAAGAAATGCTTTCATTGTTCTTCATCGTTTACGTCCTGCTACGTTTTATTGCAGAGCATGTATGGGAAGAAGAGATGTACAGTTAAAAGAGCAGCTTAACGATCACAGGAGCTAAGGGAGGGTCTGATCTTCCAAGCTCATTACCAGGTGCAGTGCTTCTCCACTTTTTACTGTCAAGGCTTCCTCTTGAAATGGCAACAAGCACATGAAGAGTCAGGCATTTCCTATGGCTTTCCTAAAAAGCACATCTGTATCTATTGAATCTTTGGAGTGTTAAAAAAATCGATGTTAAGCCAACTTCCACGGACTTTCCCAGCAAAATCACATTAAAGGAAGGCATGGTGCCATAATTTCACATAGCTGTTGTATGCTGTGTTACAAACAGAAAACCTACTCATTATTCATAACCAAATTATAAAATATCTGAATCTCTCACACAATTTTTAACATGTAGATTACCTTTTTTGCCTAGCGTTTTTAAAAGCCAGGCTTTTTAAGCGAGGCTGTAGCGTAAGATGAATGATGATCACTTCTCACTGTACTTAGCAATTACTTCACCAACTCCTCTCCAAATGTGTAATATACTAATATATGAAGATCATATTCAGCAGCAAGGTAGACTGAATGCTGCAAGGGAAGTAATTACTTCTGAATGTAATTTGCAGATACAATGAAGTCCATGCTAAATGAATTTATGAATGTCTTCTGAGCTGATGTAAGCACATCCGTTACCAGCTTTATCTAACTATATGTAAACTGCTTAGTGACACCACTTATACTGACAAATATTTGAAATATCTCAATTTTAAAAGATAAGTTTGGTTTTGAAGAGGTATCAGCACAGTAATAAACTTTCGCAATAAAAGGCAAAACTTTACATATTTTTTTACTGTCCTGATACATATTGCTCTGTGTGGAAGACAGCAGAATAAAGGCAGACATGCCTTAGTAGAAAATGTCTGGCTAGAAGAGAAATATTTATAATTCTCTTGACTGGAAATCTAATTTTAGTAAGGGACTTGGGTTAGGCTAAATTTCTTGGGAAAGATGGTATGCTAAGTTAATTGTTTCCCCAAAATTAAAAACAAACTGAGACACTGTTGGTCTGTGAAAATAGAAGCACTTACACAAGAAAGTCATGGAAACATTTAGTAAGTTAAGGTAAGCAATCTTGTCGGGGAATCATAGAGGATACTGAGTTGGAAGGGACCCCCCAAGGATCATCGAGTCCAACTCCTGGCCCTATGCAGGACACCCCAAGAATCACACCATGTGCCTGAGAGCATTGTCCAAACACTTCTCCAACTCAGACCGGCTTGGCGCTGTGACCACTTCACTGGGGAATCTGTTCCAGTGCCCAATCACCCTCTGGGTGAAAAACTTTTTCCTAATATCTAACCTAAATCTCCTTCAACTCAGCTTCACAGTGTAGCTAGTTATAGTCATATAAAAATGCTGATATTTACAGTTCAATTATTGTGCTACAGGAATAATAAAAAAATATGGTAAAAACACAATGAAAATTTCATCCATAGGAGTGTGGGTTGTCATCACCCCAAGCTTTAACAAACTAGATAGGCTCTGGCATGGCTAGTGCTCTGCCTAAAACAGAGGTCCTTCAAAGGGTATGAAGTTCATGGATGAGTTGCTCAGGTGAGGCTCTGAGGGAGCTCCAGTATGAGCAATGGGTGAAACCACCCCTCAGCTGATCACTCCAGGAAGAGGATTACTAATGAGGTATCTGTGAAACCTGTGTGTTGGGCTTTCCCAGTAGCCCCTTTCAGCCCGGTATTCCTGGTTCATTTTTGCCTGCATCGCCCTACTTAACAGGGAAGGAAGTTTGTAGGGAGCCTGTCCTTCCTTTGCTTTTCCGAAGGAAGGAGGCAGCTTGTGTTCTCCTTACATTCACCTGATCACCTCTGCCTGGGTCTCCTGAGAGCAAATCATGGTTCATGCTGATGGAGGAGGCTGCAAACCGCAGGGGAGATTGCAACTGGTAAGCTTTCCCTATGCTTGTCTGCAAAAACTAATATTTATTGCAACTAGTAGCTACAGCACTTTGACCACAGCTGGAGCAACTCATGCTTTTATTTACGGAGTTGTGTGAATCAGCTGTTCGCTGTGTTGGCCAAATGTCCTTATGTGTCTCCACTGTTTTATAAGAAAGCAAAAGAAGTCTGTCCTATAAAGATGTTACCTGAGCACTCCAGGTTTCTGCCAAGACTGCTCCCAATATTTGCAGTACTAAATTTTGGGTTAGATTTCTTGGTAAGTAATCTGTACTTGCTATGTTTCTTCTGTTAAAATAAAAATATATTGAAAATAATAGGACTATATTTTCTGAGGTTCCTGATTTTCTAAGGGTGTTGCTTTTTAGAGAAACATAGAAAAAAGGAAATCTTCAGCCAAGCAGCTGCTTAGGTGGTAGCTTTCTGTGCTGAAGTCCAAAAGACTTGAACTCAGACTTCATGAGTAATTTGTTGAATGTATACATTTGTTGAATGTTAAGGTGTATCTTGCCTTTAGGCTTTGGGGTGAAATGTGAGCTTTCTAGTATAAATAAGCATGCAGGGAGTGGCTTTATAACTCACAGGTCTTAGACTGTCACTGGCTTTGGATTATGTCCAAGTGTGACATACTGTCGGCAACTGAATGCTTTTGATAGTGGATGGGTATACCAGCACCACAATACTACCAGGCTTCTAAGTGCCACAGTAATAAATTTTAACTAAAACTAAGAGGATATTCTGTCAAAATATCCGTAACAACAGCCTTATCTCCTCACTGTGCTGCCTACAGTTTTGCTTCATTTTGATCTTGCTTTTGCTCCACTTCCTCCTCTGTTCTGCCGTACAGCACTGGTGTGCTGGTACCTCCATAAGGTCTTCACTCCAGAAGAGAGAAGCAGGCAGACAAGAGCTCCTGCATGTAGCAGGTCCACAAGGGTCTAGGTCCCTGGGGAGGACTGGACTGGGGAGGCAGATCCAACAAGGTAGGATCATCTAGGAGGAGACCCCCATCTTGCTGCAGCTTTCTCCGAGGAATGACATTCTCCAAAGCTTCAGATCATCTGGAAAGTTACCATTAGGGAGAGGAAAGGGAGAAATTCCCTGCCGACATGGTCCACCTGTGCAAAGTTCAGTCATTCCGCCTGAAAAAGTTAGTAGCATTGAGACAGCTAATGGTATTGTGATCTTGTGCTTTGTGATGGTTACTGGGAAAGATGTTATTGCCTGTCATTACTTCTCAGTCCCTGTAAGACAACACTCAGCACATGACAGGAAAAAGATCAGCTATTCCGGCATGGAAACTCTCCAGGACCAATCTTTCCCATACAAGAAATAGAAATCCTAGCTTGAATGCCTGAGATTACAGCTTCAGACAAATACCCCTAGACATTACAAAAAACCGACAGAAGGCATTCTTCTGTGTGAGACCTGCTGTTTTCCATGTGGCAGTGAAGTGTCTCTTTCCTCATCAAACACTGAGGCATTTTGAGGCATAGCCATTGATGCTGTTCATGGCAAATAAAGCGATGCTAAAGTAACAAACTTTTGCATACATTCAACACTGGAAATTTTCTTGTGCTCTTGCAGCTGCTATGGTTACCAGTCACGCAGTTGGCCACCTTCTGTAATGGAAGTACAGAGTGATTATACTGTACACTGTGTGAAGAAGTCAGACCTTGGTGGTGTGAAGTGGGTGTGAGTTTCACACCCACTGAGGAAGGAGCTGGAATCAAAGTTCTCTGAAAGAAATGCATTTCAGTGCTAATACTGTGTAAGTGTTTGTAAAGCAACTGTCTCTGACTTTTATATTACTTGTAAGGGAAAGAAGATCAACTACAGATGGGCTACTTCCTGAAGACCAATCGGTTTTGCTCAGACATCATAGTTTAAATCACCATGTTAATGAAAGTGCTGTTCACTTTGCCTACCCAGAGATATTCTTCCTGACTTTAACCTGGCAGTATGCCGTTGCTGATAGAAACTTGAATTTCTTCTTCTTGATGACATTGCAGCTGTTTACAAGACAGGCTATTTCCATGTAGTTCAACATCCTGTCTTTTGTTACCTTGAACAAATGGTGCTGACACTTGTGCAGCTTTGATTGAACTTTCACAAAAGCCGTCACTGTGGATGAGACCGCCTTTGACTTTTTTCTTTGTTTGTCAGTGATGTCTGCTTGTGGTTTTGTCTCCAGCTTATAGTCTTTCTTTGAGTTTCAATGGCCTCCACCCACATTTAAGTTCAATTGCTGGTGGTGGCTCCTGTGAGCTCATTGCTGAGAGCACACCCTCCAAGCCTTCTCATGTTCTTTCCAATTCACTCTTCCGTTTCCCATTCCTTTACTGGTATGTTAACAGGGTTAAAATGGCCATATTTATCAGACTGCATTACACATAAGATGGCTAGCAGCAATGGCTTGAAATCTTAACATTTCCTATTTTCTTTCCTTACACAGGATTCTCTCTGTGAATGCACACCCACATAGGCATCATTTTATTTGCACTTGTATAGCTGCCTGATACTCAGGTCAGTCCACGGGAACTTAAGTTGTCCTTCTTGCTAGTAAACATGTTAAAGAGGAAACAGGGGTCCTGTATTCTAAAGGAGATAAAGGCAAACATGTGAAGTTATGTCCGTAACAATTTTCCAGGCAATGAAATAGCACATAAAGTGTTGAGAGAGAAATGGTAATAAATCCAGGAGAATTTTTTTTTTCATTTGTGAAATGTTCTCACATATTCATTTTGTCGGGTTTCCCTTCTCCACGAGGGTAAGAAAAATACTTCTTTTTAAAAATTTCATTCTGCATGTTTATTTTCAAAAAGGCTGCTGGCAGGTTGTCACAGAAGGGGAAGATTATGATTAACTGAAATGTCATCAGCATGTTATTCTCCACAGAGGTGATACGAATGGGAATTAAGTAATGAACTTCTGTAAACGGATGATAGGAGAAGGAGAAGCAACAGGCTGATTTCTCAGCCAATGCAGGGCTTTGCTGAATGAATGGAAATGGTGATATTTTGCTTTTAAATTCTTATACCTTATCGACTCTATTACCCAAAAAAGACAAAACTCTGTCTTGTCAAAAAAAAATCTGCAAGATCAGAAAGAAAGGGAAAGGTAAATCTCTCTTTATTTAACCAAAAGTCCTGTATTTCTAAAATTTGGGTTTTCTATTAATATTTGTGTGGCATACATGCTGCTGATCCTTTTTCCAACACTGCATGATTAAATCATTGCAATGGTAACTGATACATTTTCCTTCATAGCACTAGCAGAATGCTGATAATTTTATCCCATGGGAAGCTCATTCCTGATTCAATCAGGCATTCTTTAATTTTTTTGTTGTTGTTTTATCAAAGGAAAGACAGAACAGTACACGTTAGCCTATTATAACTTAGGATGTGTTCAAGCCATAGAATCTGGATATGAATTACAAATGCATCTAAAAAGGCCATGTCACTGTGCTGGTATGGGTATATGGCTGGTGTTTGAAATGGGATGTTTAGAGGCAAAATCTCCAGAACAGTCTGCCCTTCTTTTTTGGAGAAGGTAGTGCTGCAACAGAGGCAGCAATCCAGCCATCTAACACACAATGGGGGAGACATCTCCTCTCAAATGGTAATAAAACTGCCTTCTGTCCAGGGATTAACACATCTCTGAAGTCCTCTTTGACAAGTTAGTTCCTCTGTATGTGAAGGAGCAAGCTGTGCTTCAATGCCTTTTGGAATGTCTGCCCTGTCATGAGAGGGCTGAAGAGCCCTTTGCTGTGTGACAGCCATGGGCCTGGGTCCCAACAGCCGTCTGTCAGGGACAGAAGCTTCAGTGCACTGAAGGAGCCTCCACTCTGGCGGTGTGTTATGGGTGAAAACCACCTCATCGTAGCAACAAAGTGGTGGGCTGAAGAAAAGGCTGCAAGGTCTATCTTATGGGTCAGATTCCTTCTCACATTCCCATCCTTTTAGGGACACAGGCAGGAGTAACCGTCTGCAAGACCACTGATAACCTTCTGAGAGTGCAGTGGAAACTCATACAGATGTTCTTGTGACAGTCCCTGTTTTCCTTCCCCTCCCGGGCAGGTGGTGAAAAAGAGGACTGGCTCATGCATGTGCTCCTGACAGCATCCTGATTGTGTTTTGCACCAGCCCCAGTTAGTGTACAGTCCTTTGGGAATCATACTGGATGCATTTAGTGCAGATCAGTCACACTGAGCCAGGTCTGCAGTGGGGAATCACCTTCTCTTTGCCTAGAGGTATTTAAAAGATGTGTAGATGTGGCATTTAGGGACATGGTTTAGTGGTGGACTTGGCAGTGTTAGGGTAATGGTTGGACATGATGATCTTAAAGGTCTTTTCAAACCTAAATTATTCTATTCTTCCTTTGCTCCTTTTCTTGGTTCTGTGGGAAAAATATTTGCCCTGATTTTGGCCAAACCAGATGGGTTTCCCTGTCACTTTCTGTAAGACCTCCTTACATTATATAGGAAGCAACCAGCTGAGTGATCCATCACTGCCATCTCCACTCCTTGGAGAGCAGCCCACAGGGGCACAGGAACCAGCTGTAGCACAGAACAGGTAGCTCGAGCCTGCACCACCACTGGGTTCCAACCGAGCTGCTCCAGGTAATCTGGCAGTGGTGGACCTTTGTAAGGGGCTCCACATATCCAGCATGTCATTGTAGTGACAAGGTTGGTTAAAGCCTGCATTTCAAAACCTTCAGTGCAAAGTCCAAGGACATGCTGCAGTTCTGTAGTAAGAACGTAGGATTTCTTCTCTCCAGTTGATAGCACATATTTTTTCCAAGGTCAAAAGTGGCCCTATAGGTCAGAGGCAGTTCAGTGGTGACATCCATTGATGCAGTTAAGAGAATTTTGTTCTAATTATTTATTATAAAATGCTACTAATATTATTTTATATAATAAACTCTTATAATAACACTCTCAAACCTTACTGGATTTAAGTGCCAAGATTCCATAAAAGGTCACTTTTTCTCTGTCAGTTGCTTTCTTTTCTTCTCAGCTGTGGTAATTAGAATCTAAAGAAACCCTAAGCTGAATAGAGAAATTGAAATCTTGCAATTTCTCACAATCTTAGTTCTTTGAATAAGGCAAATCATTTTTTGACAATGTTGCCTTTGTGATCTCTCCAAAATGCTTTCCTCTAACCCTAGTGTAACTCTCTTCAAATATTTTCTTTTTTTTTTCTGTCTGTAAGTAATTTTACATTCATTGGCATTGCTTGCTTGTAATCAGAGAGCCATTCCAGCAGCCAGCAGATGTTTCAAGACAGCGTCTGCTGTTTTTATTTAAACTGGGAAGGATTTGATCCCAGGAGATGTCCTAGCAAAATCAATGGGGCTGGCTGCTGTAAAAGAAATACTCAGTGGCAAGATAGGTAGAATTGAGCAGGTATTCAGAAAGAATTGGCAAAAGCTGATTTTGCAACAGTAATTCACTTGGTGGTATTCATGCGAGAGAGCATTTCAGATATACTGTGGAATAAGCTGAGCTATTGGCAACATTCACTGCTGCCTCCTTCCTCTGTGCTGCAATGAGGGCAAGGCTGTTTCTGGACAAAGAGCTTCAGTTCCCTATTTCTGTTGCAGTCCCTGTAATATGACAAAGTGTAGTATACTGTAAAGTAGTCTACAGCAAGGCCGGGTGTGGAAGATAGTGGAGAACAGAGGTAATCAGGTCTTTGTAGAAGAATGTGGAGCTCGGATGCTACTTTTCTATCTTTATGTGGTGGTGGCTTCCATAACAGGGCTCCCAGCTAGCTGATAGCCACGTAACTTCATACTTGTGGCTAAAGTTTGTATTATGCAGCACAATGCCAAGAGGTGCTTGAGTACTTCGTTTGTTGCTGAAATGCACGATGCAGAAGATTTTAAAAATGTCCCACATAAACATCTAATGAGACACTTTCACTCACAGTAGTTGTGACAATTCAAACAGCAGAGGAAATGAAATGCTATCTCCTCTAGAGAACCTGCTGAGATATATTTAGAGCCTCCACTAATATGTTACGCAGATGCCTGTTCCAATAGTTTATAACAATCCCCTGTGGCTGATAGCACTACTATTCAGGAATGTGATGCCCACAAGAGGCATGAATAGGATTTCTTCTAATCCAACTTCATATTACAAAAATATCATTTGCTGGTGGCATCGTAGATGTCAAAGATGCCAAATGAATAATCAGTGGGTAGATTTTACTATCACTAGGTTGTAATATACAGTTTCAATACCCTTTGGATACTTGCTTGTTGACATCTTTTGTTGTGATAACCAGCCACCCACTAGTCTTGCTTCTTCCTTCAAAGATTTTTTTATGTCCTATTAAGTCTTACACAAATTTCAAATCCCACTGCTCCCTTTCCTGCTTTCCCATATTGTTTTAAGCCATGGTATCAGATGAACATTATGCACACAACTCCTTGTAAATACTGAACTGCTCCTTTTACGCACTCTGGGAATGTCACTTATTCCCACTTTTCAGGCTGTCAGAGCCACAGAGGCATCTTTGTGTAAGCAACAATCAGGCCCCATAAATCCAAGCATGAGATCCTCTTGGCTACAGCTGTGTTTTTTAAGAGTATGATAACAGAAATAGCATTAAACAAAATGAGCAAATATTGGCTCATCTAGTGTCACACCAGCAGTACTTTGGGTTGCCATGCAAAAAAAAAAAAAAAATCAGGATGTTGGGGAGACAGAGTTTCAGAGTGGTGAGAAGCCAGGCTCATCAGGGAAGACAAGTGATTTAACATGGCCCTTCACGGTAAGTGCCTGCAGCCAGCTGATTGCTAAAGCAGCACTGAGAGGATCTGTAGAGGAGATTACACAATCAACCAGGCCAGCTAGCAAAAAGGATGCTGTCATGGCAATAGCTGCAGCAGTTTCCATTGGAAAGGAGGCTGATTCCGGTTAGTAGTGTTCTTAGACATCTAAAGATCACCTGAAGTAAGCATTACCTGGTTTTGTAAGCATTGCTTGGTTTACCTGTGTAAGTTTTTTTTTAGTTTGCTTTTTTTTTTCTGTCCAAAGAAAGAGGATCATATGAATTGTTGCTCCTTCACTTGCCTCTATCAGCAATCCTTAAGACAAACCTTTCCATTTCAGCTATGTACAGTGACTTAGACCCCAAGCATGTGAATTATAGGGCAAATACTATATTTTGTGGGACTGCTCATGAGAAGTTAAGCATGTGTTTGTTCTCTGGGGAAAGAGATGGGAGGGGATATCCTATCACGAGAACCCATATTTGAACAGCCAACAGAGATAGCTACAGAGTTGTTGCTCTTCAGGTAGCATTCTTAAAATCAAATAATCAAAACCAAATTTTGAGGTATCTGCACAGAATGCTACTTGCGGACCACGAGGCCAATCCATAAAAGTACAGTTAATGACAATATATGATTTTTTAAGATGTGATTTTTCAAATCACCAACCATTAAAGGTAATAATAGTTGTAAAGAATAGCAGATGGAGAGTGCCTTTTTCTTGCCTAGTCCCAGGCTTTGATGTCAGAGTGACTGGCAAACACTAAACTCTAAAGGGTTGTATACAGTTTACGTGAAACACCCTGAAGGAGTCAAGATTGATTTCTGGGTAGGTTCAACAGCAAGATTACTTGTGTCATATAGCTTTACCATGTTACCTAGAAATCCTTCTACTGCCAATAAGAAATTACTCTATAAATAGTAAAGGTGTGCCAAGAGCCATGAAGCACTGTACAGATCTGACTCCATTGCTGCCAGTGCTCAGATGAGTAGTGAATCCTCTGATCTGAGCTGTGATGTGCATTAAACTGACAGTACGTGCATATTGACACGGAAAAGGTCTAGATCAATATAGCCACTTGCAAAATGAAGGGAATACACTGATATGGAACTAATATTAGGCAATGTAAGAGAGGAAATTTGAGCCCAGGACATTAGTGAAAATACTGAAGACAGAAGTGTTATGGGAAGTTTAATATCCACACAGAACGTGACACAGCAGCGCTAAAGTTCTCACCTGGAAGATAGCATCAGGGATATTTTACTCTATGTGCTTGCATTAATTGCATATTTACATTTTTAGAAGGACACCAGGGACCTAATGAAAAGCAAAGAGAAAAGAATCTTCCATCATATCTTACTTCTAACCAAATGTATTTTTCTGATGTTAGAGCAGGAATCTGATTTCTATTAAAAAAAAAAAAATCTAATTTGATGTTGGTGATGGATTTACTGAACAGCTTTTGTCTCCCCACTTGTAAGAAGCAATAAAGATAGATGAAAAAAAAATGCTGGAGGATTTGCAGCGGGAAAGCCTGCAAAATTATTGTCCGTACATCTTCAGGTGTAATGATCTTGTACAGTCATAAACCATTTCATTGCTTGCAAAAATGTTTAGTGTTATTTGTTCCTTACATAAATGTTCTATTTGTTTCATCAAGCAAATTCTTAAGCAGTGACCTAGTAGAAAAATAATAATTCTTATGCTATTTGTCAGTAATTTACAGTGAAGTGACAGAGTCATGAAATAAAGAGTGGAAAGCAAACTAGAAAAAGCAACTAAAAGTATTTGTACACAAAACTCATCTCTTGTAATTTTGGAAGTCCAATCTCAGTAAAGGCCATTTAAGCATTTAGGCAAGAAATACCAGCTAGGAAAAATGCAGTGGTGCATTTAAACCTATTGCCTTCAATTTGGAGAGCATTGCCAATAACACCACTTACAAGGAACTTTAATCTGTTCAAGTATAGATTTTCTGATGACTACCCCAGGGCAGCTACCAGAGAGAATGGCCACACATAGGATGTCTAGACAACTAACGCTTGCCTCATTTTTACAATACGCTTACATGTCTATTGAGTCTAGAGATCACAGGAGGCCAGAACATGAAAGTTACTAGTCTATTAATGTTCCCTGTTTTGTTTCACAAGAGGGTTATAAATTGTTCCAGTGCTGAAATACAGTGACTTCAGGGGTTATCAACAGATGTCTCAGAATAATGAGTCATAGTTATTGTAATTCAACTAGGTTATGGGCTTTTTTCTTCACAGAAAACAAATTACTTCACCAAACAATATCATAGAAGAACAATCACTGGAAATTTAACTATCTAGCAGGGCAAGAACTGAAGCTCTGTGTGTATTCCTAGTATACAAATAAAACACGTAAAATTGAAATTGTGGGGAAAAAAATGCAAAAAATCATAAAACTTGCAAAGACTCTGTCAAGACAGGAAGTCCTGCAATCCATGTGCCTCATAAATAGGTCAGCAAACCCATCTGTGTCATTAGGTGATTTAAGGGACACTGAACTGAAAGAACATATATTATCCTGCTAAATTGCATGTGAACTCCTAGGGGTTTTTTAGTAACACAAAAGTTTGAAATTTGGAAAAGAAGAAATCTGTTCAAATTCAAAATACCTATAGAGCCAGTGTTTCAGACCACCCAAAGTGAGGAGAAATGTAAAGTAAGTCTGGAGACAGGGTGTGTGCAATGATGTCACTAGGATGTCTCATTAAGACAGACAGACTTAGATTCCAATCCCAGGAGAGCTTTCAGAAAAGTGAGAAAGAAACATAAGGATTTATTCACCAGAAAGTGGGACAGGGAATTCTCCAGTTATGACAACAGCCTGAAGTACAAGCATGTCAGCTGCTCTGGATCAGAACTGATAAGAATATCATGAACTCTTCCTCTGAGTTTCAACTGAGGGGAATATATACATACATTTAAAATAGCTCCATTAATTTCTGAGTAGGTTTTATATGCCATTATAGAGGGCTTTAATATTTTCTTGAATGAAAATTAACCTTTTATTCAGTTAAAAAAACCTTTGACTCTTAAAATCCATTGTTTTCTCCCTGCTTTCACTGAATTGAAGTGCACATTTTGGCTTTGGCTGGCATTCTGAGATATAGTTCATTAGTCCCTTGGAAAAGATTTTTTCTTAAAAGGGGATCTCCAGGCCACATTTTTTTCTCAACTCCCTCCCCCGGATAATCATCCAAGGTCTCAGTTTACAAGCTCCTGTGTATTTTTTTTTTCAGGAGATGCTAATACCACTGGTATTTGACAGTCTTGAAATGTTGTCAGTACCTCAGGCTCCTAAAGTCCCAGCCTGGCATTCATTCTCAACAATCTCTGTAGCCACATCTATCTAAGGTTTATGCAAATACACTTGGGCTTGTTCCTGTAAATAATTTCTGTGTGATTAAACAGATAATTTAAAAACCATTAAGCACCGAATGAACATTTGTATCAACCAATCAGATTTCTGTACTCTGAAACCACAGTTTACAATAAAAATTATTTTATTGATTCTACTTGTGAAAATGCTAAGAAACTTGAAGAGGGACATAAATGCAAAACTGAATATTTGGCCCTTGAGAAGAAAATGTTTATCAAGTAGCAAGAGCATCTTCCCAAAGAATATTGTTTCCAGGCCATAGGATACTTTTAAAGCTTCTGTGATTTAACATCCCTGGAGTAACCCTGGGCTAGGCCAGACTCTTCTGTTTCCTACCTTAGCAGAAAAAATAAATCTTTATCGGTGCATGTGCGTTACTGAAAACTAATCCATCATGCTTACAGCCTCATTGATTTACTTTAAATAACTCTTTAGTTTCTGCAATTATACTGGCTACAGGTGTAGGTTGATATAGGTGTTATTACAACATAACTAGTTAATAAAAAGCTTGCAACACATATTTGTAACTTTATAGCATGTTGAAGAGTTTTATGGTAAAGAAGTTCTACAGCAAAAGACAAAACTGCAATCTTCCCTCTTTCATGTATTTCACAGGAAATAAAAACTACAAAAACATATACCTGGCACTTTTCCTTTATGGGTGTCTGCCTTGTCCTTTAAAGACTACTTCAGTTTCCTACTTATTCTTAAGTTGAATTCCAATTGCAGTTGTAAGTTGAATGGCAGTTGCAGTTCTAACATGCTCTTTTTTCAGTGCAAAATCTCTGGAAGATGAATTCAAAGCTTCTGAAACCTGATGTACACACAGGATCTGAAGATGATGGTGGATACTGAGTTTTGGATGGCACAAAGTGATCTTATGAGACCTTAATTTATCAGTCTCTTACAAGTACCCTCCAAATCCTGCAACAAGATTTTCAGGCCCTGTGGAGGCAGAAAGGCCAACCAGAACTTAAAGATAAAAGGATGGTGGCTGGAGCAGTCACATGCTCTATGGAAACCCTATGGATTGGATACCAGAGGAGAGGAAATTCTGATTTCCACACTTTCCCCCCTCACTCAAGTCTTTCTTTAGACGGAATGGACACATGATGGGATGGGAAGGACTTTTCCAGCAGAAAAGGTAGAATTCAAGCCTGAGATCAATAGAAAAATCTGTTGACCCAGAGTGAGCCATGTAGAATGGAATAACCAAAACAGAAGTACAGCTACTCTGCATAACTGGCTTCACTGTCTTAATGTACTCTGTGAGTATAAATATACTTTCATAATATGCATAGTAACTATAGGTGGCTTAGCTCTTTCAAAATAGTTTGCAAAATAATTTCATGTTTTAGCCATGCTGCAGAATCTTTTTGTCAGTTTTTGGATTTCAAAAAGCACAAAGTGTTTTTTCCATCTTTTTCCTGATATGTGAAATCCTCAGACAAACAACAGAATGACTAACACCCTTTGCTATGGAAAGAATGAAACTGAGTATTCAGAGTTCCAAATGCAGAATAAACAAACTGATACAACAATTTCCCTCTCTCTATCTAATATGGTGATCTTAGTTTGTTTCAACATCAATACAGAAATCCTCAGTCAGAACAGTTTTCCAAATAAATAATCTCTTTAAATGTCATATTAGAAGAAACAACTTACTCTGCTGAAAAGTCGAAGCCACTGATACCACAATATTATCCTCTCATGGTAACAGTACCATCTCTTTCTCTGCAAAGTAATTGTTTCTTCCATAATAATTTAAGCCATGGAAGCCTGCAACTGCAATTTGTGATTCTAAAAGAATATTTCCCAGCACTCTTGGTGATTGGCAGCTTTGTAAAAAGCGATAGCTAGCCCAACTATCCATCAAACAAATGAGTGGTAAGTCATTTGGAATTCTCCCAATGTTATTCAGTTTTCTGTAGAATTTAATTCTGTTGTGTGTAGGAGAGGTTTCCCAAAGGTTAATAACTGTGTCATTTTATATTTTGCTCAGAAAACTGAGAGCTAGAAAACCATATTTCAGGCTAATTGCATATAAAATACTTTAGAAAATAGTCACCTATGGACATACAAAAATGAAATGTATCTGAAAGATTTTGTTTTATATTTTCTTCAGAATGAATCATTCAAGTTTGTTTAAGAATGCTGTTCAAACTTTCTAGACATTTCTAAGGATACTGTTTTTTGTTTTCCTCTCCTTTTAAATGAGTCTACTAATAATGTCCAAGATAAGGCGAGGAGATTCCTCCATTCCTTAGTATTCAGAGCTCAGAACCCTTTGCTGAAGATAAATGCTTATTACAAGTAGCGATGAGAGGTCGCTCTTTCATTTTGAGATGTTGCCAGCAGAAGGGATGCTGCCCTTTTTTGCCTAGATTAAACTTACCCTGAATACGGAACACTTGGGTTGTGTTTCTCTCTGGATCATGTCAATCTCCAGCTATGAGTTCCACTTCCCAGGCACATGCCACAAGCATTGCCGCTGTGAGCTGTTCTTGGTGGGAATGTTCTCCATGGCTGCTTCTGAAATTTTGCCATTTCCCAGAAAGGAAGATGGGGTTTTTGGTGCCAGAGCATAAAAGTCAGTCCTTGGACTGACAGTTTTTGGACTTTACATGAATATCAGCCCGAATGTGTTTTTCATAAAACATAGAAACAACCCTTGGGGCAAGAACCAAAACACATTTCTTCCTTGCAGCTCCTTTGTCTTAAATTTTACACTTATTTGCAGAATAAAATGGACCTTCTTCTCTACAAGGTGCTCAGAAAAGCTGTGAGGAGATGCCAATTTAAATATTACATTTGAACTCAATGTGTGAGTCCCATCAGTGAAGAACAATCCCCCAGAAGCATAGAGAAGGAAGACTCAAGGGAGTTAGGCAGCCAAAAAGAAAGAGTTGGGCAGAGTTCAGTAGTAAAAGGTAAAAGGTCAGCTGAGCTGAAATTGTGTCCTTTCTACCCCTACCATGCTCTCTTCCAGTTGTCTTTTTAAGTCTAGTCCTTGAACAAAACCAATATGTTTGTATCCTTATTCTGAAGGTCAACAAACACTTCTATCCAGAGCAAGCTGATGCTGCCATTGAGCAAAGGAATCCTACCTACCTGCCCTCTTGTCTGTCCGTTTCTGTTTCTGTATCATGTCCTATCTTCTATCAAGCATTTATGAGGCCACACTCGAAACTGGATCAGGAAACTGATCTGGCTGAAAGCTAGTGGTTATTTTTTCTGCTGGGTTAGTTTCTAGCTGGAGCAGTCCTCTGAGTTAGTTGGCCGTAGAGTCACAGGAACATCTGTGCAGCACAAAGGTTGGGGCTGCACATGGGCAGGAACAGGCAGCCAGCGGGGAGAGGGAGCAGACCGTGGAGTAAACAGATCTACTTCTTCCTTTAGAAGTGCCTGTGCATGCCATCTTGTAGTGTTGCTTAAGCCTTACTTCAGCAAGGTGGCTCGGGTTTGATTTGTAGGAGTATTCACAATTACGAGTGAATTCCGGGGGAGATGTGCTTCCTGGAAAAGAAGAGCTGTCCTTTGCTAACCACACTGGAAAAGCAAATGCTAGCTTTTCAACCTATAAAATGGGGATAACAATATCACCTTACAGGAAAGGGGTAAAAATGCATTTATTGCTGTTATTGAAACATTCTGTTCTGATGAATGCTCCAGATCAACCTAGCTGGCAACGCATCCGCCTGTTTTCAGAGCTAGCGAATAACAGTGTGCAGAAAGGAAGGTGTGGAGCTGTGCTCTGATTCTCCAGGCTTCAGAGAAGCTGAGGAGAAAGTTATATAATCACGTAATTGCAATTTATATTATAGACTGTTTATGCCAAAGAAATCTGAAATAAAGGTATAAGCAGGTGGCATTTGGGATATTACTTTTGAGTATTTGAATTTTTGTCCCTAATCCGTTAATGCATGGGAAGGGAGTTTTTTATTAAATACACTATACAATGGAATTCTGCTTATGTTGTTTTTAAATACGTGAACAGTATGATTTGATGGCTGACATTGCATCACATCACTTGCAAATTTGTAACAAAAGAACCCGCTCTCCACAAACGTCCCTTTTGCATTACCTTCTTGTTAGGCAAGGAAGACTTCTAATTTTCCTTCTCTTCTCTTGCATTTTTTTCCTAAGCCTGTAGTACTATGACTACTTGACACACTATGCTGAATTAGTGTACATTGGTCTAACCAGCTATGTTCTTGCTCCAGGTGCTGAATTAAAACCAAAAGGTAACACCAAAACAATATTCTTAAGTATTCTGATGTGCATCCAAATAAAATGTGGGGTTTTTTTTGCATTAGCCAAGGTTATTAACTGTGCCTTTGCTATTGAAAAGCTTTCTTGATTCATAAAATTAATGTCTATGTACATTGGTGCCTCTATAAATGCAGACTTGAGACATGTTCTGAACGTGTGTTTTGCAACTCTTTTCTGGGATTATATAGCTGTCTAGGTACTAAGTGGCTCACATTAGTACATTTTCTGGGCTTCTTTTCTCTATTCCAGTGGTTTGGCAGTCCATCAAAATGCATAAGAATCATGCAGATCTCCTTGCAAATTGTGAGAAAGAGCCTGTTGACTGCAAAGCAGGACAGACAGGCTTGGCAGGAGGAAACTGCAGTGTGGATGGGTGCCTCTGTAAGCCCGTGTACAGCTGAGAGTCACAACCCTGGCCTGTTAGACTTGACACTGATCATTTCATTTTGTACTTCCTACTTGACAGTCCCTTTTCACCAGCCTTCAGGGTCATCTGCACACTTTTCTCCACGTTTCTGCTTTGTTGCAAATGCTCCTGCGTACTTTCTTTCTTTTCAAATCCTTTTTGATAGAAATCCGTCAATATTTCTACTAAGTTAAATGTACCGAAGTCTGAAACATTTCCTTGCATTTATCAAAAAATACATTTTTTCCACTTCCAACTAATGTGTATTTCTCATGTTGAGTTTTAATGACTTCAAATACTTTTATGCCCTATTAGTAATTACCCATGCCAATTAAATGAAACAGATTTACTTCAGGATG
This sequence comes from Myiotriccus ornatus, assembly GCA_036023395.1. NCBI lineage: Eukaryota > Metazoa > Chordata > Aves > Passeriformes > Tyrannidae > Myiotriccus > Myiotriccus ornatus. The sequence continues at coordinate 28,314,170 of JAYRBT010000177.1, read as the reverse complement.
AATTCTTATAAGCTGCAGAGAGGGTTTAAAATGCCTCTGAAGTCCTTTAGAGAGTTGAAATGACCGTGTGAGTTGCTCAGAATTATAACTGGTGAAGTCGGGGAGCGTTTATATCTACTTCATGTCAGAAAAGGTCTGTTGGTAAATGAAAAAAGAACACAGAAGTTATAATTCACAAGATGCTGCATTTTCTGCCAAAGCTGGCTAAGGAAGTTGCCTCTTGTTTCTGCTCCCTATGCCCCAAAGCAAAACTTTTCTTATGGCAGTGTAACTGTTTATAAGTTATAAACTGCATCACTGAAACGATCCATATGAAAGACAGTCCTCTAATCCCCAGGCCAGTAATTCTAGAGAATACTCTAAAACCCTAAAGCCTTCCCCACATATACAGACTTGCTGAGAACATGAATGAGAATAGGGACGTTTTCCATATCCTGAAACTTGCTGATCTTGGGCTCTATCAAATCATCACTGTGCAAATTACTTAATCTATTTTTCTGGTGAGTTGTATATCTAAATCGTAATGCTTCTTGAAAGGGTGTGCTGTATACAAATTTTCACATGCTCACTGCTCATCAGTGAATCTATTCTGCACTCAGTTTCAGGGTAGTTCAGGTTCTTAGCCACATTTTCCCTGTGCTTCCAATAGTTCCAGTCAGATCTACTCAGAAACAGTCCCACTATCTATCCTTTCATAAAACCAGATCTTCAGAGAGCAACATAAATGCTAATTAATTTACATTCACCTTGCTCTTCTGAGGTAAATAACTGTATCATTTTCCTTTTCTGTTTAAAGGAGAATATTAAAACGGAAATGAAGTGACTTGCCTATGGCAACATAGCAAATTAGTGGCAAAAGAAGGGTTGGCATTCAGAAATTCTTGGGGTTCCTGAGGCTTGTCTACATAGGGAAACCAACTGTGCATCCTTCATTCTGTAACAGCTACTTAAGCAAAGGCCGATGTATGAGTGTTCTGTCGAAGGGAGGAGAGTCCTTTTGTTCTGGAATTAGTTGTGCATTATTGAGGCAAGATAACTATTCTGGAATAACCTCCCTCTTACCTCTCTTATTCTAAATCAGCTATTCTGATGAATTCCTTATATAGAGGAGGTAAACTCTGAATTCTCCTTCTCACCCCACTTCAAACCCAATTAATAATTGCTTAATTACAAAGACACAGAAATGTTTGTACTTGCACAAAAAGAAAATAAATGAGTTCTGGATATTCTGACACCTGTAAGAACACATATTTTTCCCAAGTGCTGTTGCACTCCTAACCACAGCTCTAGACATCATGCATGGGGAGAATGTAATGAGATCAGCATCTCACACCAGCAGCCCTCACACTGGAACCCCTGCACTACCAGATGTTGACGTTTCAGACCTGGGATTCAGGGAGAGACTACAGGGGCCTGGGAGCAGGAGGCAGCTCCGGGCTGAACTGCAGCCAAGGGTGTGTGCCTTCACTGCGGTCTCATCTCAAATAGCTTGTAGGCTGGGCTGGTGCTTGGTGTCAGAGGCTCTCCCTTCCTATGCGACCCTTCTGAATACCTTCCTCATCTTAAGATCAGACACATCAGCAGTGTGTGAAGGAAGATCATAGAAATGGTTTGGGAATGTGCTTGCTTCATTAACCTCATAAAAGAACTTGCAAGCCTTACTATCTAATTTCCTCTGATGAAGGCAAGTTCAGTGATTGCATACCACAGTTCCTGATACTGCAGTCTCATCCAGTGCTGTTATGTGTACGTATCTGAGGACTGTGAGCCTCTTTGGACTTCCCTTTTTAAGAGTGGGGCTACAGCTGCCAATAACAAACTTTTAAGTAAAAACCACTGAGCTTTTTAGGTGGGTGATATAAGATAAAACATAAATAAATTACTGAAAATGTTTCTGTTTATTTTCCTCGTTTGTCAGTTCTGGGTTTTGTTACATGCTGGAGCACCACTGGGATCAGTTCTTTGTCCATCCATAGCATTTTTTCTTTTCATGAAAATGAGACTGGGAGTGCTTTTCTGACCCCTTAACACCTGCAGGAGTCATGACTTCTGGTTGGAAACCTGTGAGATAGTTATTGCTCTCTGGATATCCAGGTATTTTTACAGTAGTAAACACGGTGGTATTTAAACATCAGTACTGACTCCTCAGAAGGCATTAAGCCATTTGGAGCTGTATGTAGGTTTTGTTGGTCTTTGCTGTCCCGACATTCCCAGGAAGTGAATGGGGGAGTGAAGCTGCCATCTCTGCGGCAGAGCAGCTGCTCAACACAGCTCGGCTGTTCTAGCTGTCTCCGTGCTGCACACTGCTGGAACACTGCCAGCCCAAATCAGAGGTGTTTCCTGGAGTGTCCTTATTTCGGGGAAAGCTTCAGTCACAGTGGTTTAACTGAGACTGGCAATGTGCTGTCAAGCCAAGGACAATAACAACCACGAGCAGAGTATCCAAAATGGGTTACCCACAGCTAGTTTTGTTCAAAATTTTGGCCATTTGAAAACAGAGCAGTGTTCATGCACAGCAAGGGGTGATGTTGATGTATGCTAATTTTTAAATTGTCGTTAATTTATTATATGTGGTGGATATCTAGAGAGAGAATCCATTTTAATTTGATTGTCAGCAAAAGAGCTCGGGATATACTATCCGGTACCGGAAGGTTTTGACTTTGGGGCAGCAACTGCAGCGACCTTCTCCCTAGAGGCCTCCGGTAGGATGGAAAGCGATGCAAAGACCAAAACGGGAAAAAGTCAACCAAAGCGGAGGGAGCCGGGCCGGGGCCTGCGCCGCCCGCTGGGCCCGGCGCTTGGCTGTTGCCATGGGAACGCCGCCGGCGCGCGGGCGGGCGGCGGGGCGGCCCCTCTCGCGAGAGCGGCGGCGGGCGGAGCGCGGCGGGGTGAGCTCATCCCGGGCGGGAGCGCCGCGCTCGGCTCAGCCCGGCCCGGCGAGCGGAGCGGAGCCCAGCCCAGCCCAGCCCAGCCGCCCGCAGCCGTCGCCGCAACTTTGTTGGGTGAGTTGCGAGCGGCAGCGCCGAGCCGGGACGGGCTGCGCGCCGTGCCCTCTCCTTCGTGCCGCGGAGCCGGGCGTGGGGAGCCGCCGTGCCGCTGGCCGAGGGGGTGTGCGGGCGGCTGGGTGGGTGTGCGAAGGGGGGAGCGGCCCCCAGCCCCGGGGCTGCGCCGCCCCCAGCCCGACAGCCCGGGGTTAACGGGGACGAGGGCAAGGGGGCCCGGGCGAAAGTGGCCCGCAGAGCCCCCTGCCGCCGCAGCGCCCGGAGCCGGGTGGGGGGCGCCCGCCCCGTGCGCCCCCGGGGCGGCGGGAGCCCGCAGCGCCGGCAGCCCCGGGCGGGTCGGGCGCGGGTCCCCCCGCAGCGAGCCGTGCCGGGTGCTGTATTCCGGATTTGTGTCTCTCTCCGCAGGAGAGGCAGCGTGCAGCGGGAGCGGCGCGGCCGGAGGCGGCGGTGAGCGGCGGCGGCCCGGCCCGCTCCGCTCCGCGGCTCCCGCGCCGCCCGTCCCTGCGGAGGCGGCCGCGCCGAGCGCGCCCTGCGGCGGGGGACGCGCTCCCCCGCGGCCCCGAGCGGCACACGCCGCTCGCCTCCGCCGTTCGGGAGGTAACTTGGCTCTTGTTCGCCGCTGTAAGTTGCACTTCAGTATTCTTTCTCCCCCCCTCCCCCCTTCACTTTTTATAGCCAGCGAGGGTGTAGTGGGGCTGGTTTTGTTCTGAGCTGATGCTGAGAACGCAATAATGATAACAATTAGGTGATTTGGAGGCAGTGCCAGTGGGGACGTTCTGAATGCTCAGCTCACGAGAGGGGGTTGGAGGAACAAAACGTTTGCGGATGGTTGATTTCTTCACGGGGAACCTGGAAAAGTGGGAAAACAGGGAATGCCTTAAACTGGATCTTATGGGGAGGGAGAAAGAGGTGGAGAAGCAAGGAAAGGTGGATGAGAAGGCATTAACCCTCCTAAGCTGAATTTGTTTGCTCTTTCCCGGTTTTATTCATTGCCTGAAGTCCTGATGTTAATGTTCTCATGCTATATTTAAAAATATATGTATTATTTGCACTGGATAGCTCTGATGCAGCTTCACTTCATTTAATGAGGAATGCACTCATTCATGTCTGGTAAAGCAGTGATACAAAATGGGAATTGCTGAACTTAATGAAGATCTCCTTGTATAACCTTGGCCAGAACATCTGTATATTTTAGATCAAGGGGGCACATTTTTGCCAGTAGAATAATATAGAGGCACTTTTTTGATAATACTGTTTACCAGATTGCATTAAAAAAATTTGCCTACAAAATCGCTTTAAAAAATTTTAGTGATGCTGCTTTAATGAACCCGTTACTGCATGCTGAATGAAGTGCATTTGTGAGCTCGGAGCCTTAGTTGTTAATACAATGCAAATTTGTCTTCAGAGTAAAGGTGTCAGATTTCATTAGGTTCTCCAGATCTGTATGGATGAATCAAGATTGGTGTTTTCTTTAGAAAACAGCCCTTTCATGATGGAATTTCGATTTAGTGGCTTTTTTTTTTTTCCCTTGCTAACTCTGGGAATTAAGTATTTGTTTAATTTAAAGCATAAACCAGTTTTGTAAAAGGGAAAGTAGTCTTTTACTGTAAGTACTAACTGGGCACTAATCTTGTTTTCTTTAATGGAGAGTGTGGTTATTATTTATTTGGAATGTATTGCTGGCTACACTCCATTCCCCTTCAGCTGGAGTGGTGGGAGAGACATGTGAAAGTATTAAGGTAGAAGTTTGTGGCAGTTGTAATCGCAGAGAGAGATCTGTAAGTTGTGTTTCACTGTCAAGGCTTTTATGCCTTAGGCCATCAGATGCCATACCAATTATTAATGTAGAAACAGTGTGGGAACTTCAGAATAATTTTTCCATGGTTTCAAAAAAGCAGCCCCATATGTTCTATTTAGGTAAAGGTGAAGAAAAAATTTTCATGATTGAATATTTTATATATGTACTATGTCTCCTTTTTATTGATAGGTAACTAGGGATGGAAGATTTTTTTTCACCATTTTAAGAATGTTTATTTATGGACAGTTGATTAAAGGATGTGTGCTTAGTTTCTCAACGTTGTATTAAGGAGGTATTACTGATGCTAATAAAATGCTTAGTTTCAACATTGCTACTTGGGATAGGCATACTTAGCTCTCAGTTGTGGTTCATAGAACCTCTTAGATCATGAAGTCAGAAGCAAAGTGGAACGTCAGCTCTGACTGTTTCAGGGCTGCAAAACCTTGATGAAAAAGGCTAGCAGGTGTAGAGGTAGGCAGTGACACAGAACTGTGAAAGGGTGGAGCTGCAGCCAGGAGCGAAGACTTAATATGGGGATGTGTAATACGTAGTCTATTTTTTCTATAATAAAACGTCTGGTCATCGTTTCGCCTGTGCATCGTCTAAGTTTGAAGAGCTTTTTCCCCGTCTCATGTTTGTCTGAAATATTATTTTAAGGTTTGGGATTAACTTTTGGATAGCTGTTGTTTTAAAAAATGTGTCCAAATGTGGCCTCTTCCCCCTCTCACAGGTGTTCAAGGAGATTTTTTTTTTTATCGTTCTTAAAAGCTTTCTGCTGCCACTTTGGGAGTGTTTTGTTCTTATGTAGCTCTTACTGTCCTCTCAGTTTTGTACCTGTCTCAGGTATTTCCTTTAAAATGTCTGTTCCAGAATTACTAGTTTTGTTACTATGACTATTTTTTTAATAAACAGGAGAACAAAACTTCAGAATGTAAAATATTCCTACCAGTTATTTTGAATTTCGGTAAGGTTGTGTTAAAAGAGGATGATTTTGGAAATACATTGGGGAAATGCGAGGTAGGCTAGTAGGAGAAAGGGCTGAGGCCCAGATGAATTTCTTTTCTATCCCTCTGTTTTGTCCTAGAGCATGTCTATTGTAGAGAAGAAAAAGGAATAGTCTTCTCCATATCAGTAGTTTAATCTCTTCAGCAAGGGGGCTGCTGCGAGGTATTTAGTTCTTACTGCTACTGGTTAGAAATCCTGGATACCCTACTGGGGCAAAGAAGCAGAGCTTCTGCCTTTAAAATTTCAGTCACACAAGTTGGTTTTCCTAATGCTGACGTTCTCAGAAGTTGAAGTTTATTGTCATTGACCCCGAGTGCTGGCTAGTTGGCAAATAGTTTTATCTTTGGCTTTCTTGGCTTTAGGCAGATTCTTTTTATTTCTCAGCAGCTCTAATTTAAATATTTGAAAAGTCAATAAGGCATGATTTAATTATCTTAATGTCTTTTAATATCTTTGCTTTGTTTACTTCATTATCCATATTTTAGATTTTTATTTTATTCATTTATTCTGAAAGCCATTTGTTTAACTTGTTAATAAGTAATGACAAATACAGCAGAACTAAGTGCACTTATTTCTTTTATCAGTTTAAATACGTATATTTTAAAAACTGCTAGGTGAGGCTTTTGCTGATTTGGCATGTAAAATTAATCATGTTCCATAGCTTTCTGTGAGCAAAGAAAAAAGTTATATTGTTCTGTTTTATGTTTCCAGGGAGATTTGACTTGCAATTTAGAGGGATATGCTTGACATCAACTTTTAAATAGTCTAAGATTGATATTTTGCTGAGTTCAGTTTAATGTTTGAACGGGTACTTTTCAGGCTGAAGACTTATAAAGTGGGCTTTGATGGCTCTGTGAGACTTGAGATATTCTCTAATGAGGGGCAATCAATGTTTTTTGGGAGTACATCCTTACCAGCTTGTAAACCTACAGATTATGGCCATTGGTGATGCTGAGTGAAATAATTTTGTGCATTTGACTTTGATTTTTAGTTCCTATGCAGCACAAGACTAATGGTGTCTGTAGCAGCTTCGGTGTTAGCTTTGGTAGTAGTTTTACACTCTGAACTTTAGGAAACCCTTTAGGAGTTGCAGAGACTAGAATTGCTTGGGTTTTTAACTGTCTTTGAACATGAATCAGCAGATAAAATGTTTTTAGATGTCTGTCTTTGCATATGTAAAGCTAAATTATGTCATTGTCTCAGTCTCTTTAATTTTGAATTCTGTGGCACCAGTTTGCTGGGTGAGTTATTTGATTTAGATTCTGCCACATGTCTTTTTATGTTAAGTGAGACTAAGCATTTAGAAGTCTTTGTTTTCATTATGGAAGCATGTTTTAAAGAGCACTTATTTTCAATGCAGCAACAGAACACTTTTCATAATCTTGGTAGCTGTTGAATTGTGTGATTGCTGACTTAGTATTTGTCATGGTTGTTTTAAAGGTCTGAGTCTGTAAGTGGATCCTCTCTTGCAAAGCTGTATCTTCATACTACTTGAGCCCATGTTGGATCCTGCAGTGCAATAGTCATAGCTCGTGTTTCCTGCACAGTGGATGGATGTCTGTTTTCAAGAGAGAGATGAAGTTCCTGAAAAATGCGTGACTGTATAGAAAACTTTTCTGAATGCTTTTAATACAGAAGGAAGAGTTGTTACTGGGAGTAGCAGTTCATGCTTAGGCCTGAGAGGCGCTTTGAATTTTTTGTGGATGTTTTAATACTCTTACTTTTGGCCTTAGACTCTGTAGAAAGGGAAGAACACTTTCTTCAGATGGATTGCGAAAATTAGCAGAGTGTTTTTTGAAGACCAGGTTTTATTTCATAAAGTTGTATCAAAAGTTAAATAAACTCCTGGCATGTCTTAAAGTTGGACTGTTCTTCATAATTCCTATGGTTTACCTTCAGTGCTAAAAAAGAGTGGTGTTTGTTTAAATTTTGTGTTATTTGTTTACCTTTTGAGGTAATATGTTTTTTACCTCAAAATACTCATGTAGACCTTGTTACTGCAAAACTGGGAAATATGTTGACTTTGAACTTGTGCATTAACATGGACTTTTATCTTGGTAAAAACTATTTAAGTTAACCCTGAAATATGTCTTATTTTTCCTAATTAGTGATGTTATAGTGGATCAAAAAACCTCAACCAGCCAAAATTGGTGGGAAACAAGTTCTTTTTCTAGGCTGCTAGAAAGTACGGGTTAAAAGTTAAGCATAATTTGAAGAAAAGTTGTCTGTTGAGTCTGCTTGTGAGACTTAGTTATGTTTAATATGCTTGTCTGGTATTATTTGGTGAATTTTAATGCTTACTTTTAGAGTGAGGGAAATTGCCAAACATTTTCCTTTGCTGTGTAGCCTGCCTTGCTGCCTCTCTCTGTGCAGGGTACGCTGAGGTTCCTGTGCAGGGTACGCTGAGGTTCCTGTGCAGGGTACGCTGAGGTTCCTGTGCAGGGTACGCTGAGGTTCCTGTGCAG
>JAYRBT010000177.1:28264341-28305800 GCA_036023395.1 Myiotriccus ornatus | reverse complement strand
GAGGTTCCTGTGCAGGGTACGCTGAGGTTCCTGTGCAGGGTACGCTGAGGTTCCTGTGCAGGGTACGCTGAGGTTCCAGGACATGCCCAGGGTTGCTTTTGTAGCGTGGCTCTGTTCTCTGCATTTCTGGAGTCATGATGCATTTTACAGCACCATCAGCTAAATCAATTGTCTTCTGACTTTTGAATAAATAATGACAGGCTTATTGTATGCTGATGTGAAATAGGATTAGTTCAGAACTTTTTTTGAGAGTGGCAGATAATATCTGTAAAATGATTGCTGTGGTAGCAAAACTTTCTGTATGCTGGTTGTTCACATCAGCAGCTCTGATAAATATCTTGGGTTTTCTTGGTGGTGGTATTACAGACAGCTCTCTCTAAAGAGTTACAGACATTTTTAAGGCATGCATTTGTTGTTTGACCAAAAGTTGCTGTGGTGGTTTAACCCCAGACAGCAACTAATCACCACACAGCTTAGCTTAGAACATTTTTGTTTTTCTTGGAACTTTTCCAAATGATTGCAATTTTATTTTGTATTGCCTGTTTTTTATTTGGTCTTATTGTAAGCTGCTGCTCTTATTTGCTCACTCAGAATTAGTTCACACTGTCATATGATGTGTTGGTGCAGATCCATGATTATTGGTGTTTACAGGATAGGTTATTTCCTGACTTTTTTTTCCCCCTCCTTTTTGTTTCAAAGAGTGCTTCTTTCCTTCATTTGATTTCGAAATTGCTGCTTGTATGCATGTCTTTGTCACTTGGCAAATAATTTGACAGAGAAGAAGTGGGTCTATGGCTGAATGTAGGGGTGTCAAGTCTTCCAGACTGACTTCTTAGTATTTGGGTAATTTTACTTCAGGCAGAATTTAGTCTGGACTCCTAAACTAACTGCTAAATGTTCCCAACACAGGTGTGTTTTGTCCCCTTGAACCATAATGACCCGTAAGGGTTGGGCCACATTTGGGGAACTTCTGGGGAGGGATTTTTAATTTTGTTTCCTCTTGGAGAATTCTAGTTTATGCACACCAAAACAACTATAGAAATTAACAGTTCTGGGGGTGGTTAAGCATTTAATAGCCCCCCCCCCGGTAGTGACTGGTGAATCTCCATCGTTGGAGACTTTTAAAACTTGTTAAGACAAAGCCATGAGCCACTTGGAGCAATGTGGAAGCCAGCCCTCCTCCAGCAGGAGGTTGGGCTCCTGAGTTAAACAGCTATGGGCTCTCCAGGCTGCTAGCTGGTGATAGCTGGAGGGCTCCTCAAGGGGCACTGCTCTTGGAAATGCTATTCTAGGCACAATTTAAACAACTTTTAAAAATGAAGACCATCCTTGTGGCAATTTCTTTTTAACTAATGTGAAGCATTTTTACCCTGGTGTCCGGCTCGTTTCAGGTCTCTTGCAGGGGTAGCAGTACTACCGCTGGTGTCAGTTTATCGTGGCTTCCTAGTGCTGGCTCTCAGGTTGCAAACCTGCAACAGGAAACCCCATTTCCTTTATCTGTGGGCACGCAAGAAGGGGGGGAGACAGCTGGGGTGTGTGACTACTTATTTATTTTCCTTCAAGAGGCTCATGTAAGCGGAAACATACACATCTTGAAAGTTTGTCTTTTGGCAGGGGCAGAGCATGAATTTGCTCTTGCTGAAGATACTGTGGCAAAGATAAGACTTAATTTTTTTTCTTTTTCATATTTCTGAAATGTAACATAACTTTGTGTGTTTTTACAGAAAAAAGGACAATGGGTGATGAAACTGAAACTTCAGGCTTGAACATGTTACTGCTACACAAGTCATTACAGTTCTTATCTCTGAACTATTTAAAGATCACTTTCTGTTTTTGTGGACAATGCTTTTATACTTACTTTCTGAACTACCAATCTGATTTTTAAAAAATTTTAAAAAGCTGAAGTGTTTGATACTATTTTTGGAATATTGTTGCATGTGTCAAATAGAAGACAATACTAGACCCCAACAAATAAATCCTAGAGGGCCTTCCCTGGCTCTGCTAGACGCATTTGAGTTTTCTGCTATTTCTTTTCAGATTGGAAGGGCTGAAATTGGATTTTATGCATTCAGTTCATGCAGAAGAACTGCATAATTGTGCTGAAGAAAGTTATGTTTTAGCATTCTCATGCCTCGAAAATAAACATATCTTCATGAATCACGTGATACTGGCACCGATTTTCTACTTTCCAAATGTGTTTAACAGCTTGTTGTATGAATCAGAATAAAATAGTTCAACAGACTGTACTGTATTGATTATACCCTAGCTGGAATAAACAGTGAAACCTGATGCTTTCCCCAAGCTTTTGCTAAACCAAACATTTAGAAGTGAGGAAAAAAGGAGATACATATGTAAAAGCTGTTAACATAGTTTGTCCTTTCTTTAGATTTTTTTTTCTTGACTCTTTCCCTTCTTTTTCCCTTCTTTTGCAGTCCTTGAAGAAGGAAGTATTGACAGAAGGTCAGTTTTAGTTGTTTTTTTTTTTTTTTTACTCTCCCCCCAACTTCTGCATCATCTTGCAGAGTAGTCATTGGCTTGTACTTGACATAACCCTGGAAATTCCCATGATGCCCTGAATCTGGTACTGTTTATTGCATTGCCATACACAGGTAGTAGGAGAGTCTTTCCTAGGATGCCTCTGTTAATATAAACAAAAGGAAAATTCTAATATAGTCTTAAAACATGCCATCCATTTGAAACTGAGGAGGCTTTTTTTTTTTTATCAAGTTCTGTGGATTTTTAGGGCATACCTGTGCAGTGACACGAATGGTTCTGGTACACTGGAGTATTACCTGCCACAGACACTTCCACTCTGCTATTTGAACTGTGGGATACATACCATGGAATAATTTGAGAGCCTTAAGTTCATTCTTGTCTTATACAATTACCTCCCACTCTAGGCAAAGCCAGAAGATCTGCAGAGCTTTATAGGGTTATCAAGTACTAAAATCATCAGGGCTTCTTTTATTTTAATCCTGTACTATTGTACTTTTATTTTCAACCAGAAAATTTTTGAGGTTAATTAATATGCTATGTAACATTTGAGAACAGAAGATATTACTCTCTGTCCAAACAACAGTATTGGAATTGGCTGTGAGCATGCAACTGTTACCGCATATTCCAGATTTAGTCACTTGTATATGTAGTGTTGATGCAGTAAAGACTTTCAAATTTGTTGGTAATTTACAGCACATCTGTAAAACAAAGGTGTGATAATAAGCAGTAATTAAATGGTGTGAAGTGTGCTCATCATTGTTATTTTAACAGAAGTTAGTCATTATCTACTGATTGCTGGCATCATTAAGTCTAATTTTTTAGTATGTAAGTTGATGCTTACATACCTGAGCAGCTAAATTGAGTTTTTCCATTCTTGCATTGTTGAAGTATTTTTGTTGTGTGAATCTTCAGCGTAATGACCTTCCGCAAACTGCCAACAACTTTATGCCTGCCAAGGACAAGAGGGCACATGTTGTGAATATGCTGTTAAACTAAGAGATGTAATGCAGCCATTCTGAAAATAGAGGCAGGGGTAACAGTCAGTTTCATTCAGGACAATTTTGCAGTTGTGTAGGGCTGGCTACATGAAAAATAATCATATGCGAGGTAAACATTGCTTCTTGTAGAAATACAAAATGCTCAGAGACAGAAAATGTCTAAAGTGCTAGGTGAGAGAAGAGACCTTTACTGTTCCTTATTTTTTGTAAACCTGCACTTTGCTTAAAACCAAAAAACACAAAAGCAATTCATAGCTTTTAAAAATAATTGGTAAAATGGAGAGCTAGTGGACAGATTTAAATTAAAGTAATGCTTGGATCACTTATTTGTTTGGAACATATTGGAAGGTAGCATTGTGAACATTAGGGAAGCCGGAGAGGATAGTAACAATAAAAATTTGTTGGCTGTTTAGACAAAAATTGGGTTCACATGAGGAAGAATTTTAAGTGCTTTTAATGTTGTTTGCCTTAGAGTTGCCAGTGTTTCAAATGTGGAAGACTAAAAGATTTCTGGCAGAACAGTGAGCTTCTATTTGACATGGCTTTAAAGCATCCAGAGTTAGCATGGCTAACACTTTTTAGTAGAGAATAGTACTGAAAAAGCAATTTTTAAACTTGTGTTTAAATACTGTAGCTGAAAATGTGTGAACAAGTGAATCACATCGTGTTTCTGTCCTTGCCTTCCTCCTTCCCTCCCTCCCTCTTTTTCGAGAGTGTTGTAATTTAGAAAAGAAGGGTCCAGAGATGTCTGATTTTTCTGGCTCTAAAAGTGAAAGAACTGAAGATCCATTTGAATGGAGGTGAGAGAAGAATCAGCACAACTTGATACAAATGATGCTAAATGCTTAAGATTCTGACTAGTTTCTTAAGTTTAAATCCTGCTTTCCTCCAGACTGCTTAGCTTTTTTTCCAGGTATTGTCAGAAGAAAACAGCTAAATTCTTGCTTAAACTTAGCTGCAAATTAGAACTTTATTCCTTGTAACAGAGAAGTTACATGAGGATAGTATAAATAGTGTATCTGATTGTGTGTTTTTTTCTTGTTCACTTTTTTACATGGTGAAAGAAAAGGACTTGTGGAATAGTGCTCTTATTTCAGTAGCATTTTACAAGTTTCAATAAAAACTTGGCTCTGCAGGAGTATGTAGGTGTTGTGCTTGCAGGTAAAAGTAATATAATGTTAGTGTTTAATAGTACTTTTGAAAATGAAGTAATGGTATGTGTAGTATAATGCAAAATACCCCTAAATAGTGGTTGGTTTCTGCATTACAGTTTTTTCTTGTTGCTGATAAAGGAGGTACAGAAACCCTTTTGTGTCAGAGGTTGAAAGCTATTTGGCCAGGTAGAAAAATTGTCTTTCTGAAGGTGGTGGGTTTTTTCTTTCTGAATCTTGCATTAGTGCTGAGTGACTGTTCTGTTGGCTTAAAATTTTAATAGCAGTAGCTATCTTGTTTGCTGTAACCCTTCTTCCTTATCACTTTAGTACTTAGCTGAGATGCCAAAAGCTCTTGAAATACATGGCAACTTCAAGGAGGTTAGCTGCTTGAATACTGGCACCCTGGGTTGCAAGTCAGTGTGTTTTATTATGCCTGCGCTCAAAATTTTGAACCAAAGACTTAGTATACTATTGAAGTACTTCTGCTGTTCAGTTTATAAGGTTGTTAATTAGCGCTGAATTTTTTTAAGATGAACATAATGCATTGTTAATAAAAGTACTTGTGAAATTGAGCTATTGTCATTATCTCATGGAATGGTTGTAGTGAATAGTTGCTAAACCCTTCCTCGGAAGAAAAACTGAGAAAGGCTTGCAGTGTGCCCCTTGAGCTGTGTAGCTGTCGCTTAGGGAACGGATCATCTGGCCTCAGTCACCTCTTCTGAAACACGAGATGGTCAGAGGCTTGGCTGGAGGGGGAGGGACTGTTTTAGTAGCAATATATAACTTCGAGCTCGAGCGTACTGTCTTGTCTTTTCTTGTCTTGTGAACACAAACAAATTGTCCAGTCCCATGATTACATGTGAGGAGCAGGAAGGCCTCTGGGGCAGAGGGGGTTTGTGTGCAGAAGGTTCTGTAAATGGTTTCTACTGGTGACAGAAACAATTACTTTTGGAATGAAGTTTGGTTTCCTTACATTCGCCGTTCCCCCCCCACTTAGTTTTAGACTATTCTACCTGACTTGATTTAAAAAAAATAAAAATATGGGAAATGAATCAAGCAGGATAATTAAAACATAGACAACAGATAAGTATTTTGTACTTATGTCTGTACTGGAAAAGGCTAAAGCCCTAATTGGACATCTTAGGCAAGAATACAGAGTCATCTGCATAGCTAATGTGATGCAGCATAGTTGCATGATAATTGTGCCCGCTCTGCAGTGCGTGTATTCTACTTCATTTATTTATTTATGGGTACTAATGAGATTGTATTTTGATGTGACTTTACTGTAATATCAATGCCTTGAATTCATTCATTAGTTTACCTCATTGACTTTGTGAAGTAAGGAAATGCAGGTGCCCTTGAGCAAGTTGTTTTAACACACACATGAGAAATCTGTAAAGCGTTCAGAGCAGAAGCTGCCTTGGGCTTTAGATTTCATCCTACTACGGGCAAATTTATTTATAACTAGCTGTAAAGCTGTGCTGGAGACTCTTGAGCCAGCTCAGAGGAGGGTAATGACTCCATCTGCACTTGTCTGCAGCCCGCTTTCTGCTCTGTAGTGCGTCTGCTCAGCTCAGACTCCTGCTGTTTACCGGGAACGATCCCTGGCCTCGTGGGATCTCATGTACATCAGTGGCCCTTAGTAAACTTGAACAAAACCACAACAGTTATGGATTAGTGCTCAAACCTGTGCCCTGGACTGATTTTAGTTACTAGTATAGCTTTAGCTCTCAGCGCCTGCGTGGCACAATGTAGCACTCTTTTGAGTTTGTCGTTGCATGTGGATAGCATTTAATAGCAGTAGTACAGCACTGCATGTGAGCTAACCAGTCTCCCCTTCAAGCTAAGGGACAGTGTTGTGCTAATGTGGCTGTTGCATTTCTGATTCTCATGGTACTCCAGTGGTTTTAGCTCAAAGGTCAGAAGATCAATGGTACCAGCATAGTAGCTGGCATGCTACAAATTAAAGTAATAATAGAATAGATTGCCTTGGATTTTAATTGTCTGCTAAACATCCCTATTTTATTGAGATCTTGTGCGTCTTGACCTGTAGCAATAGAGAATGAGAAGGTCTATAAATCCGCAAAAAGAATGAGACAGACTGCATCCAAAATGTGCAGACAAAACGTATAGAAATTGCCAAACCTAAGGCCATTAAAATGTATTTTAAAGTATTCCTTTAAGTCTGGATTAATATCTGATGTAGGCTCTCAAGTAATGTTCAGGAAGACTTACGTTCAAAAGTTACATGTGAAGTACTGCCTGGCTGTTCTTCAGAAAACGTCCTTGCTGCCCCTTTGTCCTGTGAGAGGCAGTGAGTGTGCCTTGCATCATCACTCCTGCAGTTTCTCTGTTTAGTTTTTGTTGAGTTCTAGCAAGCATGTGGATAGTGCCCTTTAGCTCAGCACTGGCTCGGGTATCTCTGCTGCATGGCACTCGCTGCTGAGGCTGCAGTTACTGTATCCTACATTTCTGATAACAGCTTTGAGGCAAAGTTACCCTCGAAATTTACTATGGAAACTAGCTTGTATGGTTATGTTCCATGTGGCTGCTAGTTTGTCTTTCTCCTGAAAACTTCTTTCTTGTCTCCAGCTTCCTAAATATTTTTATTTTTTTTGTATTTGTTTTAGCTCCTTATGGACATGTAGGGGTGTCCAACAGACCTTGTAAATAAAAGCAGACCAGTGAGTGGGTAAGATTGAGTTCCAGCAGTGGCAAGAGCTGCAGCACATGATGTGATAGAACTGCATGGGAGGAACTTCAGCTGGAGTGTGTGTATTCTTTTATACCAAATCCAGTCAAATATGAGAGAGAGACTTGAAGGTACCTGGGCTTTGTTAGTTCGTGTAACTGCTTATTTTGAAAATGTTTCTGCCAAGTCTTCCAGAAAAGTGCAGAAGACAAAATGTAAGGGGAGCCTGTAGTGATAGCTGTATTTAGGTTGCTTAATAATTTCTGTTCTGAAAGTGTCCTGTGAGATTTCTCTTTCCCGCCCCCCTCTCCCCCATAGTTAACACTACCACTGTGTGTGCAGCTTTTGTGGTTTCTTTTGGTAGAAGAAATCATTTTGCATCAGGGAAATGTGTTCTTCCCTCCAGAGTATTTTGAAATACCACCCCCCCCAGTGTTGCTGTTGAAAAACGGAACATTGGTTACCAGAAGCTTTCTCATCCTACTTTTTCTCAAGAAGAATCTTTTCATTGTGCTGCTGAAGTGTGTCAATGTTTCAAGGCTCACCTGACAAACTGATGTGAACACCTGGGGTCCAGCAGAGGAGCACAAACACAGATGGGATCCTGCCCTTTTGCTGCCCTCCCAGTTCACTGTGTCCAGACACTCTTGCCTTCCTTCTTGCTGCGTGTGCTTTCTAGCAAGTGTGTTGTAAGCCTTGGTTGAAAAGAGTTGTTGGTATGAGTGTGACAGATGGTTCTGTTCTTGCTTTTGCTTGTCTGACCAGTTAAAACTTAAGCATGTTTTTTCCCCCTCAGATTTTTTCCTTTTCTGGCTAATTGTTTGGTCTTACTTGGCAAGTGGTAGTTGACACTACCCAAAGAGAATATCCTGACTTGCAGCAAAGGTTGAATCTTCTGCACTTGAAATGCTTTTGATTGTTGGTCAGTAAGGCTGCAGGTAAAGCAGAATTTGTAATGATGTATTTTTAAACTTCAGATTACAAGCTACAACATTGTAATCAATGTGAGATCTTTCCCTTCTTAAAGAGGCAAAACTAAGTGTTTCTATCCATCTGAGAAGGGAAGGTCTTTGAATAAACTGGTATTGACTTTGGTTGTCTGTGACATGGCACCATGTGAAGTAGTAACTGGGCCACACTTCCCTTCCTTCCTGTCCCTCAGCAACTGCCATATGATGTGCAGCCTGGGCTGGGTGGGCTCTTGCCTTCCTTCCCATTGCTCCTGAGAGTGAAGATCTTTGATTCCTTTTTCCTTCAAGAGTTGAGGAGGATACTTCAGCTGCACTGACTATTTACAAGGCCTAATACTAGGGCATAATGATTCATGAATCTTCTAGGATCACAGCTTTTTATTTGGGCTGCCATAACACAGTTTGCAGTTTAGGTGACAGTGATCTGAACCCTTTTCAGCCATTCAGCATCAATCACCACCGGAGTGCTGGATTGTAGAGCTGCTGCAACACATAATGCTTTTAATTTTCCTCTTGGTAAAAAGAGGAGAAATATCACATAAAGCCATATAAGTTGGTGTGAAGTGTGTGTAATAATACATATACAAACTTATCTTAAGGCTACAAGATTAGAACGCTGGTTCAGTGATGCTGCATGCAGGGCTTTAGGACTCCCAATACTGGGTCAAAAGTACAGTGACCATATGTAAATTATCAATATCATAAATTATTCTGTTGGCTTTAATTAAATAAAAAAAAATATTTACCAGGTAGCAGCATGACTTACTTGTGCTAAGCATTAATTATTCAGACTACTGTAATTTCATAGTGGATTAAATATTATGTGCTTCCCTACCACTGATAGTAATTTGGTGTCATATTCTGCCACACTTCATAAAATTTATACATGTCCCTGAGTCTCACTTAGATCGAATTTGTCATGATCAGGGATAGTGCAGAGATTTGCTGTTAACCCTTGTGAAACCAGCATTTTGTCTCTTGTAACTTACAGACAATTTTATCTCTACAAATGTTTGAGAAAGTTTACTTTTCAACTGTATTTGTACCTAACAAATAACTCTTTTTATTCAGTGTTTGAGTGGCTAAAGAAAGGTTGATTTTTGCATGCATTGTAGAACTGGTTGTCTAAAGTTATGAAAGCATGCTCTAAGAGTGGTAAACACTGGTCTTCATTAGATTTGTCTTTTTGTTCATCATCCATTCTTAGTATTACGCCAAACCCAAAGCCTATTTCTAATTTCGTAAAAGGAAATAAATAATTCAGTCTTCATGAAGCAGATTCTTTCTTGAATTCTCTTTAATTTTTTTGATAGATATGAAACCACAAATCTTTTTATCTGGAGAATAAAAAAAAAGGGGGGGAGGGCCATTAGAGGAAAAGACTTTAATGGGATCATAAATGTTCTGTTTGATTGTGTCTTATTAGACATTGCTTGGAAATTGAATCTCCTTCTGAAGACATTTACATGTTCCAAGTTCTCAGTATTTGACCTGATTCCATTATGAACTATTTATGTTTCAAGATATGAATTGGGCTCTTTTAAAGTCTTTTGACCTTTCTTCAGAAAAGGGGAAAACATACTCTTCTAGGCTTGTGACTAAGTGTATTTTTTTTAAGTAAAGTTTGTAAGTAGTGTCATGGGCGCTTCAGAACATGTGTAAACCTGTGGTGTCCAAAAGCACAGGGTGAAGAGTTTCAACTGTGATAATGCTGGGAAACTTCTGACAAAATATTTGTTAAGGACATGGCTTCAAATGATTTATTTTTATTTTGAACTATGACAGGTTTTAAAACTTTCTAATTATTTCAGTGGAGATTCCATTTAAGTGCTTTTATTTTCTTTTTCCCTTCAATAGTGGCATTTATCCACAATATTCAGACAGAGGAAGAGGGATTTCTCTTTCTTTTAGTGTTTCATGTGCCATGAAACAGAAGTGTCTTCTCTTGATGTCTACTACAACTGAGGAGTCTTTCCTTGGCCTGATTATTGGATTTCAGTAATGTATGTTTATGGTATGATCATGTCTAGAGGCATTAAACAAAATGGGTAAAATACAGTGCAAGTATAGCTCAAATTTTGAAGATGAATGTGTAGAGACCCTCCCATTTTTATGAAGTTAGCTTTCACTGACTGCAGATGGTCTGTGTTAGTTGGCAGGGATCTCTGGAGCAACTCAAGTCCAACCCTGCTACTCAAAGCAGTCAGCTGGAGCTGTAGCTGGGGACACTGTGGAGTTAAATTTTGGGTATCTCTGAGGATGGAAACTCCACAGTTTCTCTGTGACCTGTTTTAGTGTTCAGTCGCCCTTAGAGTAAATTTTTTTTGTGTTAACAGGATATTTCTGATTAACATGTTGCGGTACCTGTCAGGAGTCAAGGGAAAAGACTGTCCTGGATACTATTCAGAATTTGTTCACTGTTTGATTTCTGAGCTCTTTCTGTTTGTGAGCTACATAGAAACTGCAAGCTAGAGCTACTCACTGTGTCTCTGTTACATGAGGAACAGCACGACCAATTCATTTTTTGATCCACTAGTCAGATACAACTCTTACCTCATGTGTCAGGCTTTCTGAAAAGCTTTTAAAGAATATTATCCGTATAATTGATGTTTTGCTGGCCTGTAGAAGCAGGTGCCATAGTCCTTCTGCAGGTATGCACAGAAATGTCCTGTCTTTCTGTAGGTTGATGTGTGCTTTAGATGTGAAACTTGCATTTAAAGAGTTAGTTTTGATGCATACTTGTGAATCTGCTAGAGGTCTGTTTTTCTGTTTTCTGGGAATGTAGCATCTTTTTTGTATGAATACTGAGGAAAAATGCACAGAAGAGAGTTTACTGCTTCATTTTTGTACCTCCAGAAAAGCTTGGTACTGTAGTCTGAACAATACTTCAGGGAAACTGCTATTTTTTTGTGCCTTGCTGTTCATTTATTTCTTTGCCACACTTGTGACCATTGCTAAAAACACAGCTTGGAATTACAGCAAAATTTACTGCTTATTTTTAGGTGATGGTTGTTTTGTATCAAATATCCTGTGCAGGTGGTTTTGGAAACCTCACTCATTCCTCATGAAGCTCTTTTTTGTATGTCTCTCCCTGTTCTGCTGTAGTAATTCAATAGCTTGAATAATCAGAAAATAGCATCAAATTGGGATGAAAATTTCCATGGGTAGTATCAGAGTTGAAAATTTATTTAGGCTGAAAGGGACCTCTGGAGGTCATGTGCTGCAACCTGCCCCCCACCCCCGAAAGCTTGAACAGTGTCAATTGTAGTCTACAGTGATAGTGAGTTTAGTTTAGTCTTTGCTATTTTCTCACTTGAGGTAGATAAAAAAGCAGGATGATCCCCCAAGTCTTCTCCAGAATAACAAAGCCGGGTGTCTCAGCCTGTCCTTGTTCCTTGTGTGCTTCAGCCTCGGAACTGCTTGGTGCTCTCTCATGAACTTTCTTTAGTCCATCTTTCTTATACTGAGCAGTGTAAAACTGGGCATGCTCATTTAGCTGAGATCCCACTAGTGCTGAGTAAAAGTCAGTGTCATTTACTGGGTTTAGACAGAGCACCAGCAAGCACTGCAGATATTTTAAACTTAATCTTACCTAGACCTTGAGACTTTGCATGTTCAGAAATGTCTATTTTTGTTCCTAGATTCACGAGGAACCTTTGGTTGAATAATTTTTTACTATATCACTGTTTCCAGAAAGGCTTATTTACATCATTTAGCTTGAAATAGACTTTCTAATTCATAGCCAAACTTGTTTCACACAGCTGCAGATTTAATCAATATATTTCCTTGCTCTTTGAAGGTTTTTTCCGTCTAAATTGAACTGGTAGTAGTCAGATACCATTTTAGTTATCCTGCTGATGTATTTTGCCTTGTGTTGCACGTTACATTGGTTTATGCAGCACTTCTTCAAGCCAGCCATCAAGCAAACTGTTGTAGTTTTCTGACTTTGAGTGGAAAAGTAGTTTTCTGCCCACTTTATTCCTGGTGTTAGCTTTCAATTTATAAACTGTTTGTTTGATCTGCATGCAGTGATGGACTTTGCACCATATTCTAGTATGTCATAGTCAAAGTCATTAAAAGTCATGCCAGAATAAATGCTTATAAGGGAAATATGAGAGCAGGCATTCTAATAAACAGTGAGTAGGGAAGTGAAGCAGTGGCAGGGAGAAGAGACAGTAATGATATTTTTGTCCTATGCAAATCAGTCTTTCACATGAACCACTGAGAAAAAGACACTTTGCCCTTGATACTCATATATTTTACCATATTGCTTGTGCCGTCTGACAGGCTGCATGGCGTTGCCCGAGCAGAAGTGAGCTGCCACAGAGCTGTCTTGGTGAGGAGTCCAGGTCATCCAGAAATTGGACCCTTGGCTTAGGGTCAGACCTCTTCTGTGGTAACATTTTCAGTCATATGACTTTGACTTTTGCCAAAGACTAACTTCAGCTAAAACTTGCTAGCACCGGTGCAGCATTACTTTTTACAGCTGCAGCTCTTGTACCATGGGCTGTTGGCAGGTTGAATCACTTGCTTCATTTGTAAGATACTATGTGGTGTTTCAGGATGTAAGGACAAATCAGCTTGCAGCCTATGCTTGTCACAGCTGTCTTGCCTTACACCTCATGGGAAAAGATTTATCAGACATAATTATGTTTAATTGAGCCACTCTTGCTATCTTGCCAATGTTACTTTTTTCTATTAATTTGATCAGTGGACACAGATGAGATAAAAATGTAAGCAGTGCCTGTTTCAGAGGCTTCTTGGATTATTTAAGTGATTCATTTAATCTGCCATGAAATTATGTGGGTCGTCACATGGAGGGAGATTCAGCTAACTTGAGTTCTCTACCTCTTAGAATTTTATTTCCGTGAAGAAGGTTTAATTTTTTTTTTTCATTTGTACAGGATGAACTTACTTCATAATGCACCTGCAACTTGCTTTCTATAGTCATAAGTGTGGGCTTTCTAAACTACTATTTGTTCTTTGTAAAACAACTTCTAAAACATCCACAGTGTTCATGGTTATAAACTTTTTCAACCTTACTGTTGAAATAATATTTGTAGTAGGTGTAGGTCAACTAAACCTCACTAAACTTGTAGCAGGTAACGTTTTGGTTTGTACATGTAATTCATGAACATTTCAGGAGAAAGCAAGGCTGTATTTCAGGGTGGGGAGTCTATGTCTTAAGTTAAATAAAGTAGGGGTGACTTATATATGGGAAGCTGTAGAGATGTTATTGTTTCTGGGTGAAGGTCTGTCTGGTGTCCTGGAAATGCAGTCTTGAAATACAAGTGCTGAGGAATTGGGAATGAAGATAAGAGGAAGGGAGATACAGCTGTTGTTACCTCAGACTTGAGTTTCCTTAGTGTGAACTGTTCTGTGTGTGGAATTGCTTGTAGGAGAGATAAGCTGAGGAAAATTGCAGTATCATAAACTTGACTTAATTTTTCTTTCTTTGCCATTAAGTGCATTATTAAGCATCTTTTCCATTAAAAACTATCTTTTAAGTAGTACAGTTTTAAAATGGCTGGAAATATTCACCTAAGCCAATCTTTAGCTGGAGAGGGAGGTTTGCCTTTGTGTGAGAATTACTTTGAAACTGCTTTCTGTCATCGTTTTCTTCTAGAACAGTTGCCTACACCAGATAAACATTTAGGATATGTCTTGATTGGAATTTGAGTTGAGTTGGCTCATTTTTGCTTTTGCTAAGAAGTTTGAATATGAAGACCTTTGCTGCCTGTACTTGGCTTTCAGTATATGCCAAATGCGGGTTTAATTATGGAAACTAGACCTGCTCTAAAGCAGCTGCAGCCAAGCTGAGTGCAGTCCTGTTGCACTTGAGTCCTTGTCTTCCCAACTGATGAATTCAAAGAAGTAGTCTAGCATATGTAAATGTATTTTAGTTTTTGATTTCCATGCCATTAAAAAAAGCCTCACAAAGCACCACCCTCTCTCCCAAAAAGATGATAGGAAGAAAAGAGAAATGCCTGGTAAAATGCCTTTCCTGTCTTGGCAGTCGTACAGAGTGGTAGTGCTGCTCTGCTCGCGCCCACGTGCTTGTGGAAGGTTCAGTGTTTCTCGCTCTGATAGCACGTGCAATGCTCTATCAGGGAGTGCCTGGAGAAGAGAGGCTCCCAGGTGGTGATATGCCTTTCACAAAGCATAATACCTGGCATGGGTTGAACTGAATGTCTTTCCTCCGCATCACGCATGAAACTGTAAGGGATGCCTGTGTTTAAAGTTTCTTACACCTGCTAATAAAATTTGTATTATTAGGTGCCTGTGACTTCATCAGACTGATCTAAATTTTCTTGAGCAAATAGAAGAATTTGTGTAGCACCAAGGAGCAGGAGGCACTGGTGGGGCAGTAGTACTTATCTTCAAAGACAACTTAATGCTCAGTGGGCAGGTAGTTAGTATGGCTGTTTTTTTTGTTGTTGTTGTTTCTTTGTTTGTTTGTTTTTTTCCCCTCAGCTCATGTGTTTGAAAACCTGTGTAAGAATTGTTTCAGTTAATGAGTTTTGTCTTTTTGAGAAGTCTTTCCTTCCATTTTCACTGGTGGGAGAATAAATGATACCGAGTACTAGCTTGAGTAGGCTTTGTTTTCATGGATTTAGTAGATAAAATGGAGACTGTTCTTAAAAGCTAAACTCCACTTTGCATAATTTCATCCACACTAAGCAGTAGATCAAACAGTAATTAGCTGAACAGTTGGCTAATGACCACTGGAAGAGGAGAGAAAATCGGCAGGAGTGTGCTGCTGTTAAACCTGTACCAGGTTGTATTTTGGTTGAGAACCTTTACTAAGAAGAAGTGCTACTGATTTGGCACATTGCTTTTTAGTATGACTGTACTGATCACTGTGTCTCCTGAAATGTGATCCTTAACTCCAGCCTGCAGAAAGAAGTAAAAGAACATGTGTTCCAGGTATAATCAGATTTCCTTTTATATTTTTATCAGATTTCCTTATATTTTTAAATTGAAGGTAATTACAAATGTTTTCAATTTTTTAGTTTATTGTGATAATAATGACTTCTTGTGAAACTGTGTGTAAGAAGTGTCTTATATACATACATATGCTGAGACATAGACATTTCAGTTTTAGAATTTACTGATTTGCATTTCTGGCCATATATAAAGTAAGAGGTAAATTGAGTTACAAAACTTGAATTAGGTGTGTACATCTAAGGCTACTGCTGTACACTGCTGAGAGACTTTGTAAGAGTCACCCTAAGTATCAGAGGAAGGTCAATTAGGGAATAAAAATCACCACCAAACAAAAACCCACTGGTTATTTCAGCTAATAAACATACGAATCTGGCAAATTCCCCAGCCATCCTAATGTATCTGTTCCCTTAGCAGAACCAAGTGGTTTAGAGTCACGTTACTTCTGTGCTAGTTTAAGTTACTGTTATTATTGTGTGAAGTGAACCAGTGATGTTTTCAGCAGGCAAGTGTTCAAACTGATGGTTCAGCTGAAGGATAATCTTGCCAAAAGGGCTTTTTGTGTTTTGAACAAATTGCACAAATTGATTTCTTTTGTGTACCTAAGGGATTATTGAGGCATATGGTGCATCCATAATTGAACTTTCCACGTCGTCTTACTCAGTTTATCAGTTTGCTTTGTGAATTGCTTATATGGTTTTAACTGTGAGTAAAGTTTTCCTTGAAAAAGTTTTTACAAAAGAGGAAAACAGCTTTAGAATATTTACTTTGGAGAAATTTTTTTTTTTTTTTTTGTGTGTGTGTGTTATCTCTCATGATGCTGTTGCCTTTCAATCAAATCTCCAACTTCTGATATATTTTAGATGAAAACTATTCTTTGGACAGACCACATGTCAACCTGACAGGAGTGAAAATCTGATAGTTCAGAAACTATCTGAAATCTGAGCAGGGTAGGAATTCATGTTGCATAAACCTTACTTTTGTGGATATCTGGCTACTGTAATACAGAACATGGCACTTTCTGCCACATAAGTGGAAAGAACAAAGAAAGTTATGAAGGATAAGGACATCAGTCAAATTCAGTTTCAGCCTAAGGCAAAATATCATTCTGAATAGCTACCCTTGGAAAATGTTAGTGGCAGACATGAAGTGCTTTCCACAGTATAGATACATGATGGCAGAACACTAAGTTTGTTGAGGAGCTTAATTTTTTGGTGTCTGTTTATTTTGAAATGTGAGAAAAAAGCTGAAGTGCCGTGTTGGCTATTGAAGCTTGGAGGAAGCAGAGCATTTCTTTATAAATGAGGTTTAGTATATCAAGGTCATGACTATTACTCAGGAATAACTTCTGGGAGTAGCTTTGGGTTTGAAGTTAGTTAGAGGGTGGTGCTAATAAAACCAAGGTTGTGGGTTTGATCCCTGTATGGGTTGGACTTGTTGATCCATCTGGTCCTTTCCAACTCAGAATGTGATTCTAAGTGATTCTGAAATAGCCTAAAATGCATTTAATTTGAATTTGAAAAGCTTTTTTTTCTTGTCAGATACTAAAGTTTTGCCTGATGATTTTTTTGGCATGCAGTAGAAAGCTCTCATTATGAAGAGGATTGAACAGAAGTGGGCTGAGAACGAAACCTTCTGTTTCTTTTGAAGGTCAATTGCACAGTGTATTGTTAAACGGTATCTGGATTTTTCTGTGTTCATTTCTCTTGGCTCCTTTATCTGCATAGCTGTAGACTTCATTGTAACAATTCCTGACGTCTTGTTCTTATTGTTAATGGACTCGGAAGTAGAATGATGTTATAAAAAAATGTGTTACGGGAATTCAGAAGGGTTTTGATGGACAAGACGAATCATCCTGTGGCAAAATTGAGTTAGTACAGCGGCTTTACATTTGAAGCTCTTTGATTTCTACCAAAGAAAATGTAATTTCTGCAATGCAATGGTAACATGAATTTGGCTCAGTTTTTCTTTTTAAATATGAAGAGTTTCTGTGCTTGACACAGCAGAATAAGGAAAAGTTCTTTGCCTGTATGCAGGTACTTTTTTTTTTTCTTCCTTCATGTTTCCTAAAGCAAGGAGAGCTGAAGGAAGAGTAAAGGTAGTTTAAACATACTGTGGTGGTACAGATAAGCTAACAGTTGTTTAGGTACTGTTTGCTCCTTGGAGACTAGAAAATTACTGAAAATGTTAACTGCTTTTTGCCTTAGTGCCTTCATTTGAGGAGTACTTAGAAAGGCTCTTTAGTGTAATGAGTTCAGCTATTTTTCCCTAAAATCTTTTATACTTTGTCTTCATTTGCAGTTTGGACTGATTTTGGTAGAATTTTCAAAGTTTCTTACATAATTACCTAAGCTAAACTATAGAGATATCGCTTGTTAATCCATTGTATGCCAAATGGCCCTCATTTTCTGAATTTTAGTAAGCCATTTGTATGTGCCCAAAGGAGCAATGTGTTGTTAAGACAGAATATAGTGTGGAGGGGGCTTTTGTTTCATTTCTGTTTGTTTGTTTTTGTTTGGGTTTTGTTTGGTTTTGGTTTTGGGTTTTCGTTTGTTTTTTTTAAATTTGAAAGCTGTAAGCTTATACAAGCACCTAAGATTGAAATGTGCCTAAGTGCATTTGGGGTTTTGGGGGCCAGGATTTCACTCACTCTCCTTTGCAGGAGGGTATTGAGAGATGTCTCTCAACGGTTTGACAGCCTAGGAAAGGGACTTGTAATTTAACATAATATACTTGGTGATGAACTTGGGTGCCTTATGTGTCAGATCTACACCTGAAGATGCATTGTGACCGCCCTCTTCTACTGTTAGATGTTGAGTCTGGGTCCCCCTCCCAGATATGTCACTGCTGCACAAGTCATTGAGTCATTTTGCCGTCTCAGTCCTCATCCACCTTGCACATACTTGCACAATTGAGAAGGCAGTAAAGAGGCAAGAAGCTGTGCTGCAAGATTTGCTCATTAAATCACATCCTAAAAGTAGAGTGGTAACTTTGTTTCTGGGTGTTTATATGTCGCCTTCTCTGAAGGCTAGTAAAGCTAGTAAATATGTTTTTAAGAGCTGGTATAACTTTTATCTGTAAACCAAGAAGAACATAGGTTGTAACAAATGCACCTTTGAGGGTGTAGTGCAGCTGCTGTCTCATTCTGAGAAAATTCATAGTAACACCAATTCTTCTGTAACTCTTGGTTTTATATCCTGCAATGCGGATGTTAATTGAGACTGTTGTGGGTTGTTTTGGACATCAGAAACTGGGATGAGACAAAGGGTCTTTCTTTACACAATGCACAGCTGTTGGATGAGAATAATCTAGTTATGTTTTAAGCTGTACTTGAAATCTATGGGTGACAGATCCCTTGGTTTTCTTCCTTTTTGTTTTTCCCTCTTGTTGGCAGTGGGTCACTCCTTTCGTTTCTCAGTGCAGTTCCCACATAAACAATGTCAGTGAGGTATTTATGTATTTATGAATTTTCTGTGAGTTCCTGTTACGAAACTTACTGTGTTTTTCTCTCCTCTTCCAAATCTATACTAGAGGGTATTACTGCCAGCTCTGTGCATGGCAGATTGCTTCTGTAAATGCATTCCAACAGGTGTGTTATTTTTGTTTTCCTGGCATTTGTTTTGCAATTCAGTATGAACATACTTTACATCTATATTTCAGTCTGGTTCAAACAAGTTTAGTTCAAGTTGTGGTTGAGTTGTGGTTTAGATGGAATGACTGTTTGGCAAGTATTGTCTGTAAACGCTTTGGTGCTTTCAGCACATAGTATTTTGGGACTGCCATAATACAGTTGCATAATCTTCAATTATGTACTTTACAAATAAGAGATGTTTTTATGGATTGAATACAAGCCTTGAGCAGTTGAAAATTTGGTGTATGAAAAAAATATTTTTATTTCTTTTGTTATGTGCATATTTCAACCCAGATCTTCTCATGGTACAGGAATGTGTGGGATTTTTTGCAGGTTTTATAGTGGCTCTCTAATGAAGCAAGTTGCTCAACTTTGCTAGTCTGTAGTTTCAGGTGACTCACTTGTGACTGTGACATTCCACCCTCTTCCCTGCTCCAAGTGGTGTCTAGAAAACTTTTGTTTGATAAGAAAGAATTCTGGTACCATTCAGCAAATGCGTATAATATGTACTGAAAAATGAGACATCAACAATTCTTTTGTTCATTTGAGAGTGAATTAGATACATATTAAACAATACTGTTTTACATGTATTGGTTCTGAGGACCCTTAAATCTAAGCCTGCTAAATCCAAGCACCGCTAAAAGTGCACCTAATGTGCCCTATCCCCCCCTTTTTTTTAATATGAGAGGAAAATGTTAAAAAAGTTATTACAAGTCATATACACGGTGCTACAAGCCATTGTTTTTAGTGTTCTGCTAAGGACTTTCCAGCATTGGAGATGACAGATTTAGGGTGGTCTGTTAAAAAGTGCCTGATCTTCAATAGATTCACTTCTTGAATCTAACTGGAATTCTGACCTTGATGTTATCCTGTGGTAAAAGTTATATATTGCAGGGAAGAAAATTGCTTTTAAATTCCTGGTTAAAATTTGGTTATCTTACTGAGATTTCACCAATCCTTGTATGTAATGGATAACTATTTCCTGCTTGTGTTCACGATTTTAGCTGTGTCTTTTTTCAATCCCTCCAGGGCCATAATTATCCATTCCTATTGGTTGTGTGGAAGCCGTGCTGTACCTCTTCACTTTTTTTCTAGTCCCTCCATCTTTTTGAACAATGCAAGTGACAACAGTAGTCAAAAAAAAACCCAACAAAAACAAATGGTAAATTGTATGTGGTGATGATTTCTGTTCTGTTTTCCCTTCTAAAATTTGAAATTTGCTAATACATGGATTCACTTGAGATTACTTTACCCTTCCTGTGGCATTTACTGGCAGTAGATTTAATCTAACATTTTATTTCACAATCAGCCTGTTGCTGTTCAAGCCTCCTGTGGCTAATCAGAATAATCAGATAAGATTATTCTCACTAAATCTCAAATTTTTAGCTTGGCAAAGTTTACAAAGTTTCTACAGATGTCAGTTTACTCCGTATTTACAAGTCAAAGTGTAGATCCTTGAGGAAGGTTATCAGTGCATCATCTTCTTCCCTTCTTTTCTCATTCCTGTGTCAGCATTTGAAAAAGCTTATTACTTCTGCTTATCTCCCACTTCATATTCATGGATCGGTTGTAATTTCCGGATAATTTGTTGCTCTCATCCTGTGAGAATTTCATTTCTGTAAGACCCTTCAATGAGAGATGTTGCAATTCTTCTAAAGTTCCATGTATGTTCCTGAACTTTTTGGATGTATTACATTAAATAGTTTTTGTGTGCTTGTTTTCTTTAACAGATCCTAAATGGTTGGGCTTCTCTTTGTGGAAATCAGGGTGCTTTACTACATAACTTATTGTAAAGAAATGACGATGGTTTTACTTTGAACAGGCAAGCGAAGTAAGATGAATAGTAAAGAGTACCTCTAGCAGAGCCGAAAGGCACACCTTGTAGTTGTGGCAATGGCGTGAGATAACTCTGAATGAGTTTTAACCTGTTTCATTATGCTGCCTTAAACCCAAGTAGCTGCGCGGTAGAACTGGAAATATTTGTAAGACACACGTTCCCTGCCAATTGCAAGGCAACCACACCCTGACTTGTTTGCTACCATTAAGAAGGTGCGTTTTTGATTTGTAAACA
The DNA here is from genome assembly GCA_036023395.1 of Myiotriccus ornatus. Lineage (NCBI taxonomy): Eukaryota > Metazoa > Chordata > Aves > Passeriformes > Tyrannidae > Myiotriccus > Myiotriccus ornatus. The sequence continues at coordinate 28,284,842 of JAYRBT010000177.1, read as the reverse complement.
GTTCCTCATTGTTGCTGCGTAATAAGAAGCTGATTTAATGACATTTTTGAAAGAAACAACTATTGTAAATCTCAGCTGTACTTAACAGGTTCTTTTGTTTGAACACTTTAAACTGATGAATAAAATGTGCGACATCAATTAAGTTTAACAATGTACGTAGTACTGTGATAAAGCTGGGCCAGCTCTTTGTGCCTGTTCCCTGTACTCAGGTGGAGGGGAAGTCTCCCAGGGTGCTGCCTTCCCTGAACCTCCCTCCTTGCCCCCTCCTCTGGCTGGGTAAATCAGTATGCTGCAAATAGACAGGTGTGTTTCACACCTGTCAGTATTCCAGTGGTTAGCTGACAGTCAGAGCCGTGCTATGTAGAGAGGTATGTAGCAGGCAGGATTTGAAAGCCAATATAATAATGTGAAATAATCTTCTGCACTAGATTTCGAGGATATCTGAAAGGCACCATGTTACATTTCAGATAGGAAGGGAAAGATGGTCAGAATAATTCTAGTTTGTTTGCCTTTAGAAGTATTTCTCTGAGACTTGTGGATAACTTATAAGAGAGTAAATCTCTGGGCTCTGGGGCTGCAAAATGCCAAATATAATACTTGTGAAGTATTACATGAACAAAGTTGTTTCTGATAGTGTCTCGAGTGATATATGTTAATTCTAGAATTATATTCTGAAAAATCACGATAATCCTAATGCAATTAGTGTTTCATGGATTATAATGTTTGCATAAGTTCATTTTGCTTTTGAAAATTAATTGCAAGACCACAGTGATGCTCTGTGATACTTCTGAGATAAGTCTGTTCTTTTGTATTGCAGAAAAAACCCACATGACTACAAGATAAACCAAGTAAATCCTTCAAAGTTTCATGTTAATATCTACAAAGAGAACATTCTCCTTTCTGGCCTGTTCTTATGGTACCCAAAGAATGATATTATTTTTTTTTTGCTGATCAGTGTCTATATTGCATGCTACCAAAGCATTTAGTGTTTTGTTTCTGGATGCTTTTATTGTTAAAAAATAGCACTTGTTGAAGTAAACTACATAAGTGTTGTCCCCTGAAGATATGCTCCCCCACATAATTATTTCTTAGATCTCTGTAATATAATAATGATTCTTCTGTTGTTCTGTAGGTTCCCATGATATTTCTTTTACTGGTCCTATATCCCAAATCATTGTTGCAGATAGTTAACAAGCATACATTTTAATTTTTAAAGTTCTTTGCTGCTTTAAAAGAGCAGTCAAACCTCTCTTGTTGGAAGCTCAAGTGCTAGAAAACAAAATGGTAGTTTCCTTAAAAATGGGCCCGCGTGTAGAACTGATGCAAAACGACTGATGTGGTTCTGTCTGAAGCCTGAAAAAGACAGGAAACTGTCTAACTGGAAACGTTGTTCTTCTGTGCACTTGACTGCCTCCAGTTTACTTGCTTCATGTTTTGGTTACTGCTTGTCCTCTACTGCTTTTGATATTCCGTACCCAGTTGGGTCCTGGGACTCTGCTCCAGTTCAGCAGTAGTTCTAAGAATCTACCTTATCTTTCATAGATGAGATAGGCTGCAAGTTAATGAAACTAGTGGAAAGAAACCCTGCAAAACCAACCAACCACACAAAAAAGCCAAACAAAACCAAAACCATTTACGGGTAAATTTCCATAATTAAATGCTATCTCTCTTGTATCTACCTTATATTTTAAAATTGATGCTTGTTAGGTTCTTAAAACCTGTTCTTTGCCACTGACTTGCTCTGCTGCTGTTAATAGTTATTCCGACTTTTGAATAGGGAGGTGGCATGTAAAATGCAGGCTGACCATAAACTGGAAACTGACTGTAAGGAACTGAAAATAATTTGTAAATTAACTACTGTAAGAGACAAAGTAATCTGCGAACTTGCTTCTTCAGCCAGGAAGTTACTGGGAGGTAAAATGGTCCCTCCAAACTACATGTTGACATTTATTTCTTGACATGGAGCAGCTCTGGGTAGTCTGGGAGAATACAAAATGTAGGAAGTTATATGCTATTGCTGGATTTTGTGATGTTTTTATCATGGATTAATATTTACTGTATTTTTGTATGTGCACCCCACCACCTTCTCCCCTGTTATAAGTAGAGTACTACTTTCTGATATTTATGTCTTGTTAAATGTTGGGAGAAGAAGTAGAAAGTGTGATATGGCTAACCTACATTAAAAATAATTAAAACCATAGTTGTATAGTGTTTTTTCACTGATAAAAGAATAATTTAAATGTATTTATCTTCTTTATAATTAGTTTAATGTGAGTAATCACAATTCTACTCTACTTGTGCAGTAAGCTGGGTTTTAAAAACAGAAGCAATATTATCTCGTTATGCCGTAACACTATGTGTAATAGTCTGTAATAATAAAACAAAATTTTAATTTCCAAGCTATATTAAAGAAGACTTTTCTTAACATTTGGAGTTTAGTGTGCTAGTAAAGAAATTTTGTGAGTGAGGAAGACATTAGTTACACAGATTTAAAAATAAAAATATTTTAACATTAACTTTGGTAAGTTGAGGCATCCCTGACATATTCAAGAAAACACATCAATGTAATCTATGTACATTTTAATTGTGTATGAGATGAAGCTTCACTACGTATGTTATTATGGCAGTTAACGCCATATGGGGTTTAGTTTTGGGGTTGAATCTATGGGATCTCTAGTCCAGAACAGTGTATTTAATGAATGGTTCTATTTCTGACCTTCCCTTGGCAGTTGCAGTTGTCTAGTGAAGTTGAAAGATTAGGATTTTTATCTTCTGAAACTACATACTGAATGTTAGAGATAAATTGTAAGATTCTGAAATTGGAAAGTTAATAAAACAGAAAAGAATGTTTCTTCCTAAAACTTATCTGAAGTAGTTCACTTACAAAAAAATTATAGACTTGTAAAAATCAAAGAATTTGAAGCCTGATCAGCATACCTGATTCCTCATATCCACTGGTAATCAGGAACAGGTCTCTTTTGTATTTCAGCATCTCATTTGCATACTGTATTAAGGCCTTGTAACTTATTAGGAAAAGCAGCATTCTAATCTCATATTTCTGGAAAGGTTTCATTATGAGATGGGTTTAAAAGCAAAACTTGGTTGCCATGACCGATTAATGTAGAACGGTGCTGTATTGGCAAAGGTTATTTCTGTTGTTGTTTTTGTTATGGTCTGTAATAAATTATGTAGAGATCAGTGCTGGCAACAAGAATTTCAATTTTAGACTGGTTTCATTTTTTGGACTTTGCATTCCAAGAATGGTGAATTCTTATTGGAAACTTTGAAATGGTTGTAATTAACAGCCTCAGAAAATTTTTTTATTTCTGAGAGTTAATTTTCAAATATATCTTTTGAGTATGCAAATAGTTGAATGAGTTGTTGTAATGCTTTTTATTTACAATTGTACATTTGCTTTGATTAATGTCTGAATTTATATTTTGCTAAATACGTTATTTTATTGTTGCCTTCTGAAAAAATGGCTTTTCACTGCTTTTAAAAACCATATAACCCATAAGCATAAAGATGATCTCATAAAGTGTTACAATCTTTTAAGTCCATTTGTTGCCTCGGAATAATTGCATGCAAATATTACATGCAAATAGACAGGTATTTAGGCAAGGAAGTTTTGACTTGATGAGCGTTCTACATGGATAATGAACAGAAAACTGGTTTTATGTGTCATACACTTGACCATGAATGTGTGCTTTGGGCTTTTCTTTATTGTCCAAGTTTATGACAGCCTGCCTTGTCTTTGTGGGGAGCACAGTGCTGTATTTTGCATAGTAATGCTTTTTTTTTTTTTTTTCAGTGTAGAGTGGGGTAGAAGATCTTCTGGAGCCAAAAAGTTTGATCTAGATTCAGTGAACTTGTAGGTGCATAAAAATCAGGAGCTGGACTCGATGATCCTAATGAATCACTTCCAACTCAGCATATTCTATGATAAAGCAGCAGAGTTCATTTAACAAAGAGTATGTGATGTGGTGGGGTTTTTTTACCAGTTTCTGGAAGAAATGATAGGAATGACAAATAACGTAAAACAGCATGAGAACTTTGTTCATGTGTTGAACATGGTTCCACTAAGACCAGCTTCTACATTGTGATTACCAAGGACATTATTATAAGCATATATAACCATGTATTTTATATATGTGTATGTGCATACTTTAGAGTGCTTATGGTCTTCGTACTCCAGAAGAGAGTTGCTGCATACAGTATCTATAAAGGTTATTTACTCTCATGTCTGTTTAATGAGTCTGTTTCATCAAACAGGTCCATTAGTTCCTGAGAATAGTATCTGCTCGTAGAAATCTGAGCAGCAAAGTCCATCTAATAGCTTGAGTTATGAGTTTAGCTTGCAGCTGTGTCCAAGTACCAGATTTCAGTGAATCAGGTTTTGAGGAATCAGGGAATGGAGGATGGTGCATTTCTTACTGTGTTTCGTTTAATGTTTTTTTACCCTGCTACTAAGTGTGTTACTCTGCAAAAGATGAGCTGAATTGAAAAACTTCTGTTGCTTACTGAATTTATAAGTCAAAAAAAATTAATGCACAGACCTTTAGTGCTGCTCTTTTTGTCCTTTATATGAACCAATTTTTCTATTCAAGATACAGTTCCTCATCTGTTTCCAATGTCAAAGGACAGACAAAGAACTTTAAGAGCAGTAATTACTTAAAGGCATGTGAGAGAGAGAGAAATATCTTGCACTGGAATCTTCTGTCTTTCGTTGTGCTCTGTGTGTGTGTTTTTTGTACTTTCTATATTATTTAGTGGGTTTTTTTCCTGTTAAAAATGAAATGTGGAGTGAGACAAACTCCGTAATTAATTTATTTATTTATTTTTAGTTAAAAACTTTGTTACTCATCAAGAGAAACGAATTTTCATAGGATGGACTACGATGCTTACATATATTTTATATAATAGACTTCAGTTTGGGCTAATATTTTACTGGCATCAGCCTCCGTGTAGCACAGAGCTGCTCTGTGAGGAGTACCGACTTCTTTGTAGCCTGCCAAAACCTTTATGTGTGTTGGCGGCATGAATGCCATCCTTTGGATGAATTTTTTTGATGCCAGGATTAAGCCACAAAAAGTGGAAGGAAAAACCAACAATATTGAGTCTGTTATTAAAAAAAAAAATAAATAAGTCTTTCAGTACAGACATGCTGAAAAATAGAAACCAACAGGTGTGATGTTTCTTCACATTTGGACACTTAATACTTTTTCCAAAATGTTTCAAAATTTATGGGTGATTTCTTTCTTTCTAAAAGACAACAAGTTTAAGAATTTCATTACTGTTCTGAGTAAGCAGGAAATTTTGAAAGTGAATATTACCTAGTTCTATAAAGTTCTTTGGGTACTGTATTCAAAAAGAATTTTAGAGGTAGTAGATGCTTTGCGATTCATGGTTTGGCTTGCTACCTCAGCAGGAAATAATACTAAAGTTATTGTGTTCTTTGACCTGAAGTTTTGTGGCAATTAAAGTTTGTGAGCAGAAAAGACAGGGTGAAGGACAAAACACAGAAGTTATTCCATGAATGCAGTGGGATTTTAAATGTCCAAGAATATAATGTTTTCGTTAAATATCCCATTTCCTACTACATAGTTGTCTAATACAGATTCTGATTTCCCTGGTGGAAATGCATTTTTCTGAAACCACGAGCAAAAACGTAATTTAGCTAAAATTTGGCCAAGTGTCCTAAAATTAAGTTTAAAACCTTTATTGAAAATGAGATTTGATCTTTGTGGTAGGTTACAGAACTGACTGACTCCAGACGTTCTTTAAATGTGCATCTTGTTCAAAGGGCAACTCCCACAGTGCACAAACTTGGCGAATGTCCTACATAGCTTTGGTTTCAAACCGAAGGTAAACCAGGGCTGCAATTGCACTGGTGCTACATGATTTCTTTCTGCTGAAGCAATTCTACTTACCTTTCTTGCAGTAGCACTGATAGATTGGCACACAGATAGTGAATCACATCAGCTCATGGGTCTGCACAGGCCTTCATTATTTGACTTTTTGGATTGTTTTTCCTTCTCAGGCAGAGCAGTGAAGTGATCCAACTTGCTACTTACTACATACTGGTGGGGACACAAAGAAGAATTGAGGTTGTGTGGCTGAGGCACAGCATCATATGTCAGTGAGCGCAATGAGTGTTGGATTGTCCCAATGCAGTTGTGAAATGTCAGTATTTTGCTTTATATAATGTCATAGAAATTTGCTTTTGCATATCATCTTAATACAAGAAAATAATCTAGCTATATGAAGATTAGGCCCAGTGAGTTTCTGGGTTCTGAAATCTGTTTAGAAAAGCTTCCGAATTTTTTTTTTTAAATTTTATTTTTTAATATAGAAAAATTCATAAGACAAGAAAATGCTATATTAACTGATAGGCCTCATGCAATTGAAGTTAAAAAAAATTCTAAATTTAAGCTAGTGATAGACACAGCATATTGACACGAAAGAGATTTTCTATCTTTTGCTAATTAGAGTGTATTTTTGAGAGAATGTATTCAAATAAAAGTACTGTAAAAATGATATAAAAAATTGTATCAAAATCATAATTGCTTTAAAAACATAATTTTCTGTATCTTGAAAATTCATTACTGTCTTTATATTCCCGTTTGTTATTGTTTTGCTTGCTATACTCCATAAAAGACTTGCCTTCTCTAAATGTTGCTTTCTGTAAAATGCGTTGTCTAAATTGTTTGTGCCTTGGCTTCCTTGTGGAAAGGATGTCCTGTAGTTGTTTACACTTTTGGATTGCCGTACTTTCTCATCAATTTTGTGAATGCTATTGCATCTAATGTTCTCATGCTTATTTCTTATGATAGAGATTTGATGATAGTGAGTTATTGGATTGATCCTTATTACAGATGGTTTGAAATGTGAGGCTGAAACTGGAAGTAAAAGTGAAGTTAGCAAATATTTCTGAAACATATGTTAGAGTGGGGGGGTTCTTCAGAACGGGAACACATTGGCTGTGGAAAGAGAAGTGTAAAGAGGACAAAAAGTGACAGCTTGTACATACTGTCAAGGGAAGAGGACCCTTTATGACTGGGATAGGGAGGTGCAACTGTGTTGTGGTAACATTGGACGTAGATCTTCTTCCTTTCCTGTTAGTACTTAAAAAGAAGTGATTGGTGCTGCTTTTAGGCACCAAGTATGCTCACTTGGAAAGTAAGAATAGCAAAATGTCGCTGGGTTTGTGTTGGTTTCTTTATCCCTCGATTCCAAGTGGGTGGTTATCAGGAAATCTTGCAATCCTGTGTCTGGTAAAGATAAGAATAAAAAGCATGAGTGCTGGGAAACAGTTTAAGTCACTTACATGAAATTTAGCTTGAGATTCTGCTTTAGAAAAAATGGCCATATGCTGAAAAATGTCAACACATGTTCATAGAAATGAGTAATTATCAAGTGGAACTTGACTTAGTCTCCCTCAGTGCTCATATTCATTTAAAAAAAACCCATAAGACTTTTTCTAAAGGAAATTGCTGAAGTTTGTTTGTCTGGGTCCTTAGATAATCAAATCTTGTGGTTAATACTGAACAGTAAAATAGAAAAGATGGGACTGTAAAATAGGAAAGATGGTGTCATTTCTAAATGAATATGTAAAAAAAATCAATTTTCCAGGATGTGGACGTGAGTGCTACTGTGAAGGTGGTGCATATGCTCATAAATGGATTATTGAATATGATGTATTCTTATCGTCTGTGGGCAATGAAATGTGCTCAGCCACTAGTATTGAATGCACTGTTCCATTAGGAATTCGTGCACTAGTTTTGTCTCTTGGTTTAGGAGGATCCAGGGCTATCATTTGTCAGGGGGTTAAGGAGACTGAAGTGACTTTTGGATGGTGTGGGCCAGAGTACTTGTAACAGTTTGCTGTCAAAGCTACTGCCTGTTTTGGAACTGGAGGCAAGGGATTTGCCTTTGCATAGCAGCTCACTTACACTTGAATGTTTGCATTTTCTACAGGTATCGTGAGACTCACAGATAAGGAGGAGTGACATAAGGATTGGATGCTTGAGCTTGTTGCAAGATGCCCATGTTCATAAATGTTTGTCGTTTCATTGGGTTTCTCACCTTGTGTTTTAACTGTATTCTTATTTATTAAAAAAGGTGTTTCTGAACTCTCAGTTGGTATATTACATCTTCAGCAGCAAGGCTAGCTATTTAATAATATTGGAATATACTGTAATAAATGTTGTGAATTTTATGATGTATTTTTTGAACATTTGTGTATTTGTTCATCTTCTTTGTCAGGTCACCATAAAGAATAGAGTGTTGCCTTTTAATTTTGAGTCTAATATTTGGTAAATTGCTTCTGGGAATGTGGTTGTTTTTAAAGTATAAATCATGATAGAACAGTGAGAAGGAGAGTTTGTCTATACAAAGCTTTATTAGAGACTACTTTCTGACTGTCTTGAGAAAGTTTTATGAAGGTGGTAGGGATGATGTGAAGTGGTTCAAAGTGTTGGATATTTTCATTAGCATTGCCCTCCAGTCCTTCATTTTACACCTTTGTGCGGGTGAGAGAGATGTCTGCACCTGTTGATTCATGCCATCGCAGTCTGACTGCTCAGATTCTCAGAAAAACGCTGTATCGAGGCAGACCAAAGGTGTGTTTGAAAAAGGCCCTGTACTTCAGCCACCACCAAATAGTTTCCCCTCCCCATCTTCTCCGTTTCAGCTGCAGGGATTGTGTGAGTGCTGTCTAAGATAGGCTGGCTTGGATCTTGTCCAAGTGTGCCTTGTTTATTTGCCCTTACAAGTGAGACTGAACTTACTAAGGGCAATTCCTTGGCTGTAAGCAAGTGGTTTGGGATATTAATATCTCCAGCTAAACTGCCTGTGTACAAAGTTTGTCTGGGACCTGGATTTGCACTGTGAGGTTTGGTTAGATTTTTTTTTTCTTCTTTTTCAGCCTTGAGTAGGTTCTCTTTCAAAGGCCTGCTCTGTAGGACGCAAAGTGGCAGCCAAGGTTGCTTTGTTGCACAGAGGTGGCAGAGGTGACAACCGCATGTCTAAAGAAGACAGCACATGGCTTTGTTTGCAAAATACAAACTTTGTCTTCTACTGTTTTCACATGTGGGAGATGGATTTGATATTCCTAGTTGATTATTTTATGTAGTGTTAATTGATTAATATTAGAATGGTTCATACAGTGATTTTGGTTGGAAGGGACCTTTAAAGGTCCCAGATATTAGTCAGAATATTGCTGAAATGGAGTCTGGGTTTGTTTGTTGGACAGGTATGTTTTCATTGTGTGTGCTGAAATCTTTACTTTCTTTTCAAATGAAGCTCATGTCCTTTTAGCTCATGGCACATTTAGTTCCCTGCATATCTTAATGTTTATTTCTGGGCTGAAGAGCTTGTTTTAGCCAGCGTGGTTTCTAGCAACACTGTTGATAGTTGTATTTAGAATGCTTGGTGTGGTAAGCTTTGGTCTTAATACAAAGAAAACCCTCCAGTTTATTTGAACAACAGTTTCTCTGCAGCTAGATTGGTCTGGTAAATAAAGTCTATGTTTATAGACAAGTGTTTTTAGAGCTCTCAGATGGAGACCCAAAAGGACACCCCAGGTGAGTGCTGGGCTGGGCAGCACAGCAGTGAAGAGTAAATGCACAGGTTCTGGTTGAGACAAGGCATTTTCTTGGGTCAGGTTCCGGTTTGTCTTTGTTTGGAAAGATGAAAAAAATGCTGTTTCTTCTACAAGGCCTAACTAGATGTTTGTGAAAAGCTTTGAGAAGCTTTTGCTTAATGACTGTATATAATATGTAATTATATCACATGGGATAATAGAGGGTAGGAGGAGAAAGGTTGGCAATGTAGTTCTTGCAGCATTCTGAAAACTTAAAGCTTTGTTCCTTTTCAAGTGCTGTCTTTACATTTAAACATAATTTCTTCTGCTTGTTTCCCCTTTATCTCCTCCTGACCAATAGCAAAACAAGAAAGAAGCAGGTGTCCTTTTAAAAAAAAGGAGGAAGAAAAAGTGTAGGGTAAATAGTTTTAGGTAGTTGTGGTGGGTTTTTTTGTGTGTGTGTGTTTTTTTTTTGTTTGTTTGGTTTTTTGTGTGTAGAGTTTTTTTAATATTTAAACTCGTTTTCTGTATTCTGTTTTTACCACATTTATAGCTGATATATAGGAACTCAGTTCATGAAAACTTACCTTTTTTTCCCCTTACCCCTCCCCTCTTTTTTTTTTTAAAGGCACCAGTAACTGGTGAAATTGTTTGTAGGCTTTTCAGTACTAGTTACTTGACTTCATACAGCTGTACAGCTACACTCTGTCCCCCTCAGTTTAAAACTGAGGAGTTTTGAACTTCAGACACTTATTCACCCTCCTCTCCACCCTATTTTTTTCTAACCGTCATATTACCACAGTTACCTCTTGGCTGCAGTTTTTTATTAGCTGCTTTTGATTTAACATGCACACAGCTCTTTTTGCAACAGAAATACACCTTCTGAGCAGGTTAATCTGAGGAGGTGTTTCTGGCATCTGTAGATGACAGATTTGGGATTTTGTAGGAAACATGTTGGAGGTGGGTGGGAAGACTTCCTTAGGAGGGCCAAGGACACTGCACTGCAGAAGCTGGCCAGCAGAGAAGCAGCAGACGTGGGAAATGCTTGCTCTGCCATCCATTGCATCCCATAGGGTTATGCAGTGGATTTAAATGTGCCAGCCCAAATAAGAGCACTAGGTGAAATTCTTCTTCAAGAATTCTAGTTTCTAATTTTTTTTTTTTGTATTTTAAAAAAAGAGATGGAAACCAGTGGGTGCAAATAATATACTGGAGGCAGAAGCCAACGGGAGAAGTTAGAGCCTTTTCTACCAAGGTTTTGAGCTTGGAGTACTTAACTTGTCAAGAGTTCTGCCACAGAAACGTGGTTTGTCAGCTGAATGTAGGTGGCTAGCAAGCATTTAGTGTGAATTCTAGCATTTTTTTTCTGGTAGTAATGCTGGAATATAATGACAAGCAGTAATAATGAAGAACCATCACTTTTATGGGAGCTTATGTGTGGGAAACTTGTGATGAAAAGGAGACTTTTCCTCTTCAGAAATGTTGTCATTAGTATAGTTTAAAGGAAGGAATGGGTTGCTTTGGTAGAAATACTAATTTATTCCCAAAAGGTCTTTATATCTAATATTGTTAAATCCTAAATTGATGCTGCTGAAGAGTACCTTCTTGCTTTCTCCAAGAAACTTGCCTTTGTGTTTTTGAGAAATACACAGCAGTATTACTCTTAACACTGTATTTCAACAATGGCTTTGTAATTGTTGAAGAAATGAAGCAAGTCAAGTATATGAGTCTCTTGAAAATAAAGAAAACTGTCCAGAACCAAACCCCTCACCTTCTTCCTTAGCACTTTAAAATTGTTTGAAGTGAAATGTGTTTTGGTTTGGTTGTTTAATGTTCAGCTCCATTATAGTGTCACAGTTTCACAGACTTTCTTAGAGGATGTTTGGGTAAAGGTTGAAATCCTGTAATCATGAATAGTAGGTGCAGTAGAGAGCAATGCACAGTTGTAGGTTGTATTTTGGCCATGTGACTTAGTTCAAAAAAACCTAAATTACAGAAATAGACTTATGTACAGGTATGAAAATTTTTCATCGGCGTCGTAGTTTTTTTTGCACTCTTTCTTCAGAGTGTTAATTGCACTTAAAATTTTTAAAAAAGAATTTAGCATTCAAGAGACATTTTAGCTGAAAGAGACACCATTATGCTTTTTTTCCCCTGAAAAAGTATGTCAATGGCAATACACAGTGTGCAATGAACATTTCTCTTACCAAGGAAAATGAGTGGTGAAACAAGGATTTTCAAGTAACTGCAAAAACTTAAATGTAAAATACAACAAAAAGGAGAAGCGTATGAGGAAAGTGAAGGTAAACTAGACTGTAAAGGTATGGCTTTTGAACTGTTGTAGAGCAGGCTTCACGTTCAGAATGTCTGCCTTTCAGGTTGTGACGAAAGGGAAGCAACGGCAGCGTGGTTTTTCTCACGAATGAATTCCAAACCTTCCTTAAAACCTGTCCATTATATTAGTAACAGAGTGCCAAGACCTGCTTTTTGAGGTGTTATCATTCTTACTGTCTGCATAGTTAAGGGGTTGAGAGGGTTGTACATTTCTTGCAGTTGGAGGTGAAAATCCAGGGTAGATTCACACTTTAATCCATTTAAAATTTGGGTTTTTTTGTGGCAATAGGACATAGGACTGCTTTTTCTTGATGATCAGTACAATCTGATGGACTCAATCTGTTCCTGGTGGAATTGAAATGCAGGGAGTGCTCTGCTGTGAAAATATGTAGGCTTTCTATAGTAAGGAAATCTTGTTCAGTGGCAGGGCAATGTGTACAATAACTACAGAAAACAAAAGGCATATTAATTCTTGATGAAAGATTTGGCTGGTATATTGAATTGTTGTATACAGAGACCAGCAGGAATTACCAACTCACATTTCAAGTCATTGTACAATTGCCAGTGGTGCCAAAGTTCAGAGGCTGGTAGCCAAAAGACAATTGGAAGTTTATCACTTGCAGTTTCCTTGGATTAGCTTTCAGCCCTCTTCTGACTCTTGTTAGTTTTTAAAATGTAACAGGAATAAATTGTGAAATTAAAATCCTATATCAACCTGTTCTTTTACATTGTAATTCTTGGCTTTCTTGCTCCATGTTTTTTTCCTTTTCTGGGAAACAAACGAACAAAAAATTAATATAAACTTTATTTAGTTAGCCAACAGAGATACAGAGCTGTAATTTCATGTTCAAGTTTTGTCAGTAAAATTACCCAAGACTGCTTAATTCTAACTGTTAGTATACCAAAATAATTGTGGACCATATGAAAACAAATGAGTTGTAGTTATTATTGGATGGGTAAGTCCAGATTACGCAGAAGGACAGAAAATACAATATATATGAAAATACATGAAAATTATTTATAGTCTTGGCAACTTCACAGTAAAATTTGCTGTGGAATATTTACACTTTTTTTCCCTTCATGAAGTTCAGCATAAGCACCGTATTTGATCAAAATGTAGGAGAAAATGAACCCTGTGCATCAGGTGCTTGATAAAAGACCACAAACTTCAGTAGCAGGCAATGGTGAACGTCCAGGGAACAAAAGCAGTACAATGAAACAGATGGTTTAACACTTCTTGTGTAATGATGAAAAGTCATCACATTTTTAGAAGGATTATACTGGGAGACATGCTTCCTTGTAAACTTGAGTTGTTTTATAGGACAAAATTCCTGTCTACCAAAAACTACCAAACGGGCTTTTGAAAAACCAAAATTTTGTTACATGTGAACAGGGACAGGTTAGCTCTTCCTCGTGAGCAACATGGGTAGTAGTGATATAACTTCAATGTGTCGGTTTTCCTCTCTATTGTTGGAAGCTTTCTTGGGGACCATTTGGAAAATTTGTTACTTCTTTTTATTTGGTCTCGTAGTGTTTTACCTTGTTTTAAAGTTGAAAGATACTATTAATATTGTCATCTTTTAAACAAACAATTCTCTTTTTATTAAACTGCAAGCCCTGAGTGCCAGTCAGTTGAAGCTACTATCAGAACAAAGTCTTGAGACTTGGATTCTGGGAAACATTGTGCTTGTGCCCTCTGAAAGTAAGGCAGAAAATTCCTGATTTTAAAGATGACTTACCAAAGGAACCCAGCTGTGGAAGTTTGTCTTGTGCAGTTTTAGCTTTCTGCTTTGCAAACCATTGCCTCTTGCTTTTTGGTAAAGCCTTTTTTGAATGACTGCGTGTGTGATCATTATATATGTCCCATTTTCCTTTATGGCTTATATGCTGTTTGGAGTCTGTCAGGTTTACTTGTTAGGTGATACCAGAGAAGCCAATATATTTCTATTACCCATGTGTATCAAACTCCATTATGAGGGAATTAGAAATCCCCTCCATAACTACTACTCCAGTATCTCATCTTTCCCCATGTCCTCCTTTGTCATGATGCTAGTCTGTGTCTGACTTGACTCTGTGCAGGTCAGCTGAGCCAGTACTAAGGTAACCCAAAAAGATGGGGTGTGGAGGGGAAATAAGTTGTCTGTCGGGTTATGGCTTGTGGCAATAGCAGACTGTTAGGCAACGTGGCTTGAATTAATCTGACTTCATCTGCTTAGGGTGTGTGTGTGTTTAACTCTTGATACTTCATTTGGATTGTTTTTCCAATGTCTTCTCCAAGAAGGGATGGTAGAAATAAGTGGTGAAACACTGCAAGAGGAGGGAATTGCAGTTCTGTGTTACGACAGGTGTTTAAAAATTCAGGAATCTGGTATTATCTCTATTTTCTTCAGTTGTTATGATTAACAAATGTCTGAATATTGCTAAATCTTGCTAGTTTCCATATGTATATAACGTGCCATAACTTTCAGGAAATGCCGCCTATCTTCATGGTGCTAAGGGCCAGTAGAGTGTTCTGTGACACTGTGTGATGGCATGTAAAAAGTGTGCTGCAGCAGTACAACCATTACGCTTTCACCAGTACTATGAGCACTTATCACTTGGCCAAACTAGCCAGCTGGGTGTCATTTTTGGTTTATTTTCCAGGCAATAGTGCCTTATAAAGGGTTGCAAGATGGCAATGGGTAGGAGGAAGTCTTTGTAGTGGTGAAACGCAAATATTTGAAAGTTCGGAGGATCACTTTTTCTAAGTATGGGCTAATGTATTATTTTTCCCCGAACTGTAACCTGTCTTACTGTAGTTAAATGGAATTAACCAACAGTGTTTATGGAGATAAGCTCAAAATGTAAAAGTTTTTTTTAACTAGCTCTTTTAAAATGTTTTCTGATGTTTATCTCAAACGCTTGAAGCACATAGTCTTCTTAAATTTTTTTATTTAAGTCTCTTAAAAATGCTTTCTCCCACTTCTCTCAAAGTTTTGTCTGTAAACAGTCCCAGTGTGGAGTAAAAAGCCTGAAAGATAAATAGGACAGCTGCTTCTCATGGTAGAAGGAAAAAAGTGTGCTTTATAATTCTTGCATACATTTAAAAATTGGTTCATTGGGATTTTTCACTAATTAGTTCTGTAAAGTAATTTGGCCCTTGGGATAATTTTAGTGGGTTGTAAATACTCAGAGTATTGGAAGTTTAAAGAACATTTTTATGTGTTTGCACAACTAATGTGTTAAAAGTTCTTCTAAAAGCTACATTTTCACATCGTAAATGGTGGCCGTGATATCCTGCCTTTCACAGGTACTCTGCTACATCATTTTTGGGGGAAACCCCCCATAAGTCAGTTGGAATAATAGAGCTGAACTGAGGAAGCCTTGATGAAAAATTGTATACCAGTTGTTGGAAGGAAATAATTTTTTTTCTTTATTGTATTTCTAAGAAAATACAGTTCTGTTAATTGGCTGGATGATGAGAGAACCTTTCTTGTTTCTTGAAAAAAAAGCTCAATTTTTGAGTATTAGAACAGAGTTTGATTAGAAGATGTGTTATAATTGATTAAAGGTGAGATATTTGCATGTAAAAAACTCTCTTAGCAACATCTGTTTTGCTAGGGAGTTTAGAAGGAGCCTGTGCTGCTCCAGTGTGAGGCATCCCAACAACAAAGCAGAAATCATCTGAATTTTTTCTGTATTTCTTCTTCCTGTTCTTTTTCAAATTTCATGGATAGAAACAGGTGCTGTCACTTCTGAGGGCTGTTGGATGTATTGAATATGTTGCAATTCTGCTGCATCTTTTTTTTTCTGGGGAAATGTTTGCTTTGAAGAAGTTCACCTTCAGTCAGCATGAGGAGTTATGTGGCATTTGATCTCACGGTGGCCCTCGACTGATTTTCCTGTCTCCCTCCCCTCTCTCAATTAGCTGTAGATGATGTCTGGAGACATTAAGGACTTGAATGTTCTGTCTGAGTGTTAGCAGCACTATTTGTTGGTATTTATCTAGGGGTCACCCTCGAATGGGAAATGAGGTCAGTGGCTGCTGCTGGTATGGGAACTGGGCTGTGAATTGGAGCTGCAATGACAATTAACAGCCAGGGCAGAGGATGTCATTGTCCTGCAACATGCTCTGTTCAGGCAGTGGTGCTTGAGGACCACCAGGTCACAGTGTGGTGAGGTAGCTCTCAGGGATGCCTTGAGTTGGCCCCAGGTAATTTCTTGGTAACACTGTTGCTGGTGTCATTATCAAGGTGGTTTGGTTTTTACCATTGTCAGGCCAGGATGGCTGTGCTATTTTGCCTTGGGTTGACGGAAAGCAGTTCTTAACGTTGCTGGATTGGAGGGGGCTTAAAAGCCTGACGCTGTTAATTTAGTCATTTAGAGCAGATTTCCTCTCCTCGTAGGTGAGGTATTTTTAAAGTTGCTTCCAGAAATTGCTTTTGTCTGCCTGCGTTGCTGTGCCTGAGTCTTTTTGGGATCAGGTGTGTGTTACTAGGGAGATGATGAATTCCTGGGCTCTGACTGCAACAGCTTAAACCAACTGAAACACGGGGATTTGCGTACTGCATAATTAAATGATAACTTCACAGAATTTGTGCGGATCAGATAGAAACAAGCAATCCAAACAAGGATTGCACAACAGAGAGTGAACTTGTACCTCCTTAACTATGTGGCATCTTTCCCTCTGGCAGAGGCAGCAGAGTTTCATTATTAATTGCCTCATGCTCGCAGTATGACAAGTAGTTCAGGTAATTATCTCAGGAACTGGCTTTGTTTTTGCTGCACCTAGTACAAAGTAGGCCCTATTTTGATTTAATTTGCTATGCACTAGGGTAGTAGGGGTGCTTAATAGTGTTCAGTTCTTACTATGTGTTTTAAAAAGCACAAACACAGGCCATTTTCATATCCTTTGAGGAACATTTTGATACTCTTACTCCAAAAACCTAAGTACTGTTTTTCACACACAAAAAAGAATGCTTTTATGCTACACCCTGTATTTCATGTAGCCGTGGTTCCTGAGCATGGTGTTCACATTACTTAATTGCTCTGTGACTATTCAGATATAACCCTTGTACACTTTGCTGTCTAAATCATCTGGAAGTTGATGGAGTTTTTTTGTGAAAATCTGTATGGTATGGCATGTCAGAGCAGTAATTTACCACCTGACTGGCTGAAGGTAGACTGCCTCTAGACGAGCAGCATAAATCGTTACATGAGATTTTGTAGCTCGCCAGAAGAGGGAATTGAGATGTGCTGTGCTGTATTTCTGCATTCACACATCCTTCTTGTGTTTGCCAGTGTGATTATATAATGCATTTCTTGGGTTTCATGGGTACAGCAAGGGGGAGTTGGGCACTTCATTGCGGTTGGGTGGATTTGAGTAATAGCTGGGCCTCTCTTGGGGATGGACCTGCAAGCTAAGCTGCTCAAAGTTGAAAGCAGATCTTTCTTCTTATTTCTGAACTGACACCTGAAAGGAATAAGATTAACTGGCTCTTCAGCCCTGTTTTGTGGATTTTCAAAAATAGAATGCATGAAGGAAATCCCTCATTGAAGCAAAAGCTCCATGAAAAGATTCTTCTCAAATAACACATCATTCTGCTATTTCTATTCTGTGCTTTAATGGTCAAGGTGAAGGTAGAAATGCTGAGTGAACTGGCCATTTAATATATTGCTCTCATACACATGGGATCAAGGGTTTATACAATAAAACTAGCTTTTTTTCCCCCCTTCAAATAAGAGAAATTTGCTTCACTAATTAATTTGAAATTGGAAAATAACAGTATATATTTTTAGAAGGGGAACCAATGGTATTAATTTGATGCTCAAAGAAGTAATTTGATACTTTAAAGCATAATATAAAACATTTTTCCCATGATATTTCAGCACAAATGCCTTTAAAATACGTACATGCCCAGTCTTAAGGCCACAAATGGTTATGCCATGGAAAAGGAGAGAGGTAATAATTAGACACAGGACACTAATGTGTGAAATGGAAGGGGAAATTCTGTGCTGCTTCTGATGGCTGAAAGCCTCAGTTCTACTACAGGTTTTGTTTAGGATGGTGGTGCCATTCTGTGGATATATAGAAGGACCCCTACTAGAGTACTTTTTATTTGTGGTGTCTTGTCACAACAGAGACTTATGAAGGTAATCTGATGTGCTGGGAATAACAGATGGGGGAATGTTTTCTCGTCAGACTTTTCCAAAGTTTCCAAAATTTCCCATGTACCTTTCCACTTCTAAAACTGTTATAATTTCTGAATCTTTATTATGTCTCTCCTGTATCTTTTCTTGTCTTCTATTCCAGCTTAGAGAAAGAACACTGTAATTGTGCTCTTAGGGTCATCAGAATGGATACTCTTCAAAATCTCACGAGTTCACTTTCTATTGTTTTCTTTTTAGAAAGCAAGTTGCTTCTGCCTAACCTAAAAGCCTTGCACAACCCTCTCTGGACATGTTTCCTATTCTAGTGAGCAAAGCTTTGATTCTGGGGATAGAAGGGTATTTATTTTTTCTTCTTTCTGTGAGAGAGAGAGAGACATAAATATATGTACACACAGTTTATTATGACACATAGTTCTATCTATGCCTATGCCTATATCTATGCCTGTATTTATCTATCTAAGAGATAAAATAAAAAAATAACGTAAATTAGATATCTTTCTGTAAGGTATACTTCTACCTAGCTGGAGATGAGTTTTGTAGTACAGGTTTCATTAATGCAGTGATTGTTTAAAAGTCTAGGTCTTTCTTGATTTATAAGCAGCTATCATAGAACAGTTGGGTTGGAAGGGACCTTAAAGATCATCTAGTTCCAACCCCCGTGTGCTTGATTTTAAGTGCAAAATTCAAGATAATGATACAGTCTTTGTGCAACAGTGCATGGACCTTCTGAATAGTACTAAAGTTTTATTAAAATTTTAATTGTTTAGAGGAAACTTACACAAGCTGGAAGATAGACATTGTTACATCCTGTTGCTTTCTCAAACACTGTCCCTGAACAGGAAAAAAATGGTCATCTCTCTCAGAGCGAGACTGTTACAGGTTTGAGAGCAAACAAATTGATCTGATCTCAGGGAAAGTGCAAGTACTGTCAAAACATCTTTTCCTTCTGGGATGGGCTATTCCTATGAATTTGCAGTTTGAATGTAATTTTGTCTGGCTTAAAGCTGAAGTGTGTGGTCATAGTAAATGTGACACCTCAAGGCAAAGTTGCATCCTGAAACAGTATTGTGATTTGGCACTGAAGAACCCAATTGGCATAAGACTTTACTGCATAAGTCGTATTTCCAGAATTGTTTTGGTCTTGTTCTGCTTTGCATGTTACAAAATGCATGTTTCATTGGTAATGAAGAACTATAATACAGTAAATGTGGAGAATATGAATTAGGAAGGGTTGCTTTTCTGATTAGTTATGATAGAAATCAGATTGACACTGAAAGAAGTCTAGATTTTTTTTTTTGTCTGTTCATCTCTTGTCCAACATTTTATATTAATTAAATTGTGTCTAATGTTAGTCTTCCTTTCTGATGTATACTGGTGCTGTCTAATGAAGAAAGTATCTGTTGGTAAATACAGTTAACTTTAAGCTAAATCCATTGATATGATAAAATTTGTAACTAATTATTGTCTAATTTGCATTTTTAATGTGTTGAAAGAAGAAATCAAGGGGGTTATTAAGTGTAGTTACATGTGAGTTTACGAATAGTCTGGCTATTATAAAGGAAGATTTGGGTTATTGAAAATATATTTCTACCATTAGAATATTTGAAATTGAGTTTAAGATGTTAAAATTCTGAAGGTCTTGAAGGGACCACTAGAAGTCATGTGTTAGGACGAAATTAATCCAGGTTGTTCAGAACTTTTTCCAGGTAAGTATTGACTGTTTCCGGAGTTGGGAGTTTCTACAGACTCTCTAGGCAGCTTATAGCAGTGTGTTCGATGTTCCTGTCCAATCCAGGAAACAAGCTGCTCTGAAATCATTTTGGCATTTTGTTTCTCTGAGTCATGAAGGCTTCTGGATTCTTGAGGTCTTTCAGAACTGAGTAGCACTGTATCTCTCGGAGCATCTCTTTTTGGGATGCAGGTTTAAAAAACCTTTGGATCCACTGTTGTTGTGGAGAAGGTAGCCCGGACTGAACTTTAGTTGGTTTGCTCAGTGCTAGGAATGAAAGTCACAGCAGCTGCTTTCTTCTACAAAACAATGCACAGATGGAAAGAACGGATGGAGAACTGAAATAAATAATTGACTTTTGATTACTTGTGGAATGATTTGTCAAGGTTAATGATTACTTACACTTTAGCACTCCTTCATCCTCACTTGAACCACTCATTCTTTATGACATCTTATTTTTCTTATTTTGGTAAGGTAAGATGTATGTGGTATTTATTACGAAAATATTTGTTTATTATGATATCTGAAAATGCAGGCTACATAGAAACATAGAATTAACTGGGTTGGAAGAGACCTCCAAGATCATCAAGTCCAACCCCTGATCCAACCCCGCTGTGATTACTAGATTATGGCACTCAGTGCCACATCCAGCCTCATCTTAAAAACCTCCAGGGACGGTGAATCCACCACCTCTCTGGGCAGGCC
>JAYRBT010000177.1:28242091-28252811 GCA_036023395.1 Myiotriccus ornatus | reverse complement strand
GCTGCAGGTGTGGGGATGCTGCAGGTGTGGGGATGCTGCAGGTGTGGGGATGCTGCAGGTGTGGGGATGCTGCAGGTGTGGGGATGCTGCAGGTCCTTTGCAGGTGTTTAATGACCTGGTTCAAGGTGGGATATGAAGAAGGTTGGGAAATTGCAGTGTGTGGTTTTGGAGGATGGGAGAGAAGGGATGGAGAGCAGTGTTGCTGGTTTTGCAAAGATAGGCAGGGTTGGATTTGTTTTCACGTGGATCAGCTTCTTGAATTAACGGGCTGTGCAAGCTATAGCGCTGCCTGAAGGGAGGTGACCAGAGTACCTGCTAGGGACTGTGGGGGGGAACAACATTAGGAGATCTCAACTTCGATCAGTTGAAGTAGATTTGCAACCAGGCAGTAAAACCACAGCTCCCCCCACTGAACAGGTTTTAATCACGTTTATTAACCAATATTAAAAACTACAGGTATAGGATATGCAAAGGTAGTCCAGTTGAAGTGCCAGTGTAAACACTGCTGCCAAAGACAAAACCCTCCCTTGTAACATCAGTTCATCAGTCTGTTAGATGTCTAAAGAAACAAGTAGGTTTCTTATGTGAGAGAATCTGCCCCGTTGCTTTGGAGGATGATGTTGTGTCGAAAGTGTCAGTTTAAAACTGTTCTTCTGAAATGCTGTCAGCAAACTGAACTGTGTTGGCATAGGCTTAGCTTCTGAGGTTTGACTTACTGTAGTGACAAAACCTTTCCTTCAAAGGACATATATATTGGAAACAAATATGTTTGTTCACAGATCTAGCAGAGCCCTTGGAAAAGACTATTTTAATTATTTTGTCTTTCCCTTTGAATCATCTTACCTTTTAACTTAGTACCATCTGTAGTGTTGATTTTTACACTCAATCATTAATGTGGTTTTCTTTGATACGCAGCACTTCAACTTACTGACTGAGAAAATAGTGCCCATCTCTCTCCCATGACACCATACAATAGTTTGGTTTTTTATTGAAGTTTGTGGTCCCAAGAGACTTATTTAGGCTCAGAGTGAACCTGAACACTGTGTAGTCGGGCACAGACAGTGAAAAAGGGCCGTCTTGAGCGATGAAGTAAAAGCAGTCTTAGCTATTGATGTAACTTAGTGGTGGAAGGCAAGTGAGCAGTTTTTCCCCCTGCTATGTTTGGATTCCACAGTTTAGGGTTTTTGTCTTATACTTCCATAAAAAATGTAAAGATGCTGAGGTGCAAGACATTCAGCAGCATAAACTTAGCTTTGTTAATTCCCCACATTCTTCTGTTAATACTGACAGAATAAAACTTGTAAAATTCTCTGTACAACTTAAACTCAGACTGCTTATTTCTTTTTGACCTGCACTTGAAATGACGAGAAGGACTGGAGGGAGGATAGAGGAAGGATGGCCACTGTATGCAAGCAGCTGATGTTGACCTTTAGTTATATTTTGTAGGATAGTGTTTAAAGCTGCTGGTTTTACCTGTATTGTTCTTTTCCTGTTGACAGGTTGAAGCCCCATGGCTAGTAATAGACTGTTTGGGTGGGGTTGAGGTGGGAGAGGTTTTGCCTCAGTGATTCTTGCTTTTTCACAAGTATGTGCTTAAGAATATTTAGTGCTGTGCTCCCTGCAGAGGGAGGCAGAAGCTATTTGAGCACCGTTTCTCTGAGTGGCCAGGAGGAGAGATGTACAAACTAGTGTTCCTTGCTTACATTTTACAGGTTTTAATATTTTTCCCCTGAGATTTCCCCAGGGTTTAGTTGGTGATTATACAAAGGTTTCTGTTATTAGGGACTGTGCAGGTTTGTAGTTCAAGTTGTTTCCCTGAGGAGTCTGAAGAAAGTTAGGAAAAACCCATGCAATTAGTGCTTACAGTCCTGGCCTCCTAACACCTAAGGGTGTTACTTGTGGAATGCACATACATATTTTGTATGCATGCATGTACCTGTGCATGCAGATGCATCTGTGACTCAAAGGAAATAGGTGTATTGGATGCATGTATGTTCCCAAGGTGATGCATGTTTGTTCTCACGTTAGTTATTGCCTTGTGTAATGTTTTCGTACTGTGACATTGTAAAGATAACTCCAGTAATTATCTTTAAATGGAAAAGAAAAAGAAAGTGCTTAGTCTATTTTTACATTCTTTTATGCTTTAACAGAAACATATAAATGTAAAACATGTAAAGAATGTAAACATAAAATGTCATGAGTTACCAGAAGTTCGCATGTGATGGTTTAGAGATTAGTTGAAGTACTCTAGAACTGGAGAATAGCAGTAAGACCATTCAGCAAAACTGAATAATGTTCTTAATAGCTAAGTGTGTCTATTGTAATAGAAAATGGATGCTCATGATAGAAGTCTCACCTTAATTTCGTTGTGTATCAGACTGAAAGAATTGGATATTGAGAAACTAAGTGTATATGAGTGAATGAAAAGAGAAAAGCCTTGGATCCCATTAATTTTTGGCTGCCCATTAGCTGGTGAGGGGTTTATGCTTTGACTGGTTTCTTACTCCAGAATGACTGAAGATTTTACAGTATGGATTGTAATGATCCATACTCTTTCATGTTACAGGCACCTGTTGACTAGGCAGGCCCAGAATGAGGCATGCTGTGTCTGCAAACTTCCTGTTTTCTGAATGGTTAGGCACACCCAAGTCAGCCTTAATCTGGCTAGCTTAGATTGCAAGGGTTTAACAGCATGGATTTTAGCATAGCCTGTTTGAGGCTGACTGGGGCTCTGAGGGCTTAATCACTGCAATCCTATACCCTGGAAATTGTCTGGGTTTTGTAAAACTGAGTTCTGTGGCTTGCATAAATGTACAGAGCTCTTGGTACATTAAATAGATATATTATTCTGTGTATGAATTTCTCCTAGCTTTATGTTTAAAGGGTGGAATGTAGTGTAACTTAGAACTAGTAACTATGTACTTAAGACTATGTGTGATTACAAATGTATACTGATTAAAAAACAAGATGTTTTCTTTAGTTGATTCTGCTCTATTAACATTTTGTGGGACTGTTTGGTGAAGAATGAGCAACCCTGGTATTTTGATTTTTATGCGTTGTTCAGCTTGCACATTGCTGAAGTACATTGTGCTGTGCTTCATAAAATTGAGTAGCAGCACATTTTTGCAGTTAAAATATTTTCATTGTTGCAGGTTAGTAGTAAAAATTAGCAATTAAATAAATCTGAGACATTAAATAAGTGGAATCGGTGAAGCAGAAAAAGCCCCAGTAAGTTCAAGGACTGAAAAAAACCCCCAACAAACAAAAACCCCAACCAACAAAAACAAAGTCCCTCTTCCCCAACAACCCCTTCCCTGAAATAAAACAAAAACCAAATCAAACAAAAACCAGCAAACAACAAACTTGACAGAAGAGACAATAGAGTAGCAAGATTTGGACTACTAGTGTTATTCTCCTGCTTTGTTTTTTATCCCTAGAGAGCAAAATACTTCGTTCCTTTGTAAAATGTTCTGAGAACATACGCAACTGCTACTACTACAACTGCACTGACCATTAGATTTCCTAAATTCATGCTTTAGAACAGATGCACCAACTTGCAATACAGAATTTCTAACGAAAGCTTCAGTGAAAGTATTTCTGGGTATTTGGACACGAGCAATTCTTAAATGATTCCATCTGCCTAAAAGCAAAAGATGTCCAGTCACCGGTGGTCTTTTTATAACTCTGCTTGATCAAATTCTTTCCTTCTCTTGGTCTCTCTCTTCTTATCCTTTACTACTCTTCTTGAACTGTAAAGTCAAGAATTCATAGCAGTTTCTCTGTGCCATATGAAGTAAAATAACTGCTTTGCCCTCTTATTTGATGTTCTTGCTTGTTTAGATATTAGCTTGCGTACCATCAGCTGTGACTGCGTGTTTCAAGTTTTCTATTGGGTACACAGATTCAAGGAAGATAACTAGTAAATTGGAATGATGCACAGAGCTGTCACCTGTGAAGATCAGAATTCACACTTTCCACTTGAGATCAGAGAAGATGGGCTTGCTTTTCAGCATAATTGTATTCGCTGCTTATGCATAATGCAAACCCACAACTTAACTCTGCTCCGTTTGATGGAAGATAAAGATCAGTGCCTACTAGACAGTGTGCTGCTAGTTTTACAGATGCCATCAGCATCAGGCATTAGTCATGTATTTTTATGTATATGGCATAGCCTACGTGTCAGTACACTTCGCAGTGTGAAGGATGCTTTATAGTTTTTGCATTATCATAGAATACCAGGTTGGAAGGATCATCTCAAGGATCATCTGTTCCAATCTTTCTTGGCAAAAGCACGTTCTAAACAAGATGGCCCAGCACCCTGTCCAGCCAAATCTTTAAGGTGTCTAATGCTGGGAAATCCACTACTTCCCCAAGGAGATTATTCCAATGGGTGATTGTTCTCATTGTGAAAAACTTCCCTTGTGTCCACTTAGAATCTTCCCAGGAGCAACTTGTGCCCATTATCCTTCATCTTTTCCATGTGATTTCTCATAAAAAGGGAGTCTCAGCCATCTTTTTAGCACTAATAGCAATGCAAGTAATAAATAACGCTTCGTATTAATGGGTGTAGATTTTATAGCCTGTTCATCTCTTTAGTCTTATGCTTTGTCTATGCTGTTAGCCAAATTTGTTATCAGTCACTAGTTCATTCTATCAATTCCCTATGTAAAGACCTGGTACTAATATACAGTGCTTCAGTACCTTGAAGCTATGCTATTTATTATATTGACCTTTAGTATCACTAATAGTCTTTTTCAGTTTATATAAAAAATAGGGTTTTTTTAAGCAAAGGAAGCTTATGATTTTCTAACTCATCAGGGTAGCTGAAAATTCAGCTTTGGCTTTATGTATGGCATTTTTATAGAAGCTTAACGTGTTTGAGCTGTAGCCTTTCCCATGCCTGTTCATCTCCAAAAGAAATTGGAAAGGGAAGAAGCAAGGTTGTGTTGGGATAACTTTCCAATATATAAAAGGATGTAGAAGTTTTAAGATTGTTTAAATGAACATGCTCCCAAAATGGCTTTTGTAAACCCTCACCCTTCTCCTTCCCAAGATTCCAGCTTTATCTATATCTTTGGAATGTCTAAGAGATAACTGGAAGCTCACCTATTGATTGTTGACCCCTTATTGTAATTGACTGGTCAGTGAGAACTCCTGAACTCCCTCTGGTTACTTTGTAATTCCCCCAAGAGCTATTTAAGCAACTACCCAGAACAATAAACTGTCTCTCTGCCTGCTCACCCTGCCAGCTGCTTGTCTCCTGTGCTCTCTGCCGGGGCCATGGAGACCTCATGGTGGGAGGGAGGGAGAGGGCATGCTCCCCTCCCGGAGCTAGAGGTAAAGGGAAAAGCCTCTTGCCTGGGGTCCCCCCTCCCTATCCACTTTCAACGTTCGTCACATGGAGCCCCACGTTGGGCGCCATTTGACACGGTTTGGGTGCTGGGGTCATCAGTCCGACCAGCAGGGGTTCACAGCTGAGCTGCAGTTTCTCTCATTGTGCCCAGTGGGGTAACGGCTGAGCTCAGGAGACAAATCACACAGAACAGCAGCTGTGGGTGCTAAGAGCCGATCTCTAAGTTTATTTTACAAAATTGACGGGTTTTATAGGCAGATAAGGAAGGTTCTGGAAAAAGGGGAAATGTATGCAAAAACTTGGACAAGGCATTGGTTAGGATTTGGGACTGACATACATAATAAGGGGGGATACATGAATCTTCAGATAACTACTAAGTACCTAATTGGGAAAGGCAGAGGTCTCTGACTGGACACTATACAACCAAAAGAAACCTCCTCTCCACTATGAGAGAGCTTACAATCTAACAGTTTGTTTATCTTATGCTTTCTGGCCCATATCACCAGAAATTGTTTCTTTCCACATCTTAAAATCCATTTCCTCCTCCAGCTCACCTCCAACAAGGTTGGTCATTAAATCTCATCAAGTTACACTTTAGCATCTGTGTATATAAGAAAATACACAAGAGGAACATTTTCTCTAAACTGGCAAGTCCAGGGTGGCGGAGTCTTTTAAAACTGAGGAATTGCTTGGATAGAATTAAATTGGGATGTGCTATTGTGGAATTTCTGGTTTTATTGCTGTTGGGTGTTTTGTGTATGTGTGTGTGCAAACCCTCTGAGATGATGTGAGAATGGTCCTCTCCCTCAACCACATCAGTGTCCTGTTGTTTGTGAGACTGAGTGTCTGGATGCGTCAGCTGGTCTAGGCTGCACCTCAGTTGTGCTGGACTGGCCAGCCTTTAGTGCCTCCACTCCCTATGCACACAAAATAAAGGCAAGAAAGCCACTTCCTCATCCATATTGGACCAACCTGTTTACGTGGTCCCACACACTTGGAATTGTTTGATGGCTTCTGGTTGTATAGCTGCGACACAGGAAATGCTGGAGAAGACTTTTTTTTCCTTCTTTGCCTTTTTTTTTTTTTTTTTTTTTTTTTTAACTTTTTAACCCAGCCTTGTCAGTACTGGTGTAGCATGGCTATTAAAGCCCCTGATGTCTTTGTGTGACAGTGATACCTTAGGGGAACAGCCACTGCTGTTCTCGCTGCCTCTTGCTGCTGTGCTCTTAGTAATGCATTTGTAAAGTCTGTAGCTCAGAGGTGCAATAAGTATGTGTATGTATATGTGGTAGTGTAGGTATGATTTTTCAGGATATAAGGAAGCACTGAATAATCATTTTCTAAACTCCAGATTAAGTTTAATATAATTTTTCTTTGTGCTCTATCTTATTTTCTTACTCTATTCTTTTTTTCCCTTTATTTTCTCTACTGCTTTTCAGCATTTATTTTCTTCAGCATAGCTTTCTCTTTATTCCTCTTTTTCTCCCTTCTAACACCTGTGTTAGAATACTTTGCAGAGGCTTGCTGAGGAGAACGGTTGAAGTTGAGAACCAGTGCACTTCCCTTTCTCTGAGATGGGAGAACTGATGCTTTAGCCTCTCCTCTCTGAAAACAAATTGCTGTTGGGAGGAGGTTGTGTGGAAAGAGGATGAGCTGCAGAATGACTGTGGCCTGAGCACCTTGCTGTTTGGGATTAATTTAGAATCAGAAGCTTATAGTATTCTTTAATCATTTATATGCTGAGGTGTGAGGGAGTGTTCCTTGGAAATCTTCGCTCCTTGACTATAAAAAGTCAAGGAGTTCTTGACTATAAAAAGGAAGAAGCAGTAGATTTGGTCAGACTGAAAATGTGAGAGAGAAGAGAGAGTAAATGAGTGGCTATTTAATATTTTTGCTGTGGAATTGTGAGCCAAGTGCTCTCTCTTGGGTTATTCTGCAAAGCAGTTGTCATTTCTTCATTAGTAAAGGCTAATTCTGGGTATTTTAGCTCTGCTTTTATTAAAATGGCTTGGATATAGAAAGTAATGTTGAGGCTCGCGACCATCTTGATAGACACTGGAAAGGTATTCAGAAGAGCGGGTTAAATATTTGGACAAGTTGGATACATTTTCTTGCACATTAAAATGTAACTTGTCTTTCATCTAGAAACTCAGTGTTACAGTTCTCTGTATTTGGTCAAATTGAAGTTTCCTCTCCATAATGGTGCTGCCTCTGGCAGAGCACAGCAACAGATGTAAATGGAGGAAGATAGGACAGATTTATAACTGTAAAGTTTAATGTCTTCTATCTCATGACTTTCTGAATCAGGAAATCCAGTACCTTTTGCTCTTTGCCTTTCTCTTACCCTTCCTAATTCTGCAATAGCTTTTTTAGCTTGGGAAGAGCAGAATTGCATATGGTGCTGATGGTAGAAATTTCATGTCGTGATAAGATACAGAACCAGTGTTCTTTTCAGTACAATTCCCAATGCTGTTATTATGTGGGTGTTAATTTTGTGTTTCTGGTTTGGGGTTTGTTGGTGGGTGGGATTTGTTTGTTGTTGTTGTTGGTTTTTTTTTTTTTTTTAATTTTTTTAAATTTTTTATTTTTTATATTGGGGTTTTGGGGGTGTGTTTTTTGTTGTGTTTTTTTTTTTTTTTTTTTTTTTTTTGTGGAGGGGGCTTGGGGGTAGGTGCTTTTTTGTGAGTTTTGGAGTGTAATTTGATGGATACAAATATCTTTACAGTCTTCAATAAAAAGAATGCTGCAAAGAATTGAGAAATGCCAAGTAGTGTTGGTAATGGTTCTGCTTTTCATATTTCATTATCTGTTTGGTACAGCCACCCAGTAGTGGGTGCTTTGGAGCTGTGAATCATTGCAGCATGTAAAATCTGAGAGTTTGGACTCCCTGTTGTCATGGTTCGGGCTTAAACTTTCCTATGCTTACCCTAGATCAATAATGTCTCTACTGACATATCCAAAGGCATGTCAACTGCATTTGTATTACCTATTTCTACTGTTACTCCATGTTCATTTAAAAAATAAGGTTCTTAATTTTTATAGCATATCTGTGCAGTTACATACCTTCAGACCATAGGGGCCTCCAGAGGATGAACTAAATGGTCTTGGTGCTCTAAGGACACTACTGGAATTGTTCATTTACAAAGCAAAGAGGATTATGGCTGACCTTCTTCCAGTATTTTTATATAATCAGGATTTAAGTTGTTTTCTAATTTTGCCTATTAAATGAAAACGGAGATTTATTTAGCCTTTGCCTTGAATGACTGAATTCTGAAGCAAATCAATGTATAAAAACCTTCTGAGATCCTTAGAGCTTTACTGTGAATCTGGAAAATTGCAAGCGTGTATTAATACGTTCTTTGAAATTCTGGTATGGAAGGTGTTAACAAACATCACCTTTAGACGAAATCTGAGGGTGCTACAGAATCTGCTTGCTCTTTTGTAACCAAAGGACTACTGTTACTGCTTTTGTTTTTTTCTGACAGTTTTTTTTTTTTGGCCATATTTCTACTATGGCAAAAATATGAGAAGTTTTCATGTCTTTTGGTAAGCTGTCAAGAACTGGCTCCTCTTCCTTTCTTTTTTCAAATGAAATCAACCTTTGAGGCTGAGGTTTGGGTTTGGTGCTCCAGCTATGAGCCTTAGAGGGACTGGTGCATGTTCCGTCATCTCAACTCAAAATACAATTTACCAATAAAACAATTTTATTCCGTGTTACTACCTGTGCAGTGATTATGCTTCAGTTCTAAATAGACTGGTGAGGCAGTTCTAAATTGACTGGTTGAAACAGTACATCTTGCTTGGCATTTGGATTGTTGGTACAGCTCAGGATCGTCCTAATCATGGCTGATACAAATTAAAAAATACCATTCTTTCATGCTTTTCATTTCAGCTGATTTGTCTAGTAAAAATGTTTTTACATTCCTCTTATTTAATCTGTATTTGATTGCTTTTTTACAGTTTAACTTTGTGGCTTACAGTATTAGTTTAGCAGAAATACACCACACCTGCCATTTGCATTTAGTGTTTGAAAAACAGTGTTTGTACAGTAAGTACTTCTGACAAAGAATTACAGAACTACATTGAAATGGTTTTAGTAGTAAGTAGTACAAAAAATCAGAAACAGATATGTCAAAATACTTTGTGGTAGAGGAGCATACATGAGCACATAGAATTTCTTTTCAGTTTTATGATACTAAAATTTAAATAGAGGGCACAGAGATATTAATTTATATCTTGTGTAAAATACTGCATTTGTTATTACACTGGAGGGTGGTTGTTTGGAGAAATATTTTTCCTGGTTTGAGCAGCTGATAATCTCGTCTGTATGTCTAATGTAAGTTTATGTGAACCAGAGATGACCCTGAGTCTAAGAAAGCAGTGTAAATTCCTTTTGTTAATCAGGGAAACTATTTTGTATTATCAGCTAGATTTTGTTAAGTATTTACAGTGCCTTTTATTAGTCTGAGGCCTTTTGCAGTTTGTTTTAATGCATGAATTGCATTCCTAAGAGTATACAGAGATAGATCTGTCACAGGCAAGAACAGGAGAAACCTCAGAATCATTTGCCTTTATTGTAACAGTACAGTCAATATAATATCTAACACATAGACTGATATTTTGTGGTTTTCTTATAAACCAGATGGAGCTTTCTTGTATTTGGACAGGTACAGACATAAATCCAGTAATAAATTTACTTCTTGGAATGGGGTCTAATGTAAAATCATCTCTATTCTGACAAAATATTTTGAGAGCAAAGCTTAACTAACCCCTGACCCCATCCCCAAAACAAAAAGCAAGTTTATAGGGAGTTTTATTCATGGCACTGTTAGGCCTCTGGCTAATCTTTTCAAGATTGAAAGCCCTCACAGTGATGTAGGATTTATTTTCTGGACTTAAGTTGATGTTTGGACAGCTGTTTATTCTCTAATATTATGTTTTTCTATTTTCTGTGTGTTTTGTGGTTAAGAGGAAAGATTCTTAAAAGATTTAACTGATATGCAGAAAAACTGTTGTCTAAAATGGAAATGTTGGACCAAGAGCCATGAGCTTTAAATTATACTGCTGATTTGCCAATGATTAATAATGCTACTGTCTCTTCTAATCATCGGGCTCTCTGCATAAAGTGTTTTTTTTCTTTTTAGAGGCATTGGGGCTTTACAAATTTCTTTATCATACCTGGGACTTGGTGGTTGTGAAGACTTGTTAGTCAGTGAGCTCGGTGTTGCTATAATTGAGCTTACCACTGTTTGTTCTGTCTCACAAGTTCTCAAACAATAACAGAGTGGGGACAGAGTGGCTGGAGAGCAGCCAGGCAGAAAGGGACCTGGGGGTGCTGATCGACAGGAGGCTGAACATGAGCCAGCA
>JAYRBT010000177.1:28102500-28241991 GCA_036023395.1 Myiotriccus ornatus | reverse complement strand
GTGAAGGGACTTGAGCACAAGTCCTATGAGGAGAGGCTGAGGGAGCTGGGGCTGTTTAGTCTGGAGAAGAGAAGGCTCAGGGGTGACCTCATCACTCCCTACAACTCCCTGAGAGGAGGTTGTAGCCAGGTGGGGGTCGGTCTCTTCTCCCAGGCAATCAGCAGTAGGATGAGAGGGCACGGGCTTAAGCTCTGCCAGGGGAGGTTTAAGTTGGATATTAGGAAGAAATTTTTTACAGAGAGAGTGATCAGGCATTGGAATGGCCTGCCCAGAGAGGTAGTGGATTCACCGTCCCTGGAGGATTTTAAGATGAGACTGGATGTGGCACTGAGTGCCATGGGCTAGTAACATGGCGATGCTGGATCAAGGGTTGGACTTGATGATCTTGGAAGTCTTTTCCAACCCAGCTGATTCTATGAAAATGTAGGAGACAAATACTTTTGAGAATTGTTTTCTGATGAATAATGTGATGTTAGGAGAGAGATTGCCTTCTGTAGGACAGTGGTTAAATAGTCACTATTTCCTATTTTCCATAGCATTTTTGTCTCTTCAGTTGTAATGATGGTGCCCTGTTCAGGTGGATGTGGTAATTTGTGGGGGTAACTTTTTTAACATTTATCATGTTGTTTTGATATAATCTAACTTGTTTGCCAGATTCCTTATGTTTTCATAAGGCACACATGAGAAGGTTTGTTTTTAAAGCTTTACAAAATGTGTTATACATGCAGATAGGTAACTGGAATGTTTTGAGTTCTGTTGCTGAAATGGGTGATAGTTCATCTGAGAAATAGCTCTTTTTTTGTACCTATGCCAGTGGTTACCTTCTTCCCTCTTGCAGTATTGCAGCTGCTCTTTCTATAACTGGAGGAGTTCTGCATTTGTTCTTATGCGTGTCTGTTGGACCCAGACTTCACGGTTTGGTTTCACAGATGATTTAGAATAGCCCTGGAGATGTAATCAAAGTCTTGTAATGTCCTTCAGCAAATATTTTTTGCATGATATATCAGTAGTCTTGGGTTTTGAGACTGCTTTTTGTTGTTCTGGCTTTTAGATCTCTGAACTAGTAAATATGCATACATATTTTAAAAGGAAAAGGGGAATGCTGTGTGTTTCTAGTTTTATGGATGTTCCAAGTGCTTACGTTTGCCACTTGGTTTGAATATACCTGTCCATAGAAACCAATATGTATATGTGAATAACTTCCTATTCTTAAATTTCTGGCAGAAAAGACTGTTAATTAAGGAATTGGGATGGTGGTGATCTCAAATATAGACAAGAGTTACTGAAAATCTGAATTTTTTAAAAGGCTAAAAGATGGTGTCAACTGTGCTGTTGACACTTCATCTCTGATAGATACTTGATGGGTTTTGGTGAGGTGTGAGTTGGAATATTATTGCTGTTTCATAGGACAGCTGAAAAATAAAATCAAAGCTAAAATACATGCGTGATCAGAGCCAAAATGAGTGTGTGCATACACAACTGTAGTTAAAGTCTAAATTATTTTATATTACCAGGTGTAAACACAATATATGATACCAGCTGGAGTTGGAATGTAACTGCTGTCTAGAAGGAGAAGAACTCTCACACTGGTTTAAAATTGTGACTGCGTAGAGGTGAATTGCCAAGTGTGAAAAGCAGTAGAATCAGTATGGATATCAGCAATACTGAAGAGTACATAATTTTTCTGGTAACTGCACTGATTAATTCAATTAAAAAAGCTTCATGTTAATTTTACAAGAAGACCAAGAAAAGAAGAGATTGAAATTGGAAGGAATTTTTTCTATTTGAGGAGGGCAGATGAAGGGAAGGAGAAATTTGTTCATGTGCATTGTCAGCTAAAATAAATCATAAAAATGATTTTATACATAAAGACCCCTTTAATTTTTTTCCCTTCATTTGCTGTAGTCAAGCTAGGAAAGTCAAATAACTGTACTAAGAAGATGATTTTTTTTTCCCAGTTGTTGTCAATCTTTTTTTCACAATTTTAGAACTAGATTTTAGGATCTGTTCCTTAAAATACACTAGGATGATGTGTGTGGTATTTCAAAACTAGGACAATGGTGTTGACTAGGCTAGAAATGTCTTAACTTCTTTTGCTCATTGGTTTTGCCACTTTCCCAAATTGTATTTGACTTTCAGGGTCACTATCAGGTTTATGATTCTCTGTGATCTTGTATTGCTTCTCAAGTTCTTCTCTGCTTTATTACTCTATAGATGGCTATTTTTTGGTATATGTGGGCTTTTAATTACTTTCTCTTTCAGACTTAGAATATTTTGTTTTGCTCTCACCTGCATGGATTTTATCAAGCACATTTTATAATCCCTGATTTCCTGAGCTTGCATGGAATCAGCACTGTCTGCTTCATACTTTTTACACCAAACTGGGGGTAGCGGAAGTTGCAATGTGCAGATTGTTCAATGGGGCCTCTGTTTGATCACCAAATTTAATGAACTAAGCAAAATTTGCTACAGGTCAAGTTCTAGCTGGACTGGCCTGAAATGCTTTCTGGCTTTTGGGTTTTTTTATACTGATCCGCTGCTTTAGTTCTCTGAGAGCAAAACTTCCCATAGTTACCCATATCTCCACTACTCATTTTGGATTCATGGTCTCCAGGTTATGTTGAACAGTGTCAGAAACATCATTTACATAAGCTATACCTGCTGCTTCTCTAAGACGTTTATTCAAGAGAGAACAATATATTTGTTTGTGGCTTCCTGACTGTAATTCATCTTTCTCCTCTAACTTAAATTGATTTTTGTCCCTCTTCTTTTCCCTCAGCAATATATCCAGATCTTTCTAAGCATCGGAATGATATTGTTTGTCTTGACTTACTTACGTAATTTCCCACTTCCTTATTATTGTTAAAGGCCATACACCCTGTTTCATGTTGCTCTGGGATCCGTGTCTTTTACTGGTTTTTAAAGCAGAACAGTAATACCTTAGCAATCATTTGGACTAGTTCTTTTATATAGTCTAGTATGCATTATTGTAAGTAGCTGCATTAAACTATTCATTAATTTTTTTAATTCAGGCATCAGTTAGGTGTTTTAAGGAGAATCTATTTTGGGTATTACTTTGCTAACTTTCTTGCCTCTTCCTTATGGAGCCCTAGAGTATTGGGGCCCCTGAATATCAAGACCAGATTCTGAAATTGGCTGGTAATTCTAAGTGCCACAAGTTTAGTCATCTCTGGAGGTTTTCATGGCCTGGGTGGGATCCAGAATCAATCAATGTGGGCTGTCCAAGCCAAGATGCTATTTAAAAGCTGCCATTAAGTAACTGATTCTTAACGAATTTCAGAGCAGCGTTGGTATTTTTCAAAATTAAAAGGAAAATGCTCCTTATTTTTTGTTGTATGTGAGTGTGATTTGTAGCCTACCACCCCCAAAGAAATGTTGCAGAGCTCTGCTGGACTGGTATTTCACTCAGGAAGACTTTGAGAGAATAACTAATTCTGTGTTGGTATTGCTAACCACCTACTTGCATGTACAGTGTTTTTTTGCAGTTCCTATCTGGGCAAGACTAGGCATGACTTAAAGGTCTTCTTGCCTGAGTCAGAAAGTATAAAAGAGCACAGAGAAGGAGGTTCTTGGCTTGCAGAGATACAAAACGCCCTACAAATGAATGGCCTATACTAGACTGTTTTTGTTGTACTGTATCTGTCATTTGAGCAGACTTGCTGTAGCTAAGAAACATAGAATATTGCTATAAGATACATTGAGTATCTTATAAATGTATATTGTCATATAGATTTTTGCGACTGCTTGGCTGATGTGTCTCCCGCGGTTCCTGACTGGAACCACTTAGTAAAGGACTGTGCTTCACAAAGTCTGTTCAAATAGCCATAACGCAGCTACATGTGCTGAAAGCTGAAGCCATGATGAGTGGAAGTGATCCAGAAGTCTCTTTTTCTAAATGGTTGCTGTTTGACAAATTTCTTTTGTGAATTACTGAACCAGTGTTGAACATCCGTTGCTGGTGCTGCCAATTACACCTCTCTAAGAGAACACTAAAATTCCCAGCTCCAAAATGATACTGTATCTCTTCCCTTGTTTAGTTCTGTCAAATAATCTATGCTGGTAAATTCAGGAAATTAAAGAGCAACAGAAGATAAACAGATGCAAATTCAATCTGGGTTAGTATTTTTTCATGTAGGTTTTCTGATAACTTCTAATTGACACATGGGCTTCTGTTTAATCTGTCATGTCTGGGAAGGCATTTTAAGTGCAAAACAAGTAGAAAATAATTCCAAATGGATGGGGGACTGAAAATGTAGTTCTGCAAGCAGGGTTTTCGTTAGTTTGCCTTTTTCAATTGGAAAGAAAATTTAAGGGTATTTACTAAAAATAATAAGTGCAAGACCTAAACCAGCAGAATTGTTACTGATTCTAGGAAAAAGTTTCACTTTTTAGTGAATTTTTTATTTTCTAATTGTTTTTTTCCTCCTTGTTAGTGGAATTCACCTCACTTATGAACAGCTGTTGAAATAATAAAATGTGTTACTCAAATTGTAATTGTAGTTGTAGTTGTTCAGTTTTCTTGAAAGTCCTAAGCAGATTTAAAAAGAAAAACCAAGAAAACCCCCAAAGGCACCAGAGGATAAAGGAGGCAGCTTACACAACAGAAATCTCAAATGGGAAAAAATATTAAATAGAACATCTTGAGCTTGGCCTACATGTTAATTCACTGAATGCTTTTGAACTGGTGCCCCATTTGGAAGGGGTGGTTCTGGCTTGCCCCTGTCTGCTGATTTGATGGTTGTTTCAGGGTCTTTCACCAGGAATAGTGGGAGAGTATGGGTGGGTGAATCTGAACTGCACTGCACAGCATATGCACTTGTATTGCCTTGTTAAAGACAGAGGCCGTCTCTTAAATATCTTGCTTAGTTCAGTTAATCAAACATTTCACGGTGGGTTGGATTGTGGTGCAGGTTTTTGTGCATTTGGAAAAAAAAATGTCCTACACAGCTGTACAGTTTAGTTCTTGAAATTGTTATGTTGGGGCTTGGTTGAGATGTTTTACTACTTATAAACTGTCCTTCTCTGAGTGACTCTGCCTAGTGAATGGGGTAGCATATCTTGAGTTGGCTGCCTACAACCATCTGCCCTCTCCTGCCCTGCTGAATTGAAGGCAGAGTTGTTCATCAGTCAGTCCTGAATTTTCCGAGGTTTATAGCCTAGTGTTGCAAAGCAAGTCTGCATGGGTTGGTCTTAATTGCTGTTCTGAAAATGGTAGTCTCAAAATCTTGACGTACCAGTGAGAGCTCTGATTTGCAGTGCAGAAAAAATACACAGTATTTTGTTTAGCTTACTCCACAGTTTAGATGAGCAGCTCTAGCAGTCCCATCACTTGGAACTGTTATACTGTGAGAGAGCTGTCCCGATTCAAGCCCTCTTTTGTCTAAGACTTTTAGCTTGTACAGATTTCATCCACTCATTTTAGGTTTACTGTTCTGGCAACTAAGTTTGCTGAAGGACCTTCATTTTGCCTCACTCATAGTTTGTAACGCTGGCCAGACTTTCCAGGATCAGATGGGGCCCCTGTGCGTATCCCAGTGTTTGAGTGTGTCTTCTTGCATTATCATCATGTGCACCATCAGCCTCATGAGCTGTGGCTCTCCAAATGGGAGCGCAGGGACAATCTGTTCAGTACTAGCAGTGCTGTCTGTGTTGGCATCCACTGCAGAGCGGAGGGAGGAAGCGGTTATGATTCAGATAGCAGAGGGCTGAAGAACACAAAGTAGGGAGAAGATGCTGGGCTGGGAGACAGAGGGCAGGCTCTTGGAAGAAAGGAAGAGACTGTAAGAGCCAGAAACTGTTTAAAAGAAAAAAGGGACTAAGGAGGGAACAGGACAAGGAGAGGTGAGAGGAGTTGATTTAGAAGCAGCAAGCAGCACTGAGTAACAAAAGAGGTTCTGAGGATAGGAAAAATGTGAATGATTACTTTTTTGGTTTAAAAAAATTTCTGGATGGTTTGGATGATTTTCCTATAAAAGTACTGCTGTTTGATACTGCTGAGATTTTGTGGCAGGTGCTCTCAGTGGAAGGTTTGTTTTTGCAGGAATCCAACTCATTGGCTGTCTAAGTCTTGAATTAGTTAACTCTGAACAAGAATATTTTATCTGTATGTTTTGTTTAATTTTATCTCTATTTTACCAGCTGCTGCATCTTTGAAGAGAGATAGATTGCCTGTGTCCTCCTTCAAATGCCTGTGGTATTTCCAGGAGGAACTTTCTGTAAATGGAGGTCTTTTCTATGAACATAAAATTCATAACATGAATTAATTAAATGCGTTAATAGGAATATGGGTGTGTAGAGAACTCTAAAATGGTAAAAAAAGTGGATATTTTTTGTACATAATACGATTTTCATGATTCATAATTGAGAATAATGATCTATGCTCAGGGGAAGCTCTTTTTTTTTTTTTTTTTTTGCTTTGGTCATTTGAAATGAGTAGTATACTTCTATTATAAGCTTGGACAGTGATAATAAAAGCAATACTTGTGTCTGTCAACATTTGTCTGTCAACATTTGTGAAAAACAAGTCTCTGAAGATTTCTGAATGTTTAATGATGAGAACTGTAAATCAGTCCTGTGTAGTGTCTGGGTGAGCTGTCTTATATCAAAACATTATTAATTGATTTTTATACTTTACAGCTGTGTTTTGGGAATAAGTACTGGAATGAAAGCCAAAAGCTCTGCTCTGGATTGTAGGAACCATACTGGAGAAGAGTTAAGGGATTGATTTAATTTTCTTGTTTAGAAATTTTGAGGAGGAGTTAAAAGGAGGCACTTGAGTTGCCTACTTAACTTGGTTTGCCAGCAGTCACAGAACTAGTTAGATCATCACAGGTGTATGGTATCCGTTTCTGTGCAAATATCTAGGTTTATGAAGATAGGCACCCAGTGAGGTCTTTATTTTCACTTAAATCCATTAATAATATTGAATTGTGGAAATAGATATTCACTGGAATTGCTGAAGAACTGCGTATTTGCTTCTTCAGACATGAATATTATGAAGGCCAATCATCAAAGCTTCTCTTCTAGAAGTACTGAGTTTTACATTCTGGACTCATTCTATACCTTAATCATCAGTTCTTTAGACATTGTGTTTTGTCTTACACTATGAGTTTTAGAACAAAGTTAAGGTCAGCAGCTGGGGAGGTAGTGTTTGTAACACATCATACAGTATGGATAAAGGACTGTGTGTGCTTGTAATGCGGCTTGCTTCAGCTCGAGTAAGAAAAATTGTGAGGGTTTTCTCCCTGATTTAGAAGCACACATTTTCAGGGGAATACACAGCTTCACAAATAGCTATGCAATAGGAATTTGTGCAGTAAGTTGACCCTTACATGTATTTTTCCCTCATTAAGAGACATTCCTTTGAGGGTTGTAGTGCAGGCTAATTGCACTTTAGTTGAGCCATGAGTTTTCTATAGGCATGTGTTACAGTTGCTTTTTATTCTCTAATTTGAAAGGCATATGGACACAGACACATTTTTAAAATCTTTAGGATATAGGAAAGATTGTTCTACTGGTTTGGAAGCTGAGTGTGTTTGTAATGTGAGGAGATGACTGAAGGCCAGAAATTAAGAAGGTAGGAATGGAGGAGATGAGAGGGTTCTGGCTCCCTATTCCTGGCAGCAGCCAGCTGCCAACTGGGCTGAAGCTGTAATGTTCTCAGTGGGGGCCCCCAGTACAAGTTCTGTGGGCCTCAGAGATGTCAATATGTGTTTTGTCCCTAACAGAGATTGGATGGATCAATGGGAGGCATTTCGACAGCTCGAGAGTAGAC
Source organism: Myiotriccus ornatus (assembly GCA_036023395.1). Taxonomy (NCBI): domain Eukaryota; kingdom Metazoa; phylum Chordata; class Aves; order Passeriformes; family Tyrannidae; genus Myiotriccus; species Myiotriccus ornatus. The sequence continues at coordinate 28,234,196 of JAYRBT010000177.1, read as the reverse complement.
ACGTGATCAACATTGTTTTGCAGTGCAGTCTAGGAAAATAAAGTTGTGTATTCTCCCACTGTAAAATAATACTCAGAAATCCTGTGGTGCAACACATTTTAGGAGACAGTTCAGATGAAAAATTGAATTCTCTGGACTTGTGGCTACGAAAAGTGGAGGTAGGATCTAGTACCATAATTATTTCCTTTTGCATGTGTGTTGTGATAATAGCTATCTCCTGTTTCCCCAATTGCTATATGCTCATGGAAGTGTCTTCCTGCTAGGACCCCTCTGTGGTCTCTTGAAACTAATATGCAGTGTTTGTCTGATAAAATAGCAATTCCTTTGTGATGGAATGGGCCTACTGAGGACATGGGTCAAGCCAGGAACAGCCCTGCTTCCCCAGTCTACTGTGCTGTGAGAGGGAGGACAGGTGTGAGTGTGAAGGTGTTGGAAACTGCTCTGGTAATGGATTGATATTATGCTGCTTCTTACTTGGATTGGAACATCTGTGGTTGTGTACTCTGGTTTTGTTCCTACTTTTCACTAATGACTTCTACCCAGTTGTGTTTTTGTACACATGTTTAGAAAGAATTGTGTGAATGAATAGTGGGTGTTCTTTATACTAAGTTTCATGTGGAAAAAGAATGGAAGAGTGATTTTGTCTTATACTAAAAACAGTGCCTTGTATTCCTCTTAATAGGAAGGATTTCCATCTACTAAAACATAACTATATAAAAAATAAATTGAACAGTTTGTACAGCACCCATAACTAAAAACTGCATCTAATTGACACAGAGAATAGTTAAGGAATAGGACTTGCCTCTCTAAAAATCAGAATCACTTTACAGACTACCCAAAACACGAAAAAAATGGATTCTCTCTTCTAACAGTCCTTTGAGAGGGAACTGGACTGTGGTTATGCAAGCAGGTATATGAATTTAGTAGTCATAGCTGCCAGTTGTGACCTCTGTTGCTTTCTATATTATTCAAATTTTAAAATTCGTATCAGGATTTTGGAATGACAAATACAGATGGTTTATTGCATAAACCCTTAGCGGTGAAACCTGCAAATAATCGTGAGATTACTGAAGCCTCCAGCACAGAAATTCTTGGACCTTTTGTCCCATCTGAAAAAACTCACATCTGTGCCATGAGTAACAAAAAAGTTGAAGCCTTAGTAATTGGCTTAATCACTCATATTTCATATAAAGGGATTTCATAGTATTTCTAGTGATCTGGTTTTCAGATGTAAAACTATAGGGAATCATTTATGTGAAGGAATTTGAACTAGGAGATGATTTTACAAGAGCTTTGATTTTTCGGTTCATCCAACAAAAACTTCAGAGCTTCCTTTTTCTTCCACATCCTTTATGTGAACAGTCTGTACTTGTACCAAAACTACTTTTGTTTCACGAGTATAATTTTTACCTGCAGTTCATTTAATCATCCAGTGTTAGTTAGTTTTTGGAATACAGATGGAGTAATTTGAAGGTTTTCCTGTGATAAATAATGTATAAATATCCATCTGAAACAACAGCCAGTAAAAATCGCTACTGTAAAGGTTTTGATAAGATTATTTCCCAGTCAGCCTCCAGTTAAGTTTTGAAACTTCTCAGAAACTATGGAGTAGATCTGCTTTGCCTGTCATTAAATTTTTGGTACTTGCAGCGGTGTTTAATACTTGCAGAAGCTGGATATGATAGGTTTATATCGAATGTTCAAAGCAGGGTTCAACAAAGGCATTTGCACCTCACGTGCCTCCTTGATGCTTAGCAGCAGCCTTTTAAATGATTTTGGAAAATTAAAGCAGTTTCACCATTCCATTATGACCAAGTTAGCAGTGATTGTAAGTAGATATAACCAAATACTCCTGCTGTATGGATATTTTCATGCTTTTTATCACTTTAAAATATTTTCTTCTCTTCTTTATAAAGAGAAGAAAAGCTGCAGGCTGTCAGTGACTTTCAGGTGCCTGTCAATATATCACCACAGCTCTTTTCATGTGTACACATCAAAAATTACTGCATCTATAGGGAAAATATTTAAATTGGAGAACTTCCTTTTAAATTTTATATTTTTAATGTAGCCATGAAAGCCTTGCTCCTTTAAAATTGCAAGTGCAATACAGTATAGAGTAAATCAGAAATGTGGACTTAATTCACCCGAGCAATATTTACATTTTATTGTGATATAATATGTATATAGAGTTTACCTTTTGAGGCTAGTGCAAATTTGAGAAACAATCATAACATTCAAATGCAAGTTTTATAACACAACTTCTGTGTTAGCATAACAGTGTATTTTAACTGAGAGAGAATGTATTTGGAGTGTGTAAGAGGAGGACCTGAGCCTTAGAAAAACAACAGAAGGGACAGGACACAGTCTGTTTAACATATAGTGTATACTAAATGGAAGATTTATGAATGAGGCTTGTGTTGCATTTTATTAGTTTGTTATTGCCTTATGGATTTTTATTTTAATTCTATTTTTATATTCTTAAATATTGTCTGAAAGATCAGGCCGCAGACTTTGTTTTTCTTCCTTTTGCAGATGGTCATTTTCCTGGATTGTATCTAAAGGGCTTTCTTGTGTCTTAAGTAACTTAAGAACAGTGATATACAATGTCAGTTTGAAAACCCTTTATTATGGGGGGAGAATATAGTCTGCTGTCAGAAAGGTGCTTGGTTTCAAAGGGGAGTCTGTGATGGCTGCAGGACTCTTTATTTTCTTATAACTGTCTTCACCAGATTGTCTGAAATCTGCAATCACACCTTTTGCTTTTTCACAGTAGTTCCCTTTTTATGAGTTTCATTAAGATTTTCTGTTATAGATACATTAAGCTTGTTTACTTTCTGTTTTTAAGCTCACTTGGAATTCTTTTCATAACTTTGGATATGTGGCATCATCAGGTCTGTTTTTTCTAATATCATCCAGTAATTCAGTACTTTAATGCAGTTATGTTTAGATTAATACAGAAATCTCTAGGCAGGCAGCTGGTTTGAGCAAAGTATCTTCTTCAGCTCACATAGATGCCCAGTTAATTGTGTGTCTATGCTGTAAAATGTCAAATCATAAATCCACTGTAGAAAGTACTTAGGAAAGTCTAGTGACTTCTTTCCTACAATTTAGAAAATACAGGATCAGTCTTGAAGTAAAAATATCCCTGGTAAATAACAGGATAAGTTGTAAAATGGGCTTAATCTTATGTAAGAGTATTCATGCAGAGGGATGACATTGTTTAACTAAGCCAGCACAGTGTGATTTCATATATTCAGTTGCTGTCGTTTGTGTGTATTGAACTCACTTTCCCCCAAGGTACTTTGAGACAATAATTTGATTTGTTTTTTTTCTATGTCAATTTTTCCATGTTTAAGAATATATTTGAATATTTTTCAATTAATGTAATTAAGTAATGGATTCAAACCAAATGTTACTGTCTCTGTTCTGTTCCTCCCCCTGCATGTGCCCCCATCACATGTGTGCAAAGGAGGTGCTTAGCTTCATACAGTGGAATAAATTTTTGTTACGTTTGTGGGGGGTTTAACTTATATATGCAGTAGAAAAGTTATTCTTCAGTGGTAAATGATTGTGTGAAATGTGCTTTTTAACTGGCACCCTGGGGAGTTAACATCCTCAACACAGAATTTGTAGCTCTCCTAAGTGTGTTAGGTAACCAAATGATGGGGAGTTTGACTTAAACCAGTCACATCCAGTGGTTTTCCATAAGTTGAGAGTACACTTTAGAGTGACAGCATATGAGATGGCTAACAAATGGAGAAAGCTGTGAGGAGATTTCTGTGATGCAGGTTGATGATGTCCACATTCCTAGAGGGAAGAGGTGATGGGTATGAGAGTAGCCTTCCTTTCTCCATCTTGGAAATCTGCAACTTAGGACCGTATTCACACTTAAGCTTTACTTTCTGGGGATTATAGGGAGATTTTTTTCATTAACTTGTCCCTGTGCAAGAAATCAGCACATTGGTCTGGTTTATTTAGAGAAAGTTAAGATTTGTATAGGCTGCTCGAAGTCCTTCACTCTCCTTGGTAATGGTCTGAAATTGGATTGGCCATAGAGAAGGTGCTTTGCTGGCATGGACTGCGTTGCTGGCAAGGAGGCCCTCTTGTTTTGTCTAGTTGTCTGCTGTTGCTGATACCAGATGAACCCTGCTTTCAGGTTAGGCTGAAGAACATCTTTTTCATGTCTTCACACAGAATGCCCTATTAACCAACCTCTTTATTGCTCTGGTCTCCATCAGGTGACTCTTAATTTAAGAACATGTTTATTAGCTTGACAGTCTTTGTATTTCTGGACTTAGGTCATATTTGCATCTGGTGGAGTTTGTGGAAGACTTTTTTCGGTACAGAGGCCAGGGAAAATGCATTGTATGAAATCATCAATAATATTTTTTTTCAATAAGTGTCCTTTAACAAATGGCTCTGAGACTGATTTAGCTATCTGTTTTTGTTAATCTTACTTTGCTTCTTAAAACCTCAAAACCTAATTTTCCCACCTGCTGATCAGCATAGGGTCATAGGAATTGCCATGTTGGGTCAGACCATCTGTTCTTTAATTAGGAGTAGTAACAGATGCTTGGAATGATGCAAAAAAAACCACTACAGTAGATAGTTACGACAGTAGAATACTCTGGGGTATATCTCTGGTATCCTGTCAATTTGACTTGTGTCATAAAACTTAAAGACTTTGGTATCTATTCCTGCTCTTTGTTGTTCAAATATTTTCTATTACAATGTAATTTTATCTTTTGTTCTTCCTTTTAAGGCTGCTAAGCTTTTGGCTTGGCAGTCCTGTATCCCTTAGCAGTATGTTCCTCAGGTAGGGGTATGAAGAAGTATCCTTTTATGTTAACAGTAATTTGTCAGCTTTCATTTAGCTGACCATCATCTCTTGTTCTTCTGGGCCAGAAATTCTTCTCTACCTTTCATGTGCCATTTTCTATCTTAGAGGGACCAGAGAAGTCTTAGTCTTCCTGATTTTTTCCCCTTCATAGTGATATTTCTGTGTTGCTTGTTATTCTTGGGCTCTGTCTTTATAAGGCTTTCAACTAAACTGCAGTAAGGGATGATTCAAATTTCCCACTGTGTTGCAGTTGAGCAAACACTGTTGATTCCTGTGAGAGAGAATATTTATGCCTTTGAAGATGTATAATTCTTAGGAAATACCTTCAGAATTTTAGCTTTTAATTGAGTTGTAATGGTGAAGGGAATTTTGGCTAAATCTGTACCAGTACGGCAGGAAAGTGCTGCTCTGAACACCCAGGACTACATAGCTGGGGCAGGACCTCTTTTTGGGGGCTAGACTGATGTCTATGCTTCTTTTGGCGGTCATACATTCAAAATGAGAAGCAGCACTTTTCTTTTATATAGCTGCAACTAGAGTAGTACTTAAAGGATTGTTGAACTGGGGAGTCAAACATTTTTTTCTTTTTTTTGACAGTACCAGCATTAATTCCCAAACCAGGGGTTATGGCATCTACAGTTGGACATGGAACACAACAGAAAGTACTTTGTTGTTTTTTGGTGTCTTGTGCTGATCAAGAGCAATTGGTATAGAAACCAGTTGATGTAGATCAAGATCATAAATATCTCTGCAAAAGGGGGTCTTAGTTCTCTTCATTCTGACCAGTTTTGCAGCAGAAGGCTTACTATTTAGTGGAGTATTGCTTGGGTATTGCCAGCCTCCATAGTGCATAGACGCTTAGAAAACTCATTGAACCTCAAGGTGAGTGCAAATTAGTGGATAGCATTTGAGTGAACGGCTGAGAAGACAAGGAAGAAATTTATTGGGGGAGAGAGAGACGGCTTCTCGTGAGATACGTTAGTAAAGAGAAATGAAGTGTTGAACCCTATCCTAACTAGCAAGAGAATGCAGTTGTTTTTCTAACCTGCTTCTAAGCATTAGAGCCAGCCGTCTTTGTTGTGCTGTGTTCAGGTTTCCAAGGAGATGTGAGATATTTTTGTGAAATTGAGAAGTTGAGAAATCATGGGAAGAGGAATTTTAAAATGCATGTCAAACCTCAAAATACAGTGGCAGGAAGGACCTGTAATGTGCAATATTTTAAGGTTAGATCTTAGATGCCATATGACTAAAATTTTCTTTTTCACCAGTGGTAAAGATTAGTGTCTAACTGAGAACTATTTTAGGATGATAAACAACATTCCTTTCATTCTTAACTGCTTGGAGAGGAGATCAAGCACCACGTAATAGATGCTGTTTATTCCAAAGTCTGCAAGAATTCTTTACTCAGGATCAAAACCCCTAAAATGTTACTGAGAATTTGTTTGTTTAAAGATGCTGGAGATCCAATTCTTGAGCTAGCTGTTTGGGTTGAGGGTGTTCAATGAATAGGTTTTGCATATTGAGCGATGCAGGAATGTTCTGTGTCTGTGTTAAGAGCTACATAAGACTCTATGAAGTGCTTAAGTCAACTTCTTGAGGAAACTATAGATTTTCCATTGACAACAGCATGTGTGATGCATATTATTTTATTTTGCATGCACAAGGTACTCAGATGCAAGACTAATGCTTAGGAATTCTCGGTAGTTGCAGTGAGTCCTGTGAAGCTGCCAGACGAGGGGCTAATTTTATTTATTGTGAAGACATGCTATGTTTTGTGAAAGACCTCGTGAATTAGTAATCAAGAGGTGAACTTCCTTATTGGTGGTGGCATCACACTTCCTGTTGCAGAATGTTTTAGTGCAGCATTGTTAAGGTTAGATAAATGGGATTGCAGCGCACTTACCAGCAAAAGAAGTGATTGATTATCATTCTTGCTTACTTAGTGCAAATTACTTACTTGCTGCTGTAAGGCCTGTTTGGACTTAGGATTTATTCTAGTCATAAGTTCTTGTAGATTTGGTATTTTCTTTTTCTTTTGTGTATTTTAACCCTCTCATGATTTAATTTTTATGCCTGTGCTGTGGGCTGTTTTTATTGCTGTGGTTACAGTACTATTTGCACCTTTTGTGTGGCTGGCAGCTGGAATGGGCATGTAGGGTGAATAGCAGGAGGTTGTTGGGAGATTAACTATGAATCTCTGAAAATTCAAGAGGAGAAGGGTAAGCAGGAACTAAAAATACTACCATGTGGATTAGAATTCGAGCTGGAAGCCTTGAGTGCAGACTCAAGGTAGTAGTGAGAGGGAATAGATTTAATGGGCATAGGTAAAAAACATTGGCTCCAATTTAAGTGTAACTAATATTGTAAACTAATGAACCAATGAAACCAATGAAAAACAATGAACTATGTGTCTATTGGAAATCTGTCTTCCTCAGTACTACTTGTTTAGGGAAGCTAGCAACCTATAGCATTGTTGGATCCCCAACTGTCATAGTTCTTGTTCTTTTTTCTATAGGTTAATGAGGATTTTCTTTCCAAGCAGGCAATAACATGTCTTTTAAAGATATATGAAATACCTGATTTATTAAAAAAAAAAAAAAGTATATCTTTTTCTGTGTAAGAAAAAACAATATGTAAAGCACTGTCCTAAACTTTTTGGTAAAAGTGTCCTCCCTGTTTGTATGTTTAAAATACCTTCTCTAAAAATGCTTTTAGGTGGCATATCTCTTTATGATGGCTTCATGCTGATTTTTACTTTTAAGACTTAGGTGTTGTTCTACTGAATGTTCTGGGAAGAAGGATTCACCTGCATTTACTTAGTAACATGTCAAACCTTAATTTCATCATGTCTCCAGGGAAGCTATTTGTACATTGATGTAAACAAGCAAGATAAAAACTTACTTGCATTAATGAAAATATTTGTAGTATCATGTTTGAAAATACTGTTGTTCTTGAGAAATCACAGAACGCAATGAATTGCAGAAGTTTTGAAGAGTATGAAACTGTTAAAAGATTTTATTGATGCAGAAAAAAGGATGTCTTTACAAGCAATCTCCACCTGTTGTTTTCACTTAAACATGCTGATTTCCTAAAGTAGCAAGCCTATGAACTGCTCTGGTGATGTGAGTTTTGCCTTTGCTTCAATAACAAATGTTCAAGGTCAAGATAACAGAAAAAAGCTTGAGAAGAAATGGATTGAAAATGCAAAACCTTTGGGGAATAATAACTATTAAATATTACTGAAGGTTATATTACCTGGTATATAGGGGCAATTAAGGTGTTGCTCATGAATGTAATAGCTTCAAATTGAAGGAGGCTAGGATTAGATTATACATTCTGAAGAAATTCTGTACTGTGAGGTTAGTAAGGGACTGGAACAGGTTGCCCAGAGAAGTTGTGGGTGCTCCATCCTGGGAAGCGTTCAAGGCCAGGCTGGATGGGGCTTTGAGTAACCTAGGAGGGTGTGTCTGCTCATCTTTGAAGGTCCCTTCCAACCCAAACCATTCTTTGAATTTGGCTCTATATGTGTAGAAATGGTGAAAGCGTGAAGGGGGAGTTATACAGGGGTCAACTGATGAGAAGTATATAGTTTTTTCTGTTGACATCTGAGTTACCTTGCACAAAACAAGCTTCAGTGAGCACTTGAGGTTCTGCAGATATGCTTTCCCAACTTCACTGTAGAGAGCAGAACTGTAGGAGGTTTTTTTGAAGTGAAACCTCAAAGCTGAGAGGAATTTCAAAATGAAAATAAAATGATCGTCTGTCAGGAGAGATTCATTAGCTGCTATTCGGTACAAAAAACTGAGCAAAATGCTTGTGGTCAGCTAAATGAATGTGAATGTTACATTTTTGTTTTTTCCTTGCATGTGTTATGAAACGTGTCTAAATTTTTATTTAGGCGTGATTGCAGTTTGTTAATGTCCACTTTAAAACTTTTAAATGTCCACTATTTAAAACTTTTCTGAAAGAAAATATATGCTTTTCTGAGAATCACTTTTATTTTAAGGAGTGATAAACACCGTTTTGTACATAGATGAGATGACTTCTCGTCTCTTCAGTTATCTCTCAAATAAAACTGACACCACGTTTCTTTAAAGGCATGGTTTGCTGCTGTGAACCTTTAGCTTGTTAATGCTTATGGGGATAGCCCTTCCTAAACATAGTTCTTTATTTATTTTATCCTTGAGGATAGTGCATAGGGTGTCTCAAATTACATACCTCTTGTCTAAGGAAAGGTCTGCATTGTGGTGTGTATTTTGATGTAAAGTCAGAAGTGTGTACGTTAGTTTTAGTAATCAAAACAGTAAATCTACTTCTGCCAAATTCTTTTGTTTGCTATAGCAATCAATATGGTGAATGAGGCAGAGATACTGCAGAAAAGACTTGCTATTTTAAGATTTAATAGAGTGTTTGTAAAGTAATAATCTATTATCTATAATAATCTGTAATAAATATGAAACAAAATTTTGTTTAAGTAATGATGCAACAGCTTTTCCAGTTTAGTCCTTTGGTTGTGGTGTTTTAGAAGTTCTACTTGATAATCTGTTTTAGAGAAACTGAAGTATTAATGGTTAGGCTACCGCAAAATGCTGCGGTCCCCTCAAAGGGTATATGTCAAGCAAACCTTCTGATTTTTTTTTTTCCCCTCTGGTGTGTGAGAGATCTCTGCTTTTTCCTGCATGCATGTGTCATGTAGGTGAATGACATCTGTTACTCTGAATAATGATCCCTACTGTGTAGTAATACATCAGCAGTCCCAAAATGGGCTCTATCTTTCTGAGGTGCTGTCTCCTGTGTGTGTGTGCATTTGCAGGTACAGAACACCTGCCCCCTGGTGTCAGAGCTGCGTGCAGAGAATGCAGCAGAATTCCCAAGTGTTTAAACTTTGAACTTAAGAAGGTGGTTATGCACTCCCCCATAAAACAGGGCAGAAAGGAGGTCTGTCTGTAAGAGGTAATTTTAACGTGCACAGTAGCTGTGACAGTGTAGGCTTAATGCTTTTCCTCATTGTCTTTTGCAGAAGAAAGTGTTTTCCTTTGCACAAACTTTCATCTTCTGTTTTCACCTGCAAGAATAGGGAAGACAGCATGCTTTCCACCTAATTACACTTTATTCTTTACATGGGAGCTTTTGTTTCACATCTGGGAGCATTTTGGAGCCATGCTGTGGCTGTCACACTTCTTGCTTCCAAGCCCTGTCCTCTCCCCTGAAATGCTGCCAGTGGTTGTAGAATCACAGAATTGTTTAGGTTGGCAAAGGTAAGATAAGAGTCCAACTATTTATCTAAGACTACAAGTTCATCAGTAAGCCACGTCCCCAAATACTTTAACTACATGTCTTTTAAATACCTGAGTGGATGGTGACTCCCACTTCCCTGGGCAGCTTTTTCCAACGCTTGTTCCTGTGAAGAGGAGACCAATCACCACTTAGTACAACCTTATGTCAAGCAGTTGTAGATATTCAGGGAAATGCAGTGGTGTGAATCAGTGCATATAAAAATGCTGGTGAAACAATATTGTTAAGTATTGGACATCGCCTCCTCAAGGTCTTGAATTTGGTCCTAGCTGTGGTAGCACAGTATCTACATCTGCTTTTTTCCTGGAGACTTTCCATTATTGTTCAGTGAAGAAATCATCTTTGTTGTGCTTCATGTATAGGGTTACCTGTGCTGTTTGCATTATTCAGTTCGTAAAGTGAGTGGATGTCTTTAGTGCTAATTAAACATCCTCCTCCCAGGAACCAATTATCCGGAAGCAGAAACAGCAGAAGCATGATACTGTGTTGCATCCCAGGGAGGATGAAACATTTCCCTAAGTAATGCTTCTGCCTTGGCGAAGTCATAGCCATTTTATCAGTTGCATTTACATGTGAGAGCTCTAAGAATGAACCTCAGGGCATAGTAGTCCTTAATGTATAATAAATACTATTTGCTTTTTCAATGGCTAAATGAAAATGCATTTTAAGTTTTTATCAAGAATCTTTGTAAACATTTTACACAACGTAAAACCTAATCTTTAATGTGTTTGTTAAGAGGCCTTTTTAAGAAAGTTTTCTTAGTTGTTCTGCCCCCCTCCCTCCACCCTTGTCCCCCCAGATTTAAAGGGGGGAAAAATGGCTGTAGCTGACAGCTGTTTAACAGTTTCTTAATGCAGTGATTCTAAGAAGGAGACGAGTAGTGTAGTAGTACAGACCTTTGGTAGTTTGGGGAGTTAGGTTAATTAGTGGTGCCAAATCCAGAGAGGTGACTATATATGCAGATCAACACTGAGGCATACTGATGGTAGTATTTGTGCATTGGTTCCAGGACTCTGTTTCCTGTTAATTATCTGCTTATGGCTTTTTACAGCTGTTTAACCAGCAAAGGGATATCTTAACTCCATAGTGATGTTCAAGAGGCATTCCACGTACTGCCCTTGTTAGTTTTTCTTATCTTTACAGCAAAATTAGGGAAGTATTTGAGTCTTACTTAAAAAATTAATATTTAGAAAAAGTTACTGAACAAAAAGCATAATTTTTTATTTCCCCTAAAAATTATTCCTTGTCTGTTTAGCATTCACCTTCATCTTGTTTTTCATCAGTCCTCCATTTGATATGGTGTCTCAGCTGCTAATACGAATAGACAGTGGAGAAAAAAATCATATTTGATCTGCGTCTATTCCTTTCTTTACCTATAGAGAATTGTTGAGATCTATCTCTGTGTTTTATGAAGTTTTGAAAAAATGAATGAGACTTATTTCTTTGTAGGGAAATGGCGTTTTCATTTTCTTCTTTTAGCTCAGTATCGTGCTGCTGTAATGATTACTCACTGTTAGCTCTCTGCAGGTTGTGCTGGTGAAAGTGTGTTTGCAGAACTTCTTAGTGCATCTTAAAGAAGCTGCTGGAGAGCATGGTTCAGCTTTGGAGTTTTTTTGGTTCCCCCCACTGAAGATACCATGTGGCTCATTTAGTGAGTTTTCAGCATTTGAAACTGTATATTCCAGCAAACAAATTGCATTACTTCTATAAAGTGAATACTCTCACTAATGGAGGGCACGTGTTATGTCATGGTGTTAAGGAAATTAATTCTCCCAGATGCTCAGCTGTCTCCTAGCCTCCAGCTGCTTCCTTTATGCTTCACACGCAAAGTGCTTGGAAAGTATTTTTGGTAATAGGGAAGGTGGATTTTGGTGTATTTTAGGCATCTTGGACTAAAAAAAGAATTTGATATTTTGTGGGTTGTGTTGCTTTAGAATTGTTTGGTCTGAGGCCATTTTTTAAATTAGATGGTAACATTAGAACAAAAACAGTAGTAACAATTAAACAGACTGTTTCTTTTTGATCTACTAATGAATTTCTCTGACACATAGGATGATCCTTTTTCTAACATTGTTCCTTTGTATTCTATAGAAACCCCACAGAAGTTGTTATTGTCTTCAGAGTTGTGTATATGCAGTTTCCTTGTGGACCTTAGAGCATTCAAAAATGTTTTCTTCAAAATAATTTTTTTTTTTGCTTTTATTTAAAACAGCTAAAGCTTCTTACTGACATTGAAGTTTTCTTGTGAAGTGACGTTTGACTCTACTTTTTTAACATCCAGTGAGCTATTAGTTTAATACAAAGGTGTTTTAAAAAAAAACAACCAGTGTCCTGATGCTCTGTTACTGTTGTTTTCATTGGTGGTCATGAAGATGTGGAGTAAATGCATGAATACCTGAAGATCTGTGCTTTAGTAATAAATTAGGTTACGGCTTTAATGATAATACTGCATAGGCAGGTTTTTTGCGAGGAGATTCAGTAGTACTGGTGTTATAACTTGGTCTTTTCAAGCAGTCATTATGCACAGTAAAAGTCACATCAGAAGAATGAAAAGTGACAGTTGCTTGTTCCAATTTAAATGCCATAATAAATTATTATCGGTGCGAGAACTTTTGATCTTTTACAGGTAATATCCTGACATACTGCCAAATGAAGGTGAATATGAGGGAAATTACTAAATTTTTAGTTAAAAGCATGGATTTATTTCTGAGACCCTTCTCCTTGAAACAAACACAGTAGAAGGCTAAATTTAAAGATGCTTACCAGATTTTGGGGTTCTCTTTTTATTTAAATATCTACAGTAATTTAATGTACATATTTAGTCTTAAATTGGCTTTGTGCGTATGATTTTATGTTTGGTAAAATCTGCCATATTTTTCCTTTTGACAATATATTATTCATTATTTTTTGAGGAGTCTTTGTCAGTACTGTACTGTAATTGTTGTAGAATGGTTGCTGTAGGGTGATGTTTAAGTTCTTCCTGGTGGAAATTTTCTTTTGTCCCGTGAGCTATGGAGGATATATTTCTGCTTGTAGATACTTAATCTATCAGCTACAAGGGTATGTAATTGTACATATTATGTCTTTGATAGTTATAACATAAATAGTTTATTTTTTTTCTGACAGTTCTCAAATGGACATCTTCAGTTACTAAGTTTGTCACCTGCCCTGGAGGGGCACTAGTTTGTCACCTTTTCCCTGGAGTTGGCAATAAATGTCAATATTTGAGATGGGCCATGACAAAAATAATATGTAGAGAATAATTTTTTTAACTGCTATTTACTGTGACATGTTCCTTTAAGAAACTAGAATTTGTAAGTACATCTGCTCAGACTGGAAGTTTTAGTCAACTAAAATGACGTTCTGTAGTAGAAGTTTTTGACAGTCTTAATGATAAATGGTGTTGGTATCCCAGCTTTTAATTCTCATGATGTATTCTTCAGAATACTTTTCATGATGAGTTATACCTAAAGCCCTTGCTTAAAATATTGAAATGTTTGGCAGTTCACGAAGCTAGATAGGCATGCCAACATTTCGCACTTTAAACTTTGAACTGGAGGAATCTTAGTTTTAAAAAGAAGAATTTAACAAATTCAAAGTTTTGGTTGCTTCAGAGTTAACTTTCTTGATTTTATGGTTTGGAGATGCAGATGCTGAAAATAACTGTAATGCATTTACCTGTGTTTCTCTTCTGCTGTATTGATCACTTGTGGAGCTTCACAGTTAATCTGAACGTGTCTCACTTTCAGGTTCCCACGGCCACTTTTTTTTTTTTCTTTTTCCTACTGTAGCTCATGTTGTGTCTTGAAGACAGCTACAGGCAGGGTGAAGTATTTCATGTTGGCATGAAAGTAATGCTGTATCTGCTAAATAAATACCCACCCAGATAATTTATCACTTTCTGCTGTTTGGTAGCCATGTCAGCTATAACAGAGGGAGTATCCCTCTGGTTAAGTCTGCTGCTTTGAATATAGTTCTACCCCGTTCTCTGTGTTACCTTGTCAGTCTGGTGTGTCTTTTACCACAACATTCTGCATTTCTTTTTGAAACACTGCTTGTTTCTCTGCTTTTTGTGCTTCGTCTCCTGCTGCTGCTCAGTACTTCTGCACGGTCTAGAGTTACTCACTCTGATACATACTCACTGTTTGAATGGATTCAGCTGCCCACTTGGAACATCAGCTGTCGGGGCTGATCTATGATGACTTTTCTAGGAAGAAGAATACTGTACTGTGCTTTTCTCTGTCCATATTTTGAAAAATTGGTAAACTAGCAAATGGTATGCTGTGTTATATTTCAAGTATGAGTTGCATAGTTTTTGTTTTGTGCTTAGGCTTTTTTTTAATAATGAAGTTAATTTTTTTATTGATGTAAACTGTTGCTAGTTTGGCGTCAGTTAAACATTTGTGCTGATGGATTTAAAAGCAATTTCTATTCCTGCCTTGCTGCACTAAACTTGATCATTGTTCTAAAAATATTTTTTGTACATTAAAAATACTGTAGTTGTGTCTATGCGACTGCTTATTGATAGAGAGGATGTTGATTTCAGAATCCATGCTCAGCACAGTAATTTGATCTTCAAACTCTGTTTTGTACTCAGTGTCTGAAAACTACTTTTTAGGGTCCCATCTGGAACCCAGAGTTCTGCCCAGCTAGAAGGTGATAAATGGGCCTGCACTTGGAGCTTAGATACCTAAGGTGCATAAGAGTGCAGTGTCAGGACAGAGGACGGAAAGACAGACATCTCTGATTCTTCCCCTCCCAGAGTATTCAGTTGCTCTCAGCATCATCACTTTATGCTGTTGCTGTGATTGACAGAACTGTGGGCTGCATCAACATACAACTGTATGCACCCAATCTACAATGGGAGAGTTCTCACCAGGGCAGTGGTAAATCTAGTGAACTGCTAAAAGCATACACCAGTTTTAGACTTTTTCTTTCTTGGTTTTTTTCGCATATCATTTAACATCAGGGAAAACAGATCAGACTTGAGTAGAAATGTCTGACCAAATGTCTGGAGGCTTGGGAGGAGAAGGAGTATGAGAAATGTTGTCTGAGCTAACTTTTTATTACTCAGGCCTCTTTTTGGTGGGAATTTCTGGGTTTTTTTGTTGGAGGTGGGCCAGCAGAAGCCCACAGAGAATGGAGAAAGATGCAACAGAGCTGCAAGGGTTTTCTTAACAGTTCACTTGGCTGGTGTCTGTTGATTTTCTTCTACTGTCAGTGAATCCACTTATTCCAGGACTGTATCAGATGAAAATATTCCAAATCTAGCAATGTGGTGCAGGAATTCAGTGTGTCTGGGTTGTCAGGTCTTTGCAATGAGCAAAAGGGTGTAGAGAGTGAGTGGGACTTGAATTTTCTGAACAGGGTTGTTACTTCTTATCTAAGGAAGAGACAGATTATGCATATTTTTGCATGCCTCAGATCAGCCCTTTGTTGTCCCTCTCATGCTTCAGAGTCCTCTGAATTGGTGGTTTGTTGAAGTTTCTGGTATTGACCTGGTATTCTAGTAGATGAATCTCAGGAATTTCATGGGAATCTGTGCAGCTCCACCCTCCCTGGGAGGTGTTTGCCCTGTCTCTTCCTCTCCTCAGGACTTGAATTTTGTAGGGTAGGAGCTGTCATAGCTTCTCTGATACCTCACAGGATGACAGTGTATTTGTGTAGTGCTGGCTGAAACATCCCACTAACTCTGTTTCCATTCTAGTTGGTCTGAAGATTTTGCTTTAGAACTACTGGATTAATGAAACTGGTTTTGATTCAGAAGGATGACTTTGAGTTTACAGGGGTTCATTGATTCTTCTTTTGTGGGCTCATTGATTCTTCTTTTGTGGTTTGAAGAAAGTTGCTTTCCTTCAAATGAATCAGAGGAATTTCCACCTCCTTTCTATCTCTTGTGACTTTCTCTTATCTCTTTGATATGCTCTAAGCATACTTGAATCCTGTATTTCTTCCCTGGTGTAGCTAAGTCAATTATGCAACTCTTGCTTTGTTAACATAGCCTTGGAAAAATCTGTTGTTTGATCTGCTTAAAGCATGTGACACATTAAGGTTCTTGGAAGGGTTTCTTTATTTGATCATCGTAGGTAATAACCCTTCCAATATTTCATGAAGAGAAATGAAGTGACATGCCTAAATAAGATGTCTGCCGTAGGAAGTCTGTTTTGTCATTCAGCAGAGGCTTCAGTCTCCATTTCTCAGGTTTGGGTTTTCTTGAAGAAGACCCTCCTTATCTATTCTGCTAGCAAAGTAAATCAGCCAAGCTGTTTAATATGTGAGAATTAAAATAACCTACTGTTTTTTTCTGATCACTAGGGAAATTGCTAGAGTCAGTAAAAATTGATGAGTTGTTCCAGCTTTTACATTTTTAACAGAGGAGCAAAAAAAATTTTTGCAAATTTCTATTTAGCAAATTCAGTGCTAATATTTGAGTAAAAAGTGTGGCTGAAGTTAAAGACTTTTCCACAGCTTGCACTTCATTTGGCCATGGACAGCACTCTTCACGTTTCTGCAAAAGTATTCCAGCATATTAAGAAAATTCAGGTGTCACCTGGGAGTTGTGGCTGAAGTGACTCTACTAATCTGATACAGGACTCCTTAGTTTTACTGAATAGTTTTTCCTGGACAAAAATTTGTTTATACCCTTGAGTGGTATGCTCTGTTAGTCATTTCATGACCTCTTTAGAGTTGTCTTGGTTTCTTGATCACTTAATGGGATAAACCTAGACTCGCTGAGGATAACGCTGGAGTTGGATTATCCAACTGCAGTGGTTTGGGGGAAGCTCTATGGACCAGTTCAGAGTTTAAATGGATTATCCTTTATTTTCTTTTTTTTACCTATGACTGTTTCTATTAAGAAGTAGATAATAGTGCTGAAACTGTTCTATCTCTTTTGGTCTTTACTTTAAATGTTTCCCTAATGAAAAACAATAAATGGTCAGAGTAAAGAGTTCATGTTTGATATGTGATTAAATGAAAAATTCGTTCTCTGAGTGGTACAGGAGGTAGTAAAGTATTTGTGTAATGTGGCACCATGTTGACTGTAAGTGGACAGACAGGCTGGTATCTTCTATGATTCAGTGATGGGCAGAAACCATTTTGTTGCTCAGTGTCATTTCTTGGTATCCTAATTTCAGAGAGCTTTGAGAACCACCTTAGTTCTTCAAAAATAACAGCTTTGTAAGATTGTGCCTTTGGAGACATTGGGTCACTAGTAGTAATTTAAAAGAATATTAAGGTTGCTGAGTAGCAGTTTGATAGAATGAGGAACATCCTTAATAGTTGGTGGGCTTTGCTTAATTTACTCTGTGTGATTTCGTATGTGCCTAATTGCCTGGACTACTGAAGTGGTGTCAGGTTAAACACTGAGTGCCCTCTGTCCTTCACTTAATATGCCTTTTGAAATCTGGCTGTGCTACCAAAAAACCTAAAATGCTAGCTTTTAAAAATTATAGAAGGTCCTATCTGGCAGGTCTAAAAAAGTATCAAGAACTCTGCCTAATTAATAGTTTTAAAGAAAATTTGGGATAAATGTTATATATAAGGAGTATGTCTGACTTGACAGCTGAGACAGTGTTTGTAATCTTGTGAGCCCCATAGATGGAGAATGTCTGATGCTATCTGTTCTTTAGTTTTGGGTCCAGTTACACAACATCTTGGCCAAAAGATTGAAAAGTTGAAAAATATTTGGAAATGTATTCATAAACTTTGCTCTCAGCACCTCTGCTCTTACTCATACCTGAGTCATTAGCCTTTTCCTAAAGTATCTTTTTGGAAGATAATTAGCATAATAGTGAATGTGAAGTGTGAGTGTATTTGTGATCTCAGAGTTTTGCAAAATGGCTGTTTCCCTGAATTTTTACATTTTGCATAGTATTCGGGTCAGGTGTTGTTTTACCACAATGACACCAGGTTATGTTCTCACTGTGGTCTCCAAGAAGAGAGGCAGAAAGAGGAAAACTACTGCAGTAGTTTCATGAATGATCAGGAGGAACTTCCTTTGTGTCATGTCATATTGTCATTAACAAAATGCTGTAAAAATTCTGAGAATTTTTCATGCTTGTCATCATCAGCCTAGGTAGAGTTCTTTGTACGTTGTTGATGTTAGTGAACTTTGATTTTACTGTGATTTTGTGTATTATGTAAAGTGAGACTGCAGATTAGCCTTCTATTAATAGTTGTCTCTTACTCTCATGTTTCAAGGTTATATTTGTCATTAGCATTTTTCTGTCTGAGCTACACTTGCTAAAGTATCTTTAAGGGTCACAAATAGGGATGCTATCTTACGTTTTTCATTATTTAAGTATGGCATCCTTTATCTACAGTATGCAATGTTATACTAATGTGTTTTGGAGGAAGTTGGCTGAAGTTGTACCTAAAGTGATGGCTTTATAGTCAGGCATTGAAGGACATGATGAATTGTCTTGAGTTGTGGATATGTTGTAATCTTCCTAAAATCATGAGTAGGTTGGATGATGGTACATGCTGGAAATGGTTAAAATAATAGTACCTTTTTTCCCCTTCACTGATGAATTATATTACCACTTTTTAAAGCTCATACTAGGTACTAGGTTAAGCAGTTAAAACAGTACTTGGTAGACAGTACAACTGACTTACCAATCAAATTTTTTCCTTTTGTGTCTGTGTGTGTGTGTAAATAATGAATAAATAAAAAAAATGTGCTGTTCTTTGAACCTGGACTATAACTGCTTAGAATCTTGTGTAGGAACTTAGTATTTGGAAAATGCTGTTAGGGACAGGGCCGTTCTTCACTTTTCCTCAGGCAAGTTTTTCCAGAAAAGTGGTAATCTTTGTAAGCTTTAAAAAATACTTTGTATTTACACAAAGGAGGTCTCAAAAGTTGAAAGAGTGTATCAGCGGGTACAGTGTTTACAGGTTCTCAGTTTCATACTACTAACTGTACTGTTAACCTGATTTTCCCTCTGCAGGAAAACTGAGCAACTTTCTTTCATCTGTAGTCATGCACATAGGTATCTTTAGTAATAATTGTATAATGGAAAGCTTTCTCATACTTGCTTTAGAGATACTGGAAGTAAAACAGAAGGCATGTACTTCCAGCAAATGACACACCTTCCACCTTAATTTCTCAAAATGATTATGGATTGGCTAAAGTCAATATTTGAGTTTATGGTTGCCACTCAAACCCATAAATTCCCCATCCATAAGTTACTAATATATATATATTTAGTCAAATAAATGTCCTTTACCCTTCATCTCAAATTTTGTAAAATAGACTCTCTCTTTGCTTTGTATTTAGTTATGTAGGTTTTTTGTTTTCTTGGATATTGATTAAGTTGGGATATCCTAACCAAAACTTTTGAAAGCAGGGACCCAGAAGGTAGAAAGAGAGGTCTTGGCTTATTCCTCTCTGTTCTGTGTAGAATCCTGCAAGAGAAGAATTTTGCCCTCTTTTAGCCATTCTCAGGTTTTCTGATATTTTTCCAGCTGTGGGCTCCATGGAAATTGCACAGGGAGGTTCCGTGGGAGCCTCTTAAAGGACATACTTGGGAACTGAATGGTCTCAAGGAACAGTTGATCTGAGCAACCTTATAGATTCTTTATAGAGGAGTCCAGTCTTGCTTCAGCTTCCTGTTTCAATATCTCTGTTAACATTTTAAAATGTTTACCTACATCTTCTGGGTTGGGAGGTGTGCCTGGGGAAGTGAGGAAGGAAGGGGAGGGAAGAAGAGGGAAAGATGTGATGCTTAAAGCAATACTTCACCACATTAATTTGAATCTACAATGGAGAAAAAAACCCCTATCTAGAGAAGTTATAAGAGCATTTGCAGTGTGATTTTCCCCCTGTTTTGTTCCTGCTTCTTTGTAGATATTTAATTTCCATAACACAGGGTAATTGTTAAATGCATGCTGAGGGCTGGGTTGTTTTTTTTTTTCTTTTGCTACTTGTGTTTGAAAGGGTATAAAACCTCAGGAGGAATATGGTAATTCTGTTAATGGCTTTTGTTCTGAAACTAAAATATAAAACTGATAAATATGGTGAAATATTTAGGAATGGCACATTGTTTTTTATACTTTGAAGGTAACTTGTGGTGTAGTGTTTATTAATGTGTAAATCTGGATTGAGGCTGAAGAAGGACATACGAAATACCATGTCTGTTGTTAGTCTTTAAAAAAAGTCTTAAACCATCCAAGATGTTATTAGGGCTTACATGAGCGTAGCACTGTGATAAACTGCAACTTGAATAGTTGTCTCAATTGCAGCTTGAGTGCTTACATAACTGCTTTTCAACCAGAACTGGAAACTTGGTCTGAAACACCTACCCAAAAAAACAAGTGATAGAATGGACTCTAAATTGTTTTGTTTTCTGGTTCGTAGTGTCTGTGTCTATTAGCGTGATAGGGTATTTGCAAATAATTTGCTGTTAAGGACAGTAAGCACAGTGTTGCTGATGAGGAAGCACTTGTGTGAATATGCTGAACTCTGTCTTGGGCGGTGGCTTGTGGAGGTCAGAGGAGCAGTACTGGTTATGAGCCTTAACAGTAGACAGAGCAATCCACCCCGTAGTGGAACGGAGCAGAATGTGACGGTGGGAAATAATCTGTTCTCCATTATGTGACTTTCTGGTGGATGGAGAGCTGCATTGGCTTTACTTCAAACTTGCAGAAAGGACATAGAATTCTGGCTTGAATTCTCAATAGCAAACATTGCACTTCAATTTCTGCTGCGTGCTGAAGCTGAGGAACTGACATTTCAGCAGCAGAACGATGTCTTCATAGAGATGATGAGTACAGGCTGAGTCATGTAATCTTCAGCTTCAAAAATTAAAATTAATCTGCTGTACATAAAGTTTTTCATTGCTGCCAGCTCACTCTGAAAACTTAGTTATGCCATATTTGCCACCGTAATTGCAACTGTTTGGGCTGGCTCTTCTGTTTTTGTTTGGTTTTTTTTTTTTTTTTTTTTTTTTTTAAGAGAGAAGTGTATGTAGCTTTTCCAGCAATTTGCCAATAGCTTGCATCTAAACAGCCACAATGCCTTCCTATGCTAGCTCTTAATGGATTTGAGACTTTTCCTCTTAGCAAGTTTGTAAAGAAGGTTTTCTCTTTGTAGGTCAGTTGCAATCACTTGGAGGTCAAACAGCAGTGTGGATTTTCTTTTCAGTCTAGGATTTTAAGCAAATATAGGTGGTAATATAAAATGGAGTAAAGTTTTAGGGTGTTTTATCTTTGCCTGAAATAAGGTACACTCATGTTTTTAAATGACTGAATAATCAATTTGGGAAGGGGAAAATCTGTTTCTCTGAGCCATATTCTATGAGGTCTAATAGCCATTGATTTGCTGTTTCTGAAGTAGATTATGTAGTATCTTTGTACATCAAGGTCAGTTAGAGGAACAATTAGGGTGTGATGTGGAGCTGTGTGGGATACCCTTGAAACTTGGGTGGTGGAGGGAAATAAGGGAAGATAATTCAGTGGTTTGAGATTTTCAGTCTCCAGAGTAGGAACTTGCTTGTTGTGTTTCCATCATAGTTTTTATGAACAACAGAAATTATGGGGGGAAAAAAAAAGCTGGAGGAATTTCTATCAATAAGGATCAAGAGACAAGGTTGCTTTTAAATTGTTTTGGCTCTGTCAGCATTTTTGTTTATTTCTTATTCTACTTATTGAAGTGATTCTGTTTTCATCTCAAATTATTTAGATGTATTAAATTACTTGTGGTTCCATGTGATGGTGGTATCATATATGAATTTCCTGACACTGCCTTTGTGCCTGGGCAATGATTCCAAATTCTTCCTTGTGTCTGCCTCCTGTATATAGTTGTATTTTACCCTGGACTCAATCAAGACTTTCCTATTTAGCCAAGGATTTCTCTGTTTCCCATACCACCTCCTCCAAAGTCCAGGTTTATGTGCTCTACTCCTTTGTTTCTGGTCACTGTAGCCACAGCTGCCGTTGAGCATCACATCCTCAGCCAGGCCTTCCTGGTTTGTGAAGAGCAGATCCAGCTGTACATCAACCCTGATTGGCTCATCCAGTACCTGTGTCAAAAGCTTCTGTGTCACTCTAAAATACTGCAGTCGAGTTTGAAATAAAAACATGTTTTCCACTGTGTTAAGTACTAAAATGAATCCTAGTTGATTAAAAGAAAATGTGATACTGTATAAAAAAATTGAATATAGACATTTGCTTTCCTGTGTCAAATAGAAATTAGGGGCACCTTTTTTAAATAATAGTAAAATACAATAAAGATAATTTATTTGCACATATCATCAGTATTTTATGAGATGGAGGCAGATTATCTGAAATCAATACAAACTTCGGAATAAAAAAATTATTTTTCACATGTGCTAAATAATCATGTGTGAGACCTTCATTGTGAATAAGCTGATAATATTTCTATGGTAATAGTGACATTTGCCAATTTAGTCTTAAGTTCCTTCTTTCTCTCTGGTAAAATGTAATTTGTCCTAATAGGGAGTACACAGTTTTTCCATAGAGGTTCTTTTTACAGAGAGATAAATGTTATCCTTGCAGACCATTTAACTAATGGCTTTCTGATGTTCTGGTGGGTTCCTTTTTTTTTTTTTTACTCACTCTTTCCCTTCAGTGGAAAGGTTTTGAAGAGGAAAATCATGAAATGTAAAAGCTAGCCTTAAAACTTGATTATTTTAACTACTTCAGTTTACTGCCTGACGTAAACAAGAACTGTGTGTATTCTGTGCTTTACATTTCCAGCTGCAGCTTCTTCCATGATGTCTTAATGGAGACTGAAGAGATCAATGAAAGGTTCACTACCAAGAAACATTAGAATCATAGTAATGCAGTTGATTTGGTGTTTTTTGCCTAAGTTTAAATGCTGGGGTATAAATAAACAATCAAATAGTTTCTGTGGGATTGAAGCCTTTACATCCTTATATGAAAACTTTATATACCTATCAAGTGATACCTTCATCTTTCAATCCATGCTTGCCCATAATGAAAGATCCCCTCTTTATGGTGCATTTATGTTAAATATTAATTATCATGTTTCTGCTAATTTTTGAATGGTTTTCTATCGGAAATAGTTACAAGTATTCAGTAGCTAAGAGACTAGATAAAAGGCACTGGAGAAAATGTGACTTGAAAGTGATGGATATTTTTCCTAGAGTAACGATTATTAAATCAAAATGTTGGTCATTACATGTCAAAGACTGATGGGGAAGAACTGTGAATGCTGTAGTACCACTCATTTAACCTGTATATCACCTGCTGGAGGTGAACATGTGGCAGAAGTGAGCCTGATTTAAGAAGCAGCTTTTGGGCTGCAGTTCTCTTGCCTCTTAACCACTGGCCTTTATCTTCTTACGGAATTGCCTGTATTTTCTTCAGGTCTTCTGTCTGATCTCACCTTCTGACACTGCTGCCTACAATCTGGTGGTATCCTGTTGTACAGGAAGATGTACTTGTTACCAATGGTCTCATCCATGATGTCTCCTTTCTTTTTAAAGGGTGAATTTTTCAAACAGCTGAAAAACAAATGGAGTTTTAGCTATTTTTGTCCTCCTAGGTAGACAGAAATTTTCTTGTTATCTTTGAGGGGGAAATCTGGACCTATAGTTCTTGATGTCTTTTCTTAATCTAACCCACTTGACCAGATAAGACAGTAATCATTTCATATGATGGCTGCCCTCTTTCAAGAGCAACTATAATTAATGTGAAGTATTTCTTATGTGTGACACACATATCTTGTAGATTTGAAGTATGGAATTCATTTGGCTTGCTTCCATAGAATAAGCTCAAGGTTGTTTGTGGGTTGGAGTTTTTTGTATACAGCATCTTATTCATCTTTTGTATTTGAGAAAAGATTATATTTTCCCCACTGTACATTTAGGTTATTTTCTTAATATTTAACATGAGGTAGGGCTTAAAATCTGTATCTTATATATTGTCTGCATTTATCGTCTGTTAGTTACTTAACGACTATTCAGCTTTATTTTAAAACAGATAAGAGCAGTTCTTTTGGAAGACTGATACAGTCTTTGTTACTCGCATCCTACATATAAGCTATTGAGTGATGGTTTTGACATCTATCATATTCAGAAAAATTTAAAAAGTATTTTTTGCTCTTTTTCCCCCCCTTCCCTGCCACTGTGATTTGGTAAGCCCTGGTCTGCTTGCTGAAGATTCACATACTCGTGAAAGTGTCATTAATTGCTGGTACAGTTGGGGGGTGTTGTGTTCTGCTTTGTCATCTCATGTTTCTTGACGACTTCAGGTTTTAGCAGCTGCTGTACACAAATTGATGTTGGTACTGAATTATTCCCCCCTGTGTAAGTGTGAACGTTATTACTGCGTGCTGAGATGCAGGCTGTAGAAAATAATAAAATGACCAAGAAAGTAATACTGCATCCTGCCATTTCAGCCAGGGACTCAAATCTCTAGATAATGGGATAAAATCTTTTGAACTGAAATCTGGACATCAGCTCATCATCAGGTTGATTAATATCACCTTCTGTCAAACAGCATATATCTCGGGCAGCTTGCTGTACATGCTAATTTCTGTTTTATTTTTAGCAAGCCATTAGTCTCTCACAGGGGAGCGTAGGAGGAATTGTCAGTGCTGGTGAAGGACTGCTATTAAACCGAATTGCTGTAGCAGGTGTTGGGTGGGATCTCCTCCATTCTTATCAATTAGCAGCTAGTGGCTTCATGTTTAAAGACACGTGAAAAGAAGCCCTGTCACGCGAAGATTTCCTAGCCTTCCTTGTGCACTGTTAGATTGGGTCTTTTGACAAGTATTCCTTTTGAAGTTTCTGTTCTTTGTCAACATACAAGAATTTTTCCTATGTTAAATACTTTCCCTGGTCTGTTGGTTCATTTTTCAAGGGGATCTTTTGTAGGGGGACTG
Source organism: Myiotriccus ornatus (assembly GCA_036023395.1). Lineage (NCBI taxonomy): Eukaryota > Metazoa > Chordata > Aves > Passeriformes > Tyrannidae > Myiotriccus > Myiotriccus ornatus. The sequence continues at coordinate 28,209,192 of JAYRBT010000177.1, read as the reverse complement.
CATTTAGTCTGGGTTTGCTAAGGAAGTGTGGCTTTTGTGACTAGATTTGCCTGTCCATCAGTCCCTTTCTTTTACTTCTCCCTCTCTCCCAAAGGAAAAAAAAAATCCACCAATGTCTTGGATATTAACTGGCTGCTGATTTCCATTGATGAGAGGTGGAAAGCTCTTGGGATGGAGTAAAGGGACGTGAAACTGGTGATTTAAGCAGAGGAGTAGTCCAGACATCACAGCTAGGTAAAATCTAAACCATACCAATCCTGTGTGGCTACACATGCTGCTGCCCCTTGCTTTGCCAAGCAGGGTGCATCTGCAGGTTAGATTCTAGCTGTAGTGTTTCATGATACAGAAATGATATACAGATGTATGTACCGGGGAGAGGAGAGCACCAGGACTGTACAGATAAATGGGGCCTGTTGGTCTTGGCAACCGCTGGTAATTTGAGTCAGGTCTGCAGGGCAGGACCTGATAGGAAAGTTTCTTTCCATCCTGCGTGTTCTCTTCCTACCAACCCTTGTTTTGTCCATCTCTTTTAATCCAGTTTGCTCTACTGGGGCCACTGGTGTTTCAGGAGTTTATTTCAGTTACCTTGAAAGTTGGAGCCTACAGCTTGGTTTCACAGAAATGCCTCAGTTATCTTTGATTTATCAGTGTTGGAGTGCAATAAAAAAAAATCCTGAAGCATAAAACCCACTGAATTTAAGAAAGGCAAGAAAAGAGAGGAAAAGACTGTACAAAGGAGAACACAGGGTCTTTGCTTGGCATCTTCCTATTCCTGCAGTTTACCCAAACTGCTCCTCCTTTTGTGAGTATTGTCATCATGACCAATTACTTGACAGGAAACTTGTGTAACTTTTTGATTCCTTTATTCCAGTCTTCTCTGAGAAGCTTGTTACACACATGGGTATTCAGGAAACTCATAGCATCACAAGACAAGAGCTCAAAATAAAGAGTTCTCAGCAGGGGAACTCTTAATCAAGCATTAAGCTGAGAAGTCTTCAGCAGAGTGATGATCCAGCTCTTTTTGGTGATGGGATCAAAGCTAATTAGGATTAATGCTTTCTCCAGTTAATAACTCTCTCAACTTCTGTAAGTGAAAAGCAGTTGTTAAAGCATCATAAACATTCCTTAAATAATTGGTCTGAGAAGCCAGCTGCAAGACCTTGCAAATTATGAAACTGTGTAAGTTTTAGTCTGTAAGGAATCACAGAAACAGAATTTTTTTGGGAAAAATTTGGATATGTAGGTAATGTTAGTACATTCTATTTATTTTTTTCTGTCTGGTTGTTAGAGCTGTGGGTATCACATAAAAGCTGTTGCTGTGTCGTAAACTTGGATGTTAATTGGATGGCCAGCACAAGTTCTGTGCATTACTGAGATTTCACATATGAATGTTCTCAGTAGGATTTTAATGGTGCGCAGGACTTGTGCTTCAGTCTCCTGACTCTGTAGCAAATTCTCTCAGTTACTAAACCAGGGCAAAGAATATGTTTCTGCAAGAGGCAGAGAAGAGTTTTAGTTCATGCTGTTCTCCAGTTTCAGTGGGGTTTTTGCTTCTTGCTGCAAGTTCTTTATTGATGTAGCCATAACTGCTTGAAATATCCCTGCCTTTTAATGACTTTCTTGTCTTCTGCCACTGGCGTAGTACATAGAACTAGTGATGAAAACAGAGTGCAGAGTACTAAAAATTGAACGTAAAATTAATGTGGCTTGATATGTAGGAAGATTAATGCCCCAATTCTAGTGCATTCTAGTGCCTTACTTAGGTGAATTAAAAAAAAAAATCTTACAATTTGAAAGTAATAGGGGAGGGGGCCACATTTGCAACTCACTACTCCATCTTTTAAATACATGGTTTTTGTGTTTATATTTTCAATTTTTACCTGATAAGTGAATCTGTCATTCTGTTGACTGTTGTGAAAAGCTTTGATACATTCTAGCATGCATCCTTAGTAAGGAGCAGGGAAAGAAAACCAATTGCTGTGCAGGTTGATAGAGCCACTGACTAAAGTTTCTGTGTCTACTTCACAAGAAACCCCATAGTATTGTTGATTTATGAATGCATGCACACTTGTATTCATCAAGGATATAGATACCAACTTCAGGCCTTGATTTTGGAGAAAAAGGAAATAACTGTTGTTTTGAGGTAATGGGAAATAAATGCTTGTAATTACATTGAATATACCTGCACTTTTGCTTCTTAAATGGATGATGAACTTGTGGATTTTTTCATACTAGGTTTTTCTCAGTCTTGCATTAATGGTTGACAGTGCCTTCCTTTCTTCCTACATATATATAAAATAAAAAGATACAAAAGGGACCCATGTCCTGAAGAGAAATCCATACTGCTGTCTATTTTTATTTTGGCTATGACTTCATCAGAGAAGCAGAGCATAGTGTGCTGCATACCACAGTAGTGTGTTCTCTGACCAGAACTGTAGCCTGTTGATAATGGAATCTCCTGAGGAGTGAACTTTTTTTTCCCCATTTACTTAAAGGATTTAATATCTAGCTGTTGCATATCTTCTGTGGCACAGCCCAGTGTATTGCTTGGTTTGGTTGTGTACACAGTGGTTATTTCAAGGAATTATTTGGCTTTAAAGTCATCTTTGTTATACTAACAAAAACAAAGCCACTTAAAACTTATTTTTAACAGTAAAAGACCTGTGATCTTCATTCTGTCCCCACATTTATGTTTTAAAGGTTTAACAAGAGGATTAATTATAATCAAGTTCTACCAATAAGGCTTTTTTATGCAAAATAGTAGAGTAAGTATGGATTGAAAACAGAACTTTTTTTTAAACCATGTGCTTGTGAGTCAAAACTTTGATTTGGATTTCTTAACCTATTAATTCTTAGGTACTTTGACATGATGATCTGATCTCAAGAGAAGACATTCCAAGGTACTGACAGTGTGTGACAAAGGAGTTTGATTAAAAGGATCAGCAGGTCATAATGAAGTTCTGAGTATAATCAGAAGGAACAAAGACAATAATTGAATCTTTTCCTTTTCTTGCCCATATCAGGGTCTTTAAAGCCACTTGCAGGAACTCTGCATTTTTGTAGTGTCCTCAGCTTGGCAGTCGTAAACCTGACAGCATGGGACTGTTTGAAAAAAATTTTAAAAATTTTTCAAAGCATCTAAGAATGCTCCAGAAGAGTAATTTTTAAGTTTCCACTATATGTGAAATTAGTCTAACTGCAAAATACAATAGTACAGTATTGTCTGCTTACTTGCGTTGTGGTTTGAACGGTGGTGTGGTTAATAAATTATTTATATTGCCAGTTCATTCAAAAAGGCTGTTTTTTACTAAAGGGTTGTTTTTTCCCCACTCTTGTTACCCGCATGTTCCGTTTTGCGCAGGTATTTCCAGGTATCTGGTAAATCTCTCTATGCACCAGGGGCTTCTCTCTGTTCATTTTCTCCTCTGGTGATCAGCTATTGATCATTAGCTGCAGGAACTGTGTGCTAATACAGCCTCTCTGCTGGAAGTTAGGTTGTTGATCTAAAATAATATTTGTAAGAATCAATACCCTAGAAATACAGCACTTTACTGCTGCCACTTCTCATTATCAGTCAGCATCTGTTCAGACAGCTCACCAAATTGTTACACCTCAAAAACAGTACAGTCATTTGTTATTCAGTGATTCATTTCTCACTGATCTAATGCAGGTCTAATTTTTTGGGGCCTGTCTGTGTTGGAATTCCTATATATCAGTGATGATAAAGGTGCATTTTTATAGTATTTCTACAGTATTTACATACATTTTAGCTACTGTGCTGATACATAACTATTTCAGTTAAGAAATAATTTTCTTATTAATATTTCAAATAGTTTTCGATTTACGAACTTTTCATTTTGGTTTTCAAAACTGGAAGCTAGTCTTTTTGAGTGTACTCACACTACCTTCACAAGGGGTAGTCATGGTTGTTTCTGTTTCTTGAACTTCTACATCATCTCTGCACTGAGCATTGCCTTCTGTCTTTATGAAGTTCAGTTTAAAGTCTCTGGTCTGTGTTCTTAATGCTTTAGTTGTCTTCTGATATATCTAAAGGGAGCTCTGACCACTTGCTTGAGGACACATGAGGTAGGGAGGGATGTGTTACTGTGGATGTGAATTGGGTTCTGCTATTATCCCTAATGCTTTGGGTTAATGTACTGCAGCAGGAAGTGTATCAAAACAAAGACGGTGTTCATACAATGGAAAGAAATGAAACTTTTGAGTTACTGTTGCCATGGTTTAACCCCAGCCAGCAGCCAAGCCCCACTCAGCTGCTCACTCACTCCCCCACCAGTGGGATCGGGGAGAGAATCAGAAGAGTAAAAACCAGAAAACTTATGGGTTGAGATAAAGACAGTTTAATAGGGAAGGGAAAGGCCATGCAAACAACCAAAGCAAAACAAGGAATTAATTCACTGCTTCCCATGGGCAGGCACGTGTTCAGCCATCTCCAGGAGAGCATGGGCCCATCACACGTAACGGTTACTTGGGAAGACAAACACCATCACTCCAAACAATCCCCCCTTTCCTCCTTCTTCCCCTGGCTTTATATACTGAGCATGATGTCACGTGGTCTGGAATATCCCTTTGGTCAGTTTAGGTCACCTGTCTCAGCTGTGTCTCCTCCCAAGCCCCCTTGCATCCCCAGCATGACAGTATGAAAAGCAGAAAAGGCCCTGACTGTCAAAGCCCTGCTCAGCAATAACAACAACATCTCTATATTATCAACCCCGTGTTCAAAAGAAATCCAAAACACAGCCCTATACTAGCCACTGTGAAGAAAATTAATTCTACCCCAGCCAAAACCAGCACACTGTACATCAAAAGAAGTGTTCTTTTTAAATTTTCATTTAATCCACGAACCATTTATGGTTACGGAATTTCCTGAGTTTGGAGGGACCCCAAGGGTCATGGAGTCCAACTCTTAAATCCCTTCTACAGATTCTTTAGTCAGGTAGGATTGCCTTAATTTACTTTGGGTATGTAATTTAGATGAAAACACAGTGCTCAGTAAGAACTGAAGAATTAAAATATTCTTCCGTTCCTCAAAAAAATTTTTTTCTGAATCTATACTAGGAACATGAATAGTTTTCACAAAGATATAACCAGGCTCAATAAAAGTTAATTCTCACAGCAGCAATAATCATCATATTCAGTCCATAAAGTGCAATGAACTCGAGAATTTTAGCATCTTGTAGCTCAGATTATTACATATATTCAAAGGGATGTTCTTCCATGATTCCCAAATGCTTTAATCTCTCAGTGATCATTTGCGGGAGCAGTGGAAGGAGATCCACTGACTTAATTTTCATATGTATTAGCACTAATGCGGCATCATCCCGGTTTCTTTGCATGTGACTTTCGTGCAGCTTACATTCTGCCTTTTTTCTCTCACTGCACTTTCTTGCTTTCTTCACATTCCATATATACTCAAACTAAAATATTTTCTAATGCCATGCTTTGGACTTAAGACTTTTCTCCTTGAAGTTAAGTAAAATAGTTAGTGGGAGTTGATGCAGTGACTTTGTATGAGTGGGAAGTTAAGATACCAATTCTAAAACAACGTGGTTGGAAAAATGGCAATATCAGTCTGTTCTCAGTACACTGCACAGTTCATTTAGAATGTGTCAGTATCACGAACTGATTTTTTATTTATCAGATATACAGTACTGTAAGCATAGTAGCAGTGCACGGCTCTGTAACATCTCCTGGTGTGTGCAGATTTTTCAGGTTAAGATAGGTACTATTCCTGATACATAACATACTTTTCGCCTTGAAATCAAAGCTTTCCATTCCGTTTTATAAAGCAAGCTTTGTAGTGAAATGTGAAGTAGTTCCACATTTAGTGGGTGTAATGAATGAATGGATAAAAAAACATCAGGGAAAACAAAGTATTAGGTTTCTTGTTTTCCCAGGCACATCCTTTTTCTTCACTGTTTATTTTCTTACTATTTGGATTCTTTGACAAATAATCATGTATCTTTCCACTCTTTTGTTTTTGATTTACATTTTCCTGTTATCTCTCATGGTTTTGTCAAAAGGTTTTCTGTTGACAAAGGGGTGGAGGGTGCCACACCAGCTAGTTAATGTTAGCCTAGAGAGTGTGGTTTTGTAGACTTCCTCTATAATCAGTGAGGACAGAGCCAGTCTTCTTTGGGTGACAATTCAGAGAAGACAAGACTTGAATGTTTGTGGTTTAGATTCAATAAGGACAAGACTTTCAGGGAAAGAACTTCTAGTTAGAGCAGTTGCTGTGATAGGAGAAATCCTCAAGCTAGCTTTTAAAATAACCTTTTAGATGTAGTCCTGATGCCGTGACTGCATACACTTGCAAACTGCCAAAACATGAAAATGCTTATTTTTTTGTAATTTGACATTGTGAATAGCTGATGTCTGAGCAGTAGGTCTTAAATGAGTATTTTGAAGTTAACTGAGTTTTGATAGTAATTTAATTTCCAGAAGCTGCCTTAGTCTATACTAATTAGTGTATACTGTACTTCTCTAGACACTTCTATTATGTCCCTCACCTTTTGATTTGTTTGGGGTTTTTTCCACCCCTCAATTTGTTGACTGTTCTGACCTAATGACCTTTTTTTTGAAGCCCTTGAATTAAGAGTAGCATGTGGATTTTGGGAGACAGATTTGCAATACAGAAGTAATAGCCAGGTTTTTAACTCAAACTTACAGGCAGTGCAAGTGTAACTGTCTGTGAGGGCTTCGCTACTACTTTTCATCTGAGATGGTAATAGAATAAGCATTTGTTCCCTTAAGCTAATTTCTGTTATTAAGAAAACTTGATATTTTAGTCTTAGATAAGAACATAGCAAGACCTGTTCTGAATCAGACAAGTGCTGTATTTGTTTCCATGGAAGAGAAAGGTAGGAGCAAACAAATAGTTGCACACCTCATGCAATGTTTTCCTAGTTTCTAGAAGTCTGACTGAAGAAATTCCTCAACTTCACGTTGAACTATTTGCGCTTGAAATCTCAGATGACATTTTTCATATATGAACTCACCTGACAGCTTTTCCCTCTGAGTTTTGGCATCCATAAGTCATGGTTATGATTTATAATTAATTATGCATCTTTGATGGCTGCTTTATAGAAATTTTCTGTTTCTACAGTAACAGAACTGTTTGTAATATTTCAGTGGGCACACCATGACTTTGTGGCACATAACTTCTCCCCCCCCTTTCAGAAAGTTTAAAAAAAAAAAAGTACAGCAGTCTAAAGATTAAAAAATATGGTTTATTTCACTGTGGAATTTCTTCCATTAACTATTATTTTGTTCTAATAAGGAAAAAAATTTACTCCCTATTCTGAGGTAATGAACTACTGAAGACTGTCAGAAATTCCATATGTTTAATTTCAGAGAGAGATTATTAATTCCTCACACTTCATATGTTTGAAATTTGCAACTAGAATGATTGCTTATCTCAGTGCAACTTCTGGCAAGTCTGTATAAAAGCACAGGTGAGCAGAAATTAATCTAAGTGCTTTACTTGGAAGAAAACCAAATATTTTCAGTATAAAAGTATTTTAAAGCACTTGTGTGATCTTAGCAGTCTGTGCTCAGCAGACAGTTTATTTTGAATCATCTCTCACTACTAAAAAGACTGACTCACTGAATTTGGTAAATGATTATCATATGGTTAGCATGAAGGATAAAGTAGTGAAAAAAAAAGTATCTGTAGAACTAGCCATGCAATATTTTTAGGTGTAACAATTTTTTGTTGGGTGTAACCTACTGCAAATAGATTTGTCTGCTGTAATCTCATTGCTGTACATAGGGTAGGCATAAGGATTAGAGAAGGTTTAGTGAGGGTTGCAACCCAAATTGAGCTGATGGGGTCTGATTTTTTTTTTTTTAATTTTTATTTTTCCTTTCCCCCCAGCCTTCCTCCAAACTGATATAAGCACATAAGAAAGCTTAGTTACACTGGCATATTTCTGTAAAATCCTAGAGACTTAAACTTACATAATTATTGAAGAGGATTTCCTTCAGTAGGAAGATAAATTATGTTTTGGGAGCTCTGTTTTCCCCATCTGCTTGGTTTATTCCTTGTTGGAAATCTCTCTTCTCAACATGTCTGTAGAAATTCAGCTATTGCCTCTGCTGGCAGTGAAGGGCTTTTGTTTTATTTCATCTTGTGAGAGACACCTCTCATGTTTCTGCTTAGATTCAGAGCCTGTGCCTTGACACTCTGTGACTTACTAGTGAAATAATGGTAACACGAGTTCTTAAAAGTAGGTGGAATCTGAATTTCAGAAGTGTGCTGGTGTGACTCTTTCTGTGCTCTTGCTAAGCACCAATTTAAGTGTGACATTAGTACATTTGCCTGTGTTCAAACCCCCATTTTGGGGTTAGATTTTGTGAAGGATGTTTGTCAAAGTAGACTCTACACTGCTACTATTGTGACCAAGGGGAAATTTTGCATTATAATGAAGACTGAGCATTTCTAACATCAGACTGTTTACTAAATCAGCTTGTCATAAAACCATTTTTCTGAAAGCTTTTCCCCAGAAAAAACTTGATATTTCAGTATAGAAAGATGAGTTGCTTTCAACAGTGATGGTATCACTGAGCAAAGTTTCCTTAATGAAAGAAGGTATAAAATCATCTAGTCTTTATAAGGTGAAATCAAGACCTAATTCATCTTGAAATGTAAAAAGCATATTGTGGAGCATGGGAAGGATCCCTTTCTGATCAGAAATCCTACTGAGAAATTATTTGCTGTGCTTCACAATTGCTGACATATTTTCAAGTAGTTTTCAGATATTGATCTCCCTAACAAATAATATGTGATATTGATAAAATCCCATTTCAGAGTAATAGAAGAGTAGACAAAAAAGCAAAAAGCAAGTGTGCATGCTTAAGAAAATGCAGCCCTGCAAATCAAAGAAGGCACATTTGGCTTCAAAGTACTGTTTGTATTGCTAAAAACTCCCTAGAACTCAAAGCAGGGCCTTCCACTTGTGAGCAGATGTGGCTCCAGCTGATGCAGTGGGAATCATTTCACCTCTGTGTGAGCAGGGAGCCGCATTAGCCTTCCAGATTTGCTTTCTGTGGAGGATCTGCAAGGACCTGGGGGTTGCAGTGGCAAGTGGAGCTGAGGAGGATTCTGCAGGTGTCTCCATCCTCAGCACAGGGCAGAACTGCAGCCTTTGTGCTGAGGGATAGTTCAAACCAATTCCTGTGGTTTAAAGTTGGCTGTGATGGCTTTTACGGAGTCATGTGTGGCTGGGGAAGGTCATCCCCCACATATACACACCAAGGGTGAAAAGTGGTGTGAGAAAAGTATTTTTCTTTTTCAGAAAGGATTAAGAAACATTCTTGCTGAACTGTTATCAACGTGATTTTATATAATGAACCATAATCAGAAATAGTATGCAAGCCTGATTAAGGCTGTTGATGCAGTGAAACAGGAATACACCCACACATGTACTTTCTGTAGGTAATTTGCTTTTGAAGGTTTAGTATTGAAATCTAAATGATTTCAAACCTGTTTTCATTTTATGAAATGTTTTTCATGCATGTGAACCAAGAACAGATGTAGATATTTCCTTTTACTGACCATGGCTGGGGGGAAAAAAAATCACATAAGGCAGAAAGACTTTTCCATCATACTTAGTTTTGAATGCAAAAACCTCAAGTAGACTTGCTGGAATATGTTTGGGATTCAGTTAGAAAGACGTAGGTTTATTTTTCTTGTCTCTGCAAGTTATTGTAGCCCAGCTTACAGAGGAGTTAATCAATCTTATAAAGAGTAAATTGGGTCTTGGGCTGGAGGGGCAACTGATGAAAGACCTGCATGGACAGCTGTGCAGGTCAGACACAAACAGATTTACTTATACTTTGAGACAAGTAGTATTATTCAACTATCCACCTAAATTTGCCTCTTAGGTTTTAAAGATGCCTGGATGAAGTGCCAGTACTGCTGGCATATGTGTACTTGTAATAGACTGATTCTTATTTAAATTGCAAAGTGTGTTTTGTAGGTGTCACTGCCACCTTGCTTGCTCTTTTCAGTTTGTATCCTGATTTGCCAGCTTGACTGTCTGGATTCATGACTAGAATTGTTTATTTTGCTTCTCCCTGGTATCGCAGTTTGGTGTAGATCACTTTACAAAATGGGTTGTGCACAGATTTTCACAATCACTCCCGAAGAGTTGGCGTATGTGGCCAGCTGGGTATTACTTTCCCTTTGTAGTTGCTGGAGATAACTCTCTGCCTTTGGGGGTGACTCATGTAGCTGTCTTTAAAATTTAAGTACTGCCTATTTGGATGTTTTCAATTGCTTTTATTATATAGTCTATGTTAGGACTATAGAATGTAACGTACCAACATCATCAAACCAAAGGGTGTCATCTACCTGTTGGTCACTGCTGAGAGATCTACACGAGAGAATTTCTAAATAACCTTTCTCCATTTTCTGTGTGTGAAGAGTTCTTCCTCTGTTTGTCTTCTGAAATCCAACCTGAACACCCACTTGTAGCATAGCACTCACAAGAAATGATTCAACAGAAATACTTATATCTAGCTTCATTATTTTCTAAACAGTAAATGTTTCCATCATGCAGTGTGCAGATTTCTGCTGGGTAACTGCATGTTTTGGCAGGTAATTTTTTTTTTTCTCTTTCTACATTATTTTATTCACCACTGTTAGAAGCTGAAGTATTTTAGATGCAGAATAGTAATTTATGTACAACCAGTTGGCTTTTGCCTTGTGTTTTTGTGTACATTCCCATATGCAGAAGGAGAGTGACATAGGAATATTTGTTCATTTAGCCAAGTCCGAGGCTTGTGTAGTTGTACTCTGTTCCCTTCTAGGTGTTTGGAGCTATTTGCAGGTTTCTACATCATTCTTTTGCATTTCACATTGAAACCTTCAGACATCCTTTTCAGTTTTTAAGGTGTATCATTAAGGTATGTAACACACTCTTCTTTATCACCTGGTGATAGAGCACCTACTGCTCAGAAATTCCTGTCAGTTGTTTACAAGTCCCATCTGTATTATTCTGATTTATTTTCATACCCCAAAAATTGGCAAAGTCGTAGTTAAAACAGTATTTCTTTTAGTCTTAATTTTAAAGGACATTTTAAAGGAAAAAAAACAAAAAAAAAGCTATATAGAGTCCTATGTGGAGGTTGAGCTCTTTATTCATATTTATAACCATGAAGGTGGTATTTTGGAAAATAAATGTGTAATGCATACATTTGTAAGATAAATGTGGTTGTCAATGACGAAAAGCTCTTTATATGCTTTTTCTCAAAAACCGGAAAGTGAATTATCCCCAGGGATCTCTGACGTCATGCCTGCTTATGTTATATAAGAGTTAGAGAAGCTTTTTTTTTTTTACAGATGGATTTATGGTTCTTCATAAGTTTAGATTTATACAACACGTGTGTCAAATGGTAAGCTAAGATGGTTTTCTTTTTTTTGGTCTGTGGGATGACTGTGTTAAGCTCTTACTGAAACCAACCTAGTAAATAAATGTCCTCCTTGGACAAAGACCACAACCTTTTTAGTTTAGGAATATCTGGTATACCAGAGGAATGAGAGGGGTTGCCTTAAGCACTGCTGAAAGCATATGTGACTTACTGAATCTGATGCCATGCCTTCTATGGGCACAATTTAATTATCTGAAGAAAAATGTTATTTCATCTGGTTATTGTTTTTATTTGCTTGTACGGATAAAGTAAGCTTCAGAAAACACAAAATGTGGTTCATGGAAGAAGATTGTGCCTAGTGTTTCATTCCCTGCTTTGGGGTGGGGTATACTGGAGAAATTCAGCAACCGGTAATCCATCAACATCACTAAAATAGTGGTCTAAGTGTTTGCTAGTGGTGATGCCATTACAGTGGTAGTGATTTTAGAATCCTTTGCACATGAATGCATGACTAACTTTGAAGCCTGTTTCAGTGTTCTACTGAAAGAACACTGGAGTTTGACTAGCAAATGGGATTGCATGTTTGTGATTTAAATGATTGCAGGCAAAGTATGAAACTGAGGGTCTAAAAAAAATGAAAAGAATGGAAAGAATTAAGGTGAAAAGTTACTAAAAATTACTCCTGCTTTCATATAAAAACTGTTACTAATTTTTTGTTTTGCCTTCTAAGATGAGTATATACATAAGAACACAATTATAACTTTTTTTCTTTACACCCTTTTAACCTACTTTTATTATTGGGGGTGAGTGTGTCTGTTTATTTTTGCTTCTTGTTTATCTACACTTTTTTGAGCAGGTTCTTTACACTGATATACCAGTATGTTTTTGAGAGCTTAGCAGTATTACAAAACTTGTAATTAAAAAAAAAAAACAAACACAAAAATTGTCATATTGATGAAAAGAGTATTACTCAATTTTTAGATTTTTTTCTACAAGGATTTGTAGTGGAAGACTGTGGAGGGGTCAGCTGAGTGCACTTCAGTTTGAATGTTCCAGTTGTCTACAATCATATACTTAAAAAAAAATATTTTTTGCCAAGTTTTTGCTTACAAATCAGTATCTTCCTTTAAGGTTTTTAATTGTCTTCCTTCCTTATTCTTGCACACTTGACTGCATGTGGCAGTCATTTGAAAGGGAAGCTGCTGTACTTCTTGCAAGGATTATTTGAGGATTACAAGCTTCTTTATCTGTTCAAACATGTGAACTGTTAAAAGGATCTCTTCCTTACTCTCTGTAGCCCTTGTATGACTTCACAGTCTGGACTATGATTTTCAGTATAATTATTTTTATGCTGTCTTTACTTGGATAAAGTTTGAATTAAACCTGTAAACCACTAGTAGTTGTGGAAACTCTTAAGTGACATGAGGATTAATTACAACATTTGCTTATGTTATATTTATGTACTTCTGTCTAGAGAAGCTTTTGAGAGATAACATTAACATCTTGTGTGTAAATGTATGTAGATGTATGTATACAAAAATATATGTGGTATAAATACCTGCACACAAAAATAGAATATCTTTTCTAGAGGAAAATATTTTAACTTTGTGTTAAAGTCTTTATCATAAAAGAATACCATCTTGGTAGGTCAATTGACATTTTAATAGGTTGTTTGGGGGAGGAAAATCCTTTTTTAGATGTGTACTTTTAAATACTATACTTCATTAATAGCGTGAACTTGTTTTTCACTTTACAAACACAGTGTTTGATTTTATCAAACAACTTCCCAGTTGCTTTCTGTTGGTGTTTGTGGTTTTTTTTTTGGTGTTTTTGTTTGTTTGTTTTTCTATTGTTTTTGTTTGTTTTTAATATACAGAGCTGTAATAGAATCAAGTAATGACCTACTTTGTATTGTCATATCAACAGATGAAGCAAATTCATTGAACACCTATTAGTCATTTGGAAACTTGAAGAAATGGTACTTACTTTGTTTGATGAGATGCTCAGCTGATTTACGAGTGGCATTTGTTGAGGAAGCAAACTGAGGTCTGAAATTTGAATCTGATGGTGTTTGTTCTACCCTGTTTGGGGGCCGTGGCCAAATGGGCTGCATGGCAGAAGGGTCCTGGGGATGAGAAGGAAGGATTATGGAGGGCAGTTGCTGACAGTGCTGGCAGTTGGTCTTAGAGTGTAAAGAAACAGGATGTGACTGGCAGCTGAAGGGGCCTGGGGCATCAGCAAAGGAGTGATGGTCAGGCAGGAATCAATGAACACCTCTGGTGTGGATATCTGGTAATAATCCCCCTGCTCCTAATACTCCTCTCCACCACTACAGCAGGACCTTTAAAGCAGGAGCAATAGCTGGAAGAGCTTCTTCAGGAATGTGTGTGAATATGAAATGCTCTCTAGGTGATTAATATGGGGGTTGTTGGAAACAAAGCCTATTAATTTTAGGTAAAATTTAACTTCCATTTCTGAAAAACTGCTTTTCTTTCTCTCTTAAACACATGATTTCATGATCAATCAACCTATGGAGTACTCTGTGAAGGCTTGGTATCTGGTTGACTTTAGGCAGCAGAACATTAATTTAGGGAGGAGCAACTGCAGTGATAGAGCAAAGGAATATAATGGTGTTGGGGAAAAGATTTTAAGTGCTAGCAAAATGATGGCTTTATATTTTTTAGTAATCCTTTTATCAAATTAGTGACAGTCCAACACCTATTAAAAAAATAAAATAAGCTTTGAGTTGCACTCCAGACTACTTAGAAGCAACTGGAAGTTTAGAGGTAGTAGGTTAAGCACCCTCTTTCCTCTCTTCCAGACTGAGGTTTCTCACTCAGCATGTTTGTGGCATGTCATGAGATGTGGTGACGACTGCATATACTAGCTTGTCAAGTATGACCAACATGAACGTAGCCAATGGTGCAGCACAGAGACTGCAGGCCAAGCTCTTTCTCTGTATTGGTCCCAAAGTTATGCTGGAAACAAACTCGTGGCTATGCTGGAGGAGAAAGGAGGCATTTGAACCTTTGTGTTATGATGCAGGTATGAGCAAGGATGCAAAACTCAGGAAGGGGAATCCATGGTGCTTACTGTAATTTACAGCTTTTAGCTGAACTGTATCTATGCCAGCATGCGTCAGCCCATTTTTGGGGGAGTTTGTTTCTTGGTCTGGGTTTTTTCCTTTGGTTTTGGTTTGTGATTTTTCGTAGGTCAGTCTTGCGGTATCAGATGTTTGTCATTGATTAACTTGGGCACTTTTTAGTAAATTGTTAAGAGTCTACACACAAGGTAGAGCAGTCTGTTCCTGGAACCACTACCCAGGGATGCAATATAGCAACAGCTAGAAACTGAGAAAGAAACATACCTTTAAAATAAGAAAAGGGAGGGGTATAAATCAATCTGCTTTGTAGTTGCTAAAAATCTGCTTTCTTGAGAGACAGTATCTGTGAGCTAGAATATTTCGCTCTCGTGTTGGCACTGGTTTAGAGTTGCTTCCTAGGGAGCAAGTGCTTCTTTCAAAAATAAACTGTTGTCATTAACAATCTTGTTCCAAGAATAGAATGCTGTATAGCATGCAGGAAGATTTGTCAGCATCTCCCTTTCAGATCTGTAAGTTAGCTTCCAGGAAAGGGATTCTGCATTTAATTAACTAGATGAATGACACTGATACCAAAATGGAGCATGAGTGTTGGAAGTCGGAGTGACCACATGCAGTGCCTTTTCTCTCTCTTCTTGCTTGGCTAAAAAGACTTTTAAAGGGTTTGCTTCAACAACATTTACTTGTACACTTGGTAATTGTGATACTCATGTCTTGATTAATGGATACGAAATGGATGTGAAAACAGAGGATGCAGTTCTGGCTTTGAGATATTGTAGCATTGCCATGATGAATAATGAGTAGGAAGTCATAATGGAGCAAAACGTGCTGAAGTGCACGGGTGGGGAATTGCTGTCCCCTGTGTTGCTGTATCGGTCGCAATTTGATAGGTTTTATTATGCTTCATTTACCATCCTGTTATGTCATGAGCATTTACCACTGACTGCAGGAGACTGTGATTATTGAGTGTGACTTCATGGTCTTCTGCACAGGGAGGCCAGCTGGTTCGCTGTGCTCTGAGCCAGCCAGTGGTTTACAGCCATGTGAGCAGGGCTGGAAGCCTGAAGGAGCAAATTCTGCCGAGTGCCATAGCGGATGCACTCAACTCAGCACCCTTCTCTAGCCACTGCACGCCCTCCAGTTGTTTCACCATGTGAGTAGAGCAAGGTTGTGTTTTTCTGTAGAAAGGCATACTGCAAGAGTGCAGAAACTGATGGTAGTAGCTCGCATTAATTACTATTACTTCCTAAAATCAATGTAACCTTGCCTATGTTCATGTATATTTGCATCAGCTACTTCAGCAGAGAATGAAGGTTAGAATAAAGCACTATTAAATCTCAGCAGATCAGTGCAAGTGATCATTGTGTGTATGTCAACAGATGGCATGCAGTGTCCTCAGGGCATAGGTTTTCTTCTGATAGGGTGCAAGGAAACACTGAGAGAAACAGGGAGAAACACGGACTTGCTGACGTGTGAATCGGTGGCAGATTTTGTTGACACCATAAATGGGGAAGGTGGAAGGGGAAGAAAGGAGGGTTGAGGGAATCTTTTTCATCCCATGCAGAGCTGACAATTACCGCAAACTCAGTTAACACAAACCTAGCAATTCCTCTAAGTTCAAAAAAAACCCCCCACTAAATTAATAAAACACTACATGCTATTCTTCAAATAGCCTTTCAATTGGTAAAAATTTCCTCAGAAAGACAAACCTTTTAACTTTTCTGCAATTATAACGATGAAAGTAATCCTGAGAAGAAAAGGATAAAGTTAATAATAGGTAACCACATAGAGCCAAGTATTTCTAAAGGCTAAATTGAATTTTTCTCCTCTGAGGAATTAATTTTCTGCAATTAGACATTATTTTGTACATATAATAACTTAAATGGCTGAGAAATGAATATTCCCTCTTGGGATTTGATCTGTTATAATTCAGGTAAGTATTTGTGACACAAATAGATAAGCTTTCACGTATAAAATATTTTTCCTTGTTCTCATTTATTTTTCTGATTTCAGAGGAGCTGTTAGTTTTCTGGGGTTTAGGGCAATGCCAGTTCTTTTCCCAGTAAAAGTTAACAAGGGTTGCTACCAGTCATGTGTGTATGTTGTTGCTTTACATTTCCTAAGTTGCCTGTATTTCAGTAAACCCTGTGGAACAGAGATTTCATTTATGTTTTTAAAAACTGCTTGCAGTAAAATGTTACTCTGATCATCTTATCCTACCATTTTCATGATTTTAAAGTATCTCTGGCAATATGTTGCATTTACCATCCTCTACTGTATTTTACTGTTTGGGGTGGAGCAGGTGAGTGATATGGAGGCTTGGCAGAAGTCAGACTTTCCTAGAATTAGAAAACTGATTCAGTCATTTCCAAGTGTTTAATTATAAAATGCCATTTTTAGTGAGGGCTGATGGTGAAGTATGAAATCTCTCCTCTGGAACATTATGAATCATAAATAATTTGGTGCCCCCAAATCTCTCTCTCTTTCTCAGCATCAGAGTATTAGGATCATTAGCACCCAATTACTAAATCTCTTCAAATAAGACTCAGTTGTGGGTAAAGTCACTACTTTGTGAGGAAAAAGAACGTGATCCCACAAAAACTAAAGTTAGGAAAGACTGTAATATAATGTCTCTGAGTTGATGGCTCAGGCTTGATCTCCTTTTCTCCATTCACCTGAACAAGTAGGTGTTGAATTATCTCATTTTGCTACCTGGATCCAAGATAAAAGCTGATTACTGTGCAGTAGTTGAGGTTTTTATACTATCCTGAGCTGATTTGAGTGAGATATTTATCAATTGCTTCTGTTTGCTGCTTTGTATTCTGAAGATGTCTAACTGAAATCTTGACTGGTAGGTCTTCATTTTTCTGGTGGCTGACTTCAGTCACGAGGAATATGAAATCAAGATCCCTTGACTTACCTGCCTTTTAAGAATGCCTTTAGGACTGCAAAACTATCTTGCAATTCATCTACAAGGACCTTTTAAGTTTTATCATGAATGGTCCTTTGTCCTACAGCTATTAACACCAGTTCTGGAAGAGGGGGCAAAGTGATCAAAGACATATAAATAGAAAGGGAAATAATGAAGATAGGCTTGTAGCTCATTTTGAGTTGAGAACAGACACAGGGTCTGCTGATGCTGGTAAGAAGTGAAGAACAAACTTTGTCCTAAGGATCTGAGACCCATTTTGAACAGATCCCTGGATGGCTTTAGTAGTTATTGTACATAATCTGATAAGAAGATAATTGGTTTTCCAGGCTTATTCTCTTAACTGATTTTTAATTGATACTAAATTTTCATGTACCCTTCCATTAGTTTTTGCATGTGGTTTGCATTTACAGCTTTTTATATGTAGCTGTTCATCTGAGTAATTTTTTGGCCTCCTCGTAAAGTTCAGATGAACTGGAAAAGTGTACATTTTCTCGGTTGTGCTAGTTTGGCCTTGCCATATTCTGTTTGCATACTCATAGCTCCACCTTGAATTGTATTTTTTTCTACATTGAATACGAATTGTTTCTCTTCACAAATGCTGCCCTTGTCTTTAGAAGTAGGTGCTACGCTGTCTATCTTGCTGTTGTAACTAATTTTAATAGATCACATCCTCCGTGTTAGCAACTTTGCTGCTTAATATTTAACTTTCTGCAGGTTTTCTGGTTGAAAAATAGCACCTATTACGGGTAACCGATGGTCATTTAAATCAGGTGTAATACCACCTGTCTTTGAGGCTGACATGTTTTGCAAGTAATTAATATGAGAAAAGATTGCCATTATTTTTTATTTTTCTATTAAAGCTGATAGCCAGGGTACCCAGGACTTGTGCTTTAGGAGTTATTAATGTTATCAAATGCAATATTTTCACTTTATTTTAATTGGAGCTAATAGAACCTTTTAGACCAGACTGTTAGATCTCAAATTAGACAGTGGGGTGGGAAAGTCTAGAGCAATAAACACGGGTGGTTTCAGTCTCCACAAAATTTGACTTAAAAGTGATTTAATTCATATAAAGATAGACACAGGCAAGGGTAGAGTTAAGGTCTTCCATGTATAATATTAACTTCAGTACTTAAAGGGGACTTTGAAAAAAGGTAGGGACTTTTTACATGGACAGTTAATGATAGCACAATGGGGAACAGTTTTAAACTTCGAGTGAAGATTTAGATTAGATGGTAGAAAGAAGTTCTGCACTGTGAGGGTGGTGAGGCACTGGGACAGGCTGCCCAGAGAAGCTGTGGATGTTCCACCCCTGGAGATGTTCAATACCTGATTTAGTGGGTGGTATCCCTGCTCATGGTGGACGGGGGGTTGGAGCTACGTGATCTTTAAGGTCCCTTCCAGCTTGAACCATTCCATAGTTCTATGACTGTAGAAACATTACAAGGAAAAGAGCTGCATTTGTGTAAATGTCTGTGCAAATACAGTAATACCCAGGTGACTTGTACCTTCTTGTTATGTGTGATGCAGTCAGTATGCATTTTAAGTATTCCTTACATGTTGAGCTTTATATAATAACAGCTATTTCAAAGAGGTGTTGTATATGGCTAGTGAAGTTAAAACATGATGTCTTTGGAGGCAGAAAGTGCCCTGGCTTGGTATTTAATTAGTGTGGTGCAAAGTATTGTAGTTCTGAGACTGCAGAAAGTACTGGTTTCCCTGGAAGCATCAAAAAGCATTGATTTATAGACAATACTGTATTGTCTGTGTAGTGCTGGTTCAGCAGCATCTCTTTGCACACATTTGGCAAATATTTAAAGGCCACATTTTGTGTAATTGGTTCAGCCTTTGAAAATTATTAACTTCTTTGTGTTAAAGGATGTACAGAGCAGTGCAAGATTTTATCTTGACAATCCCATGCTTTTGTCTTCTACTGGCAATGATGTATTTGTGGATTATTTTTTTTAGCTCCTCAAAGGGCAGTATACAAAATGCTTTGTAATCACTTCAGTACTGATGAGGTATGGGAAACCATTTAATTTCTGTGACTTTGTAAAGCTGGATTATACAGGAGCTGTGGCAGACAATGTTTTGTTAGCCAGGGAAAATGAAACTTTTCTTATCAAGTTACTTAAAAGTATGTGTTTCTGTTAAGCTTTAACCTTTTTTGTTGTGAACTCTCTGCAGAGGTGATGCATACTTTCTGGACTGTGCAGCAAATCTGCAAATAAGACTGTGCAAAGCACAAGATAAATGTTATTGGCAGCCATTCTCTCTATTATAATTTTGTAATCTTTGTGCTAATGAGCAATTTTGTTAGCATGTCAGTTATTTACGTTAATGGAAAAGTTGCATAGGCATTGTTAATACCTAATTGCAGCCAAAGATGTATGACTTGTAAATAGTAAATTCTTTTAAGTGTTTAAGTAGTCCTGATTTGGCTCCTATCTAATTTCTCTGGGAAATGCATGCTGTATGTGTCCTTCAGCTGAGGAAATTAGCTCCCTACTTGTGCTTAGTAACAGTACTACTAATCAGTTCATAAGGAAAACGTATTTATGTGTGGAATCAAAATCTGGAAGTTTTCAGAAGACAACCCAACAATATTTAGAAAACTCCTCACGACCATATAACACAGCTCTGCACTTTTGAGATGATCAACAGGATTTAAAAGGACATTTGTTAAAAATATTAGTTATGTGTAATAATTCCTTTGATAGTTTCAGTTACCAAAAACCTTATGTATTATTAAATAATTACTTTATCTCTCTTTCTTTCTATTCTAGGCTTAAAAGAAGCATAAGTGATGGGACTACAACTCTGACGTTTTGGAACGCGAGTGATGTTAAAGCAATTTGAATGTATTGGAACATGACTACTTCTTAAAATGCGGAAGTTGAAGGAAATTATTACTTATCAAAACCTACTGAGTATCTGAATTTTCTGGAAATCCTGCATTTAACTGTGTCCTTAAATATCCATGATTAAGATCTCATGCAACCACTGTATATTTTGGAGACTACTCTCCAAAAGAGAACTGTGCATTTAAAAAGCAGAAATGACTGTGTTTTCTCTTGGAACTTACTAAGGTTGAACATAGTGAAAGACCATGACCAGCTTGAAGCGGTCCCAGACCGAAAGGGCTGTTGCCACTGGGGTATCAGTTGGAACAGATGGCACCTCAAAAGTCCACTCGGATGATTTCTATATGAGGCGCTTTAGGTCACAGAATGGCAGCTTAGGATCTGCAGTCATGGCGCCGGTTGGACCTCCGCGCAATGAGAGCTCCCATCATGTTACCTCTACTCCCGGAGTCCCCAAAATGGGGGTCAGGGCAAGGATTGCTGATTGGCCCCCAAGGAAGGAGAACATCAAGGAAACAAGCAGATCTAGTCAAGATATTGAAACATCAAGTTGCCTTGACAGTATGTCTTCTAAAAGCAGTCCTGGGAGTCAGGGAAGTTCTGTTAACCTCAATGCTAATGATTCTGTCATGTTAAAGAGCATCCAGAGCACGCTTAAAAACAAGACCAGACAATCTGAGAATCTAGATTCCAGGTTTCTTACACCTGATGGCTATCCCAGTTCCCCAAGGAAAGCTCTTCGCAGAATACGACAGCGCAGCAACAGCGACATTACCATAAGTGAGCTTGATGTGGATAGTTTTGATGAATGTATTTCACCCACATTTAAATCTGGACCATCTCTGCACAGGGAGTATGGCAGCACATCTTCCATAGACAAGCAGGGAACTTCAGGGGAAAGTTTTTTTGACTTACTGAAGGGCTATAAAGACGAAAAATCTGATCAGAGAAGCCCAGCCACTGCTAAGCTTGGTGAGCTCCTGATTGCTAGTGGAAGCAAAGGTTCAGGATTCTCTCTAGATGTGATAGATGGACCTATTACTCAAAGGGAAAACCTGAGACTCTTTAAGGAAAGGGAGAAGCCACTCAAGAGACGCTCAAAATCAGAGACAGGAGATTCATCTATTTTTCGTAAGCTGCGCAATGCCAAAGGTGAAGGGGAACTTGGGAAGTCTTCAGATCTTGAAGATAACAGGTCAGAAGATAGCATCAAGCCTTGGACTTGTCCGAAGTGTTTTGCTCATTATGATGTACAGAGTATTTTATTTGATTTAAATGAAGCGGCAATCAACAGGCATAATGTTATTAAAAGAAGGAACACGACGACAGGTGCATCTGCTGCTGCTGTAGCATCACTTGTCTCTGGACCCTTGTCCCATTCTGCAAGTTTCAATTCTCCGATGGGCAGCACTGAAGACCTGAATTCAAAAGGAAGTCTCAATATGGACCAGGGGGATGATAAAAGCAATGAACTAGTGATGAGTTGTCCTTATTTTCGTAATGAGATTGGTGGGGAAGGGGAGAGGAAGATCAGCCTTTCCAAATCTAATTCAGGTTCCTTCAGTGGGTGTGAAAGTGCCTCATTTGAGTCGACTCTGAGTTCTCATTGCACAAATGCCGGAGTTGCAGTTCTGGAAGTTCCCAAGGAGAATCTGATTTTACATCTAGACAGAGTGAAAAGATACATAGTTGAACACGTAGACCTTGGTGCATATTATTATCGAAAATTCTTCTACCAGAAAGGTAGGTAAATTTTATTTCTCCTAAAACAAACATGCAAAATTCAGTTGATGTTTAATAGTATTTGCAAGAATTATCTATGTCTTTAATCATCAGCGCTTAAGCACGGTATGTTTATGCATGTTACGTGCTATATCAAATTGTCTTTCGCAGTGTTGGAGTATAAGAATGTTGAGTATTTTATTACTGATATATATCACAGCAATGGTTACAAATTATAAATGTCTTGAAACACAGCTTTGTTATTCATGGGAGGGGGCAGGGGTTGACACTTGAAAGATTAAAGACAGAAAATAAAATTGTAAAACAGAAAAACTTCCTTCCTTTCATAGCAAGACTTGATGTACTGAGGATTTAGTGGAATGTGCATCTTGGAAAGTTAGCATTTACAACAATCTTTGGACATCTTAATATTTTAATCCATTTAAAAATGGGGGGGGAGTATTTTTAAAAGTAAATAATCAGTATAAACAAAGATAAAAATCTGTCTTTCTCCCTCACTATTTTCATTATAGCCATCATTCTAGAAAGAAAATTTTTATCTGTCAGATTTTGTAGACTCAAACTGTCACTATATAGATATCAGCATATACACGCACATACCCATGTTGCAATGACAACAACGTATTTGAGAAGCCAGAGTAAAGGTTTTTTTATCACTTGGTTCTGCTGTGAAACCAAGGATTATAATTTCCCTTGGAGGCACATGGGAGGGATTAAAAACCCCAAAACAACAGATCAAAGTTTTTTGACCTGTAGAAAAGAGCAAAGCCCTTAACCATTAACCAAATACCAAATCATTAACCAAATACCCCTCTCACCAAAGTGATGGCGGCACCATAAGGTGAAGATCTCGCTGTCTGGTCTTCCTGATTCTGGAAGTGATCAAAAAGGAGTGCAGACTAAAGTTCTTTAAAGTTTGAGTTCTGTCTGCAGGTCTGTGTGCCTTGCCGTGGTATCTCCTGATGGATAGAACTGCTCCGACTGACCTGAAGAGTGCTTGTTCCTTACCTACCAATGACTGGGACTAGTTTACTTCTCTTTAGTGAACACAGCTCAGAAAAACTTCTTTCCTGCAGATAAAAACAATAGGTGTGCCTGGTTAGAATTAAGTCAGTTAAAACCCTATAACTTCTTAACTGTGTGTTATAATAATCTCATCTGCCATTTTTCTCTTGCCTTCAAGATGTGTGTCTCTCACCTCTTTATCCCTGCATTGTCCCTTGGTCGGGTGGCTCTTGTTACTCTTTCCACAGTGTCCTCTTTCTGAAGTTTTTCTAAGGCTGAGCAGTAGCGTTTGCTGCATGTTTTTTTGACAGTGCTGATCCACATCCTTTGGAGACAAAGAAGTTAGGAAAAATATGGGTTTCCTGGGAGCAGTAAGCCAGATGTGTGATATAGGATGAAGTATATTTGGAGGGGAAGACCCTGCGATTAGAGACCTTTGTCTGTGATTACCTTCCTATATGTCTACCTTATCACTCTGAGTTTTGCAATTAGCAACTAAAGGTGCAGTTTCGTGCTACAGCTGACCTGATTTACCAGCATTTCATCAGTAAAAGGGGAAGATTTTATTTGTCTCCCTTGTACAATTTCTCTTGTTTTCTGAAAACATGATAAGCCAGTTGAGTTTACTAACCAGCAGAAATCTTGCCATCACAATAAATTTGGGGTTTATTGCATAACTGTTTCTCTCCAGTTTTGGTGAGGCATATTGTCTTTCCTTGAAGTCAGAGAAGTACCAAAACCCTACTGCCAGGTGAGCAATGAGAGTGAACAGCAGAAGAGGAAGGAGGTGTGAGTGGAAGGAATTTCAGCCTTTAGGCAACAGCAATTTATCAGTTTCCCTTCTCCTTAAGGGAAACCACACCCTTTTGCTACTACAATTACAGTCACCATTGCATTTCCATTTCTTGTAGTTGTAATTAGGATGAGTTAGATAAAATCTACATAATCTAGTCCTAAGGGCATTGGTGAGGGGCAACCAGATATAAAAACGTGTATGGAGTGGGTTTGAGGAAGAGAAGAAGCTGTGATTTTTTTCTTAAGCCATAAAACTGGGGAGCTTGCAGAATGAATGCAGATGTGGGGAAGGGGAGGAGAAAGAAAGAAGAGGAAGGTAAAGAATGAAGAACCTTGTAGTAAATGTGAATAGAAGAGAGAACTGAGGACAGGCGTGGGAGAGCAAGAAAGATAACTGCCCTTTGCAGACTGAAGGGAAGGAGTATAAAAGACATTCCCTATTAGCAGAGAAGTGTAAAATTCCATACTGCTTCACACATTTTTTCAAAGCAATAGGAGCTAGTTAAAAAGCTTAATCAAATGATACAGAATAGTGTGTGTATTTTAATGCTGTTTCAAACGTCCCTCTTATCAGCCTTCCTAAATGTGTTTTTAAGAGGTAAAATAATTTCTCCTGAGAAAATTCTCTATCTTAATTGCAGGCTAGAGTGATTATAGGATATAGAAATTTTACCATTTGTGCACCTAATGCAGAAAACTAATTGTAATGTTTGGAACCTTGTAGTGTGTATTACCACTGTATCTTTTTTTCTTTAAATTTTGCTATTGTAAAAGCAAAGCCACATTACTATTTTTAAGCCACTAAGCAGTTTACTGTGGAGATGGCCAAGCTATCTCAACTTTTGGATCTAGAGTTCCTCTAGCCTTCTCAAAGACTGTGTTGCTTCTGCATGGACCATGTCTGCCATAAGCTGGTAAGCTGTAAACATCCTGGAAAAAAAAGCAAGCTACTTAATGGAGGAAGAAGAAAAAACTTGGGTGCTAGTAAGATAGTTTGGAATTTTGAACAACAGAACATCACTGGCATTTACAGGGCATTATCAGTGAACTAGGCTAAAGATTTAATTAGGCTTATGTGGATGATCTAGTTATTACTAGTTTCCCCACTCACAGCTATTTCAGTCATTCAATCCTTAATGCCAATACTTACACAAGATTTCAGAAGATACTAAAAGAATGTTGAATCTTAATTATTTCTGTGGAGAGTGTTGACTTCTCATGACTTGCAGAGGAATTTGGTAGAAAGCAAGTCTTACAGTGCTGTGAGCATGTTTCTTTTATGTCCTGCTTGCTTTGAAATCTTAAATGGAAAACGCTGAGGAAAGGGTAATAAAATACCAGACACTGGGAAATAGAATATTCGAGCCCTCAGGGGCTTAAAGGGCTAGATAGCTGTGTGAAGACAAAGGTGTAATTCCAGGGCACAAGTAAGTTCATAAGGAGAAAGCACCCTACATGAAAAGCATTTAATGTGTTAGAGGAAAGTTTTGCAAGAATCAGTAAGTATAATTGTTAAAAGAAATACGGTAAAAAATGATTTTAACACCACAAGTGATTATTAATTGGAAAAATGACTGCCATTCACTTTGGATGGAATATGTTCAGTATCTATTTTTACTATCTTTAAGGATGCAGTTCTTGATGATGTTAATATGTTTTACATTTTCTCTTTATAGCAGAATAGCTTATATTATACTGCTCCTAAAATTCTTATTTTAAAGTTCTGATTATTTTAAGAATAACAAGTAATCTGTATGTAGTAATTGAGGCAGTATGGTTACATTTCTTTTCAAGGTAGTTATATCTTTTTTCATTCCATTGAATTTCCCATTTCTTTGAATTGCTGAATTTTCAGATAGCTCTAACTTTGAATTTTTTTGCTAGTATTCTTTCATATGTGAAGCATATGGAAAATTATATGGGTCTTATTTTTCTTGTACACTGCTTGACTTTAAATTCAGTTGTCACTTAATATATGTGCAGTTTTGCTTGTGTGTTGCTGCATTAATGGTGATGTACCTCTGTCATGAGTCAAGATAGTTTGTAAACATGCTCAGAAGGCTCAACAGAAGACCCTTCAACAACAATCTCTAAAATTGTTGAGCTTTAATTTTTGTAAATGTGCTTTTCTAGTATTTTTTCAGTAAAGCTTGGCTTTACATGTTGTAGTTAAATGAATATAAAAATATATTTCAAAATAGTCTGCAGTTCAATTAATAAGCAATTTTGCCAGCCCTGTGTTCTCTCTGCTGCCTTCCCTACTAGGCTAGTTTTCAATTCAACTTTTAGTACTTTAAATTTGCTTCTAGGGTTGTTGAACACTTAATTGTTAAATATTTATGTTTCTCATTTTGTTTCCTGTTCTTTATTCTTCTGTGGTACTATGCTGTGCTATTTTTACTATGAACAAGTCTTCTTTCTCAGCTTCATCAATTTTTCCTCTTCTAGAACTGAATTACTTTTATGGAAAAAGCAAAAAACAGTTAAAAATAAATAATTTATATCCTTTGCTAAGTACAGTTGTTTGCCATTTCTATTTTAATGTAGGGTGTTGAGCTTCCCACTTTGGTGCATTTGGCTTCCTTCTTTTTATTTTTGAGAGAAGGGAAATTGGTTGTACTTACTGAGCTCAATGTGAATGAAACAGATGTCAATATAAGATGTAAGAGGTGTTTCCTGTTTTAGGCCAATGTAAGCAGAATTCAACCATGTTGAATTTCAACCTCCTTGTATAAGCGGAGCTCATGATAGAACTGAAGCACAAGAACGACATCCTGGTACCACTTAAACTGCCAGCTCCACAGAGTCAACAAGAGCATGTCTGCATTCCCAGTATAACAGTCAAGTGTGAAAATACAGAAAATACAGTGTAAGAAGTAAGGCAGACCTTTTGTTTTTCTTTTCTCCTATGCAAGAACACTGGAACTATTTTGGGGCAGATGAGAACCTGGGTCCAGTAGCTGTAAGTATAAGAAGAGAGAAGCCAGAGGAAATCAAGGAAAATGGACCTCAGTACAACTACCGGATCATATTCAGAACCAGTGAGGTAAGCAGTTCAGGAGTGTTAGTAGTTTCAGAAGCTAGAAGCAAGCAGGCAAAACCAGGTGGCATGTGTGGGGTTCGTGTGCTTTTCAGCGTTGATAATAGATTTCTGTATAATCTGGGAACGTCCTGACAATATTACACCACATATTTATCTGGCACAGAATGTATGTAACTTAGTTATTCCATAACATCCCATACAGAGGAAAATGTAAAGATCTTTTTGGTTAAAGATTGAGAAACTTACAGGAGCTATATTAGCTAGAAGGAAGCAAAGAGGAGGGAAATTACTTTCTCCGCTTTTATATGTGACCGTGAGTAGACCTGAGAAACACTTTTTTTTTTTTTCCAGTGCTCTGTTAGAAATACTATACTAATACTAGTTTTTCCAGTTAGTAGTTTCCTGTAAAACTTAAATCTGTTGAATCATTTGAAATAGTCTGATTATTGTTAGCTATCGGTGAGTGACATTTTGTGTATGTCTGTTTCACACCAACAGAAATTACTTAATGTCCTTAATCTCTACTGAGAATTGGAAAAACAGTATGTTTTGTTCCACTGCTCTTGCTGATCAATCTCAGTGAATAATTCAATATATATGCTGGTTTTGTTTTGTATCCTTAGCTCATGACATTAAGAGGCTCTGTGCTAGAAGATGCTATTCCTTCCACTGCAAAGCATTGCACAGCCAGGGGACTTCCCCTAAAAGAAGTGCTGGAGTATGTGGTTCCAGAGCTGAATATCCATTGTCTAAGGCTGGCCTTCAACACTCCAAAAGTCACAGAACAGCTTATGAAGCTTGATGAACAAGGGGTAAGTGCAGAGTTACAGAATTACGTAAATGGTCTTAATCTGTCAGATTACTACCATGAGTTGCAAAATTATCTTTTACCTTTAAGTGATTAGAGTCAGTCTGTTGAAATGCCTCATTTAAAGTAAAACTTGTCATCTGTAAGGAGAGTTGGGTTGCACGTTGTTACCCTGAGTTTTGCAGAATATTTGGTATATATGAAATCAAGTTCATTTCTCTATGTAGTGTAAAGTTTTAGATTAATGTTATGGCAGTTGTTCATTTTAATTTACTTCAAAAGAGCCTCTGTTACTGTTTTTCAAAGACTGTGAGGGGGAGAGAGTTTTGTTCTGTTTCTGTTATTGCTATTATAACAAGAAGAAAAGTCTTCCATGTTACTAAATGTTTCACTGTAGTACTGTATTGGCTCAGCCATGATCAGGGTACTGCCTGTCTCTTTTTGTTTTGTTGGGGGTTTTTTTCTTCTCCTGAAACAAATTACATGGCAAAATATTCTAAGCCTCTTTTTCACACAAATGGTTTTTAATTAGATGATAGTCTCCTGGTCTTGTAAAGATGGAACTGAGGCTCATTAGCCATACAGCTTAGACATAGCAAAATGAAAATCCATGAATAAAGTGAATTTTATGATTAGAAACTTTAGTAGTGACATTTAACAGCTCTGAGCGTACCTGTCTTCCCTGGCAACCTCTCTTCCCACGCGGCTCTAGTGGATGGACAGCAGGATGGGAACAGGGTCCTTCCCACTGTAAGAGAAAATCGGGGTCATGCCCACCCGATGAAGATGAGTGTACACAAGTCTGTAGGACCCAATGAGATGCTTCCCAGAGTCCTCAGGGAATTGGCTGATGTAGTTGTCAAACCACTCTCTATGATATTTGAAAAGTGATGGCAGTGAGATGAAGTCCCAGGTGACTAGAAAAGAGAAAACATCGTACACATTTTTAGAAAGGGTGGAAGGGAGGACCCTGGGAACTGCCAACCTTTCAGCCTCACCCCTGTGCCTGGGAAGATCATGGAACAGATCCTCCTAGAAGTTATGCTAAAGCACATGGAACTAATTTGAGATAGCCAGCACGGCTTCACCAAGGGCA
The DNA here is from genome assembly GCA_036023395.1 of Myiotriccus ornatus. Classification (NCBI taxonomy): domain Eukaryota; kingdom Metazoa; phylum Chordata; class Aves; order Passeriformes; family Tyrannidae; genus Myiotriccus; species Myiotriccus ornatus. Next base: position 28,180,415 of record JAYRBT010000177.1, on the reverse strand, counting down.
AGACTTGCCTGACCAACCTAGTGGCCTTCTATGATGGAGTGACTACATCAGTGGACAAGGGAAGAGCTGCAGATGTCATTTATCCGGACTTCTGTAAAACCTTTGACGTGGTCCCCCACAACATCCTTCTCTCTAAATCGGAGAGAGATGATGAGTGCACTGTTCGGTGGAAAAGGAGTTGGTTGGATGGTTGCATCTAGAGGACAGTGGTCAATGGCTCAGAGTCCCAATGGACATCAGTGACCAGTGGTGTTGCTCAAGGGTCTGTACTGGGTCCAGTGTTTTAGTGACACAGACAAAGGGATCAGGTGCACCCTCAGCAGATCTGCAGACAACACCAAGATGAATGGTGTGGTTGACACACCTAAGAACAGGATGGCATTGAGAAATGGGCTCATGGGAATCTCATGAGGTTTAATATGACCAAGTTCAAGGTGCTGCACCTGTGTGGAGCAGCCCCCAGTATCAGTACAGGCTGGGAGATGAACAGATGGAGAGCAGCCGTGTCAAAAAGGACTTGGGAGTGCTGGTGGATGAGAGGCTGGACATGAGCTGACAATGTGCACTTGTAGTCCAGAAAGCCAGTCATGTCCTGGGCTGCATCGAAAGCAGAGTGGCCAGCAGATAGAGGGAGGGGATTCTTCCCCTTTGCTCTGGTGAGACCCCACCTGGAGTATTGCATCCAGCTCTGGGGTCCCCAGTAAAGGAAGGACATTGACCTGTTGGAGCATGTCCAGAGAAGGGCCACGAAGATGATTACAGGGATGGAGCACCTCTCTGATGAGGAAAGGATGAGAGAATTGGATTTGTTCAGTCTGGAAAAGAGAAGGCTTTGGGATGACCTAATTGTGGCCACCCAGTATCTGAAGGAAGCCTACAAGAAACATGGAAAGGGACTTTTTCAGAAGAGCGTGTAATGACAGGAGAAGGGGGAATGACTTAAAACTGAGAGTAAGTTTAGATTAGATATTAGGAGGAAGTTACTTGCTGTGAGGGTGGTGAGACAGTGGACTAGGTTTCCCAGAGAAGTTGTGGATGCCCTATCCTTGGAAGTGAACGTTCAAGGTTAGGCAGGATGGAGCTCTGAGCAACTCGGTCTAGTGGTGTCCCTGCCCATGGTAGGAGGGTTGGAGCTATATGATCTTGAAGAACCTCTTCCAACCCATGATTCTATGATATCTAACAAAGTGTGAGGTTAAATAATCCTTATTTCATATCCTATATGTCATTAAGCTCACAGTTTGATATATAGTATGGTTTTCTGTTAATACTTAAACTTTTGAAAAATCATTAGGACATGTGATAGTTAAATTTTTGTTATCTGCATCAAACTATTTTTTGGTTTTGTGGTAATGAAACAGTTTGACACTTCTAACAGAAAAAGATAAGGAGACTGTACTAATTAGAAGCTGCATTTTTTTATCAATTCTAAGCTAACAAAAAAAATGGGTAACAGCTGCTCTACTAATTAGGTACACAGAATGTTGCTCTCTTCATCTTGCTGAGTGTCACACTGTTTCATTACAGCATGAACAGGTGGCCATTTGATATAGCAAATAAGATGTTTTGTGAATTTAAGAGTTAAGTCTACAAAGTCACCTTAGCCTGATTTAGCCATTAAATTTCACCCAGTAATCCTTCACTGAGCCAAATTTGCATGCACGAGTTTTGCTTATAATGAGATGTTGTTTTTATATTTGAATGAGGTCTTAAAGCAATTGGTTGTTTTCGTATTTAAAAATTTGCGGTTCTGTATTTAAATTTATCTGCTTTTAGCTTCAAGACTTCTGATCTTTTTCTCTGCTACATGTTAAAAGTCATTTTGGTGTGAGATTTTTTTCTCAGCAAAGGTTTTTGTATGCAGTGATTAAATCATCTGTTGGTCTTGTTTATGATAAACTAAACAGATTGCACTTTTCAAGTCTTTCACTGCAACATATTTTCTCTGAATTTCATATCACTTTTACGGCTGAGCTCTCTCTCTTCTACTCTTTCAATATCTGCATATGTCATTCAGTGTCAGAATGGGAATATTCTTCTTGCCCTAATTTTGTAGTGGTGTTGTACATGAAGTTACATGTTCTTTACTTGGATTGCTAGAGTCATGATAGCATCTGCATTCTGTACATACGGTCCACATGGCTTGTTACCTTGATATTCTTTTATTGGATTTACTGAAACGCATTTATTTGAATGGTTCTGTGTTACAAAGCAATCCAGTCACTTTTAGGACTGTGCTAGCTTCTTTTTTAATAACCATCTACTAATCTTCACCTTGAATAAAGAGCTCATGGTAAGTTACTGTAGGCTTGCTTTCAAATCTGATTTACAGATTTGAATATCGTGGCAATTACTGATTTATTCCAGTAGAAGTTAATCTACATGGCAATTCTGCATTCACAGAAATACTGTGAAAAATGTCAGTTGGTTCTTAATATAATTCCCTGTTCATAATATAAACTTGCTGACTGGTTAAATCCAAGATATATTTTCTGCTGCCTTGCACTGGGTGCTAGATAAATACTTGAAGTCCACTTTTCCTACATATATAAATATATAAATACGTTCAGACTATTCAAGTGAAGCTGCTACTTAGTTTTACCACAAGAGAATGCATTCTTCAACTTCTGTTTTTAGCTTTCTCTTGGAGTTAATATACTTCTAAGGACCCTACATTTATCAGAAGGAGGTGTAATAATGGGGACTGCATCTCTTTATTTCTCCAGCTGTGTTTTTTTTGATTCAAAAATAGCAACTTGTGTTGTTCTTAGACAACTGTTTTTTTCAAAAATTAGCAAATCTAAGAACACAGCTAGAGGGCATATTCTTTGCTCTTTGCATAGTCCTTGTTTAGTTTCCTAGGCTGACATTTTCCAAGTGGTAAAGGACAGTTGTTTGCTTGCTCATGGATGCTGCAGATCCTGTTTATGTTTATGTCCTTGAAAATAACTTCCTTCACCTGAAATTGAAGTTTAAATAGTGTAAGTGTGGTTGATGAGGGTGGCTTTCTTTGTCCTAACTTGTTTAAGTAAAACGACTAGGAATTATTGTATCGAGCAGTGCAGATAAGGTATTGTGGTCCCATGAAATGCTTGTATCCATCCTATTTCCTTGAGACTGGAGAGAAAGCGTATCTGGAGTAGGAGACGCCTGAGTGGTCCAAGGTAGGGCCTGCTACTGATAACAGTTGCTCTGGCAGGAGCAGCAGCAGTCCCACCTTCTCACCACCCTTCCTCGCTCCCCACTTCCCACATGTCAGCAGTAGCTGGACCAGGTTCTCTGAGAGGGCACATGTGGCCCTGTGGGCAAAGGCACGAAGTCTGGCTTTTCTGAGGCAGTAAGAATGCAGAGAGTGGGATCATGTGGTTCACCAGCTAAGCAGAGATCATAGAAATGTACCTGTAAACTTCATCTATCTTCCTTGATTCCTGAGAAGAGTTACATCTTAATCAAGCATAGAATCATGCAGAATGTTTTACAAAAAAACCCTCCATGTACCATCCATCTGTATCTGATTTGTTGTGAGCATTGTGTGCACTGATGATTGGCTTGATTTATTTTTGTATTTTTTTAGTGAACCAAGAGTTGAAATAAATAATCATCATTATAAATTATAACGTTAATTTGCATGTGCTTGGTATTTGTTTTACCAATACATATCTTTGCTTCAAGTTTTAATACTTTCAATACTTAAAGGGGGCTACAAGAGAGACTTCTTACAACGGCAGCTAGTGACAGGACAAGGGGGAATGGCTTTTAACTGACAGAGGGTAGGTTTAGACTAGACATTAGGAAGAAATTCATTACTGTGAGGGTGGTGAGGCACTGGAAAGGTTGTCCAGAGAAGTTGGGGATGTTCCATCCGTGGAAGTGTTCAGGGCCAGGTTGGATGGGGGCTTGGAGCAACCTGGTCTAGTGGAAGGTGTCCCTGCCCTCTTAAGGGAGTTTGGAACTTGATGGTCTTTAAGGTCCCTTCCAACCCAAACCATTCTATGATTTTATGCTGTACTTGCATTTTGTCATAACAAATCTGAACATCTTTAGAAGATGCAACTCAGGTAGTCAGTGTGTCAGATGATAAAATAAGGGACATTCTTTAGTGGAGAAAATGAAACAGCTTAGAACTATGACTCATTACATATATTCCTGTCATAATTCATCTTTGGTAGTAAAGGAGAATACAGTAAAGTTGCAGTTGTCAGGGTTTTTAAATTTTAAAATTCACTTTAATTAGAGACAGAGTAGGCTCACTTCTGAGGGCCTTCAAATTATCCCACCATAGAATTAGTGAATTTCAGTATAATGATGGGTCCACATTGTTCTAACAAGTTCAAAATCCTTTGTCTCATAGCTTGGGATAGAATCTTCTCAGAGCAAATCACGGTATATTCAGATGACTTTGCTTCCAGTTCTCTTGCAAATAACTGTTTTCACTACCCACTACGCTGTAACCCAAACTTGTAAATCTCATGCCAGTTTTGATAGGTGTTCTTATGATTTTGCTCTGACTTGTCTGTTTGGTGTTTATTTGAAATAGAGCTTCTGCAAAAATTCATGTGTGGGAGGAAAGATTATTTACCCAGCAGCAAGGATGCATTTCTACTGGATGAATTACATGCATAATCTCCAAGGCTCTCCCTTGCGCTCTCTCAATCAGAGTTCCTGCCTGTGAAATTGGTTTTGGAGACAGCAGTAAATGGTTCTGGATGCTGCTTTCTTCCTTTCTGTAACTTCTGTTTTTGTAGTCCAGATTTACATGACATCAGTTTGCTCCTTTTTTTTGTGTGTATCAATTTGTAATTGGTGGGAACAGTTTGCTTTGAAGAATCACAGTTATGGTTGGGTAAAAAATGACTTTATTCACATCTTCAGCTTCTGCTGTATTAGGAACATCAAATAACAAATTAGAGAGAAAATGGAACTGCAAAGCACAAATATATTTGAAGATCTATGCTAGTAAATACTGGCTTTAAAGACATTCACTATTTGCGAGCTGCAGTGTTGTCCTCCTGAAAATAAGCAACATTAATGTTTGTTTCACTTTAGAAAGCGTTTTGACATCTTTAGGTTAAATATGCCATCATCAAGGCAATTACAGTGGAAAACAATGAGAGTATTTGGAACTAGACTAACTTTTGAAACTAGACTGATAATTTGGTATTTTTTCTTATTGTGAATTATGGGTTTATTAAAAGGTGGGAAGTGAATTCAATACGTAAGTTGCTGCATCAGTTGGTATACACATAAGATTTCAATCTTTTTCCCTTTTGCAGTTAAGTTACCAGCTTAAGGTGGGTATCATGTACTGCAAAGCTGGGCAAAGCACAGAAGAGGAAATGTATAATAATGAATCGGCAGGTCCAGCCTTCGAGGAGTTTCTTCAGCTCTTGGGAGAACGAGTTCGACTCAAGGGATTTGACAAGTATCGTGCTCAGCTGGATACAAAGAGTAAGGCTTTTTCATTATTCTCCCCCCCTGCCTTAAGTCAACAAAATGCATCATATGGTTGCTAACTGCCTCTTTGCAGAGTTCTTAAACGTAACGTCTTTGCTATAGGAAGACAGGTGCTCAATATTATAAGTGAAAGCAGAGCACACATGTAATTTGACCCATATCCATATGGTCTCTCAATTCTGATATTCATTGAATTTGTGTACTAATTTGGTGTGAAATTACCACTAATGCCGAAACAAGAAACCAGTAACTGTGGAACCATTATTGGTATTGCAAATCAGTGTGTTGTGTAATGACTAATTAATACAGTTGATATGTCGTATTTTCTTTTAATGATACGCTTACTGACGGTCACCAAATCGTTTTGAGAACCCATCTATGTCACTCCACCTTGACGAGTTGATCTGCTGCTTTTCTGATGTCTGTTGCATGCAGTTTTTCTTCTAGGCAGTTTTGTCTTAGTCACACTGTCAAATGTATTCCTCCCCCTGTGAATTTTTTTTTTTTAGTTACAGGAATTGATGTGGATTTGACAGTTAAATTATCAGCTTTAACTTTAGAACTTATTGCAACAAAAATACAGTGGTAAGATGATCTTGGGTGACCATATCTATAAAAGAACTCACTTTTGCTTTTGGAATCAAACATGAAATACCTATTTATCAGCTAGCACATGCTATATTCAATTTGTAGATCTATTTAAATTACTCAGGGGTAAATTTTGGTCTCTATGCCTTTTCTTTGAGTATTAGAACTAAACAGTTCCTATGGAAATCTTTTGCTGTTTTGCTCACTTGTGGCAAAGGAAATTAAATAAGGAGTTGATTCATGAAAGCTGAAAAGCATTCATCAACTTCAGTGCAGCAAAAGCTGTGGTCTTGTCATGGGTTTCCTACCACACATACCGTATCTTGCTGTGCTTTAGTGCTCCACCATTCTACCCTGTGTCCTTAATTCCTACAGGAATAATGTTGCCATCTCCTCAGGCTGTTCTTGGCCAGTCTGATCATCAGTCATCAGAGAGTTATAAAATCTGTGGTTTTCAACCTGAATTAATACCTATTTCACATACATTTAACATTGAGCCTGCTTTCTTTTACTTGCAATATTTATGTTCCCTCTTTTGTAGTTACTCTCTTGAGTGCATTTCATAGAATCATAGAATGCTTTGAGTTGAAAGGAAAATACCATCTTGTTTCAACCACCCTGCCATGGGCAGGGACACCTTCCATTAGACCAGAGCCCCATCCAACCTGGCCTTGAACAGTTTCAGAGGTAGGGCATCCCTAGCTTCTCTGGGTAACCTATTCCAGTGTCTCACCACCCACACAGTAAAGAATATCTTCCCCATATCTAATCTAAACATGCCCTCCTTAAAGTAAAATCCTCTCTTCCGTTTCTTCTGGTTTAGTCAAGACACACAAGAAAACTAGCCCTTATTTTGGTGTCTGTACACACATACTGGTTTCTAGTATATGTAAATGCTGTATGATTAAGAGTTGATTCATCTGCTCAGATACACCCATGAAAGCAGTAACTGTCTTTAAAGTACTTATTTTGCATTTTCTTCCAAGCAGCAAAATTTTCCAGAAGTTTTCTGAGTTCTTTCTTGTTGCTTCCAACTCAAGGAAAGGATTTTGTGAGGTTTTGAGTTCAGGTACTACAGTCTAGGCCCTGCTGAATGGAAACATGAACTTTTAGTTGACTGAATTTCTTCCAGTTTTGAGAGTTGTCTTCTTGTAATGAAGGTTTCTCCTCTATGTTGAGAGCTGGCAGGTCACATTGCTCAGGTTTTCACACTGCTCAGTAGACCTACGCAGTTCCATTCTGTATCTAAAAATACAAAAAGGCTTATATGAACACTTCACTGTGATTGGAGAGGAAGGGTAATCCTCTTGAGTGGAAAATGGTGCTTTCATGAAGGGTTTCCTACGTTTTGTTTCAGTCAAGGTTTACAAGCTCACATGCATGGGGCCTCATCAGCTAGAACTGCTTAGGAACTCTTTAAATTGTCCACAGTCTTGTGAGTTATGTTGTCTGCAGGCTTACTGAGAAAACACAGGACTACACAGCATGCGGGAGATCCTAATGAGTAGGTTTAGACACCAGTAAATGTGAACAGTGGCAGCAAACTTTGGTAACTGATCTTGATGGTGCTGTGTTTTCTTTCTGCCAATGTGCAAAACACAGACTGGATGTGGTGAAAGAGAAGGTGCTTTGGGAACACAACCCCAAAAAGGCCACCTTATGGCAGGCAAAATGCTAAAGACTAGAGATGGTCAAAAGAGCTACATCGCAGATGTGGAGAATATGTGAACAGCAGAATACAACCAGGCTATGCATCTTTGATAGCTACCCTGAGTAATCAGTCTTTTTGCCTTGGCCCAAACACGGAAAGACCTGCAAAGAAGGAGGTTGTGGTTTTTACTGTGATTTAGGTTTATAGGTTTTGTAGAAACAGCTAGGTTTACAGCTAGGAAATGAGCTCCAGCCCTGTTCTCTTCTGCTGCTAGAGATCACAGTCTTAGAATAGGTTTTGCAGTCTCATTACTCAGGAAATTTTCCTGCTTAAGAATTCTGTTCAGTGTCAGCACAATTGATTGCAAAGATGTGCTTAAAACAAGTGTCTGTTCATTGACTCGTAAGAAAGGTCAGGTCTGTGTAGGCTACTTGGGTAGTCTCTGTACCTCTGACAATGCTTTATAACCTGTGAAAAGCAGTTGCATGAGGTAAGACACATAGAAAGATTTTTCTGTGGATGAAGGTGAGCTGATTTGTATATGTACTTTGAAAATTTTCACAGTATTTTTAATTGATTCAAATTTAGAAAAGTAAAGTTACTCTAGCAGAAAGCAGTTTCAGAACAGTAGTTGTTCTTAGAAATTTTTTTGAATTGGGGGCCTAATTGTAAGTATCCGTAACAGAGTCATTTTTTTAAAAGGAGAAATCTCATGCATCCTATTAACTGAAATCCTGTTTAAGTGTATTCGATCCTTCAAGGGCTTTAGCTTTGGATCTCTGCCAGTGCCACTGTGGAAGAGAGATGCTACTTTTCAAGTTTTGTTTGTTTATTTCTAGAATTACCAGAGGGGAAGCAGTCTATCTCCTGGCAGCCTGCGGACTTTGGATAGGAATTAGAGCTTGAAAATGTCACCTATCCTACAGTGGCTAGGAAGTTTACGGGCATCCCTTTAAAGTCATAAACATCACAGTCATCTTTCAAATTATAACTTCAGTAATTTTACTTTATTTTCTAGTTGTAATGCATACTTCATTTCCCTCCCCCTCACTTAGTCGTATTTCTCAGTATTTTAAATTGGTAGATGAGATCAGCTCGGTAACACTAGACCTGGCTTCTGCTTTGTGGAGAAGCTCCCTGCAGCTGTTACAAGGAATAAGGCAAAGGATTCTGTGAGCAATAAAGAACTTTCACTGAGCTTTGTGTACAGTTCCCGCATGAGGCAGGCAAGTTCTCCACTCTGGTGTGGACTCTCAGAACTCTTCGCAGGTCATTTATAGCTACATCTAAAAACAGGTGGAGATTTCTTCAACATGCAGTTGCTCTAAGAGGGAATAAGAGTCTTCAACTAAGAGAATCCTGATCTCCTAATGAACTTCTAGGACTTCCGTGTTAGAGCAAAGTCTGGAAGCCTGCACAAGCCCTTCCCCACCGGGGAAGTTGTAACTATTGAACAGCAGACTTCCCTCCCCTCTTGAACTGAGAAGTAAAAGCAGCATCAAGAAAAAACCTGACAGCAATACACCTGAGCCTAAATACTGATTAGAAAAGGTTACCAGCCCTCTCCCATTACACAGCAGAAGGATTTAAAACAATTTCCCACATTTCAGTTGACTACTCAAATCACTGGAGTGAAAAGGTAACAACAATTCATATATTTAGAAAGAAAGATGTAGCTTGTGTTACTTGGGTGCACCCACTCTGCATTTACAAACACGTGCACTAATTCTAATCAGACTAATGAGAATGCCTTTCTAAAACTTTGTGGCACAGCAAATGCCAGCACTTCAGCAGCATCAGGTAAAGGACACAGTGACTTAGATTCTTCTGTTGTAATTGGCTCAAAGAGAACCAAAAATTAAGTTGTGCCCCATAAAGAGAAATTTAATCAGGGATAATTTAATTGCAATAAAAAAATTTGCCAGTGTAAGGGATAGAGGACTCACCCAGTGTAGTTGACTGGCACTACTATGTAGTATGGATTTCCTTTGTAAGCAGGAGATAAGTTCCTGATGGAATCTAACAAAAGCCAACTACTTTAAAACAAAACTTACCTACTTTAAATAAGGTTTTCTGAATTTTTAAGCTTTTATTTTCATGAGTGGATGATAAATGAATGCTTTCAATTCTTTTATGTTGGGGATTTTTTTGGCACTCATTTACTTTTATTTTCCCTGTCCTGTTCATAGCAGACAGTCCCTTCCCACGCTTAATTGCAACAAGAGAAGCCATAGCCCATTAAGTTTGCACGTTCAAACAAGAAAATTAGGGTTTGCTGACATCCACTTTCCATGACCTAGGCCAAAGAAAAGCAGACTGTTTAGAAAATACGTTATGAAAAACGTATGGTTTTTTCTCTTGAATGCTAGTCAAGAGGATAGACTTGGAAAAAAGGATGTTGGGTTGAGGAGGAAGTCAGAGTTCCAAAGTGGTAGGAAAGGAATGTGTTCATTTTATAAAAAAAAAAATTAAAGAGTGAAATAATATATGTAACAACCAGTATAATGCAGGCATGCAAAACTTCAGAAACAGCAGCAAACAAATACAGTTCTGACACTGAGGGATTTCAGCTATTAAGATGCATAAGAATGTGTTATGAATGAGAGCAACTCCTGTAAACAGATGTGTTTAATGGCAGCAACTTTCAGGGCTGGATAAAATATGATTACACAGAATGTATGCAGGCCAACTATCCCGGAGAAGGGGAGAGTGAGGGGAGACCTCACTGCAGTTAAAACGTCCTCATGAGGAGGAGCAGGCATTGATCTCTTCTCTGTGGTGACCACTGACAGGACCTGAGGGAATGGCCTGAAGTTGTGTCAGGGGAGGTTTAGGTTGGATATTAGAAAAAGGTTCTTCACCCAGGGGTGGTTGGGCACTGGAACAGGCTTCTTAGGGCAGTGGTCACAGCACCAAGCCTGACAGAGTTCAAGAAGCATTTAGACAGCACTCCCAGGGACATGGTGTGACTCTTGGGGATGGTCCTGTGCAGGGCCAGGAGTTGGACTTAGATGATCTTATGAGTCCCTTTTGACTTAGGACATAAACTATTCTATGGTAATATTTGGCATGTATGTCTAACAGAGTGGTAGTGTGGTTGATGCAGGAAATGAGGGAAGTTGATTAATGTGAGTTGTGGGAGTTTATTTGACAAGATTATAAGCTTAGCTAATAATGGTAGGTTTCTGTACTAGATGTTTATGTATTGCATGACTTTGTGGCTAAAACATGAGAAGAATATAAAACCAGAATATAAATTATTAAATAGATAAAAAATCTAGGAAATGAATGGACTTTGAATTGAATTTCATTTATGGGGTTGTCAATAAAACTCAGTGTTTGTGATTAAATAATACAGATAGATTACCTTCCTAACTTGTACTGTATAACATCTTTCCAACCATGTGGAAATAAGAACGGATTTACTCTTGGATCTGTGACATTTACTGGGAGACCAATAGCCAAAGGAGGTCGGAGGGTTCCTTAACTGCTTAAGAAGCAGCAATAGGGATGGAGGGAAGTCCCTCTGCATTTCTCTGTGTTTGTGTTATATGTGTACTTTGTATGTTACAAATAAAAAGATTCTGTCCTTGGAAATTCTGTCTGAAAATAACTTGGATACTGCAGAAGTTAAACATGAGTGCTTACTGTAGTCCTTGTATATGACACAAAGAAGAGCAATATTGACAACTGCTAACAGCAAAGGTATAGAAGAGCAACATTAAGTTGTGAAAATTTTTGTTCTCGTGCTTTTAAGTGTGAGCCCTGCAGCAGTTTGTAGCAATGGCTGTCATACCTCATCAATATAATTTATTTTTTGTTCTCCTAGAATTCCTTGCAACGTTTTCCTTTGAAACAGTGAGTTAGATTTTCTACTTATAGAATTATAGAATCACTTGTAATGTTTTTTGTACAGTTTTCTGGTGCAGAGGTTGTTTTAAGCTGCTGTAGAAGCAGGCTGACAAAGTCCCATGGATTCAGTGAGGTGAATTTGTCAGCGGTTTGCTGGTGGTGTCAGTCAGTTTTGAGCCCTGCTGGTGTTGGAAAAAACATTCAATGTGAGTCTGTTAAGACCATCCTTGTGAAGGTAGCTGAGAATCACTGGAAGGGCAGAAGACTAAAGTAGATTTAAGGTGATTAATGAGGAAGGAAGAAAAGATCAGATAATGTCTCAGCTAAATCCGGTGATGGAGCAAAGCTGAGAAGGCATCATAAACTAATGGCAGGAGGGGATGTCTTCAGTGTAAAAAGGTGCTAATGAATTTGTAGATCCCCCGGGCTCTGTTAACTAGAAGGAAATTGAAGTGGATTGCAGTGCTGGCTTATAGTTCTGACCCTGAAATGATGGCTATTATTCCAGTGCACAGTCCTGGATTTTACTGCAGTGGCTGGGGTTTGATTCAAAGCAAACACCTGTAGTTAATGTATTGTACTTCAGAAAAAGCACACTTTACTTGAAAGAAAAAAGAAATCACAATGCTGAGAGAGATGCACAGTCTGTAGTGGATATGGGCTTTTGTTTGTAGTTAGATTTGAATGAGAGATTAAAGCTGTGAAGTACTTGGAAGTAATTGGAATTATTAAATGTGTTATGTGTTACTTGAATTGTAGCTTGATTATGTAGTTTGCAGAATCAGTGCTGTTCTGAGAAAGAATGCTTTTCTGCCTGAAATGAAGTCCATACGGGAAGGTTGAAAGTTTGGCTTGAACATTTAGATGTTCTAGTGTACTTTTTTATCAGAATGGCTTTATTTTTTCCCCCGAACCGCTTCTGGGTCCTTTCCCTGCTTTGGGGGACCTTCCTTCCCCTGTGTGTCTCACTCACTTCCCTGTCTTTTTGCATCTGCTCCTACTTTCCAATTATTTGTGATATTTTTGTATGCCCTATTTATGAAAGATGATGTATAAATTAGCATCTTTACAGGTAGACAAAGCCAGTAAGAAGTTATGTTGATGTCTAGATGACTTTCAGGTGCATCTCCCTCCTTCAGTGTGCACTGCAGTGATCAGGCAAAGGATGGAGGCTGCTATGAACAGAGTGGACAATGAAATGATTCCCTTTCAGCTCTCCTGCTGTTCTAATTAGCATTAAAAAGAAAATATTTAGCAGTTAGCTAGTTTAACCTCCTGGCAATGTTGAATGCTGGAAAAGAGAGCCCAATCTCCTTGAAACATTAACTGAGAACTACTATTTTTTATAAGGTTGTAGGAATCTTTTCTAATTTTAATTTTGTTCTATATAGATGATCTGGAAGTGGAAAATTCTTATGCAGCTCTAATGTAGAAGACTTCCCATTTCATTTTATGGATGATTTTGTGCTTTCTCATTTACAGTAAAGCTACCTCTTTTTATTATTCTGAATCTGACAGAAAACAAACTTCTAAAAGTTTATCCCCAAAATCTGGGTGAATAAACTGTATATTTAGGTTACTATAAATGCCTCAGAAATCTCAGAGCTACTGTCTTTTTAGTATCATGATCTCTGCTAAAAAAAATCCCCAATGTGTAGTTTTTAACAGCTTTTTAAAATATGCTGTTATAAATGTTATCTATTTATATAATTTAGGGATTATATAATTTAGCAGCATGTTTATATAACTTCAGATAACCAGGATGCGTTTCTCCCATATATATATATAAAGGTAGTTATTTTTAAAATTCTTTTTGAAAGCAGACTTTTTGCACTGTGGACAGTAGTTGTATTTAATAGAATATACTCACTATTTCATCTTTAAATGTGTTACTACTTAAATGAATGGAACATTTTTCAAGGTCACTTTTTTGAAATAAAGAAAAAGTAAAAACAGAAGTCCACAGTTTGCATGTAACTAAGTGTTGTTTTTAACCAACACTTTGTAAACTCAATAATATCCCCTCTTCTTTTTTATTTTCTAAACTTCATAAACCTAGTTTTTATCATTTTCTTTCCACATGGAAGTCTCTCCATCCATGTATAATTATTTCTGTGGCCTGTTTCTGGATCCCTTCTCTTTCTTCTATAACTTTTAAAATAGGGTGGCCAGAACCCAAAACAGGTGAGAGCACCTTGGATTAATATACTAGCATCATAATGTCATTGTTGTGGGCTTTTTCCATCATCAGTTAGAAGCATGCTAGCATCCTGTTTGGAGTTTTGATGGTTCCTGTCCATAAAGCACCTGTTCTAGTGAAGGTTTTATCTGACTTCGTTACATTAGAGCCCTGATATTTATGTTTAAGAGAACCCATTCTGTTCTAGTATTATTTTGCAGTATCTGTCTCCCTTCTATTCTGAAGTTGTTTTCACATTCCTTACGGTTTAGTTTCATTCCAAGACATTGGGTGGTGCTTGAAAATTATCTCAGACTATCACTTTTTGTGCTTAAATAGGCTTTCTTCAGGGTCTCCTGGTATAAATTCCCTGTTCCTAAACAAGTTTTTCTTTGGGAAAAGTATGCAGAATTCTACAGGCCATGTACATGCAGCATTTGCTTTGGCAGGTGAATAAAATCTGAGTAAGTTCTTATTTGCTGATATATCTGCTGCGATTGAGGATGAATAGGAATTCTTGTCTCGGTTGATGATTTTCTTTGATAATAATGACGCTCTCTTTTTAAACTTTTCTTTTTTTAAATAATGCTTTTATTTTGTCTTTTTAACTGCAGCTGATTCAACAGGTACTCACTCTCTATACACAACATACAAGGACTATGAAATCATGTTCCACGTTTCTACTATGTTGCCATATACTCCAAACAACAAGCAACAGGTAAGATAGGCTATGCCTATCTAGAATTGTTTTTTCCTCCTTCTCGTGACAACTTTCATTTGTTACTAGCAAAGAAAACACTTAAGGAATCAGAAGTAAAAGTGGCCATCTTTTTGTTAGGGAGGTGAGCAAAGCAGATCATTGTAGGTACATCATAGGTAGATTTTTCTCCACCGGACTGTTTTCTATTTAACTGTGCATTACCATTATGCATTTACATAGTAAACAATATACAATAATGTCAGTAGCACATCTGTGTTACATAAATAATAGTTCATATCTTATCTCAAAGTGTACTTGATGATCTTAAATTATTTTAAACCTTTTAAACCAGTTAAGTCAATCGCCCTTTAAGGATTGCATTCAGCAAATTCTAATGTGCACAGAATCAGATAATGAGTAGGTGGTCCAACACGCTACACAAGAAGACATGAGTCAAAATCCTTTTGTCAAAGTCCTTTTTTTTCCTATTTTTTTTCTTTTTAACTATATTATACTGAAGAACTATATAGGCTGATCTGCTTTGTTACACTGAGTACATTAGTGTTGTGTAACACTAAACCGTTGTGTTGTGAATGTTGTATATGCATTTTGTTGTAGAAAGGATGCTTTGTACTTCTGCAAATAAAATAGAAATTTACTTTTACAATAGAGGTTAACCAAGAGTTCTTTTTACTTTGCTTTGGTGCATTAATTGTTCTCCTACTTTGTAGCTTATCTTGTCTTCTACTCTAGTCTTGTATTTACTGAAAGAAGCGTATCAGAAAATTATTATGAAGTGCATTAAGGACAATGACAACTATTTTCAACTTGAAATTGAGCCTACCTCTGCTTTGTAAAAAAGCGTGAAGTGAGGAATGTTTTCCTTCTTCCATGTGTCACTGATTACTCTTGATACTAGCAGGGTTTGTTGTTGTTTATCCCCTCTTGTTTAGCTTAAAATTTTACGTTACAAGTTCTTCCTGTAAGCTGCTTATGAAAATGAAATCGTTATGAAAACTCCCATGCCTGAAATTTATTAAATGAATAACCAGTTTTGGTATTTGTTACATAAATCCTCAATAATTTCAGTTTTCAGCTTGAAGTATCATTTAGGGAAACAAACTGAACAATAGTACTTTGAAATAATGAGAAATAAATATTTGGAAATTTGTGAAAAGTCTGTGTTTTAAACTATGCATCTTTTTTTTGTTTGTTTTTTGTTAAAGCTTCTGAGAAAACGACATATTGGAAATGATATTGTGACAATAGTTTTCCAGGAGCCTGGAGCACAACCATTCAGCCCAAAGAACATTCGATCCCACTTCCAGCATGTCTTTGTCATTGTAAGAGTGCACGGTCCCTGCACTGACAGCGTTTGTTACAGGTAGCTCTTGCTGGATTCACTGAAAACGTGGAATTGAGTGCAAGGGGAGTTGTCATTCTTCTCTTAAATTCTCAGCAGGGAAACATAATGAAAGATAGGGGTCAAGGAGATTTTGGGTATTGTGAATTTGGAGCACTTCTTTGAAAGTATGAATATATAAATGAAACACACCCAGTGAGGAAATTACTGTGGTCAGTATGTGTGTACACACACATGTGCACATACACCTGCATATCAACCATTTGGAAATTATTTTAAAATTGCATTCTCACTTCCTTTTTACTCTCTTTATTAAGAGTATGCTAGAATAATTTTTTTGCATTGAAAGAAATAGAACAAAGAACAAAAAAACCCTACTTCTTGTTCAGATAATTTGGTCGTCTGAGCTCATGTTTTGAAATAATGACAGTTCAAGAATATGACTTAACCTTTGAGAAAGAAGCTAAGGTCTCTGAAATATCTTAATTTCTCTTCTCTTGTTCTCCAACAAAGAAATTACAGAGAATTATAGAGCCAGAAAAATTTGTCTTAGTGTGATCTTAAAGTCAATATGATTAAAAGAGAAAATGGTAATTTTCTATTGATAACTATCAATAGTAATTGATAGTAACCAATAGAAAATTACCATTTTCTCTTTTATCAATGGTAATTGATAGTAAGATATAATAAATAATTACAAGATGAGATTGCTTTTTAGCATAATTTTTTTAACCAAATTACAAGCATCTGTTACAAGGACATCCTTCTACAATGGAAAATTTTTACCTTTGTTATATCCTGAACTCTTATTTTTAAATGTTGACCGCTCTCAGAAAACTTCTACAAAGCTTTTTCATTTAAAATATGAAATGACAGAGTAATGGATTTAGAAGAGTAGCTATCTTGAAATTAGAATTAACTTGTTTTCACTGAAATACAAATGCTCAGTTAAGTATTTTATTTATATAAAAGGGTTTATTTAGAGGAAAATCTAAGACTGCAGTGTCTGAGTTGGTGTATTCATTATTTTTCAAGTATACATAAAAGATTCAAAGTCTCTTCCTCAGAACTTTTGGTAAAATTCACACAACATTTCTGGAATTGATTCTGAACTTTGTACATGTATTAACTCTGCTGGAGTAGGAATGTTCATGCATGTTGGTATGCATTTTTAGGCAACTTACTGACAAATTCAACTGTTACATAATTTATATGGACACAGCTGATTCTTAAACTCTTAGACATATGTTTCCGCTGTGTACAGAAAGTGATTTTGAAGTAAAGGGAAGGTAGATAATGCATCCACACGGGCTGCAGATGCATTTTCCATTTGAATTGCATATTACAAAACAAACAAAATCTGCTTTGGGCTATTATTTTAAGTAATATGACTGCATATTTTCAATTTCTTTCCTTTAAAAGGCATGGGAAAGTTTTATACTTGCTAAACTGTAATAAATTTAAATATTATGAGGGTTTTATTTCTGACCTTCAGACTCCTGAATCACCTAATTTTTCAAGTGTTCACAACTACAAGGGGTGGAATCTTACTGGTTACTTAACAGTAATTTTGGCTTTAGTGATAGTACAGGCTTAAATTTGAAGGGGAGGGAGAGGAGGTAGAAAAAATAATTGTGAGTGATACAGGAGATCACCAGGACATTGTATGTTCAATGTAATGTCTTTAAGATTAAAATTCTTTTTTTTTTCTGTCCTCTCATTGCAAACTCTTGATTTAAATGTATAGAATTCTATTATGAAAAGTTTTTCTAGGAAACTTTTCGAAGTAGGTCTGACCTCTTTTTCACTGAATTATTTGGAGGAGTTTCATAGATTGATAATTCTAGACAAAACAGGAAACCATATAGCATAAGAATGTACTGGAATTTATATTAGAAAACTACATAAAAGGAATAAATTGAAGCACTCTCTTGGCCAGTGATTCTCCCTCCTAACTAAGATAAAAAATATTTCAAAAGTCTGGTGTCTCTGTTGGCATCACTCAGTTTTAAAACTTCTCAGGCATGTGTTAAAGATTGAATTCTTAGCCCTGTGATTCATGATACTGAAAATGGAATCAAACAAAATCTTACTGGTATTTTTTCATTGTGTCCAGTAATTGTGTTTAACACTTAGTTTTCCAGGTCTTAATAACAGACTCTTTAGGACCACTGAACATGAGTCAGATAGTTGCTTCATGAGCACCCCCTGTTGCATACTTTTAGATAAACTGGCATACGTTTGGAAGAAATTTGACAGTAATGACATCTCTCAATATCAGTTGCCAGAAAATACAAATTAAAAAAACCCTCAATACAACAAAACCAAACCAACCAACCAAAACAGCCCACCACTCAAAACCAGAGGATATACTTAAAGAAAGGGTGACTTCGTTTTTATTTCTGGTGTTCCTATGTGTTCTCTCAAAAGATTTACTCTGCAGTCTCAGTTACTGGTATTTTGGGGGGATTTCTCTGATTATGTTTAAGGATTCAGATAAAAACTTTTCAGATAAATACTTTTCTAATGTGATCGAGTTTCATCCTGTTGTTCTTTGTCTCCATTACCATTGTATTTTGGCCAAAATTAGTTAATGCTTTTTTAAACCTACTTATAAATATGTGGTAAATCATTTAAACTGTTGGAGCATTTCTTGTCACAAAACTATCAAAGTACAGTTGTCAGTCTCTTCTTAGGACAAATTGCCAAGTAAATGGTACTGTACTGGAATGTCAAATCTTCAATAATGCCAAGCAACTCATCTGATTAATATCACCTGAGAATTGACAATTGAGAATAGCTAAGCTTGTCCCTATTTCTAAAGGCAGTCTTATTGTCAGTCTGACACTTGCTACAGAAACGAAAAGGAAGAAAGGAAAGGAAAAAGAAACTATTTATTCCTACTATGTATCTCCAAACTTCTGAAAAATTTCTTATTTCTAGTATTCTTGGAGTTTGCTTCTAATCACTAGCATGCAGTCTCAGCTAGTGAGGTTTTCAGTCCAGGAATTTAAAACACAAACAGTGTTTTAAATAGGCATGCAGTCACCAGAAGATGATTTTCACAGTGAAACTGGACTTGTGAGATGACTGTTGCCTTCATATCTCTCGTATTAATCATACACTTCGCATTGCTTTCAGATGAGCCTTTCAGCATTAGGTAGCTAAATTCTAAGCTAGCCATTGTAATTGTGTGAGTTAGAAATTTTCTGTTTGTGCTAAAACCAAACAAAATTCAGAAGTATCACACATGAGTGATTATTTTATTGAAAAAACCTACAATTTTGCACTTGGAGCTCTTTTTAAGCTGTGGTAGTGGGAATGCCTCAAAATTTTCTATATTCATAAAAAAGTGGCCTTCTGGTTATTCAATAAGGGGGGCATAATTTCCACACTGGTAACATTAATATGTAAATTAAAGAAAAAATTGAGGGCTTTTGGAAAGAAGATAATGTATTTTCTGTATGTAGAAACTGCTGGATTTGTATAGAGTGAAACACTGTTTCTTCCTTATTCTTTTATTTCATTTAGTGTTGCTGTGACAAGATCCAGAGATGTACCATCCTTTGGACCACCTATTCCAAAAGGTGTGACGTTTCCTAAGTCAAATGTGTTCAGGGACTTCTTACTAGCCAAAGTCATTAATGCAGAGAATGCCGCTCATAAATCAGAAAAGTTTCGCGCAATGGCCACCAGGACCCGTCAAGAGTACTTGAAAGACTTGGCAGAGAAGAATGTCACCAACACACCTATTGACCCTTCTGGCAAGTTCCCATTCATCTCACTTGCTTCAAAAAAGAAAGAAAAGTCCAAACCTTACCCGGGAGCAGAGATCTATAGTTCTGGTGCGATTGTATGGAGTGTCCATGCAAAAGACTACAGCAAGGGTATGGAAATAGACTGTCTCCTAGGCATCTCTAATGAGTTTGTAGTCCTCATTGAACAGGACACAAAAAGCGTGGTGTTCAATTGCTCCTGTCGAGATGTGATAGGGTGGACTTCAACGGACACAAATATCAAAATATTCTATGAGAGAGGTGAATGTGTTTCTTTGGAGAGCTTCATCAGCAACATTGATGATATCAAAGAGATCGTCAAAAGGCTGGAGGTTAGAATGTGTTCTCTTGTTTGGTTCCCCTTCTTTGCTTTCTTCTCTCACCCAGCTGCCAAGTAAAGCTTTAATTTAAATAATGCCTGTGATCCCTAAAACTTTTAATTTTTTTGTCATGAAATCTATGAGGGCTCTCCTGCGCTTATTTCTCAAAATCCGATATTGCTTTCACTTTTACCTGATAGCAGCCAACCTCAGTGGGTTCTGTGTGTGTCAGAAATATCTCAGTATATTCAAAAGAGTAGGTCCTTCAGATGCATAATTTTCTCCCACACAACAAATACAGAAGTGTCATATTATTTCTTTTCTGGTTTTTTCTCCCCTTTCTCTGTTTTATAGGCTTGTTGTATCTTGTTTCAAACGAAATCTTTGAGACTGATTAAGTGTGTTGCTAGCAGGGTGCAGTCCCAATCCCCATTGCAACCTTCAGATATTCTCTGAATGCATGTGATAAACTAAAAATGCAGTGAATCGTGGTATCTGTCTATAAAACATCTGTCAATGTAATTTTTTTCCAGTTAAGTTATGAAAGGATGTGTTATGTTTCACTGTCTTTCCTGTTATTTCACCACTGTAGTTGTATGATGACCAGGAAAAAAAGGAAACCTAGACCCTATTAAATTGCTTTTGATGGTATTCATGCTCATGGGACATAAAAGAGTTGGCATAGCCCCCAGTTTACTGTGCTTAGTAGCTGCATGCCACCACATTCTGACTGAAAGTAATCTTGCAGCTTACTGAAACAGCTAGAAATGTAGAGTGGTTATTTGGCTGCTAAACCGTAAAAGATAGCGATGCTTGTGTAACTCCATGTGTTTTTCTATTGTATGCTGCTATGCACCTTTTAAAATTCGTGTGGTTTCAGTAAAAATTCCAAGGCAGAACTTGGCTAATCAGATTCTACTGAAAATAATAGTTTGCGAGACAAGATCCATTTCAACTGATTATGAACCTAGGTCTGCAATATATAGTCCTTGATTGTGTCCCACCATTGTCTTGGGAGTTGGTTGACTGTACAAAAATGGGGTGCTTAAAACCTCTGTTAGCACTGGAGGTCTCTCAGTGCCTTAAATTCTGTCTTCATTTCAATTCACAGCTTGTGACTAAGGGCTGTGAAACAGTGGAGATGACTCTGCGTAGGAATGGTCTGGGTCAGCTGGGTTTCCATGTGAACTATGAAGGCATCGTGGCAGACGTTGAGCCCTACGGCTACGCGTGGCAGGCGGGGCTGAGACAGGGCAGCCGGCTGGTGGAAATCTGCAAGGTGGCTGTAGCCACACTGAGCCACGAGCAAATGATTGACCTCCTCAGAACATCAGTAACAGTGAAGGTCGTCATTGTCCCTCCATATGAGGACTGCACACCACGCAGGTATTGTATAGTAGCTATATTTGCTCTGAAATAGTATTGTATTTTTTGGGGGTTGTGGGGGAAGAAACACCGCAGAATAAGTGTTAACTTCCATAAACGATGCTGTAATTGCAATATAGCATCTAGTATTGCAAGGTGAAAGAGAAAAGCAGGAAAAAGCACTCATATTCAGTGTCCAGCCCCCCTCCCCCCCCCCCCCGACATTAACTGAACACCAAAATTTAACAAATGTGTGAAGAAGTTCATGGAAATCAAACAACTTTTTGGTGAAAATTGTGTGTTTAGGATTCATCAAAATGAATCATACATGTCCTTTCCTGCTATCCCATTTATTGGTAATTTGTAATGCCTGGGGATATAATTCTTGAAAGCTATGAATAGACTTACATTCTATTTTCACAGTAAGTAAGGCTGTAAATGATAAGGGTTTATCAAAGGTATGGATCTGGCCAGAGAAATTGCTTCAAACAGTAGTTCTTCTTTACTCAATAGTAGATCTTGCTGCATCTCTCTCACTTCCCATCCGTATTAAGCCTGAAGCTTGTGCCAACTGTACTATTGTTTTTATAGCTTTAAAAATTGCTTCATCAGAAATAAGCAGTAATACGTGCTTTTTTATTAAACTATACATTGTCCCTCCATTTTCCAGAATTCATACAAAAGTTTTTATAATTTTTACTGCTCCCATCTGAACTCTCAGCATTTGTCTGTAACATTCAGCCACATCACTAAATCTGATTCCTATATTCCTGACATCCTGTATTTATATCTTGCAAATGCTATATGATTAAAATGGAATGATCTTTAATAGAATAAATTTACCCTCAGGCTAGCTGAAGGTTTATGCTAGATTTGCCAAGAAGAAGCCAGTACAGTTACCAAAGTTCAGTGTGTTCCTTGGACTGAGAGACAGACAGCATTTTGCACGGCTGTTTTCTAATCAGACAATATCTTTGTAGGGTAGTTGCTAAATCTTTGTATACTTAAGATTGGGGCTGAACTTAAATTCATATTTATTACATTGATATGAAATCGTGTCTCTGAGAAAGACCTTCTACTTCTATAGAAGAAAAATCCACGTTTCTTTTTACTTTGAGCTATATTAACTCCTTTTGTAAATCATAAGAGAAAAGGAGCAGAGAGAAAAGGAATTTTATTTGTCCTTTAGTTGTCAGTGGAAAATTGAATACATGTCAGGAATTAAAATGAGCAGTGGCATAAGGTCACTCATGAGGTATTTGGAAAGCTTTTGAACAGTATTTAGCAGCCCAAGCAAATGGAAAGTTCAGCTGCAGTCACTGCAAAAGGATTAGAGCTGAAAAATCTGTGTGGAAAGCACAGATCCTATTATTCCTGAGCTAAATTAAGTACAGCCAAAAGCAGGCTTACCTTTGGTTCATCCAAACCCATAGCAGTAACAGAAACGACTGCACTTTTTAAAATACTGTACTCAGTATCAGTGAGTTCTGTTGTTGTCTTGTAGTGAGCAAATGTTCGTGGTGGGTTATTGCTAGTTATAAAATTGCATAAAGCAACCCTTGATCCTGTTTGCTCTATCCAAAATCTTAAAGGTTCAGGAACTGTGTCTTGAATTTTTCACTGTCCTAGACAGAGATTTCAGTTAAATGTTTGCACAAAGCAATTTCTCTTTTGGCAATCAGTTTGACATTGGAGTCCTTTTCTTGTGTCCTCTGGAGGCCATTTAGTATTTCTACTACAGTAACTTCTGCAGACCGTAACTGAAATGAAGATCCATTCTGCTTGGAACAGTACATTCATATGAGCAGCAGTCCCTATCCTAATAAACTGATTGTCATGAAGTTAGAGGAAGAGCAGAGGTGCAGTTCGATAAGCTGACTTGACAGCAGACACATGTACGAGGTCAGTAGCAGATGCAAAAATATAACCAAATACCCCAAATCATATTCTAATGCCCTACACAGAGGCAGGCCTTGTTATGGTTTATATCTCTACTAAACCACAGTCATTAAAGCATGGCTGCTGAACTCATTTAGTGGACTGATTGCTGACCTTGAAGTTAAGGACACAGCATCCAGAGGAAATTGTGTATTCCTGCTTCTTAAACTGTAATTATGTTGAGGAAAAAAAAAAAGGAAACCCAAACTACTGAAGTACATAAGCACTAGGGGAAGAATAGCAGAGAATATGAAGTGGAAGGAAGAAACAAGGATATCAGTATTTTAGTTGAGTTGTGAGTGGACTTTGAAAACAAATCTCCAGATCATCCCCATGTACGGTGCAGTGGATCACATCAGAGTGGCCTGGGAGCACTTTCAGATGAAGCTCAACTACACGTGCTTCAGAAGCACAGCTCATGCCTTCCAACTACTGATTTAATTTGCAGGTCAAGTCTAGAGGGTAGGCCAAAGTAAAACCACAAAATGAGTTTATTGTGGACAGCAAGACCTCAGCACGAACTGTTTCACTTTGTCTTCTCCTGTTAGCCTGTACAACTTGTTATCTGGCCATTCTGACATTAGCAGGTTCTGTTTTGTTTTCTAGTTTAGCCAGGAAGAGATACTGATATTTCTCACCCCTAATGGTGTAATCACTTAGAGGAAGAGCTAGAAGTTCAAAATTTTCCACTGATTGTTTATTTTTCTTCCCATTAGATACTGATGTGTGTAGATAAACAAAGTAATTGTGATAAAAATATTTACTTATATATATATAAACTTGTTAAGAGAAATACCAACATTATTCTCAAGGAAGCTGAAGGCCAAGTCTGTTTTCCAAGCATCTCATTTGAAATGTGTGCAGAAGTTTGCCCTGCTTCTTATGTGGATTGCATTAGCTTATGTGCTGTTCTAGTCCAATTTTTGTGCTGTATTGTTCCTTGGGAAGCAATGGGCATCTTTTGGGCTTGGCACCTACAATTTTGAGCAAGTGTTTTGTTTTCATAATGTGCAGATTTATCAACTGAGTTACTCCATAGTCAAAGATGTTTGAAAATTAAGTGTAGTGCCTTATTTCATGGGATTCTTGTTTTTTAATTTCTGTGCATTAGAAAGACATGTCTCAAAAAGAACAAATATTTTAGGTCTTATTTGTTTGGGTGCAGGTAATTTCTAAAGCCCATGACTTTTTCAAATTAATAAGTGGAGATACGAAGATGCCCCTCTAGCATATTTTTTTAGCTTTTATAGCCCAGTAATCATACGAAGAGTATCGGCGACCAACTGGAATGCTGCAGTGGATGACTGTAAATCCTTCTGAAGGGATAGACAAGGAAGGAGAGGTTTTGGGATAGCCCTGTATGTTAGGGAGTGTTTCATTGTCTAGGGCTTAATGATGGTGACCATAGGGTTGTTAATGGGTAAGAATTAGAGTGAAGGCCAACAAGGCAAATACCATGGTAGGAGTCTGTTATGGATCACTCATCAGGAAGATGAGGCAGACTCTCACCATCACTGGTCCTTTTTCTTGGGTGGGACTTCAACTTACCAGATGTCTGCTGGAAATACAATACAGAAGAGGGGAAACAGCCCAGGAGCTTCCTGGAGTGTGTGAAAGATAACTTCCTGACACACTGGTGAGCGAACTATACAGGGGGGTTGGCTGCTGTATCTGCTGTTCATAAACAGAAAAGGTGGGTGATGTGCTGGGTGGAGGCCATCCTGGGCACATGAAATGGTAGAGTTTTCAGTTATCAGAAGGTAAGGAAGAGTGATCAGCAGAACTACCACTCTGGACTTCTGGAGGGCGGACTTTGGCTTATTGAGGAGCCTGATTGATAAAGTCCCTTGGAAATCAGTGTTGAAGAGCAAAGAAGTCCAGGGAGGCTGCATGTGTTTTAAGAAGGAAATCTTAAAGGCTCAGGAGCAGGCTGTCTGCATGTGGTGAAAGATGAGCTGTCAGGGAAGAAGACCAACCTGGCTGAACAGAGATTTGGCTGGAACTCCGGAAAAAAAAAAAGGAGAGTTCATGATGTTTGAAAGAAGAGGCAGGCAACTCAGGCGGACTATACAAGGATATTGTGAGGTTATACAGGGAGAAAATTAGAAGGGTCAAAACCCAGCTGGAATTTAATCTGTCTACTGCTGTAGAAGAAAATAAAAAATGATTCTGTTAATACATTAAGAACAAAAGAGGGCCAAGGAGAATCTCCATGCTTTATTGGATGTGGGAGGAAACATAGTGGCAAAGGATGAGGAAATGGCTGAGGTACTTAATGCCTTCTTTCCCTCAGCCTTTAATAGTAAGACCAGTTGTTCTCCGAGTACTCAGCCTCCTGCCCTGGAAGGCAGGGACAGGGAGCAGAATGAAGCCCCCATAATCCAAGGGGAAATGCTCAGCAACCTGCATACACACACAAGTCTATGGACTGAATGGGTTCCACAGGGGAATACTAAGAAAGATGGTGCAAGTGCTCACCAAGCTACTCTCCAACATTTATCAGCAGTCCTGGCTAACCAGGGAGCTCCTAGGTGACTGGAGGCTAGCCAGTGTGATGCCCACCTACAAGAAGGGTCAGAAGGAGAATACAGGGAACTACAGGCCTGTCAGCCTGACCTTGATGCTGGGGAAGGTTATGCAGTAGATCGTCTTGAATGCCATTGCGAAACGTGTACCAGACAAACAGGGGATCTGGCCCAGCCAGTGTGTGTTTGGAAGACAGATCCTGTTTGAATAACTCAGCCTCCTTCTGTGAGAAGGTGACCCCCTTGGTGGATGAAGGAAAGGCTGTGGATGTTGTTTACCTAAACTTTAGTAAAGCCTTTGA
The DNA here is from genome assembly GCA_036023395.1 of Myiotriccus ornatus. NCBI lineage: Eukaryota > Metazoa > Chordata > Aves > Passeriformes > Tyrannidae > Myiotriccus > Myiotriccus ornatus. The sequence goes on along the minus strand of JAYRBT010000177.1, from coordinate 28,154,402 downwards.
GACCATTTCCTGGAGAAACTGGCCACTCATGGCTTGTACAGGTGCTCTGTTTGCTGGGTAAAAAAAATGGCTGGATGGCTGGGCCCAAAGAACAGTAATGGAGTTACATCCAGTTGGCATCCAGTCACTAGTGGTGTTTCCCAGGGCTCATTATTGTATTCCAGGGCCCATCCTGTTTAATCTCTTTACCATTGATCTGAACAAGGGGATCAAGTGCACCCTCAGTCAGTTCACAGATGACACTATGCTGGGTGGGAGTGTTGGTCTGCTGGAGAGTAGGAAGGCTCTGCAGATGGATCTGAACAGGCTGGATTGATGGGTTAAGGCCAACTGTAAGATGAAGTGCTAGATCTTGCATTTGGGTCACAATAGCCCCATGCTACAGGCCTGTGGAGGACTGGCTGGAAAGCTTCCCAGTGGAAAACAACCTGGGAGTGTTGGTCAGCAGCCAGCTGGACATGATCCAGCAGTGTGCCCAGGTGGCCAAGAAAGCCAACAGCATCCTGGCCAGTATGAGAAATAGTGTGACCAGCAGGGCCAGGGCAGTGGTTGTCCCTCTGTATTCACACCTCAAATACTGTGTCCAGTTTTGAGCCCCTCACTAAAGAAAAGACACTGAGGTGGTGGAGTGTGTCCAGAGAAGGGCAATAAAGCTGGTGAAGGGTCTGGAGCACAAGTATGATGAGGAGTGGCTGAGGGAGATGGGGTTGTTTAGCCTGGAGAAAAGGACGCTCAGGGGAGACCTCACTGCTCTCTACAACTACCTGAAAGGAGGTTGTAGCAAGGTGAGGGTCAGTCTTTTCTCCTAGTAACAAGTGATAGGGCCAGACGAAATGGTCTCAAGCTGTGCCAGAAGAGGTTTAGATTGGATTTTAGGAAAAAAATTGTCACCAAAAGGATTATCAAGTACTGGAACAGGCTGCCCAGGGAAGTGATTGAGTCACCATCCCTGGAGATATTTAAAGGACACGTAGATGTGATGGTTGGGACGTGGTTTAGTGGACTTGGCAATGCTAACTTAAAGGCTGAACTCAATAATCTTAAAAGTATTTTCCAGCATAAACAATTTGATGATCCTAAACAGCAAAATCTTACCTTTACTTTTCCATAGAATTGATTCACCTTCTGTATTAAGATTTCGATTCTTGTGAACAGGATGTATTTATTTTATTTTTTATAAGAGCCTCATAACTTCTTCTTTTCCAGGAGTTCTTCAGAAAACTACCGTATGCCAGTGATGGAGTACAAAGTGAATGAAGGAATGCCGTATGAATTCAAATTTCCCTTCAGGAATAATAACAAATGGCAGCGAAATGCAAGCAAAGGACAGGGACCTCATGTGGCTCAGGTACCTTCTCAAATACAGAGTCCAGTGCCATCTAGGATTGGCTCTGGAAAAGGAGAAGGGAAAATGCCACCTCCAGAACGAGCGGCCAACATTCCCCGAAGCATCTCTAGTGATGGGCGCCCATTGGAGAGCCGGAGGTACGTGCTTGCTTTGCAAGTGGCTTTTCGTCGCTGCTCAGAATCTTGTCAGAAAAAATTCACGAGAGTTTTATCTAAGTGTCTGAAGACTGCTTTTAATCTTGGTTTTATTTAGTCAAAAGACAGCATGAATAGCCAAAAGGAAATACCTTTCCTGGTGTGACTAACCACAAAATAAAGTATTCTGGGATTTTGTTCGCTGTGTTGGTATTCTGAAAATGCTATATTGTTATTTAAGTTTTAAATGAGTTACAATCAAAGTTTTAAAGCTGTGTTCATGAACTACTGCATTTTGAAAAAAGAAATCAAAAATTTATCTTGTTCATAAGCTTGGTTGAATTGCCTAAAGCACCCAAGGCAGAAATAGCATCTGACAGAAATTTTAGCAGAATTCTGACCAGCACAGAAAGCAAATTTTTCTGACTAAGGAGTGTTAAGACTTTTAGGCTAGAGAAGAAATTGTTTTATGTTTCAATTTCTCCAAAGTGATTTGGGGTTTTCTGGGTTTTTTTAGTTTTTAAATCAAAAAGGCAATTAGTAAGATAAAGGTATCAGGCCTATCACGTCACAGTATTTTCATTCTTTCATGGGAAAATACGTATTTGATAGTATTCAAATGAACTGTAATTATTTTGATTATCTATAAAAATCTGTCATTGTCTCTGCATTTACAGTGAGACCTATGGAGGGAAACAAGCTTCTAGCTTGTATTTCTTACTTTGGACAGTTCCTTAGGGGGGGAAAAAGCTTTATATGGGTTCTGATCATGCTGTGTGGTTGAAAAATATAAAGCAGTAGTAATAAGAATGGGTGTTCTAATGAATTAACCTAAAGCATTTTTCACATTGTGAAGAACTCGGGGATAAAAGAAAATTGTTTAAAGATGGTACAGCCAAGACCAAAAAAACTACTAAAGTGAAATTGAAACTTCTGTGTAGGACACCTTGTTAAGAAATTATAATACTTGGTAAGGACTTAATTTTCTTAGTTTCTTTTTCATAGATGAATACTTTAATCTCCCATCAGTAAGAGTTGCAAAACAATATTTGCAACGCTGAGGGCACTAATAATTTCACAGACAACCTGACTAGACTGTCTGTGAAAAAGGTTGCAGAAGCCAGTGAAACGCTGGACTTCACTCTCTGATGGTATGTTTAGACCAACATAAAAATTGCATTGCTACGTGCCGTTATCTGCCTGTTACAGCTGAAGACAGGTGGATGCTGAATTGGAAGGAATAAGAGCTGAGGTGGTGGGGGTTTTTTGCTCTCTCCAGTGCTGTAGAACCTCGCTCTGTAGTTACAGAAGGTATAGCAATTCCCGGGCAAAGTTTATGGCAGTGACAGATAATCAGATTCAGTTGCATTGCTGTTTTTTTCAGACACTTCCATCTCTTCATGGTATTAAGCAAAGAGCTTTGTCTAGAATCTTTAGCTGGCTGTTCTGCAACTTGTGTCCAAGAGGGAGCCTTTGGCTGCATCAAGAGATGGGATATTAACAACTGAGCGTTTCTTGTGCATAAAATCATATGCAGGCACCATCGTACACCTGAAGCATTCAAGCTTTATCCAGTCACTGGAGGCTTCTAGAGAGGGGTTACGGCCTGATAAATGTTTACAAAGTGAAAATTACATTCCAATGGAGCCAGTATTAGTTTTCAAAAAGTGAAACCTTGACGTTCCATTTTCTTCTTTTTTAGGGCATGGAGTTGGGTTTTTTCTCCTCTAGACATTGTTTTAAGTAATTTTTTATTATTATTCAAAAAGGATTCTACTGGATCTTTAATCCTTAAAAGTATATTATCAAAGTAACTTTTAAATTTTGCTGGAAATATTTTTGGATGCCTGAAAACTGTCTTCCCTCATCTTTCTGGTCTGCTAAACATGTTAGTCTTGGCTGAATCAAATTTAAATGTATCAGCAGTTGCATAAGGTTACCATCTTTTCCGTTAAAGTAAAGAAAAATATATTTTGTCATTTTATGGAATACTGGAGGGGGGAAAAAAGCCCAACAATAAACTCACTGCAACACTTATTTGTCTTTTCTCTACATGGTAAGAGAAAGCTTTGCTTTTGGGGAAGCTCAGATACTTCTTATTGTGTAAAATCTTGAAATCAACAAAGATGAGATTCTCATAGACCTCGTAACTACTGTCTCATTTAATTTTTCACCATTAACTTTCATACCTTCCTAGAGTAAAGATCACTTGTCAGGTGTTTCCCTCTGAGTACAAAGTGCTCTTGAGAGTACAGGTAGTACAGCTGTAATGTTTTTAAATTACCTACTAGTGATATTTTACTGATGGTCAATTTATATAGCTAGAAGCTCTAAATAGGTATACTGAGTGAAATAAATTTATTTTTTTCCCTTGTTGATATATTCCCTTTAGTTCATTTAACTGTGTTAGAAATAAATAAAAGCTGCATTACCAGTCTTGAGAACAGAATTTCACTTCATATACGTAAAATCATCTTGTCTCCCTGTAGAGACTGCTACTGTGGGTGGGAGAGTAGGTCTCTTGACAGTCCCTGACCCTGAGAAGGCAGACAAATGCCTAGTCCTGTGTCTAACCAGCAGAGTACTTAAATTTGCCCTTACTAAATAGATTGTCTTCATAAATCCGACTTAATAGCTTATACTTAAATTTTCCCTGATCCTCATGGTGTTCTGTATCCTTGAATGTAGCCACAATTGATATGGATATTTGTAGGCAGGAGGAATAGCCCAAAACTTTATAAATCATAAAATAAATCTCTAATGTTAATGCAACATTAAGACTGAAAAATCTAATAATATAAATGCAATAATTTCCAAGTCATGGTTTATTTCACAACATTAATTAGTCCACATGGGACACTATATAGTCTATAACCCAAAATAAATATGAGGGATACATTAAGGAAAACAACAATAAACCACATATATGTGAATTATGCCAGGGCTAAATGTTATTGGAGAAGATCCAATTATAGAGCTTGATTATTTTTTTTTCCTTTCTCCCAATTTTCAGTATTTAATTTTGTACACTTGGTTTCCAGACTTTATCAAGGAAGGGGGCGAGATAGTGGAAGATAATAATTTGTTCTTCATTAATTTATCACAAACTGGAACCAGTCTTAACAAAAACTTGATTTGACAAACATTTGAAAAGTATGAAAATCAGTGGTCAAAGCATGCTGCTGGACTTGAGCACTTCAGTGTGCAGTTGAGTACTGTACTGGATGAAAGCTCAAGGCTCTAACTAGAAAACTTCTGAGCACTGTCGATCATTAAACCAAATGGAAAATTGAATTATGGTATGACTGTGGTCACACACTGGCAGTAAAATTCCACAATATGGAATTATTAGGACAATATCATTAAGAATGGTTTTATGTCTTTTTGAGGACTTTGAAGCACAGTCTTGCCCTAAGATTTCATACTGTTTCGAACAATGCCCATGTAGTCAGTGCTAGTAAATGTGCCAGTAGTAGTTTATAGGTTAGTTCTTGCAGATGGACTCTAGTTTAAATTGTTCCCACGTTATATAAAAATCCTAATCTTCAGCTGCTTAACTTGAATAAGTTCTGTGTTTTTTCTAATATAAACAAGGTGTTTGTGCTCATCTTGCTACCTGTCAAGTGAGCATTGTAGCACACATGTTGCCTACTTCACAGGGTTTGAGGATTCATTATTTTAAGGTTCTCATAACATTCTTCAAATTAAAACATGTACTAACATGAGATTGTATATTATGCACTTACTATTAGCTCCAGGACCTAGAGCTGAATGTAGCAGTGGAAAATCAAAGGTTTATTGACACACACAACTGTATGGCCAAAGTTTTGTGATCCAAAAGTTTCTCCATCTGAGAAGAGTTATGCTGTATCATGACAATTATTGGTCTTTCTTGTTTAACAGTGGTCATCAGCAGGGACCAGGGAAAAGTGTAAGATGCTTACAAGTGTAAAGGAAGACTCTTTACCCTGTCTGACGGTCCCCTGGCTGTCTGCCATTTAAGATTGCCTGGTGCTGGGTACACCTATACTGCTGTGTTTAATAGCTGTGGGTGGTATCTCTTCATCCAGGTGCCTGCTAGTTTGTCTTTTGATACTTCTAGGTCTCCTACGTGTTCTTTTGTCAGGAGGGATGATGTGTAATCATTGTTTGCTTGATCCAGTACAGTTCATGTTTGGATGGATTGAAGCAGATACGATAAGTTTCTCTGTGATCTGTGGGCCCGTATAGCCTGTTCAGTGTGTCTCCATACACAAGCTGTTCTGTACCTCTGGCTGTCCCATTGCCTGCTTCTATATCTTTTCTTGTTACAGTATGTGTTTTTTGAAATGTGACGATCAAATTGAAAAATACTTGGGAAGGTATAGGGTGTGATGTGAGAAGGTACAACATGACACCCTGATTGCATTTTCTGTTTCATTCACTATCCCCTTCCTCAAAATTACTGATTTTTTTTTTTTCTTTTTGAATGGATTGGTTTTCTTTAAACATGAGAGCATAGAGACAGTGTTTGCAGAGAATTGTCACAGCTTGCAGTGTTATTAGGATTGCAAAGGTCAAACACATGGAAGGTAAGCATGCCAGCATTAAGATTTGCTGTGCTGTTTTATTCTGAACTCTTGTGTAACCGTATTTTCAGATGCTTCCATTGATTAAATTATGAGAATTTAACAGAGGACATCTGCCTCATTCAGTTCACACAGTGGATGCAGCTCATTAAAGAAGAGCTATTTAATATTTTATTTTACTCTTCATTACTCCATCTCTTATTTACTGGATGACATTCAAATTCTGTTGTTAAGATGCAATTACTTCCTCTAAGCTTTACAGTGGCACCCATTACTGTAGTTTCTGAATGCTTCACGGGTATTAATTAAACTTAATTTTCAGAATTCTTGTGTGAAATGAGATGTCTTTGGCCCTCTTCAGATTAAGAACAAAGGTAGAGAGATAAATAATGTTCTAATCATTTGCTGTGTCTTATTTTGGGCATCTCACATTTGGAAGCATGCCCAGCATTGTTAATTTTTTTTTTTTTTTTAATATTAAAATTACAACTTCAGTGGACTTCAGCCGCTTTAGTAAGTTTTCAGCTCAGAGGTATATTGGGCCTTGGAATCAAATAAGGCCTTTGAAAAACTTGCATTTAGTGACTACTAGTGAAAAATGGTCATTATCAAATACATCAGTGGTCATATTGGAGTGCTGCAGCAAGTGCAAACTAAGAATTCAGCTTGCTAAGTCAGCAATGAAATGTCTTGACTGTTAGACCATTTTCTCTCTTCTGCCAGATTGCACTTCTTCACTTCTGAGCTGTGCAGCTCTTTCAGGAGAAGTTGTAGCACAAACTAGGACCTGTGCCCCATGCAGGTTTAAGGGAGAAGGCACCTGTGTATCATCACATAACTGCCTTAGGCCACAGGCACAAAGGGTGCTAGACTGACATTTTTCATATGGTATTACATACCTATATATAGTGAAGATGTGGGGAAAATTACAGCTAATGACATGGAAATTAATTTATTGAGAGCAAGATGAATGCTTTCGATGTCTGTGTTGTCACACTAAAAATAAATGTATATCCATCCCACTCACTGCCTTCACAAAAGACTTGGCAAGACTCAACCAGTTCTTTCAGGGTGAACTGGATTTGTTAGAACTAAATCATGCATGGTATAATCCTAGTTCAATTGACTGCAGTGTAATTGTATCTGTTTAATGCAATGGATGCTTGACCTGTTTTTCAAGTCAGTTTTGGGACTTATGCACTTAACTATTTTGGAATTCCTTCTTAAAGCTGTCTTTTGAAATAGGTAAGATCTTACTTTAATATGATTTTTAATTCATAATAAAAGACAAGCTCAGAATATCTTAGCTGTAGGGGCGTACCGCTAACACAATATACCTGTCTTGGGATGTGCTTTCATCAATAGATTTCAAAGGAGCTCGAAAAGTAAATTTGAACTAATTTACTCTAAAGTTCTTTTGTCTTAGTTACATGTTTCACAGAAAAGGAAATGTCTTGTACTATTAGTGGTTTTTAGTGCAACTGTGAACTGTACTAAGCAAAGGTTATTTCTGCTTTAAATAATAGAATGTCCTACCTGACTGGTTGTTCACTGCTGTTGTTCAGACCACATTTATAATACAATTTTGTTTGCCCTCAAGGTCTTTCATCTTTGTAAATGAGTTATAACTCAATGACACAGTTCTGAAATCTTGAGATTCCTTCTGAACAGTGCTGTCACTTTTTGGTAAGGCATAGGAAGTAAAGAAAAGGCATAGCTGAATCTGAAGTGAAAATGTAAGCATTTTCCAACAGGAAATAATTTTACAGAAATTATTCGAGAAGTAATTGGTTTCCTTGCCATCAATTCTAATTTGGTATTGGGGAAAAAGGTCATACTTTTAAATGGTGTATTGCTTTGCAATCATAACTAAGTTTAAATGTGTGTGCCTATGTAAGTGAGTGAATGCTACTGAAATTGCGTTTTTTGTCAGACAAACTAATTTTTTTTTTTCTCTTTCTAAGAGTGCTTCTGGGAAAATGAACTGCTTGGTTTATGGGTCCCCAAGTTTCCAAGTCTTGAACCATGTTCTTTGCAATGAAGTATTTCAGATGTGTGGCTTGATAAATGGGTGATAAGTTAAATTCAGTTTGGTAGTCTAGAAAGGAGTTACTGCATTTGGTATGGTACTCATCGTGGTCAGGCATTAGACAATTCATTTCTTTTATCAAAGAGTTACTGTTAGTCATATGCGCTTTATGGAATTCCAGATGATCAAGATGTTTGATCCAGTCCTACTGCTCTTTCTATTTTAAGATGTTGTTAGTTTACTGCTTTTTTGCAGTAGTACTGAGGAGGACTAATGCACACTTGTTATGAATATATGTATATATGCACATACACAGCTGCTTGGATATATGCACATACATGAGTAACATTAATCAGTGCAATGGTGATTTTCTAGTTTTCAAAAGTTTTTCTTAACTTTTGAAGTTCTTAGAGTATTGTGGTGAGAGCTGATTTAAAATCTGACACTCCTTTATAGATGCAGATTAAATGTCTAGGCTAAGATCTTCTAAACCCCCAGATCTGAGTTGTGTACTGAGGCAACTATCTGTATGTTTCACTGAAATCAGTATCCATTTTTCAAATATTGAATTGCTATTTAACTTGTGCAACTTACAGTATTTTTCCTAGATAAAAGTGAATAAAGGTTTGTATTCACAGTAGGGGTCTGATGTTCATGAACTCAGACTCCACTTAAATCGCAGTGAAAGTTCTGAATGGCTTCGGTCACCACTGAGTAGAACAAGGAAGAACAAAGAATTAGCAAAGAGGAGTGAATTGGGTTGGGGTTTGGGAAACAAAACGCTGACAGTTCTCTAAAAAAGCCTTCAACTCTACAGGCTGTATGAGTCAAGCAGTATAAGCCTGCTGCTTCCAACTGTTCTGCTCAGGTGCATGTGTTGCAGTTCTAGACTATTTGCTGTGTGGTTATTCTGACAGTTGAAGGCTTCATATGAATCAGAGTTCTGATATGTTAAGATAGTTTTTATATTGCAGTGTTAAGCATTTAGGAAAATGTTAAGGTGTTATAGTTAGCATTGTGTTTTTTTAGTCCTTTTGTCTTATTGTGGGCAGTTTGGTGGCATGGAGATAAGCTTGATACTCTTGGAAGAGTTTGCATAGACAGCTCACTATAGTTAGTTTAAATTCCAGGCAGGAGTTTGCTGTGAGAATTAGGAATGTTTTCTTCTGTTTGGTAGTCCGGGAGTTGGACTTGATGATCCTTGCCGGTCCCTTCCGACTTGGCGTATTCTGTGATTCTGTATTTTGATGAGGAGTGTCATGCTTCATTATTCTTTACAATCAATTTGTAACAACAGATCATGACTTTAGAAACTGGGATTATTTTCTAGTGTGTGTCAGGATGTTCTCTCCACACTGGCTTTTCTTTATTTACTCCCCTGCATCCAGGTTTTTATAGTTGATTTTTTTCATGGTTTCCGGTAGATTATTAGTAAGAGGGAAATGTCTGATCCTTCAACTGATACAATTTCTACTGTCTCCGTGATGCCATCATTTTCTTTGCTGATGTGACACTTTGCATGGTAGTGTTCATCATGCTTTGCAGTCTGATATTGCTGTTCAGTATTGCTGATTTGACCAGTTCATTTCCTTGGAACAGACTGTCTCCTGGCTCTGATGTCTACGTCACAGTTTCATCCATTGCCTTAGCGAGATCGCAACAGTGCCGTAATTCTCCAAGCAGCTTATCATCCTCAAGTGAGACTGGCTCAACTGGAGGCACATACAGACAGAAATCTATGCCAGAAGGGTAGGCACCAGCCTTTTTACGTATTCCAAACATATTGTTCTCTGTTTCGTTAGTTGGAACGTATATTAAACTGAAGGAGTGCTGACACAGCCTCCTGTCAGCCGTTGTTTCCATGTATTAAACCATGTTTGTTTTCAAATACCGCTGTCGTGCTTCTTGAAAAAGCCAGTTTTAAAAATTCCTTGCTTTCCCCTTTCACCTTTGCAATCTAACCTCTCTCTCTGATCCTAGTCTACGACTGCTCAGGTTACTGTACAAAGAGATCTTTATGTATTTAAAAATCTTCATTAAAGGTATTTAATGAAGTGTGACCAACTGCTTCATTTCACAGGTTTAGATTGTGAAATAAAAAAAGTAATAGGTTTGGGACTTTGCAGTCTGCTAATAGTTGAATAGTGTAGAGTGCAACTAAGACTTCAGATGTGTAGGCACAAAAGTGCTAATTAGTCCACAGCTGGCTTCTTTTTCACATATTCACAGTCATCCTGTTTTAAGGCTTCCAACATTCCAGAAATCTTCAAACTCTCTGAAGTGATCCAGTGTCAATGTAAGGGGCAACTTGCAGAGGAATAATTTAAATCTGTATCATTTTCAGAGACCACCAAAAGGAGCAATAAATCAAATATCTCCAAGTAGAGAAAAAAATAATTCACAGCAGAAGAGCTGTCTACCACATTGCAAATTACTTCCTATAGAGAAGATAAAGGGGAAAAATTGCTCATAGCTCACACTGCAAAGTTTCCCTCTGAAGTATTCTTGAGTACTTGTCAGGTCATTATGTGCAATTCATTTTGGTTTGGGTCTTTTATAAAGTAGAAATACGTTTTTCTCTATTTTAAAAAATATGTTATTAGTAAGATTGAATGCCATTGTTAGGAACTGCTTAGTACAAGGCACTGTCTTTTGCCTGTTTTAGGTGCTCTGTGTCAGTCCAGAGAATGCTGTTCTGATCATGTATTTGAAAAAGTGCTGCTTCTTGCTCCACAGCACTGAAGATTTGCCCTCCCTGTCCTTCTGCAGCTCAGTTTGAGGTTTTATGAAGAGTCGATCTCTTCTCTGCTGCACATCTTCGTGAAGGCTTTGATTCATAAGACTATCAGGCCTGTTTTGGTCATTGTTTATAAGTTTGTGCTTAAGTCCTACTCACATTAGGAGATTTGCTCTAAACCCATTAAACTTCGCTGTAGGGAAACTAGATAGAAGTGTCTCCAGAGCTCTGCAGCTCGAAAAAAGCACATAACCTCTTTATATGCTGCATACTTTCTGGCTTATTCAGATCACACCAGCAGCATTTGTGTTGCCTTGGAGCAGCTTGTGCTCCCAATATCTTGTCTGCTCTTTTCCAACGATGTCATTTGCACTACAAGAAAGGTATTGCTGCCATATGTCCTTAGACGGTCACAACCATAACTGCTTGAGTAGGAAGGGATTTTCAGACATTCTTGGGTTTTTGTTTTGAATTGGCCTCAGAGCACACCAGCACCCATCCCAACCCTTTTTCATCTTATAACTTAATTATACACATATGTTCGCTACAGAATTCTTCAGGCATTTTGCAAGTTCAGCAAAGAGCTTTGTCCTAAAAACCTTGAGTATACAGTCTTTTTGGTTTTGAAGTTTTAAATCAGTGGAAGGAAACACTGTTTAAATGGAATAATGAAAGAATTAATGCATGAACTTTGCATGTTCCTTACTAGATGCTCTTTAAAAAGAAAACACTAAACTCCAATTATATTACTATTATGTTCTGTTCCTTTAGGAAAAGCAGTTTGCCTCTCATACTGTCCTTGTACATGTGAATCATATTTACTTGGGACTTCCCAAACATTTTCTACCAGGCTCAATGGAAAGCATGAAAAATGTGATTATGAAGGAAACTTTTCCTCTCCTCAATAAGCAGTGTAATGTCTGTCACATTACTAAAAATCATTGCAGTTCCATGTACATGTTCTGTTGAGATGCATCTGAAAGACCAGTCAGCTCTGCGGTGACGTTCAGTGTTCAATTGCAAATAGAGAAGAGTTGGGCTGGAATAATGGCCAAGGGAGAACCATGTCCTGAAGGTAGTCTTCCAGATGTGAGGTTCCACTGTACTCTAAGTACTACTCAGTCCCTGAATTGTCCCAGTGCAGGAAGTCTCAACTGCATTGTTTGTGTATACATTTATTTCCTGTTGCATAGTATCACAGATTTGGAAAGTTTGTGAAATTTAAATGACCAGAAGCATGAGGGAGTCCAATCTCTGTCAGACATTGGTGCAAGCAGTAGCTGCTGCCTCTACTAGATTATTGTTCCATATCCCAAACTGGATATAGGTAGAAACTTCACTGCCTTCAAGAATATCCAGTTTGGTCTTGATGTATATATGTGTTTTGTATACTTATGCTGTGTTTACCTGAAGGTATGTATATGTAATAAATGACTGTAGAATGTAAAATTTGATTAAAAAGTCCCAAGTAGTAAGTTTCATCGTATGATGTAGATAAAATGTATATTTAAACAATCTGACTGTTCTTTTAATCCAAATTGATTTCTCTTTTGTTTTTTTGGGGTTGTTTCGCCTTTGTACCCTAACGGGCTGTAGATTTAAGTGGCATAAAATGTAGCACCACCTGCATTTATTATTACTGCTGTTAAAATAGCCCACTTCATGTAAAAAGGCAGTCTAATGACATTTCTTGCTGCTGAGTTAGTAGAGCAGTGATTCTAATGAAATAAAATTAGAAATATAATGGGTTTGTATATTTCTAAACTTGAAAAAACATCCCACATCACAAAATATGCCAGATGCAAGACTGACTGCTTTTATACATATGAACATTATGGAGGTTAGGTACAAAGACATTACAAGAGAAAGTAAAATATCGATGCAGTGTAACTTCATTGCACCAAGGTTTCTTGGGCTTTTGACTTCTAGATACCAGTTTCTAGGTATTTTATCATGAAAATATATTCTTCCTATTGTAGTTTATAAATCTTGAAAGTTTGAAAATTACCTCATCAGTGCTTAAGAAACCAATCACCTTTCAAATGCTGTGTTTAGACTTTTTATGCATATGTTGAATTGGTATTGAATTCATCATGTTTAATTTAGGTATTTGATCAAGTGAAATCCTACCTAGTCTGTGTGAATAAAGAAGGAAAAACATTTACTCACTTCATGTAATTTCCTTCATGTGAATTGTTTATATCCAGAAGGCAGATATATACAGGTTTTCCTCATGTTTTTTTAACTCATCAAAATGTATGTTGATAAATAGGGAGCAGTGAACAAAAGGGAAGGAGGGTCATGTTTGGGTAAATTTTTAGAAGGCCCAGATTTCAATACGCAGTATTTTGAAGGTGTGCTGCATGTTACAGGCATGTTCCAGCTGCTTGTCTTTTAAGGATGGGAGTGGGATTTTGTTGTTTTGAGTCATATGATGTTTCTTTGGTGGGTTAACAAATGCCTGAACTTGTAAGTGGGAGAACCACACTGAGCTTGTTCTCACAGTTGGGCAGGTGTCTTATGTTGGAGGTCGTGTGGGGCAGTCTGTAGCTGGTAAAGTGAACAGCAAGCACAGTTCAGGTATTTTATTTTCTGTTATTTTGTTAGACATTAAAGCTGGAGAAACTCACTGATATATAGATGATATATCAGCTTGTAATTCTGTGTGTTATTCTGTGTGTTATTCTGTGGAGTTCTATTTTTCCTTAAGGGTATGTCTGATTAAAAAAAAAAATTTCTCCGAAATGCATTGTTCTTGATGAATTCTTAATGATTGATCTGCTATTCTGAATCCAGTAATTCTTACATACTTTAAGTGATTTATATGTAATACAGAACTGTAGATTTAAGTTCTACAGGCTTTTTGGTATGGCACACAGACACTGTGTGTCTCCTTTGTCATTAGCTTGTTCTCCTTGACTCTGTGCGGAGGTTTCTGAAATCCATTTACTAATCTGTCAGGATTTACAAATTCCTTATAACATATTTTTCCTTTTGGTCTGCTTTCTTTTGGTATGCTTTCTTTTACAGCAATAGGTGTATGTCTCACTGCTTTTCTACGGCTGTATTTAGCTTGCGCTAGTCTACTCAAATTATTTTATGATCCAATAACTTAATAATGTACAGAATTTATAATTCCTAGGTTTTGAGAATCTATAACCAATACAGTCACCTTTATAGATGCTTACTGAAACTATTTGGCAGTGTAATGTTGTCCCAAACAAATTCATGTTGTTGCCATATATATCTGCATCATGTAGAGGTATGACCTTATAACTCACTTAGTTAGAACCCAGCAAGGTGTCTGAGATCCATGGGATTGTCCCAACAAACTTTCTAATGCTTTCTTTGACTAGTTTGAGGTAGTGCTTTCACAGTTAAAAGGATCCAAACTTTAGCATTTTACTCATTGTGATGAGTTTTCTGTAACCATGTAACAGTCTGGTTGTCTTTTTATGTAAACATCTATGTAAATGAAAACTAACAATTTTATTATTTCATGATGTTTTGGTCTGTTTTTTTCAATTGTATCATTGTAACCTGCTGTTCTCGATCAAAGATGCTCAATAAACTAATGTATACTGTAATCTTATGCATTAAAAGTGCTAAATGTGTCTAGAGTGCTGCCACAAAAATTAAATGATAAAACATTATAAATCCCTTAAGCATTTGTGCTATGCATTGGTCTACCCTGTTGTTTGACACTGGCTTCTTAAAAGTGCTTTTTTCCCCCTTATGCAAGATTTATGTATATTTAAAATCATTATCTGCTTTGTTTTTTGGGGAAAACAGGTTTGGAATTAGCCGTAGATCCCCTGCTTCCATTGACAGGCAGAACACGCAGTCAGATACGGGCGGTAGCGGCAAATCCACACCCAGCTGGCAAAGGAGTGAGGATAGTATCGCTGACCAGATAGGTAGGTAATGAATTCTTTGCAATGAGCAAGTGGTGCTAACTGCAAGGTGACCTTGGCAATACCTCTCCATGCAGAGAGAACACCCTCTTAAGCACTGTGTTTTCAGTGTCTTTGAAAGTTAACCTTGTTCATCAGGATGAATAATTAGGTCTGGAGCATGTACTGAAGCTTCCGCAGTCTGCTTCCTTGAGACCTGTAAGTATCACCCGAGGAAGAAATGATTTCATTTCTTCATTTGGTTGTGGGACTAAATCTACCTTAATGCTCTTACCCTGAAACACACTGTCTTTTTAGAAGCAGTTGGGTAGACACACTTGTTAATTTGTCTTGCCGTTGAAGACTTGTTTGACCTTCTCTACTCTTCTGAGTAGCTTGACTTAGTTTAATTTTTGCTTAGTTTGTCTAAAGCGCTTGTGATGCTCCTTTTCAAATGGTGCTGTATGAAGGCAAATTGATTGTTTGATCATTGAAGCTATAAAAATACCATGTACAAAATGCAAAAAATGCAATTAAGGTTTAAATAGTGAAGTCCATCTATGGCCAGGTAATCGCCTTCCACCAGTGTATACATTTTCATTGCACATGGCAATTAAGCTGGAAACACATTAACTACATAAAACAGCTAGGTACTGAGAATTTATATTGTTAGGCCTTCATATGAGCTTTTGCACATAGACCTTTTGCTACAGCTATGACTTGACTTTAATGGGTACCAGTAAGATTAACACCAATGGAAATGTCCTGTCTACAAACAGCATTGATCCAACGTGTTGATCGTGGCCAAGGTTGCTAGATTGGTTTTTTCTAACTTTTTTTACCATAGATTAAACAATTCCATACTTTTTCAATTGCACATAAGGGTTTTTTTACGGCATCAGTATACAAATGGACTAGTGTTCAATGCAGAATAAGCTTCAGTCAGATCAGGAGTTTAAGGCATATGCCAGCCTCAAGTTCTGAAGATGTACTTTGTTCACATACCTTTGCAACCTCAGTAAGCTGTGCCTCGTTATTGAAGCCATCTGTCAGTACCTCCCTCACAACTCCCCCCCGTACTTCTCACTGAAAAACTGGGATAATACTGATGTGCAGTTCTCATTTTGACAGAACAATTTTTAATCACATATGTTTTGATACTGAGTGATGCTAACAACACACGTAAAACTGATCTTTTGCTCAGGTTTACTTTTGCAGACCAGTAGTTGGGAATTTTTGCTGGTACTGAGTGGAGCTGCCAACAAGTTCTGTTCTACAGTGTCAGGTGTCAACATATTAGCAAAATAAAGCCAAAAAAAAAAAGAGGAAAAATTGTGTGGTAGAAGAGATGGCTCCGGCATTTGGCAAAGGCGGAGAAACGCGTACTGACATATAATCCCTGTATTTTATCTCTTGTGTATTGTCCTGCATTCGTAGAGTCACAGTTGGAAGCTGCATCTCTGACTGGAGACTTTATTGCCAATCTGGTGAATCTAGGTGAAAGTTTGGTTCTATGACAGATAAGCACTTTTCCATTTGGGATAATCTGTCTCAAGGTAAATAAGGCATTAGGTGTAGTGAATCCACACACTCACTCCTTCCTGGCCCATCCTTAGCTACAGAACACCTTTGTTCTTGGTTCACTGACACTGCTTGCTACCACTTGTCTGGGGCAATCAAATTTGATGATAATATTATTTCTGTTCTTTTAAAAACCCACAACTTTCATTTGTTTTTTTAAAAAGATAGTAATGCTGAAGATTAAGATGAACAAAGTGTTGCTGTGTTGAGGAAAGCACTGCTGTTTACCATGGGTATTGATAAGTACTTGATGTTTGTAAGCACATATTCTAATTAAAAGGAGCATTCTTGTAAGTGCAGAATATATGTAAAACCTCACAACTGGAGACACATTCTTTTAAAATACTGACCTTGGGCTCTGAGGAGGCAATTACGTGCCTAACAGGCTGTATCTGAACACCCTCTAGACCTCCATAGTTATCTCCTGGGAAAACAGTAAATTTAATTGGCAAAGTGCACTCCTGTGATCGTACATGTAAGATGAATGATTTGAATTCCATCCACTTCTGTCAGGTTTAGTTTAATAAGTATTCCTTTTGTACACCTATGCAGTTCCCACATTCACAGCCAGCAATGTTTAAGAGAATATTATGATTTTGACAGATTTTTTGCTATCTCTTCAGTTAGAATATGTTTATTTAACTCACTGTAACTTTGATAAGAAACACACGTAGTAGTAATTGTACTGGAGAAAATGTGTTCATTGAAGTGATCACTGTGGACTTTTGCTATTGTCCTGCCTTGCGTAGAATGCCATTTTAAGAAATGGGGATCTTCAGCCTTTTTAATCTCTCGTTAGCAGGCATCATGCCTATAGTGATACAATGTCAGTACACTGTGAAAATGAATATTCCACTGTTTTAATGCTTTAATACAGTGCTGTTTGACAATGGGGGCGTGATACCATTCAGGTTGTTCTGACAAAAGTCAGGCTTCCTTTTTAATGAAGTCTTAGTGATTTACGCCAGGCAGGAATGGGCCCTCACTTCCTCACCTGTGTTTTGTCACAATACGTATTAGTTTTTGCCTAATGGTGGTATTGGAAAAATTGCAGTGTAAAATCAGGTTACACATCTTTCTAGCTTGTTGCACTGCATATGCTCTTCAGTACATCATTGTGTGCTGTGTTGCAGAACCAACATGCCATCTCCCAGCAGTATCAAAAGTACTGCCGTCCTTCAGAGAAGGCCCCAGTGGAAGACTGATGAGACAGGATCCTGTGGTGCACTTGTCTCCAAACAAGCAGGGTCATGTAAGTTATCCTGAAAAAGGAATTATTTAATATTTTGCTTTTGCTCCACAAGCTCTTGGTACCAAAAGTGTAGTGCAAAGTTATGTTTAGAGTGTCAGCTTAAAAAATGAAAAAATCCTGCTGTCTACTAAAACCTGGAGAAAGCAGTAGAGCAGGCCTGTTTTCTAAATCCTACAGCACAGCTTATTGAAATATTTATTAGTTATTAAAGTTTTGCTGCCAGTTGAACAGCAATTGCTAGTCTGTTACCTTGTGATAAGTAAAGGATTTGTGGAAATTTTCGAAGCTATTCCTAGGCCTCACACATAAGACTTAAAGTTTACTAATATATCTTATAATGCAATGCCCAAAAAGCTGCTTTTTCGAAACAGAATAATGATCTTGGTTTTGGTTTTGTATTTTCTCCATTTTCATCACATAGTGTACCCATTAATTCCTTTCCATAACCTACCTTGCACATTGTTGGATGTCTGTCTGAAAGGTCTGCTGGAATCCTGCTGAAAAATAACCTTTCTTGTTTTAGTAGTGTTCAGGGTCTAAAGGTGAATTCTGTCCTTCTAGAAGTCTCTACAGAGTTAGATGTTCACACATTTATGGAGATTATCACTTCCCAGTTTACATACAGTGAAACAGATAAATGCAGTAATTTTCATAAATGTCAAATGTCTTGAAAATTATTAAAGTCACTGGAATTAAAAAAACACCCTATAAACTTTAAATTACCCAATAAGCTGTATCACTTGTTTTTTTATGTATGTGTGCAACAAGCTAAAATACAGAGTTGTGTTGCATGACGATACTGAAAGTATTAGTTGCATTTATTTAGATGTGAGAAAGTCTTTAATTGGTTCCTGGTCTTTAATTTGTTTCTGCTTACCAGCATTATTCGTTCAATACAATTGGCAGTGTTGGTTTTAGGTTATTAATTCATAACAACACATATTTATTATTTAAAAAAGAAAACATCAAAAAACCCCAAACAACAACACACCTGTTTTCATATTCTTAGAAGCACAGACTAGTTTTTAAATTTAGATTGACCTGTTTTCCATGAGATGTATTTGACAGCATAATAATGTAATACATAACTCATTAGCTTGAGTGCGAAGTGCAGCACTGGAATTATTAATGCTTGCATTCTTCTTGTTTAGTCATTGTTAAAGTAAATCTTTATTATGTGGACAGATGGATGGGGGAGTGATGCATTTCCTAACAAAGACCAGTGTCTTTAATTGGAGACAACTAGGAGTCCAGATCAGCTTCATATTCCTCCTGTTTTTCTGTCAATTCTTGCTTTAGTATAATAAAAGACATGGATGCTGATGATTTCGTGCTCTCAGTATGGATCTGTTCTCTGTTTCCCCTCTTTTCAGGTGAAAACAGAAATAGTATCTATTTTTTTGTATTTGCCTGGGATCTCTGCCGATGTCTGTTCAGTAAAACTCTAGGAGTAGACAAATAGGAAAGTTCTAAGTCTCCTTTCCATCCATTCCCTTATTTCTTGGCCATCTGCTCATGTAACAAGTCCATTGCTTACTGCTTCAGTTCTGATTCTGTCGACGATCAGAACTTAGATAAGTTCTTTGGACTTCAGATGCATATAAATACCCCAGTGGTAGGTGAACTGCTAAGCAACAAGTGTATGGCAAGAAATTCTTCCCAAAATGGGATATTCCACCAATGCCCACTAGGAAATTGAGGGCATTCAGTTTCTCTGTAATAGCATGCTGTAACCAGGGACAGGACATACACACCAGCCAGACACTGGCATGCCTGCCCTGATTGAGTAATTTAAAAGCTTTACATTAAAGCTTCCATTCATGCTTTCTGGAAAACAATTCCAGATTAGTTAAATGGTGTTTCAGTGGTCATTTGCAAAGGACACTCCTGCTGAGGAGGAAATACATCCTATTGCGAAGGGGAGGAAGGGCAGTGTTTATGATCTTCTTTGCCCTTTTGATAGGCAATTGGATTATTAAAATAACAAGCACTTTCTGTGGATTGGTTATTTTTTATGTTCTAAAACATTGCAGTCTTAAAATCAGAATATTTTTAATTACCGTAGTTATAAATCAAGTCAAAGTCTACATAGCTCAGCCAGTTTCATTGGACTGGGATGAGCAGAACTGTGCTTGGAAGGAACCAGTATGAAGTATTTTGGGGCAAAATACAAACAACTCTGGCTTTCCCTGAATAGTTAAGACATGGCTTCCAAATCCATATGAAAAGTTTTTTATGCGCACGTAGAACAGAGCACATGCAGTGGAATTAAATTTTTAGAGTTTATTAGTCTCCTCAACGTACTTATCCCATACCTCAGGATAGAAGAGCTAGTATTGTCCAGTGGTGACTTTTGTAACTCTTTATTTCCACCTGTCCATTGCTGTAATTCTGAAATAAACCTACAGATGTGGTTTTTTTTGGACTGTTGTTTCTTCTGTAGTCTGACAGCCACTACTCCAGCCATTCCAGCAGCAATACTCTCTCCAGCAATGCCTCTAGTGCTCACAGTGATGAGAAATGGTATGACAACGGAGAGCGCACCGAATCAGAGCTGAACAGCTACAACTACCTTCAAGGGACTTCAGCTGATAGTGGCATAGACACCACTTCCTACGGGCCTAGTCATGGCAGCACTGCCTCCCTGGGAGCAGCGACATCTCCCCGTACAGGGCTCACAAAGGAGAAGGTGGCACCACTGTGGCACAGCTCCAGTGAAGTGGTCTCCATTGCAGATAGGACATTAGAGAAGGATAGCCACATGGACCGGAAAACTGAATCTTCACTGAGCCTGGATATTCACAGCAAGAGTCAACCAGCTTCCAATCCTCTAACAAGGGAGAACAGTGCTTACAGTCTCAGTGATGCTGTCTCGCACACAAGGTAATTTTCACCTCTCATGTGATTGACCCCTCCATACTCATTTTCCCATCCTCACTCTCTAACCTATCAAAAGCGAGAAGTGGATGTTGAAGAGAAAGGTTTCTAATTGTTAACCAGTGTTTTGAAAGATCTCTGTGCAGAATGCTTGAAAATTAAGACCACCTTTAGTCTTTGCATCTACTACTGCTTATAATACTAAAAGTCTTTGAGAGTATATTCCATACTAAACTGCTGCTACAAAACTACTGTGAGACAGACATGGCTGATGTGTTCTGTTCACAGGGAATATCTTGCAACAACTGCAGTTGGTATTGGATCAGAAAGGAGATCAGTCCATTTTTTTTAATGAGCAATTTAATATGGGATTCTTTTTTAGTCTTGCAAGTACCCATTTCAGATGTTTTGCATATTTTCCCCCGTCTTTTTGTTTAGAAATCTGCTTGCAGTCAGTATGATCAATACTGAGAGCAAGTTGCTTGGAAGTGCTAGCATGTAGATTTTAATCTCATTCTGCTGCAAGCTTGTGGATATGACACGTTACAGTCACCTTCCCTCTCTCCCTCAGTTTTGCCACTTGTAAAATTATCAATATCAAGTTTGTTTCTAATATGCTTGAACACCTCAGGTGGAAGACACCCACTTTACAATTTAATCAGCACTGGTAGAAGCAGAAAATATTTTAGACCATTTTCTTAACCCATTTTCCAAGAAGTGTTCAGTGTGCTTTTTGAAAAATACTCCTACTCTAGCATACTAGCAACAGGGAAAAAGCATAGGTCTTTCAGGGAGAGGATCCATGATTATCATAATTTGTTGGCCTTGTGGAGCCTGGCTGTTGCATTTTTTATTCTTAAGGCATCTCTGTTTTGAGTGTGTAGCTAAAATACCTATAGACTGGAAGTCTGAAGCGATTTTTGCTAATTGTTTTGAACAAAGCTACTGTTTGTGCAAGATTAGATGTTTATCAGACAGTTCAATAGCACCTCATACAGTAGCTGCAAATAAGGGGTTGTCATAGAGACTGTAATGGTCTCCATGTTCTTTGTCATGGTAATTCTGACTAAGAAATCTATTAATGGTGGTCCCAGTCTGGTTTTCTGCCTCTCTTTTTGGCACCAGAGCTCATACTCAGTTGATATAAATCCCACCCAGGTCTTTGAGACTGGTGTTTTCAGTAACAATGGATGCATGAAGGACTTGAGGAAGTCTGTAGAAAACACTATCCCAGCGGGATTTACTTAGGTTTTGGGCATGTTAGCATGTGCCCCTTTCTTGAAGATAAGAATCTCTATGGTGGTGTTATCTACAGTGCTGTACCTCCTATTTTAAGATAAGCATGCTTATGCTTATGTTCATTCAGCAGAATTTACCATGTGCCCTTGCAGTACTTGTCTGAATGTAACTAGCAGCAACATGAAATGTGAGATTCTTATATGGTGCTTGTAATAAAATTGTCAGTAGCGTTTTCATTTGGAAGGATTTTTTGAGAAGCGACTTTAAGAATCCTAAAAAATTTATGTGACTCTTGGAAGCTCCAGTCTAAAGCTGTGCCTAATAGGAATGGCATCTTTGTACATCTGAGGTTCTGGTTTCCTCTTTGAACCTTGCAACTGGACCGCAAACTTAAGTCTAGGTTGTTTTCTCATTATTTATATTATTATAACATTGTCTCCAAACATGGTATTTTCTCTGGTTGGTTTGGATTAATATACATGATGTTTCTCTGGTGATATTGAAATTATTCTCTCTATCTATTTTTGGGGCTGTTACTGAAACTTCCAGATAAAAGTTCCTCAGGCTTTATGCTGGAGATTACAAATGAGGTTTCTTTTTGCCAAGTTCTGTTTAAACTTGGATGTTAATAATGCAGCTCTTTACCAAAAGGAGTAGTAGCAGTTTGTAGAACACATGGGGCATGATACTTCAGAAGTACTGCAGTTCTTGCACCCGCATTATTTGTTGTGTTGGATTTAAAACAGACTGACTCACGTTCCTTCTTTATTACTGCTTATTTTTGAAGACTAGAGCATGGGTTTGATGGCTCACAATAAAGCAAAGGCACAGTCTGGGCTAAAAAGCTTTTATTTTGTTTCTCGTGGCACCCTCAGTTGGTGGTTGCACGCTGAATAACAGTGCTGACCTGAGGAAACCCCAGGTCCAGCTGTTTGCTCCCCACTGTCCCATAGTTTTCTCTATGGAGGCACATCAGCTTGGAGCCGGAGGCTGGTGAAACTGGTACTTCCAAAAGGTAACCACAGCTTCCTGCTTCAAGGAGGTGAAGGAGGGAGGAGTAAAGAAAGATTCTGAACGGGCTACTTTTCTTGAGAAATGAACAGCTTAATTAGTGTGTTTATCAATTTCTAAATTGGTATCCTTTGCTGCTTCTCACTTTTTTGCCTGTGGATGCCAGAATGTCTGTAACATCTTTAGATTTGAGTTTCTGAGCAAGAAGAAAAGGAATTTGGTCCTAGAAAGAACTGTGTGACAAAAGAAAAGAAAATAACTACAAATTAGAGTGTTTGTGTCTGTAGAAGACGAGCGATAATTAGTGATCAGATCATTTGATGGTGCATAAAAGAACTTGTACCTGAGTACTGGTGGCAAAATGTAAATTATAGTGATTAACTTCTACAGCAGAGCTTCTGGCTGGGTTTTATTTTTCTTCTCCACCCCCATTCCCAAAGTCCTTCCTGATGATTGTGCAGATTTCTCATAGCATCCCAGGAGAACTGCATTATGTAGGCCAGTAATTACACAGAATCATTATAGCTGAATGTCATTAAATGAAGCCATATGTGCTGATGGCATGAATTCCTTACAAAAAAAAAAAAAAAAAAAAAATCGAACTTTTATTTGTACCTGAAGTATACAGTTTCTTAATGGTCCTCTTACAAAACTAAAAGGATTATTTTGGCTATCAAGTACATTTTTCATTACTTCTAATAATTTTAAGATACTTAAAATATTATTTAATAATTCTAGAATACTTTTATGAATGGCTCATCTGCAGTTTTTGCAGATTACCATTTAGTATTTGAATTTTTTTATAATTCAATCCCTGTAGTCTCAATAATAGAGGTGGGAGGTAGGGGACCAATAGTGACTATGTGTGTGTCCTGAAAATGAGGACTGAATCTCTTCTAGATGTAACTAAGCTGGTCCAGGTATCCATTACAGTATGACAAATTCTCTGCATGCTTCCTGATGTCAAATATTCTAATAACTTCCCATCACTACCATAGTGCCCCAGCTCCTATGTAGTTTTTGTAGAGTTTATCCAAACCCTTTTGCTCTCCCAGTATGCTCTCAGTTAACAGTATCTTTTTACCTGTCAGTACCCTATTGGCCTGCCTGTCTTTACTTGCAGGGTTAAAAACTTCAGTCATATCCACAGTTCTGTGTATAGTTGCTGAAGCACAATATTCTACCAAAAATACTATATTGTAAAAACTGCAGCTCAAAATATGCAATGCACTTGAAAAAAACGTGTATTTAAAACTGTATGCTGATTTTAACTTGCAATTGCCAGGCCACTCTTAGCATCTATTATATGATAAATACTTTAATAAATATTAAAGTAATAATACTTAAAATACACAATGTGTATCTACAATATGTTATATAATAAAATATTATGCATTTTATATAAATTTTATATCGAGCATAATGAACATTACTTTTTCCTGTCTTTGCCTAGTAATACTAAGGATCAACACTATCTAGTTGTTGTTGTTGGTTTTATTAAGAAATGGATTCTCAAAACTATCACTTCATTGAGCAATACCTGATGGATTAAAGAATTCTGAAATGTGAACAGACCTTCCCTTTTACCCTACAATGAAGCAAAAGATTTTCCACTTCTTGAGTGTATTTAGAAGGGAGTAAAAACGAGGAAAAAAAATTGCCCCATACATTTTCTTTAAAGTTGTGCATGTTCCCCAAATCCTGGTGGTAAATTTTGTGGTAGTGATGCCTCACAGATGGGCTTGTTTATTCAGCATGTGTAGGAGTTTTCTTTCAGTACTGAGAGAGAGAAAGGGCGAATGAAGAGAAATTTACTGCCTCTCCCCTTAGCTCTTAATTTTCTCTGCTTTCTTTCTATAAATTATGTTTACTTGTATCTGTTACAAATACAAAGGTTGTGGTGTGCGGCACCATATATACAGGGTTGATGGACAGGAAAATATCTTCCTGTATTTTCTCAATCTGTCATCTTTTGTATAGGCTTTTCAAATGTACAGATGAAGGGAAGGAAGAAATATAATTCTCTAACACAAAATCTGCATTATTGTAATTTGATTTGCATACATGTGGAACAGTGCATGTTGCCCCTGATGTGAGGGACTGCACAGCATGGGCTGCAGCAGACACTCTTGCTTGAGGTGGGAAGACTTCAGTCCACCTACATTCTTCATTAAATCCACAGCATTTCACTGCTGGGAACCATGGTGCTTAACTCGGGCCATATGAAAATGAAACATATTTGAAGGTGATTCTTTAGACTCCATCTGTTGTCAATGAAGAGAAAGGAGAAACTCCAAAGCAATAATTCTCCCTTCATACCTGAGACACCTACTTTGAGACAAGGAGAATCACATCCTAAGGTTATTTCTTCATTGACTACAGCAGGAGCCAGACAAGTGGCATAGATTAGATAACTGGCTTCCTAAGACTAAATGTAGGTGATACTGTTTTCCCAGGTGGCAAAAGAAATTTAATGATAAATTCCTTTTTTTCTGTTTCAGTAAGAAAAAGAGATGGGAAAATGCATTGTTCTATCAAGTTATAAAAAGATTGGTGAAGAATTTTCTGTTAAGCTAAGAAAGAAGAGATTATTCAGTGACTTTATTCAGTGTTCCAGCTAATTTTTGTTTCTCAGTTAGAAACTGTTCTTTACCATGGGGCCATCTGTTTCAAGTTCCTTCACTGCAGTGTTGGATATAGGGATGAAAATGTGGCTAAGTTGTGTAGAGAGCTGATAGAAAACTGGTCTCCAAATACATAATAATGTTTCAGTATTAAGGCTGTACATAAAGGTTTCCTGTAACTGTGCTGATAAATATCTGACCTTTTAAGGTTATTATAGTAAATGTTGTTTAAGACCTAGCACTCCTGGTATGATGCAAGTTGCATCGGATTTGAATATCAACATAACTAAAGAGTGTCTTCCATCTAAATAAAGCCCTTCTCCTTCTTCCAGCAATAAGCTGCAGTTGGTCATCACAGTTCTATTTTTTGTCTTGACAAATTGTGATCTATGTTAAAAACCTACTCTAACTTCTCAGTTTATAGCGTTTGTTTTGGTTTTTTTGGTTTGGTGGGTTTTTTTGGGGGGGGAGGGGGGAGTTTGGTGGGGTTTTTTTGTTTTGTTTTATTTTTTTGTTTTTTTTTTTTTTCTTTTTTTTTGTTTTGTTTGGTTTTTTGTTTGTTTTTGTTAGTTTGTTTGGTTTTTTGTTTGGTTTTTGGGGTTTTTGTTTGTTTGTGGGTTTTGTTTGGTTTCATTTTGTTTTGCCAAGGTAAATAACTGCTTTTCAGGCAAAATCCAGGAAGCCTTCTCTTGAAGGCTGCCTGGGTTGTTCTTTTGTTTGTTGTGAGGTCTCAGAGACATTTCCTGTTGCTTAAGTTCCTTCAAAATACGTTGCCTTTTACAGCCAGGCATTCCAGCAAGAAGTTGGACTTGATTCTTTTTTGCTAATTCAGCCACAGTGTCGTGTATTACTTTTAAGCTGCCTAATGACAATGAACTCTAGATTTCCCATTTTGTGAAGGCAAATGAGGGGACGGTGGTATATTGTATCCTTAGCGGTTGCTTGCAAAATTGTTCCATTACTGTGTGAGATGTTTTTAGTGATGCATTGGTGGAAGGCCCTTAAGAAGAGCAAACTGATTTTGCTACTCTGACCACTGTTGATAAGAATAACATCTCGTGCCCAGAGTTCTGCTTAAAAACCAGTCAAACAATGCACATGTATACACATTTGAGGCAATTTTTGTCTTTATTATGTTCTTTTCCTAGTACGATGAGCTCACGACACTCTGCCAGCCCTGTTGTTTTCACCAGTGCCAGAAGCTCACCTAAAGAAGAGCTTCATTCTGCTACTTCTCCCCAGCTTGCACCTTCTTTCTCCTCCTCCTCTTCCTCCTCGTCTGGTCCTAGGACTTTTTATCCTCGCCAGGGTGCTACTAGCAAGTATCTGATCGGATGGAAAAAGCCAGAAGGGACAATAAACTCAGTGGGGTTTATGGATTCAAGAAAGTAAGACTGTTTTTTTGTTCTTGTTTGATTATTTGATTAGAAAGAAGCATTTTTATCTTTGACAGTTCTCTGTATAGAAGAGCTCAAGACTATTTAATACAATCCTTCGTCTTCTGTAGAACTTAATATCTAATGTAGAGGTCTGCAGTTAGGTTTAAATATTTAATAGTTTGCTAATCTCGTTCCCTGTTAACTTGTAAAAGTTTTTTTTAATTATTTCCAGAGAGCTCTATGGATTTCAGTCCTATTAAAGCTTATCTTTTCTTGGGACTTCTTAAAGGTGACTCAAGATGCTGTTTGAGCAAATATTAAAAAATCTTCTTATTGAGAGCCTGAGTTTTACTTAAGCCTCTCATCCATGTAGTAGTACCGTACTTGCTGTGCATTAGCTCTGTGGCACTCCACGTTGCCTTGTTAAGATTGCTGCCTGTATCCAGTCTAACTGGCTTAAAGCTTAAAGCAAGCCAAGATATCAGCATTACTATATGCAAGTATCTCTTTTGGAAGAGAAATTGAGAAACAACTTACTAGAGAAAATACTGTTAAGTCAAGTATGACTTAGAAAGCAAGTGGTTCAGAAAGCCCATTTCAAAGTAATTTATTCAACCCTTCTTGGCTGTTATGAGTGAGGCACAGTATCCCTAGATGATACCAATAACTGGGTGTCAAAACGAAATGGTGAAACTTTGTGATAACCACATTATAGAAAGAAAAATTTATAAAAAAGAAAATACGAAAGAAACTTGGTGATTTGCTACTTTTGGGCTCATTGAAGACGTTTATATTTCTTTAGTTGTGTACAGAATGCATGTTATTTTAATGAATTCAGTCCCTTATTGGGAAAACGTATTACAGTAACCTTTGAATTACTTTATTGTATTGCTAGTTTATGTTTTTAAACAAGCTTATTACTTCAACAGGTATCCATTAAGATAAGTCTTCACTGTAGTAGTGAAACTTCTTCCATCCTCTATGCCCCTTACTTAGTTTTTTTTTTTTCTTTTAAAAAGTTGAGTGTTCTATAATTCTTGTTTCATTCATGCCTCCTGCCCCAGGGCTTTGAGACCTGAATGTGTCTATTCCATTTCGTTTAAGACGTCACCAGAGTGATGGCACTGAAATGGCCCACCCTCGGCTGCGTGCTTCAGCGAGAGATCTGCGAGCATCACCCAAACGAACATCCAAGTCCACTGTTGAAGAAGAGCTGAAGAAACTCATCGATCTTGATAGCCCAACACCTGAATCACAGAAGAATTTCAAGGTATGGTAAAGAGAGAGAGAGGATTTTTTTCTGTTCTCACCCGCAACAAGAAAGTAAAATGCAAAGCATTTCCTGAATTTTCATCATGAACAGAAAATAATCTGTTTGTAACAGACTTCTAGGGAAACACATTTGGGAACCGTTTTGTTACTACGGTCTTTGCAATATTATTACAGCTTTGTGTGCAAATTTGAAGAGACCAGTATGCCAAATTGCAAAGAACATTTAGGACTGCTGGGTCATGGAAAATCCTGTAGTGTTGTCTTATATATTTGAATTTTTCTTCTCTGATTGCACCATTAGACAGTGACTTACTGACAGTATTGAAACTCCTTACAAAAAGCACACTTTTATGCCTCCCTAATCTTGTTACCAAAAATGATCACTAAACTTAAGCATATATTTATACAGAATAGTTAAAGATCTTTACTTGGTGTGTTTCAAAATGTGTTTATTAATGCATAAGTGCATATATTAATTTTTAGAATCCATAATTTGGAAGAGAATGTCTTGATTTCTAGTCTCCATGTACAGCCAGTGCTTAACAGCTAATGCTCATCATCCAGAGCCCAAATTGTTTCCACAGCAACCATGCAGAAGAGAGAGCTGCAACTTCTTTTTTTTGCTAGTAAAAACCCATTGTAGCTTATTAAAACTTGTAAATGCTAGGTTCCATACACAGATTATTTCAGATGTTGCCTTTGAAGCTGAAGGAAAAAACCATTGTCACTGGCAAGATACCTTTTTCTTAGGTTTGTAGTGGTGCTGAGGGGACTGGGACACGGGTGATGGGAACATCTCCTGTTGGTTGTTTGGAGCAAGAGGATTGTTCTCATTTCATGATATTCTATTCTGTTTAAATAGACCATGAAAAGTATGTATCTTACCAAATTTCTTATTTTTCTGCTTTGAGATTAGTGAACTGGATCTTACCCTGATCTTTATTTCCTGATGACTGTAACAAGTATGTTAACCTAGGTTGCACTTTTGATACATTTCAGCAAGTTAAAAACATTCTATGGCTATCAAATTGCATCTTTTCCATTTTAAAAGTAACTGTTATTTCTGCCCACTGTATAACTTATCTTACAGAAAGAACTGCTCTTACAGCATACTTTTTTTTGACACTTTAAAAGGAAAAAAAGAAAAAGATAAAGAGTGATAATGGCCTGCATTAGTTCACTGCATCAAAAATCCTCCTCCTTTCTGTCTGTTGGCTGACAAAGGCTTCATTAGCTAGTAGAATTTGTTCTAGTCTGTGGTTTTGTGTGTCTTGTATCCTCTCTAGCCTTCCTTATGCCGTTACCTACCACTTAGGCATTATATCTTCTCAGACAAGTCACCCTTCTTTTTCTCTTTCCCCTGCTCTGGTACCAGAAGACAATTCCTGTTCATATTGCCTGTGTTCTGAGTCCGTCAGATGTAAACATCTATGCAGCCTTTTAATCTCAGTGTCAGGTACTAAGTGTGCTTCCAGCTCCTAATTCGTTAATGCTAAGTGAACTATGCCATCCTCAAGTAAATGCTCCTTGACTTAGAAGCTCTTTCTTTTCCTTCCCCTTTAACACTTCAGGTCATAAAATGAACCTGCTGACTGAGCTTTTAATTTGCAGAAGGGGGGTGGTGTGTGGGGATGGGGAAGGAGTTTGATCCTCCATGTGACATAGTGACAACCATGTTCCCAGCTATGTACCAGAAGCTGTCATTTCTCTAGGCAAGGTTCATACTGGGACAGGCCTGTCCTGAGGGAGGCAACACAGAGGGGAGAATTTGACATGATAGAAACTTGGCATGTGGCTTGGCTTCTTTCCTTCCTTGTCTTTTGATGATAGCAGGGTTTTGGAAGTAACTGATGATCATAAAACAAAAATGCACAGCAATCTTCTCGTACTAAAATTTGTACAGGTTGGGAACGGGATGGGATGTTTGACAGATAATTTTCCCATATACAGTACCAGTAGACCTTCTTCCACGCTCTTCTCCCACCTTGTAGTTTGGGATTTTGAACATAGGAATAGAATACTGTCTGTATTTTTTTTTCTTTCTGAGAAGAGAGGACTATTTTTATGTACAAAAGAGCAACTCTATGTTTATTTGCTCTTTTTGCAAGTCCTGTTATCTTCTTTTTTTGTTAAACTTGCTTACAGAGCAAATGAGTGTGGTGAGGTTTTCATTTCTGTTTGCCATTTCTCCATGAAAGCCTTTGGATTAAATTTCAACCAAAAATGTAAAGAAATGTTAAGTCTTAGAGATAGTTATGTTGCTACAGGTTTCATGAAAACCGGATTCTCTGCTGATGGGAATGGTTATGATAACAGCTCATTGGCACAGGCCTGAGAGTGCCTAACTCCAGGCTAACCCCAGCATTGTTTTCTCCTATGTGGAGCATGGAGGAAGCTGGGATGATGGTAGGGGTAAGGCACAAGTTCTTATTCATGGGACTGTTCACTTAATTTTGATTTAAATAGTTCTGAAGAACCACAGTGGTGATGGGTGTTCCTAATTGTTCAGTAATATGAGACTTGTAATTAGTTGGCATTTTGCTGGTACTCTGCCTGCAGGCAGGCGGCCTCCTTGGGGCAGTGGGAGAACTCTGGTTTATGCAGCACTGAGCCTGTTTCTGTAACCATTTCTCTGCTACATGTCAGCTCTGGAGTCCACAAGGGCTGCCTGAAATTTCCGCTTCAGGAGAAGTTTGAGGGATATTTAAAAGGTACAATGTGAGATAGGGTACAAAAGATCTATATGTGTTACCTAGTTTTAATCTCCTTCAAAGCTGATTCCTTTAGTTCTTTTTTCGTATCCACTCTGAAAAAATACTATGTTAACACTTGCTTTCTTATTTAAAAAAAAAATAAATTAACAATTATTTCAATATAGGCTTCAAATGTTTCTTTATTGATTTTTTTTTCTTATTTCTGTTTATTTGTTTTTATGAATGTATAGTCACACACACTGTCCTGTCAGTCTCCCTTTCCCAGCACTCCTACCACAAGGCGTGCCTTGCAAAGGACTTTGTCAGATGAGAGTATTTACAGTGGTCAAAGGGACCACTTCTTCACCTCGCGGGCCTCACTCTTGGACCAAGCCATGCCAAATGATGTACTGTTCACCAGCACGTACCCTTCTCTCCCAAAGTCGCTGCCATTACGGAGACCATCATATACTTTGGGAATGAAATCACTACATGGTAAGTGGATTTCCCATTTTTCGACTTCCATAGGAATACTTTGTGAATTACATTCAAGGAAAATGTTTGTTACAGCAGCTAGTAGTTCCATCTTGATTTTGCTAAAATGAGGAGAGTCAAGTCACATGACTGAAAATATAAAATAAGACAGGAATTTAATTTTTTTCCCTCACTTTAGTGGATGTAAGACTGCATAACGAGTCATGCAGTTACCTTGTGGAGAGAGCACAGAAATTTGCTTCACTGGCTGCAAGTTTTCACTATTTCTTACAAGGGTCACATGGACCAATGGACAAATAACGTATGCCTGGTTATCTTCCAGTGACAACTTCAGGTGTCAGTTCCTTTAGTGTGGGATTATAGGAACAAAATAAGTTTAGGAAAATACTGGTATGAAAATGGATAAATACTAGTGGACATTTGGATATATAAGTACACCAGATACAGCTCTTAGTGCACCGTTTTTAAATTTACTCCCTTACCCTATCTGTTATACAGGACCTGAGTTATTTATTTTAGTCACACAACTAACTAGAAAAAAGTTACTTGGTAAACTGCTGTCAGGAAGACACTCAGCCTTCCCCCATCAGTTTATTGAAAAGTCTCAGTAGGATTATCTCATGGGTTGTGTGTGGCTGCATGTGAATGTCTCAGTTGGTGAGAAAGGGAATGTTCGCAGGTTCCCACTGTACCTCATAACTGTGTTTTCCAGAAATAGAGCTAGATCTCAGTGTAGGATTCTGCAGTGTTTTCTGAAGAAGTACATATCTGCTCTGATTTATTCATCTTTTAGTGTGTTTCAAGAGGAAGATGCAAGGCTATCAATAGATTCAACTCACTATACTGGGACTAAGCACAATCTGTATTTAGATACACAGGACACATTTGACAGTGAAGGCTGATGAAGAAGATCTATTTTAAATTCTTTTCATCTGTCTGTGATCACCAGGCATCAGTTTTCAGTGTTGAACCCGACATTTTCATGAGCTGTTGTGGCTGTATAACATGTTTCTTGCATAAGAGTTAGGAAACTGAGCTCACTTAATTTCTGCTTTTTATATGCATTAAAATAACTTTGCAGACTTGGTTACGCTTGTAACTGGCTTGTGGATTTGGCTTCTGAGGGCTTGGGGTCAGAAGATTAATGATGCCGTCTGAGTAGAAGTGGAAAGCAGCACTTGGTTTCTTTTCATTTAGATGCCTTTATTTTCCAAAAAGAAAACCACGAAACCTTCTTTCACTGTCATGTTCTCTTCCACACGAAACTGGTAACTTCTCCTAGCACATAGCCTTTCTACATTTGTCAACAAAACAAGATTTTCTATTTTCCATAAAATGTAGAGCCTGAATGAAAGAAAGACCAGCTCTCTTGAGTGGCACACAAATTGTTTTCCCATACACACCTTTACCTTTTGCTGAGAGAAGGATTAAGTTAGCTGGATATTTAATACCACAAGTATTTGTTGGCTTCCAGCTATTCAAAATTCTTTCAATTCAAGTATTCCAGAGCACATCCATTTTTTTTTTAATTGGGAAAACAATGACATAAAAATACTCATATTTACTCACCTGTCTTAACAAAACCCCCAGTTTTGTATCTTTACAGGAGCAAATAGGTGCCAAGGAATGTAGAAGCCCCAGCAAGCTGCAGACCCCTCTAAAGTATCTTCAGCTTGTGCAGAGGCAGGAATCATTGGGTAGAAGAGTACTGTCCCCAGCCTTAGCACTAGGGGTAGTCAGAAGCTTTTGAAGTGCTCATCTGCAAAGATTAGAAAGGAGCCAAATGTCCTGGTGCCAGAAAACTGGCTTGTAATGTGCTGTAGTATCTGGTCAACTGCAGTTATCGAACATTCCACTGAATTTTAGTTCCAAGAGTGCTATGCCAGAAAAGCTAAAAATAGGGTATGCAGTAGTATTAGGAAAGAAATTTTGAGGTGTTTTTAATGGAGTTTATAATCTATTCTGCATCACTGTAGGAGAGTTTTCTGCCTCAGACAGTTCCCTCACAGATATCCAGGAGCAAAGACGGCAGCCCATGCCAGACCCTGGTCTTATGCCATTGCCTGATTCTGCCTCTGATCTGGACTGGTCAAACTTGGTAGATGCTGCCAAAGCCTTTGAAGGTAAGTTTTCAGAATATTAACAATTAGGAATAGGAAGCTGGTCTTTGTGCATGCTTCATTAAGGAGTGTGGGTTTTGTGGTTGTTTGGGTTTTTTTTTGCTTTTGTTGTTCTTAGTGTTTCTACTTAGTCTGAAGCTTAAGATCATTTAAAATACCAACTAAAGTCTTAAGAGCCTGAAACTTTTTATGTAATACTCAGATACCATTTCTTCATACTGGAATTCCTCTGTGCTGTGGTTTGGCCCAATCTCTGTGAAACTGGCCACTTCTCATTTTACGTAGAGCAGTCGCAGACATCGCAGCTGGTGTGGAAAAGACATTTGGCACAAAAGTACAAAAATAAAGTCAAATAGTAGGGGAAGAGCATGTGAGCACACTAATGATTGCTTGCTTAACTGCAGTAGCAAGAAGTAGACGCAGTGCAGCTGAAGTTCGCTACCAAGATAACTTGGGAAATATGTCATGTTGGTACATACTTTTCTGTTGCCATCCTTCCCTTTGCATACTCTGAATACATAGGTTTGCACAAGTGTTGTTTCCTTCTATGGCACTTTCCATCTCTGTGACACTTAGTACACTGAAGAGAACTGTAAGTTGCCTAGATACATTTGCATTTAAAATTAATGCAGTTTAGACCAAAGGGAATTTACCTTACTATAATCCAATGGGAAAGTCTTCTAGGCTTGTAAACAAGAGTGCCCTATTCCTGATATCTGCATATTGTCCCACCTTTATGGAAGTGTTTTCACCGATTCTGAATCTTTTAGACATTATTCAACATGTGTGGAGAAGGCTGCGAAGTAACTTGATGTTCTTGGCTGTTCTCTGGTAGTAGCCTCATACATCATTAAGATGTCTTCATGGGTGTTTAAGATGTACATTTGTCCTCTGCTCTGTTGCCACAGGACTAATAGGAGCAGCATGGCTCATATTTCTGCTGTGCAGTCTTGGGGAAGAGTATTCAAAGTAAGCCTTGGTCCTCAAGAGGAGATGAATTTGTAGTGATGGTCTTTTCACCACCACATAAGGGTGAAACTCAGGTTTTAATGCATTTCCCTGTGATTGGAAGTTTCTGTTTAAAAGAAACCTGTTTCTTAGTGAGATTTATTTGCCTGTCCTGATTAACCTGAATCCCTCAATTTTGTAGGCCTCAGACTCACTTGTGTTTCTCTTTAGAAGTGTGAAGACAGTCAGTGTGGTCAAGGTAACAAACTGACAGCTCAGATGAAGGAGTATTGTTTTGGCTGGCACCTTTATCCTGCTGCTATGAAAATATATTCAAATTCGACTTGGAGAGGGATCTCAATATCAACCCATTGGTCACTGGTTGTCTAGTCTCAATGTAATCTCAGTCTCTAGTCTCTGCAAGGTGCCAGTAGTGATTGACAAGTACCAAGGAACCTAAATTCTGACTTGTGATCCTGGACACCTGCCTCTTCTGCACCATTGATTCGTGTCTTCAGCACAAGACCCTGAAGTTACAAATACGGATATCCGTACCAGCTGAAAGAAAAGGTGCCTGGATCCCTGAGCTACACCAAACTTTAGTATTTTCATTCACAGGGAGGAAAAAAAGAGGAGCAGGAAAAACTCTATCAGATCTTAAGGCATGTTAATTTTAGCCTTGTTGAAAGCACAAAATAAAAATTTGCCAAAAAGAAAAAGATGATACTGTTCTGTTTCCAGTGAGAACCCAACAGCAGCTGAGGGAGAAAGAGGTTAATTTATTAAACTAAATGTGTTTATGTTACTGTTTGTAACAGTAGGAAACTCCAGAGGTAGAAGGAGTTGGTAGTTTACAGTCACATCACATGTGATACTGATTTAGAGATGTGTTAAAACATCTGAGCAGTTATGGGACAAGAAATACAGACACAAGGCAGGAAAGAGGTTTAATGTTTCAATCCGAAAACATTTTATAAGGCATAAGGAAAACATTTCAGGGATCCTTTGTGGAGTGAAACAAGCTAAATATAGTTACATAGTTACAGGGTAGTGTCATGCCATTGTACCCAGGACGCTCTGCACAGCACTACTTGTTACAGCTTAGCTTCTCGTCGCAAGCACTGCTTTGCGGGTATCTCTGCTTTGCACTCTCCAGCATCTCCCTACTGGAGAACTTTTTAGCCTGAGGGTGATTCTTGGTCTGTGTGAGCATACAGTGCTGTGCCAGAGCTAGTACTTGCTTGCTGAATCCAGTACAGTGGAAAACCTGGTGAAAACACTTGCAGTGCCAGTTTGCTTCTGTCAAGTGGATATTGGTATGTCATATCATCACCTTATCTTGCTTGAGACAGATTTAGATTGCTTTGAGATCCTGCAGCATAGCTGGTGCACTATGCATGAACAAATAATCATTACTGCTGCCATTGTTTTTCTCTGTATGTTTGCCTTCCCAGTTCAGAGAGCTTCATTCTTTGCTGCTGCTGATGAAAATCACAGACCTGTGAGTGCTGCCTCCAGTAGTGATCAGGCTGAGGACCAGCTTACTGCACAGATAAAGCCTTACACAGGGTAAGTAAATACACCAGATGTGCAGGCTTCATCACTTACGAACCAAAAATCTTTATTTGGAAGCCATCTCCAGGCTTCACAGAAGAACTCTTCACAAGTTCTCGTAAAGATGAAGGTGAGAGGTGAAAAGAGAAGAATCATAAGTCTACTTGAACATTTTTGCAGGTTCTTTGTTGTCTGAGGGGTTCATGAACCTGTCCAAAGCAATGGTAATTCAAGGCACTTAAAATGAGTTCAACTAGAGAAAAGTCAAGTGATGGGATGGCCCCAATTAATCATGAGTTAAATTTGTTCTGTTGTTTAATGTGCTGCATGTGTTCCAGGTACTTTTTCTTGCATTCTTTTTGTTCATTTTGTGAATTCTTAGTGTACCTGAGTGCATACCTTCATAAAGCCACTTGGTATAGACCAGGCTGTTAGCCACCCTGTGTGAAGAGAGTTAATTGTCTCAATGCCTATCCTTGTTTCCTGCTTTCAACAGTAAAGAATCTCCTCCAACTCTTGCCTCTAAAGTGGACCAACTGGAAGGTTTGCTGAAGATGCTGCAAGAAGATTTAAGGAAGGTAAAGCATTTCACCTACAGAAGGATCTGTAGGACATATATTTAGTGCTGCTGGTGGTGCTAATAACTGTGTAATCCTGCTTTGCCGTGCCTGAGCCTTTGACAGTCTTATCCTTGTATGAGAAAAAGACATTTCTTTGCTACTTTTCTCAGGCTTCTAATTATGCATGGCTAGGATGGGGTGTCTCAAACTGTAGGTGTAGATTCCTCTGCTTAAATTATAGGAGGACGATTGACAGTACCTTCGCTCCTAATTCAGGTGACACTGCAAAAGGCTTGAAGTTAGTCCATGTAAATGCATCCTGCTGATGTTGAAAAGTTGACAGTGTTATCTAAACATGTAATTTCTACTGTGAAAACTTCCTGTATTGTGCCAATCCCTACTTGGTCCAGGAAGGATCTGCTATGGTGAGATGAAAAGTCTCTTAATTGGGGAAGTATTTGCGAGAAGGTCCCTATCCCTTAGTTAACCAGCACCACTTGTACATACAGAACAGGTCATGCCCAATTTTATTGGACCACCTGGTGAGCCAGCTTCTGTATTGGAATTTAATACAGAGAAATCCTGTTCATGCAAGCAAAACACAAGGAAGGAGATGTCACTAATGTCCCTTGGATATAGACCCATGGGCTACTGCACATAAAATCCTTAAAAAGAATTAGAATCATGCTCTTTTAAGGTTCTTGCTGCTCTAGATAGATAGGAAGCATGACCTAAAATTTCCACTAAGATCTGTATTTTTCCGTATGCCTAAGGAAAAAGAGGACAAGGCCAGTCTTCAGGCTGAAGTGCAACATTTGCGGGAAGACAACTTGAGGTTACAGGAGGAATCCCAGAACGCGACCGAAAAGCTGAAGAAATTCACTGAATGGGTTTTCAACACAATTGATATGAACTGAGAATGGCGTACGGGGAAGGAGACTATGTATGAATATTATTACTGGGACTTAAGCTTTAATGCCACCTTAATTATGACATGTGAAAGTATAGTCAGAGCAATTCCCTGTTCTTCATCCTCCAATAACCCTTTTTTGCATCTCTGCGCGCACTCAGAACAATTGCAGATCAACAATCAATGTCTGCCTTTTGTAGAAAAAACAAAGTAAATAATTTTAAAAAGGTAAAATAAAAGTTTAACTGCTAAAATGTGAATGTCTATTTTTTGCACATTGTCTCTTTATCTGTTATGTACAAAATGATTTGGAGGCGGGATCAGGCTTACTGTTCCATGTGCCTCTGTTTCCATTAACTCCTTTCTCTCTGTTTCAGGTAATCCGCTTTTCCTTGCAGCTTTGGCAAATATTATGACATCTAGAAAACTAGAAAGAAATGTTTACTTTACTGCTCTTCTAACATTGTTTTCTGAAGTATGCCACAGACAAGGGGATGTAATGCAATGTTTTAGGTGTCTCCTTAGCAATTTGCGCTTGATTACTAGTGCTACCTTCCCGTACATTACAGAGAGCGCGTGTCCATTGTGTATGGTACAGTACAACCAGCATCATAACATTAGGAGAGAGAGACTAGAGAGGTGAGCCATGGGTGAGGCGTATTATCACACATCTATTGCATTAGCTTTTCTGGTGGCCTTTGTTCCCTGTGGAAACAATGGCTACAAGGACCTTTACAAACAGCAAAACTAGGCATGCTGCAGTTCTTGTCAGGCAGGCTGGGCCATAACTGAGTATGTTGCTGGATTGCTAAAGTACAGCCCCCTTCCCTTCCAGGGGAGTCTGTTGCTTGCATACATGCAGAAGACTTAGGCTGAAGTTGTAAAGAGATTTAAGATTTATTTTCCCTGAAATGTCTCCATGAAAATCCACACAAACCATCTCTGTATACCTGCCCTCCCGTTCTGTTTCTGTGGACTTCTCAAATCACAGCAGATTTGAGAAAACTTTATTCGAGTTGTGTTTTATTGCATGACAGATCTAATAAATCCCTTACTATGGAAGATAGAGGAATATCTAAAGGGGAACTAGAGAAGAGTATTTTTTGACGCACTGGGACAGGATTGGAGCTCCAAAATCCCCAGTCCCTAGTGAAATTGTCTAGCATGAGTTTTCCCAAACTGCCTCATGCCAGCAAAGTTAACTTCTTGTTCTTTGAAGGAACAGCTAACTTGCCACAACATGTTACCTCTACAGAAAATACCTTTTAGGTGTCAAAATATGACTTTTAAGCTCTGCAGTCTGCACAGGCATTGAACTGTGCAGTGTGCTGAGAAACCTTTTCTACTCCCTTCTGAGGATACAATTACTACCTTAGTAAATATTGCCTTGCATAAAGTGCAGTGTATTTGGGGGTTAATTTCGAGAGCATCCTCTCCCTCCCCTTTACCACATTCTCAAAGAGACAGATTAAAATCATTGGCATAGTCTTGTCACAGACTTCCATGCTCTTTTCAAATCCCTTTTTCATGCTCTTTAATCTTGCTGCACACAAGTACACACTACACTTCAACCTCAAACTTCATTTGTGATGCTAATCCCCATGGAGTTCTTCTCTAATGTTTTGTCATGGAAATGGATCTCTTTGGAACTATTTCTGGAGTGCTTTTGTAAAGGTTTAGAATGTCTTGGGTTTTTTAATGACTTGTATGAAGGAGATTTATATAATGCCTGATATTATTTGTAAATGGGAAATATTGCTAACATCTCTGAGCATCCTGAAGTCTTGCTTTTATTCTCTTTTAAGTTTGGTTTTATTTTATTTCAAAAAATATTTTGGGACTTGGGGCAGACTATTTATTAGAGTTTTGCAACAGAGTTCTTCTTGTATGATGCCGCTGAAGGCTACTTGTAAAATTCTGACAATAAAACTCATTTTAAAGGTTCTTCTAAACCATTTTCTTCTGATTTTGTTGGATTTGTTGTTTAAGACTTTGCAGAGTGTCCATTTCTTCTTGCTTTCTTCTTGTACCACTCTTCTCAGTGCTTATTGATACCAGAGTTCCGTTCTCTATCAGATTCCTAATTTTTATCCCTTGAAAGGCCATTATTTGGTATGTAAAAACCACTTTATGCCTTGACTTTTTACTTGTATGATGGCACAAATGTATTTTCTTCCCCCATTTACAAGGGTTTGCAGCCTTTAACAGAGGCTGAGCTTCACCAGAGTGATGGTAAAGGAGGGGCAGTGTTTTTTTTTACAATTTATCAGGATATATAACTTACTTGGAAAAACTGAAGCCAGTGTAGGTGAAAATCAAAATCTCCTGGCACATCTGCCCAAGGACACACACAGCTTTCAGCATCCCAGAGCCAAACCTGTGAGCATGTAACAGTAACATCAGGTGTTAGGTTTGGGGGGTGGGGGAGATAATCCATTTGTTTTGTTTTCCAGATCTCCTTCTTTGACTTGGGAGATGGCCTTGGACATCTTTTGAACAGACTTTTTTTTGGCCCAGTGGATCAGCATTCTGCACAGCTCAAAAATGTGGAACTAGGTCAGTCTGCAGGAAGGCATCTTCCAGTTCACTGAATAGATTCCTACAAGGCACATGGGGAAAGAAGATTCATCTCTTTCTAGCAGTGAAGTTACCCAGGCAAGAGAGCTCTGAAGCAGCAAGAGCAAATAGACGCATCTGATGAAAAATTGAAGTTGGACCTTGGAAAGAAAACTAGATGCTGTCTCACAGTTTGTAATTGGGTACTGGTAATTGAGTTGAAGGAGAAAGTTTCCCTCAGGTCAAGGAGTGGCCCTGTCCACATCCATAATGAATTCATGCTGGAGGTTCCCATGCTCCACCACACACACTGCTAGGTCAGCCTAGACCAGGGCAAGATCTAACTTGCAGGCATCTCCTTACAGAGTGAGTAGGTACTGGCCTAAGCAGAAGGTGGGTGGCTGTGGGAGGAGTGTCGGTGACAGGGGCCACCTTCCTATTTTGCCCATTTCTCCCAGTCGAGTGATGGTTTATATTCCTGGAAACAACTTTGTATTCCTTGTCTACATTCCAGTGCAAAGGTGCTGTTCTCCCTGTGGCAGTTTTTTGGATAGCTGGATGGGGCTGGTACAGCAGCCTTCTCTCAGAATCCCCCAATGGGAGTATGAGGATGTCACCACAGAGGGGCTACAGCTTGCATGCGATACTAGTATCAGAAGTGATGCTGTGTGTAGGTAACAGATCAGAGGGCAACAACGTGGGGTAAGAGGTGAGCTGTGAGGAACACAGGAGCAGGGATTGCGAGGGGAGAGACTGGTGAGAAGGGGACTGAGGAGTTAGTTATGGGGTTAAGGGAGAGGAGGTGTGGGGATGAAATGCAACACTTTCAAGTTCTATTTCTCTGAAAGTGTGGTTACTGTATGATTGCATGTTGCTTCTGTTGGAAGCTGTGTTCCAGCCCAATTAATGAGGATTGTGAGAGAGTGTTTTCTCCAGCTTTTCCTGTTGAGGGAAAAGTCCCCATGAACCCATCACAACCTGGGAGGATTGACTTGTCCGCTTTTAAAATCTTCATGTAATCTTCCTCTTGTCTCCTAGTGCCTTCTTTTGGGCTGACAGCTAGCAAATCCTCTTTTAAAGCAGTTGGCTGTCTCCTAGCAGACAGTTCAGCATGGTGTTAGTACTGTATGTGAGCAACTTCCTTTGCTGCAAGACAGCAAGGGAACAGAGGCTGCAGCTTATCAGCTGGTTTGGCAAGTCCTTTCCCTGGAGGAGAGATGACACTGTTCCTCCTCCACTGCTGCAGCTGGAGCAAAGACATGGGCTTTGCTGAGGTGGGTGGTTACCAATGGACAGGCGCTGAGCAATGAGGTGGTGAGGCTTGTACAGATGCCTTCACCTGTTCCTGATGTTAGCTGTGGTGAGGAAGTCCTTGCTGTGCTTTTTAAGGCAATGCTGGAGGGAAAAGAAACTCACAGAAACATTCAGAGCTCTGCAGTAAGAGCCCCTACCACTAGCAGCTTTAGTTGGGCATGGGGGCAGTCAGGCTGGGGAGTTTGCGTGAGTCGGACTTTTTGAAGGCCAAGGTCTAGATTTGGAGCTCCAAGGCAGGCACTGGCTGATGGCAGCAACCTACACTCCGTTTCTGCAATGAAAACCAGCCCCAGCTAATGTCTGGGAAAGGCAGTTCCTTTCCCACTGTCCACAGCAGCAGCTGGGGAAGTTGTGCTCAGCTTCGGGGAGACAGAGCTGGTTGCTGGGGCCTTATGGGGTTTTGCCCCACATGGTATGCAAGGTCATAGCAAGCAAGTCCCACTCTGGCTTTTCATGTGCTTGCATGGACTCTCCAGAAAGTGGCTTCAAGTGTGTCACAACCAGCTTGTGTTTCTCCCAGATGTTTGGTGTCTGAATGATTTAAAGTGGGCTGGGCTGTTTGTGGCACAGCAATGTGCAGGCCACGCAAGTGGGAACACCTGTGGGAAGTAAAACCAGGGTGCTGCAGCAGCTGCATGGCTTTACCAAACCACAGGGCTGGGGGCTGCAGAATTTCACAGAATCACAGAAAATGCTGACTTGGAAGGAGAGATCATTGAGTCCAATTGTGCTTAGCCCGGCACAGTTGGTAGCTAGATGGGTGCTGAGCATTATTTGCTCCACTAATCAACTTCCTACAGTACAGTTCTGATTTGTTTCTAGAGATTTCCCATTTTGCTACTCAGAACCACTTACTCATGCTTTAATAAGGGCCTAGATCGAGCCCCCTGGTTGTCCTTCACTCTGTGCTGCCTGCAAGGACACATGTGCTGCCGGACGGGGAGCCACAGCTAGGAGCAGAGGATACTCTCAGCAGCTGAAAAAGGCCCATCAGCTCTTGGCATCAAAAGAAGTCTGAGACTGAAACTAGGATGTGTTCAAGGACTAGGACTGAACATGATTTTCTATTTCTCATGTTGTGGTAGTGGCAAATACCACCAACTAGTAATTAAAAAAAGGTTTCATGCCACACGGGCAAAAAACCAGGGACCTGTCCTGGTGCTGTTTTAAAGTTCATTCCTGTTCTTTCCTCTTGCTTCTTCCCACCTGCTCCTGCAATTTTCTTCCAGCGGTTTGTTTGTTTTGTGTGGTGGCTGCTGACTGCTGTTCTGCCTCCTGGGATCTGATACAGCAAGAGGGACGGCTGCACTGATCCTGGCAGCAAAGCTGTGTCTGCCTGGGACTGAAAGGTGAGACTGACTCGAGCAGTTCAAGCACTTGGCTGAACTGAAGAGCTTGACTGCTCACTTGATTTTGTGAATGGAGTTGAGGCCTATTTGCATATTCTTTGCATCTCACACCCAAAATGAGTTTGCTTAGCTGGAGCTGGGAGGCTCAGTGATAACTGAGCTGTATGGAACAAGCTATGTCATGCCCAAATTGCCGTGTGCCAGAGGTAACGCCTGGGATGTGTCTACCCACACACAGCAGAAACAACCAGTGTGTGCTTGCCTGGCCCTCCCTCCCTTGGGGTTTCAGCACAGTCCAGCTCTCTGCACAGAGGAACTGCCCAGAGTTCTGCTGTGCCAGCTTCTGCTGCAGGCACATAGATGGTTTGGGGACACTTCAGTCTCTTGTTTGCTTTCTGACCCATCACATTTGATCCTAATACTGGGATTATATAAGTATACATCTATTTGCTTTTAACATTATTTGCAGCATCTTTTTTTTTTCTTTCTTTTTATAAAAGGTTATGTGTTTTCAAGCTATTTACAAGCATTTGACAAATGCTATTCTTCCTTGTTACAGATTCTGATTCACATTGGTACACTGGTCAGTCATCAC
Source organism: Myiotriccus ornatus (assembly GCA_036023395.1). Lineage (NCBI taxonomy): Eukaryota > Metazoa > Chordata > Aves > Passeriformes > Tyrannidae > Myiotriccus > Myiotriccus ornatus. The sequence goes on along the minus strand of JAYRBT010000177.1, from coordinate 28,111,364 downwards.
AACCTGCAAGTCTTAATAGCATTACTGACTGGCAGTGACCTTCTTTGCTTCATATTGTTCCTCAGCTCAGGCTCAACATGGAGCCTGGGGAAAAAGAAGAGGCAGAGGAGTATGCAGAACTGCCTTCTTGCCTACTGAGTATTTGCCTTTTAATGCTTGTCTGTGTTCTGCCACACTTACAGCTGTTGCAAGCTGAGAATTTTGCACGTGTGAAGTTTTCTAGCTGATCTAGTCAGCTTGTGGATGGCAAATATTTGAGAGCTGCACCACATTCTGCTAACTGTTCATGCACCAAGGAAGAAATTGCCTGCTTGATGAAATTGCCTGCTTGATGAAAGCTCGAGGAGGTTACACCTGTAGCATGGAAACATGAGTCTTCCTCTTCGTGATTTTTCTTTCAAGGCTTCCATGGCCTAAAAGCAGCACTGAAACTAGCATTAGTTCCACAGCTCTGATTTGCTTGCCCTGATTTCAAAGTTAAATCTCAGTTCTCCACTCACTGAAACCTTGTGGGTTTTAGCCATATTTGGGTTTTAAGTGAGCAATCTTTATTAGACAGTCAAAATATGTGTCATAGCTTACACAGAGGAGAGTCATCAGAATCAGACCCACCAGTAGTGTGGGTCTCTGGTCTTCTGTAAGGTGTCCTCCCAAAGTCCTGCGGTCTTGTCATGCTGCCTGCATCATGTTGTCTTTGTGGCTGGAGTGGGCAGAAATGATGGGAAGGAAATTCCTCAGGGAAAGGTGCTGGCAGGCAAAGACATTCCCAACAAAGGTCAAGAAAGGACAGGTTCTTCACACAGCAGTCAACAGAAGAGCTGCAGCTCTGGCCAAGAGCCCTTGGTGTGTTTTCCCAGCAACCCAGTGGCCAGCAGAACAGGAAAATCCAGGGCTGCTTGGTGTGAGATGCCAACCATTTCCTGATGAGAAAAGGGAGAGGCAGAATGAAACCCTGTGTGTAAGCACACACCAGTCTCACTGAAGTTTCTCAAGTACGAAGCAACAGATGCCTTTGGAAAAACAGAGAAAGTTTTGCTTAAGTTTCATGAGGTGTTGGGTGTGATTTTTCAGGGTGAGGGGGAGCAGGATTTTTTTTTTTGCTGTTTTTTAAGCAGTCCTGTTCACTTGCAGTCTATTCTGTTTTAAAATAGACTAATTTTTAGTGGTTTTGTACAGGGCAGATTTGAATATGTCAAGTGGCGGTGTTTAAATACACAGATAAAGGCAGTATCAGTTTCACAAGGTGCTGAAGTGGGTTAAATGCTTAATTTCTGCTGCCTTCTGAACCACACCTCTGTCCTCACATGAGGGGGGAAATCAGCAAGGTTTCCCCTTACATAGCTTTGTACTTGTGGGCTCTGTAGCCACAATTAGTTCAAACCAGAAGGCCTGAAGGGAAAGGGTCAAGCTTTCAGAATTGCATCTCTTTGGGTTGGGAAAGAGAACAGAAGAACTTGAGTCCTTCGGGACTTGAAAAAAGGTTGCAAAACAAGAAAACAAGCCCAGATTTTTCAAAGGCACCACAGGGCTTGCTGTTGGGAGTCTGAGGGAGATCTCCCAAAGGGCCTGAGCAGGCGAGGTGCCCAGCTGGCAGCAAACCCTGCATGCCTGCCAGGAGAACAGGGCAGTTCTGTGCTCTGGTGGTCCTCGGCCTGCCACTGTGTCCCTGGCCCAAGGCTTCAGACTGAGCTCAGAAAACCATGGATTATGTATTCCTTTTCTAAATATGATTATTTACACGCCTTACTTATGTCCATTTCCATGGAAATGAAAAGTTAGTGCAACAAAACAGGAAATTTTATCAGTTCAAAAAATAACATTAAGTATAATAGAAAATGAAATAAGTTTATTAGACCTTACTGTTTGAAAAGAAAAGAAAAGGCGCTTTTTTTTTTGTTAGTTAAGTGAAATGATTGATCCAGATCCCCCATACAAACGAAGGCATTCAAAATCAGTAGCAACCTTTGAGGACATCCACTTTCCTCCAAGTTCTCTGTAGTCTTGGTCTGATAACACATACCTTAAGCTACCTGACAGGCAAGTTGTGGGATGTACAGTAATCCATTAATTATTTATTCATACAAGGCTTTGGTAATCAAACTATTCAGAGCCTTGTAATAGTATTTATTAGCCAGTCTTGCAGATTTTTAAAATCTTAATAACATATTTGCATTGCCTGCCATGGGAAAATGGATTTGTTTTCACATTTTCAAGGAATGATGTAGCATCGCAGACAGAACCAGGCTGATTCTGAAATAAATTTAAAAAAAAAAAAATCAAAATGCAGACACGTAGGATGTTATGCTTCTGGCCTGTCTGTAGACAGCTGTATATTTAATGCCTTGTCAGTGGCAGCTGAAAGTTTCTACTGCTGCCATGTCTATGCTGTGAGATAGTTCTGGTTTAATTTCTGAGACGAGGCATATTAATAAATTAGTTCTTAATTAAACTGATTTTTTTTGTTATCCTCATCTAGGCACAAATCAAATAATTTTCAATTTATTTGATTTAGTATTCTACTTTTAATTTATTTGATCTGAAGAAGTACTCCCCATCTGGGGTGCATGTGAGCTCCTGGGGTTGGGAGTATTGTATGAGATTGAAGCCAGCCTGGCTCAGTGTTCCACACTGGGCATCAAGGTACAGATATAAGAGCAGGGCAGGCATACAGGGTTATTCCCGTAGAATACACCTGCAGCAATTTGGTTTAGGGGCTTCTTGACCAGAGGAGTCATGATTGTATGCAAAAGCTCTCAGTGGATTTTCTTCCATGAACTTTTGGTTTATGTCTTTCAGAACCTATGTAAGCTTCCTGAATCTGTCCCACAGAGGCTCTGCAGTTAACCCCCTGCTAGCTTATTTGGGATTTCCACCCACCAGTTCACTTGACTCTCCTCCCTGTATGCCAGCAGGGACAGCAAATGATCACTCTCTATAAACTGTCTCCAGTCATGGTTTAAAATACCTTTATTGTATCACATTTCAATTGTCTCTTTTCCAGTCTTAGTCTGACCTTAATTTTACTTTTTGTACAAAAGCATTCAAATCTTTCCCATTGCTCTTCTCTGAGGCCTTTACATTCTATGAAGTCCTTCTACAGATGGCAGGAGCAGGAGTGGGTGCACTCTTTGGGATGCAGACTCACTGCTGTGTTACTCACTTTTACCACTGTGTTCAGACTATCCCTTCCCAAAGTATTCATAACAATTTTCTAACTGCTATGGAACATAAACTAAGTTGACATTGTTTCTAAGAATTGGCCCAAGAGTCCATCTTGATATAATGAGGTCAGCACTGTTTTTCCCATGTCCTATATTTTGAATTCCTAGGTTGCAGTTTTTCTGCTGTCTTCTCACCTTGTCACTTGCCAGCATATGGTTGTTTTGCAGCTCTTTGCAGATAACCCTTCTGTTTTACTCAGCATATCCTCATGCCACTGGGAGGTTTGTCACATTTATTACCCACTCGTTTCCCAGGTAATCTACTGAGTCCACCAAACATTGCTTGTCAGAGCACTAAGTCTCAAACACAGGTGTTAACAGGGGACTTCCAGGACACACACCAGCATCTCTTCGTGCCCCTTGGCACACCCCCCCAGCTATTTTTCTGCCTGCTCTCCTGTTCTTCATTCCAAAGATTACTTGGAGGTCCTTCACCCTTGACAGTTGTGTGTTCCTCAAACCTGTCTTCTCCATATCCTGTTTCTTTTTATTGGGTTTTCCAACTTCTCCTCCAAGTGCAGCATAGGCTTTGGTAATCCTCCCTGTTTCTCAGGTATCTCCTTCCAACTTACCTGCTAGATGTTAGGGCTGCATTCCCTTCGCCATTGTAGGAGTTCTGGGCATACATATCCCTGCATTGTTCCCACTTCCAGTGGTTCTGTCCCAAACCATTTCCCCGTGTTCATTATCCCTCCAAGTGTCTGAAGACAGTGCAAGACTGTTCAATAGTTTAGGTGTTCTCTGGGAGGAATACAAGCAGGTGGATGATGGAGACTGGACTTCACTTCTAAGAAGGTGGTTGAAAGAAGCCTTTTCAGATCTACATCTCTCCTCATTTGTGGGCTGTATACAATTCTATCACTCATTTCCACTGCCATTGGTTCCACTTTCAACTGGAGAAACCCAACACTCACTGAAACCGCAATGCATAAAATGGAACCTAAATGACCATCACCAAGCTAGAAATTCTCATCCCTGGGTCAATGCATACTTTCCTTGCTGTAATGGCGTAAAGCTCTGGAGAGGAGCAGCTCAGCCCTTTGGCACTCCTGTTTTTAGGACTTTGCAGATGCAAATCACAACTCTCTCTTGCCCAGGTAGAACAAAGTACCTGCACTTATCCCAGAGAGAAGAATCCTGCTATGTTCCCCAAGAATAATTAGGCATAATGAGACCTTTTCTATACCTAACATCTGTGATAAAACCACGAACCCTTTGGAGGGTATTAGCTGATACAATGATACTCTAAAGCACTTTGTAATTCACTTTTTATTCATGAAGTGTGACAGCTATTTCCAAAGTGTGCTTCAGGACTGCATGCTCTCCATGGAGAGGCTTCTTGCTGTGTCAGGTACTTTGGATATTGAGAGATGATAAAACATATGTTTGCGCATGGCAGTTTTCCTCCAAATCTTTTAAGAAGGCAGAAGAGAGCAGTAAGCTATTGGCAGGACAGACCTAGGAATTTGGCTTCAGGACTCTTTTACTCTTTTTGGGCTCATATGGACCTAACTGCTTCTCCCATCACTGCTATGATTTCTTCAGATGTACTCAAAGCCCTTGGAAATTGCCTGGTCCAAGTGGCTTTCGCAGTGCGACAAGGCTGCTTCTGTTTCACCCCTCAGTCATTGCACTTACCTAGCATCCAGTCAGGGGAACAGCCTTGCGATGGCTGGGAGCTGCTCAGATGGTGGCAAAAGCCCCTTGATTTGGAAAGCATTTTCAGCAGTGGAGAGGGTTTCTGATCCATGCTAGATGAAGTTACTAGGAAGATCAGCATTTACTAGGATGAAGTTACTAGGAAGAACTCAGGATGTGCTGGCTCATATTGGGAAGGATTTTGGCAGCTTGCATGGCTGTCAGATTGCAATGTTATGTGCCTTCGATGGCAGACAGGAACTGGGAAAAGAAGAGCAGACTGTGGCCTGCCAGACAGCTGGGAAAGTAGCCTGATGCACTAGGAAGGATCAGGCATGGCTGAGAACACCAGCTTTTGTAATGATGAAGGGGAGGTGGGCAGGAGTCACAAAATACTAACCTCATCTTTAGCATGTTTTTCTGACCATGCTCTTAAACAAACAAACCACTGGAAAGATGAGGAATGTAAGACCTGAAAAATGCCTGACATTTGCAAAGTAATCTTTGCATATCTAGGGTTGAGGAGGTGTTCGCAATGTTTTTCTGTGGCAGCTTGGTTAGGGCTTCTTCTAGCCAAAGTCCACCGGTCCAGGGAACACAGTGAGATCTTTGACCTCAACCGCAAGAAATCAGGCCAGGTTCTGTGTAAGAGCACTTCACATACTTTGCCCAGATCATGCCTACTGTATCTCACTGTAGTTAAGAGGGACTGGTGCTCTAGAACAGGCAACTTTCAGTTGCTGCTGATTCAGCCCCCAAAGGCTTCTCTAGCTGGCCTTGCAGGGCACTCTGCACGTGGAGGATTTTTCCCCCTTCCCACGAGGTAAAAGGTGAAAAAAGAGAGGGAGGCTCCTACACGGTCCCTGCGATTCTGGGGGTGTCTAACTCTGTTGCAGTCAGCGTGGTCACCGAGACCAGGGCTGTCGGACTTGCACTGGGAGCCCCTGTACTTGCAAGGCAGGCTGTAATCCCTGAAGAGAGTGGGGGCAGGAGCTCCGGGTTGGGCAGACCACGTCCAGGCGCTGCAGGCTGCTGAGCTGAGCTGCGCCAGCGCCAGGGGAGCCCCCCGGCGCGACCCGAGACCTCCCGGGCCACCGCCCTCTCCGGGCGCGCCCCGCGCGGCCCCCTCTCTTCTCGGGCAGGGCTGTCTCGGCTCAGTCTCCGGAGAGGGCCGGGCGAGCAGCCGCGATGTCCCCGAGCGGCGGGCGCGGCGAGCGCGGCCCCGCCGCGGCTGAGGCGGCGGGCGCTGCGAAGGGCCGGCGCGCCCCCTGCCGGGGCCGGGCGCCAACGGCGTCGCGGCCCCGCCGCGGCCTGTGGGGGCGTCTGGGGGGATAACCTTGTGCGAGTCTTTTCACGCCTCTGTCTCAGGTGCCTGCGAGAACAGAGGGCGCGGGAGCTCCACTTTCTCTGTGAGGTGTTCTGAAACCTGCTTATGAAAAATGTCGCGTAGGAACAGTGCTCTCTGCTAATAAAAAACGCTGTGCGGGAGCATGGAATGTCAGCGCTGGAATGGTGAAAAGAGATGGTGCAGCCACACACTTGGGGACTCCGTTGAAGCCCGGTTTACTGTAATAAATTGCTCTCCTTTGCGGGCCTGAGTGCAAAAAAAGGAAAAGATCCTGAAGCTTATGATTATTGGCTTTAATCTGTAGTCCCTGTGTTATTTACCACATAAATGTTGCATTCTGTTCCTTTAAGAAATCAGGGCTGATTTATCTTTGGTTTTCAGCTGTGTTTCTGAGGGGCAACTGTGTGTTTCTCAGCAAGTAAATGCTATTGATATCACAGAGCTGTCATGATAAAGAAGAAAGCATGCTGGTAGTTTGGCAGCAGTTCCCTGGTAAAAGCGAGCATGTAATGCTCTTATTGCATGATTTTCCTATTCTCCTCTCACATCTTCCACAGATGCAGGCTAGAGATTAAAACAATTGCATATCCTGGTTTTCTAGCAAAACTCACTTTTCTCAAGAATACTCCTTTAACTTTCTGTAAGTGGCAGCTTTGCACAACTGCTGTTTCTCCTCCTACCTTTTTATGGATGTAAGGTGTTTTAGATGTGTAGTGTGATTGTCATAGGCCATTTTCCTCCCGCTGTGCTGATTCAAGGCTGTAGACAGAAGAGTTTCTCCTCAGTGGGTAGAATCAGCTGTCAAGTGATAAGAAATGTGCAGTTCCTGTTTTTACATCCCCTGTTGTGGACGAATGGATGCGGCTGCCAATCTTAAAACAGCAGCAGAAGCAGAATATACCCCAGCTGTGTCTTAATGTTTCTTGGGATGAACTTCTCAGTTGTTCAGCTGGGCATAAGGTGGAGGTGGGGTCAGTTTAACCTATAAGCATCATATGTAAAATTGCTGCTGCAAGTGTTCTTTAGCTAAAAGACGATGGCTGACTGTTTTTTGATACTTCCATTTATGTAAGTCAGGTAAGTATGAAAACAATGCTGGAACACATTATCCATATATGAACAGCTGGTTTGCTCACAGGGCTTATGAGACAGAGTCTTTGTCACATTAGGCAGTTCTTTCCTAGGGGCAGCTGGCAGCTCACTGGACCCAAGGAGCAGCTGGATGCAGTGCAGGGCTGCTACTGCTGCTTGGGACCATAGATTTGCAGCCACACTGAGCACACTGATTAAAAAGAAAGGGTAACAGGAGGAGGTGTATCCTCTGTAGGCCTGTGCCCCAGCCATGTCCTGAAGGCCAGCCCATTCTTCCCGCTTTGTGTATGTCTGTTGTCATCACTCTCAAAATCTTTCAGCCCTTTTTCTACTGTAGGCTCAGAGCTGAAGCACTCAGCAGTTAAGCAACCTGAAGAATGTTTGCGTGAAAACCTTTTCCGTGAAAAAGGTTTGGTGAAAAATTTGTTCTAACAGATTTGGCTGAAGAGCATTCTATCTCTACAGTTCCCCCAGGGCACAAGACAGGATTTGGTACTGAAGTGGTATGTAGTACCCTCTAGTCTTCCTGCCAACAATCAGCAAGAATTGGAGATAAATCTGCATTTACCTACTGCTGGAAATTCATCCTTCTGCACCTGTCTCATTTTTGCTAAAAGGAAATGTGGATCAGCAAAACTGGAAGTACCATCAAAAACTGACTCCACTGCTACCCACAAAGAGAAGACAAGAGAACGCCAACAGGTAACCTTCCAAGCCAGTATCTTTCTCTGATGAACTTGCTTCTTTCATCCTCATTATCCTTCTGCTTGTAAGAAACATTTTGAAACTCTTGGACTCTATGTGAGCACATGCAACTCCCTGAAGTCCTGCTAATGCCCTTGTGGGAAAGAGACTGTATAATACCAGTAGCAATTTGTGCAGAGACCTGCCTGTTCTCCTGGTATCTGCAGTGCTTTGCATCATTACGACTGCCACAATGACATGGGGATTGTCCTTCTCCTACATAACCTTTGCAAGTGCTGCAGCCCAGCAAGGAGGTTGTGGGGTAATTAAACACAGAGGTCTTTCTGCTCAGCAAATGCAAGTCAGGTTCCCTAGATGCTGTTCTCGGGGGGACCATCAGCTGCACCGTGAGGAAACAAGGGGCCTGTCAGGAGGCCAAAGGTGATGCAAGTCAGCAAGGCTGATCCAGAGATCACATTGACACTCAAGGGAACAGCTTGACATACATTTCATTTTCCTCTGGCCTCCCTTCAGATCAAAATGGCCTCTTTGGTCACCTCTGAGAGGTCACGTTCCTCTGTCCCCTAGAGCTCTCAGTGTTTGAAGCCAGGTTGAAAAGGCTCATTAGTCCCACAAGCACTTGGCAGTCAGGGCATAGCAGTGTTACAGAGCAGAGAACAAATAGGTGTGTAGTTACAGCTGGGAATCTTTACATCTCCCTATAACAATTAATTCGTTTGTGGAGCAGTTTCATAAAACTTAACACCACAGGTCTGAAATAAATGTGGTTTTCGTGCATCCACGTTGCCAAGTGAATAGATTATTAATTATGCAAAACCATAATGACTTGAGTGTGTGGTCCACACCAGGCCAGCTAGCCC
>JAYRBT010000177.1:28080743-28099990 GCA_036023395.1 Myiotriccus ornatus | reverse complement strand
ACACAGAATTGAGGATCCTCAGGGCGTGCTGAGCACTCCAGGATCAATGGTAAGGAAGTTCATCTTCAGCATTGGTAAAGAAATTACTCTCCCCTTAACCCTTTCTTTGTCTGGGTAGCAGCTGTGCATCTCATAGGTATAGATCTCTTGGACCAGTTGTCTCTTCTAGACCTTTCTGTTCAAGCAGATCTAGCCACAGGAGGCACAACAGCCCTGTGGTGGAGAAATCCTATCCTACATTACTTTGTTCCCCAATGGAAATGAGGGTGCCCTGAACCCATGCCCTTCGTATGCATTTACTATTCTGTTTTGCCAAGAGTTGCCTGTATCTCCTGTAGGGACATGCAGTACGTAACTGTGACACTGACAGGCTGATATGTTGTCCATTCCTGTGACTGTCAGCATGGAAGATTGTCTGCATCAGTCCAGTCCAACCCCAATGAGGTGGTTGTCGCTTTGAGGACTAGGTCAAATTTCTGTAGTCTCAGGCAAGAAGATGTGTCATGGTTTAACTGCCACTGGCAACTAAGCCCTATATAGCTGTTCACTCATCCCCTCACTGGGATGGGGGAGAGAATCAGAAGTGAAAAAGTGAGAGAACTAATGAATTGAGATAAAGACAGTTTAATAGGTACAGCAAGATTAGCTTGAGTAAGCAAAGCAAAGCAAGGAATTCACTGCTTCCCATGGGCAAGCAGGTGTTCTCCGGGACAGCAGGGCTCCGTCATGCATGCCGGTGACTTGGGAAGACAAATATCATCTCTCTGAACATCCCCCCCTTCCTCCCAGTTTTACATGCCGAGCATGATGCTAAATGCTGTGGGATATCCTGGGGTCAGCTGGGGTCAGCAGTCCCTGCTGTGCCCCCTCCCAGCTGCTTGTGCACCCCCAGCTCACGGGCTGGTGGGATGATATAAGAAGCAGAAAAGGCCTTGGGGCTGTGTGAACACTGCTTAGCAATAACAAAACCATCTCAACACTGTTTTCAGCACAGGTCCAAAATGTGGCCCCATACTACCCACTGTGAAAAAAAATTAACTCTACCCCTGCCAAAACCAGCACAATACAGTGAAGCCCTATGGGAACCTATGAACTTGTCTCAGCTAAAAAATATCTTCATGCCTCATTAAAAAGCTATAGGTATCAAAGTCTTTGAGGTGCTATGAATCTTTATTAACATCAGTCCACATTCTGGGTCCAAAGCAGCTACTGTGGCCCCGTTATTCCTGTGGCAGAACAACCATAAAAGATGAGAGGATAGCTGGAACTAGAATATACATTAGCATCAGGAATGTTGCTGCTGTATTCTTCTGGCCTAGCAATAGTGAAAAAAGAGAATCATTTTCTCTTCCTTCACCACTCCATTTTTTTTTCCAGTGCCCAGTGCAAGTCAGAGAGCTGTCAGTCCCTTTCTCAGTTGAACTTCCAGCTTTGAAACTGGACTGACCTGTTTGCTACCACTTTTATGCTGTAGGAATTTCTAGTAACATGGGAGGAAATCCAACCCACCTACAGGTTTGATCTAAGTCCTTTCAGAACACAGAAAAAAGCTAAAAGCATTTCTGTAGCTAGGGTGATCAATGTGGAGACATGGCAAAAGTCTGTTCTATGTCTTGAAAAAATATTTCTTATAACTTAATCACGTTTTTGTGCTGCAAAACATTGACTTCTGGCAGTAGATTTTCCTGAGGTGGGAAGTAGCAGGTAGGCATAACTTATGAATAGTCTTTACAGGAGTGACTGAATGTATTAATGGGAGTTATCCCAGCAGTAGGATGGCAGACCCATGGGTAGACAACAACTTCTATTAACAAATAGCTGAAGGAGGCAAAATATGCAGCTTGATTACCCAGGACAGGGAGAGAGATAGGATTCTGGGTACTGAGGAGTAGGGAGGTAATGAGGAGATGTAGTTCAGGGGCAAGTTTCCTTTACGGACCCAGGATAGCCACTGTGTTCTGTGCAGAGACTAAGTAGAGACACTCTGCATGACACTGAATGATCTTCTGGCAGTTAAGAAATGCATTTTTATTGTCACAGAATGCCTGTATATCAACACCTTCCTTCATGGCTTGTTCGAGAAACCTGGTATCTCATTGAGTCCTCCTTGAAATGTCTGGTGCAGACGAGGGCAGACAGCTTGTTAAAATTCTTTCGCTGTTTAATTTCTTTCAGTGGATCCTTCCCTGAAGAGCTTCTAATGAGGCTGACCTTTATTAGCTAATTAGGCTCATTGAAATGGCACAATCACATTTAGGTTTTTTTCCTTCTGTGTGTACTCCAGATTAAGTTCTCATCATTAGGCAGGTTGGAAGGGGACTTGTAATCATGTGTGGAGGTAAGCAGTGCCCAGTCCACCTCATCTCCCTGCCACAGCTATGTTGGCAGGGAAGCTGTGCCGCATGGTGCCAAATAATGGTTTTGACTACACTTTGATAGTATTACCTTAATTCTGTACCTATTTTTAGTGAGTTGTAAGCTTATGTATGTGCAAAATAGTCGCTATATACCAGAGACCAACCCAAATTTTACAAACAAATTCAGCATTAACAGTGTAGTATAGCAAAAAACACTGTTACAAAAGCAGTACAGTCCATTAGCCTGTGCAGTACTGTCCTGCTTGAACAATGAATGGAAAAAGTTCTGAAGGTTTAACAAATATTGGAGTCCCTTCAAGTTGTTGTTCTTAGTCTGGCTGCCCGTTGAGCAGACCCCAGGTTGGTCCTGGTGAGCACTCCTTCCAATCTTTGATGGCTCTTCCGGCAGATTTCTTCTGGATTTCATCCATCTTACCCCATATCCAGAGATGGAAAATGCACATTCAGCAGTGTGGCACGTAGCACTTGCAAGCTGGAACAGCAGCATAACCACGAAATTACCTCACTCATCAGTACCTGATTCTTGCATCACTGTTTTCCAATTTGGGAGCATCAGTGGGGTGGATGTACTGTACCCATTACACGGAGCAAAAAAATCAGACGAAACCAATTCTGCCAGTTTTAGAAAAAGAAAAGAATTCCTACAGGATTACTCCGTGCCGAGGAAAAAAAGAAAAAAACAAGGCAAAGTTCCCTTTTGATCATCACTGCTAACTGAAGCATTTTCATGCTGGTATTGTTGGTTTCTTAAAGACTTGTTGATTTTCTGAGAGCCTAACCATGAATCAGTTTTATAATCCAACCTTGTCACCTCTTGCTGTTGAGAAGTTTGAACTGTGCTGTAGACACTGTCACAGGACCCCGTGGCTGAGCTCTCCCTAAGGGTGAATGGGAAGTGCTCAAGGTTCAAACCCAGTGAATTGGTTAACACCAGCCATCCACCAAAGTGCTTTAAGCATGTGTTTAACTCAGGGGCATTGTAATCCATGTACCTTGCATACTTGGCTATCTTTTTTTTTACATAAGGACAACTTATAACAATCAACTTTAATAGGAAAGTTTTCCAATAAAGGAAAGCCATTAAAAAGAGGAAATTACAGTATTGTAAAAAAAACTTAGTAAATAGCTTGTACATAATAGTAAGTGCTTCAACTGTGACACACACATTAAATCAGTCTTAAGGGAATGAATGTAATTCTCCAACGTCTTAGTTTTTTTTCTCTTTTGTGAAAAAGCAAAATGTGTTTCATTAACATTTTACATGTAGTATTTCTATTCTGCTCAATCCCTTCTTATTATCTTGTGTGCTGTGGGCTAGACATGGTGTTGCTTCATCAGCCTACCTTCCCCTGTGCTCATCTTGAGCTGCAGGACTGGCAGCATCCTCTTTGAAGAGCCAACATCAGCTTACAGCTTGTCCATTCTGCCCACACGTGGCTCCAGAACCTCTTCCCTGGTCTCTCCTATTTAGGGGGCTTGGTACGTTCCATCCTAGTGTGTTTGCCTGCTGACAGTAAGTCAGATTTATATTTGTATGATTTAGCATAGCAGAGAGATGAATAAATGTAGCTCCTAATCTGCTTTCTCTAGGACATTTGCATTGTTAATGTCATTATCCTCTCTGCTGTGTCCGCTCCTCACCTCTGGAGCAGCATGGCAAGTGGGATAAGGGTAGAATGGCTGAGCCTTGTGTCGGCTAATAAATGAGGAACAAGGCAGGTGGCAGAAAATGCAGGGTGTTATGGTGAGGTGACTTACAGCATGGTTGAATTACTGTGAGTAACCCCACTAATGTGCAGTTAGTGCAACGAAGTTACTAGAAAGATTCTGTTAAGTTTCTCAGACTGATTGCTATGATTTGCTGGGGACTAGACGTACTTACGGAAGCCTTCCCAGTAATTTCCCTGCTTAGCAGCTCTACTTTTTGGAAAGGCAACAGAAAACTGTGTGTTCAAGGAGAGGGCTGAAAGCATCACAAGGCTGACAATAAATGCAGGTCTATTCATGACATGATCCAATCACTGTAGAAACCACAAATACTTCCTAAAAACCCTGGCAGAGTTCTCCCCCCACGAGATGAACTACAGCATTTGCCAGAGCCAGTGGCTAATGCAGGTTCCTGGCAGGACTGAGCAGCTTAAGAGCCTTTTACTTGCTGCTGCCTAAACCAGGGAATCAGTTCACATTTCCATGTCCCTCCCAGGAATGGAGAGGGATGGATTAAGGCACAGACACAGTACTGTTTCAAACACATTCCCATGCTGGGAGTGAAATTATTTGCTTTGAATTAAAGCAACTCAGAGACATCCTGCTGGCTCTCTCTAATATAGGCAGGAGAGCTGGGCAGTGTCACACAGACACGTTCCCATGCACATGCCTTGTTCTGCCACAGCTCCGTGGCAGGGACTTTTAGGTGCATGGCACTGGCTCATTCCTGATTGATGTGACTTGGAAACCCTCAGAAATGTTTGGAACACAGGTTGGATTTATCCTCTTTTCAGAGGAAAAATTCTTCAGAAGGTATAAAATTCCTTTATACAAGCATTTGAACTCTGCTATGCACTCTTAATTTACCAGCCTTCTTTGTACTTATGAGAAGTGGAAGATATACTCTTATTTAATGTGTGACCTGAGAGATATTCCTGTTTGACCAAGAAAAATTATGGAAAAGGTGCTTCCTAAAAATACAGGGACAACAGCGTAGACTGTCTTTATAATTTTTACTCTGTGCTCATTGTAACTCATACTAACCACTGTAGCAAAGTGATTTGCCCTACAAAAATTTAGATATCAATTTATTTTCATCTTCTCTTAGTAACAACACTCTACTGTGGCTCAAATAGACAGAAGATTATTATGATCTACAGTATAAGTTATTACCCATTTCACAGCTCATCTTGCTGCTGCTTATTTGTGTCACCAAAATTTTAAAACTCTTACCTGAACAGGATCCCCAGAAAACAGTTCAGATGTGCAGTACATATTTTTATTACTAGGAAGTACCCTGTTTACACTGAATATTCCTGAGCAATGTTGGCAATGATGGTCACAGCTGATTTCTTAAATGTAAGTTAGGTCATCAACAGTGACCCAATGAAGTCATCCCATTGACTTCATTGCTTCAGTGGAGGTCCCTGTAGGAGCAAGGAATGATCCCCCATGAACAGATGCTCTGTCAGTGAGTGTTTCTCCTGTATGGACAATTTTTTGTGTGGATACTCTGTCATCCACAACTGCCAGTTATTACTAAATATCACCAGGAGATGAGATGATGCAGGGAATCAGACTAAAGGACACTTGTAAGAAGAATTGACAGGACTTCCTTTGGGATTAGTATTGCTCATGTTGTTACTGCAGTAACTCCCACTTGAGTGTTAGTAGATTTTGGAGGTGATAGCCTTTATCTTGCTCCCTTCCTCATTTCTCCTTCACAAAGTCTGTTTTTACCAAGCCCCAAAATAAATATAGCTAGTGACTGCAGGTTGTCAGCAGAGATTTTGCTTCTCTTTGTAGACAGACCAAGATGTGCACATGGCTCCATCTGAACACAGAACCTGGGACAAAATGCAAACTGAGCACTGCAGAGATCCTAACTTCACACTAGCATTCCTCTTTCAATCCTCTCTGTTTTACTGTCTCTGCTCTTGTATAATTATTTCTTTGCTTTTTCATTGTTTGTTTTATATCAGTGTTACTGATTTTGTTATGATCTGAAGTATCTGAAAGTTAGTAGGTTAGTATATTTGCTATATTTTATATTTATAATCTTTCTGGATCCATTTGAAAGCTCTGTATTAAAAGTATGTGTTGAAGGAGTGGTAGAGGGTGAATACCGAAGATTCTGCATCAAACAATTGCAATCTTTGCCCAGTGTTTGGATAAAAGCTGTAGAAAGCCCCAGGGATTTGTTCTGAGAATTTTGGGCAGCCATTTCCAAGACACAGTTGGAAGTCATAAGGGTTTGACCTGCCTGAAATTTTTTTGAAACTCATTTGAAATCTGAACTGGTTTTGAGGTCAGACTATAAATAAACCACTCAGTAATTCCATAAAGTGTTGAAAGAGGACTTCAGCAATCTGAGGTAGAATACAGAGCTTTAAGCTATCTATCTGCTATCAATTTCTGATGCCATTGGGTTTTGTCACTGTAGTAACAACATAAGTTGTCTAAACAAGGAGATCTGGACTCCCTTGGGTGTCAACATCTAGGTCTTGAATTTTGGTTTCACCTGACATTCTCCATCCTGAGATGTCACATTAACATCAGATACATAGTTTTCAGGGTCTGATATTGTTTAAATAGGGTGATTTAGTATTTGCTACTTACCTGCAATATTTGTCTGCAACTTCAGTTGCACTTTCTCATGTAAGGGAACTACTTGGTCCCGGGGCAGAGAGTGCAGGTGGCAGGACTGGCTGGTGCACAGCATCACCGTGGGGCTGTCGAGTTGCTGCAGGACAGCTGGGCCACCACAGTCCTTTTTCCCAGCACTTCAGGGACCAGTACCAGCCCTGGGGCTGAGCGTGCAGCAACTCAGTGCCACTGGGCTGGAGCTGCCTGCCAGCATGTGGCTGAGAGGGAAAAAGTTCCCTTTGTCCTTTGCCATCTTTTCCACCCTGGAAAGGAAATCTGGCCCTAAAAGTTGAGGATGTTTGATGTGCCAGTGGTGGAAGCAGAACTGAAAGCTGAACAGGACTCTTGGGATAGCTAGAGCAGATAATAAGACTGCACAATAAGAAAATGTCTCTTGTCAGACATATAAAGGGGCATTAAAATTTCTCCTTCATCCTGTTTTCCACCACCAGCTGGGATAACACAGAAACAAAACTAAAAAAAGAACTGTGAATCATTTTAATTAGGGCACTAATGCTTAATAAAAGTGTAATGCAGAATAAATTATCTTTAGGTCACCACTTAGAAGAGCTCACAGGTGGTCCCTGAACTGGAAAAGGATGGCTGGACCCTTTTTCCCTGCATACACTGCTTAACCCTGCAGTCCTAAAGGGCAGTTATTTTTCCCCATCTGAGAGCAAGCTCTGCTGTCTTTGCAGAAGTGGCAATAGCAGTGACAGCTCTTGGATGTCATGAACAAGTTCAACAGGGGAATGCAGAGAATGAGTCTGAGGGCAGTGCATGCCTGCTCTGCCCATCTCTGCCCTATTTCATGCCACGTGTTGCCTTGCTCTCAGATAATAGCTTCTTATGTATGCAGCACACTTGCTTCAGAGTGGACCCCACCAGCTTCATCCCTCTGGCCAGCACTGCTTTCAGCTTTATGGAGCTCTCCCGTGGTGGTTTTGCTCTTCAGATAATTCTCTGAAGGAAAAGCCATCACTTTACAAATTCACCTGTCTCCCCCTCTTCTTTGACAGTGTATTTTTGTGTATAAATACACACACTCATGTATATTTATGCATATATGTGTAACTGCTCTCTTCAAGGGCCATTAAGGGCAGCAGCATAAATTTACCACTGTTTCAGATGGAGCTTCCTGCAGGCCAGTAAGTCCTGACTGTGTTTGCTCCTTGTGCTGATGAGGAATCACAGGACTCCTGGCTAAGGATGATGTTTATATCACATTGATTTGAGCAAAGGTAAAAAAAAAATAAACCACAACATTTTTCTAGTCTTCACCAATCAAGATTAATGTAATCTGGTGAAATGATGGGGAAGCTGGACTGCTAAGGAGTACTAAACTGGAATACTAAAGAAGACTAAATAAATATTTAAAAGCGGATGGTGAAACAGATGTCAATTTTCTCAGAAGAAAAACATATTTTTGTGGCAAAGGGTAGAAGAGGGGGAAGGAAAGAATGCATTTGTGTTCTGTATAATTTTGAACCTTTAAAGAAGGATAGTATTTCCTGTTGTGATGTGTGGACACTGTCAGATAACTACCTCCGTGCTTTAATTAACTGTGCTGAAAGTTCCTTCTGTTCTTTAGATCTTAGGTTGTGTATGCATTTTTTTGTCTCAGCTGTACCCAAAGGGAAATGCCAGACTCCACGTGATCAGTTTGCTGAATGGTGTTATCTCATTCCACACTTATGACTGTAGGGATGTGTTTTAGGTAAATGGAGAACAGATTTCACACTCTTCCTAAATCCTCCCTGTTAGTTCCAGTGTCTCGGCCAAAGGTGAGTAAGTTGATGATGTAGATATTTAATCTATCCTGGCTTCACAGGATAGATAGAAAAAGTGACAGGAGCATGTTTTATCCAGTAGTGTACCATTTTGCTTGAAATACACAGCTCTAGAAGGTTTGTTGACTACAAATGTGACATGTTTCTTTTCAGTTAGCATGTATGTATGCAGAGTGGCACTTTGATCTTTTTTGTTCTTGGGTTGGTGTCACTCGCTTGAACTCCATATACAAATGCGTGTACTATTCTTTGTCATGTAAAATTTATCTTTCCTTACACTCTTGGAAAATGGGTTTTGAGCACACACATACGTATTCAGAGTTTTTCCAGTCACTGGAGATGGAGGTGTGTTATGCACTCATTTTGAAATCTCTTTGGCAAGAAAAATGTCAACCAAACACAAAAGAGAGAGAAGAATCAGATAGTAAAACCTTTTTGCATTAAACAGCTTCTGTCAAGTCACTTTATTGCCCTGTCACCCATACACAACACATCCCACAGCTGAAGCATGTCCTCGATATCAGAATTATTATGATTTCCCCCACATGTTTTAGGTTCATAGATCGGTCAGTCCTTACCATCAGCCCCTCACCTCATGAGACCTACCTATGCTTTGTGACAGACACACCATTTTTACCAACAGAGTTGGTATTTCTTCCAGATCACCGTACATGCTTTTATGTACACACTCCAAAACTGTCCTTCCCTTTTGTCAGCAAATGGCTGAGTTTGATCATGTTGGCACAGAGGATTGCAACCTGCCCAAGAATTTCTCTTCCATGTTGTCAATACTGCACAAAATTCAACTCCTCAAATTTTGCTATTTCATTCTACATTTTAACTAAAACCTCAAGTTGATAGTAGCATTGTTTTTTTTCAGGAGTGTGTGGTCTACTTTTTAATTCCCCCATTAATTTACACATTCCTCTCTGAATATATTTTTGTGTCATCTGAACACATATTTCTTCAGTAATTTGTTTTGGATCTTTAAACTTGACTGTATCTGATGAAGGCAAATGACAGGATAACTGCCAGATTTCCATTATTTACAATTTTCTGAGTTACTAAGTATAAAAATACAGAGATGAAGAGGGTGAGCTTGGAGGACACTGGGGGCATTTGAGACCTCCAAGGCTACTACTGGGATCAAGGAATTAAGACCTGGCATGGTGTCAAAGAAGATGAAAACACCTTCAGGCCTTCAGAAAGGAGAAGGATGTGGGAGGTGAGTGATTATTTTGAAAGACAGTGGCAGTGCTGACTGTTCTGGGAGAGACCACAGAGGACCCGGGAGAGTCTGACAGCAAATCAGACAAAGCTACATGTGATGGAGAGTGTTCTGCCTCAGCAAGTGTTTGTACTAGGAAGGAAATTAATATATTTCTCCACAAATTCGGACTAATCCAAGCTTCCCTTTTGAAGCCTGCGCTAGTCACACACACAAGAACCATGTCCAGTACTTCATAGCACCATGCAGGGCCCATGGAGAACCCTTCTGGTTTGCCTTCCTCATTCAGTTCAACTTAATAATCAATAATTTGTTGAGTGAAATGATGACTGGTACACTGTATTGCTGAGTAATATGTTGTTGAGCTTAGTGCAGGAAGAGGATTGCGTCCTGGGATGACTTGGTGCATGAGGAGTAATTTTTCCCTGCATGTTTGTTTTCTTTTGCATGGCAGCACGGAATTAGCAGAACAGACACGAGCCCAGGATGTTTCAGCATAAGATCATGAATCCCAAGTGCATGCCTGTCTTCTACAGGCAGCTCCAGGAAAGCAGTCCAGCAGTTTGAGGCTCTTAGTGAATATACAGTAAGGAGATACACCTCCTCCTGAAGCTCTTTAGCTTTCATACAAGAGGATGTCTTGCACAGGGATGACTATCTGATGGAGTGACAGGGAGAGTCGTGATCTGTACGGCTAGAGCTGTCGCCCTTAATCACCGGAGCAGGTGAGATGATAATCTTGTAGCCTCATTGCACCTGGTGTCCTCTTATCTGATCTGTCTTCCTGTGGCTGCCAATGGTATTTCTTCAGCTTGATTTCAAGTAAGTACACTGTGCAATATGACTGAGACAGTGCAATTACTCCCATTACTAATGCATATGCATAATTAAATCCAGAGATCTAATTTGCTGCTTTGCAAGCTTTTTATTACCCAAGGGGAAAAATGGGATTCCCAGGGAAAACTCACTTGCAAAGTAGAGGCCAAGTGATGCAGAGAACTCAATTCTAGTGTTTCAGTGCTTAGCTCTTAGGTGCTCTGATGCCCAGTGAAATGAAAAACTTGTCTAAGTGGATATTTAGGTGCCTAATTTGAGCTACAAAAGCTATCACACAGAGTCAGAGACTCTCTGACATGGCCAGCAGCAAATGCCAAGACAGGAGCAGGAGCCACATGTTTAATTTTGAATGATGGGGGCACTTCATTCATGCTGCGCATCCCAGGCATTGATTACCTAGGTGGCTTCCCCAGATGTTTTCCATAATATTTACTGGTTAAGTGAAATTCTCCTGAAAAAAAATCCCTACCAGGATTTGCTGGTACATTCAGGAGTGATAGAAACACACCACAACCACCTCTTTGGAAATGCTTTGCCCCTCTTTCTCCCTCCATCTTCCTTATTTCAGCAGTGGTAGTTTATATCACATCACCATCCCCTTCCCCTTCCTGAAACCCTTCCTGGGCTAGCCCTGGGTTGTCGAAATTCCCATGGGATCCCAGTTAGCAGATACAGCTGCTAGAAGGGGAATGCTTTATCTGTGAATCTCTGTAGGACTGAAATATTGGGTTGTTCAGTGCTGTCAGGACTTGAGTATATTTGGGCAGACCCAGAAGCAGAAATTTAGGCAACCAGGGAGGTTTACTGATGGGATCTTAGGTGTCATGGGGATACAGCCAGTACCAAAGTTAGGCAAAAGCTAAAAAGAGGGCTCTGAGGATTTGCATTTTGAATGAAGGAAAAATCTCTCCATAGATTTAGCCTGCATAACTTTGCAGGATGGGAGGCACTGGGGAGCCAGCATTGTATTATATTAATTGTCTGAGCAAAGTGAAGACTATAATTCCCCTCAGTGCTCTTCTGTCTGTCAAGGTTCTTGTTTGAAAGCTGAAGACTGTTTAATTTATAAATGCATGTGACAAAGTCCTCCAAGATGCACTATGGGTAGCATTCCTTCCCTGTACCTCAGAGAACTGACTGATGGAAATGAACAGGACTTCCCATCATGACCCTTTACGACTGGATTGAGATACAAGATAAACACTACCTGTAGTTGAAATACATGAATCTGCTGCAAATTGATTTCAAAGAAACTTAGCGGCTTTGCTTTATTTCTGTGTAATTCATTATTGAATGACTGTAATTACATTATTGAACCAGGAGTATTTCTGGTATCAAAAGACTTTAAAGGCTAATATAGAGATGGAATATGAAAGTCTAGATTCCTGAAGGAGATAACTGTGAAATATAGTGCTATACTGGGGACAGGGAGTGATTGGAAGAGCAACCAATGGTCCTTGGAGGATGGCAAAAGAAGGTGTATGTGAAAGACTCTTTTATGATCCATTTGGAGGACCCCCAGTTGGCTAAGGTCCAAAATTGAGATTTCAGTGAATTTTTTATGGAACAAGGATTAAAGCAGCTGAAATACCTGTTAGTTTCAACTAGAGATACCCACGAGCAGGGCTGACTCAAAGTCTCTCAGTGACTTGTACAAGGCTTGGCTTTGCTATGGTAGAGGGATAACTTATCCTACTGATTTATCTGGCAAAGGCGCAAAGATGGGGAGAGCGGGATGAGCACCCAGAAAGGTTAAATGAAGATTGCTTGGCCTTGGGTCCCTCTGCCTGAGAATCAGTCCTGCTACTGGAGTGGCACCCTCTGGCCTGGGGGTCTGCCCCTCATGGACATATATTGCCCTGGGCAAATACCTGACTTGACCTTTTACCTACAGTCAGTCTTTGTGACTTCCTATCACTTGTTGCCTGGCTGAGCTGTTTCACACACCAGATTTTTGGAGAAGCACTGCTTCTGTTAAACAAGTCCTGCCTAGGCACTGATGTTTGGAACCTAAAAGCAGTAGGGCCCACCTTCACATTTAAGACAAAATATTTCTCTATCACATTTCCCAGCAGGGATAAGGAAGCCAGCAGGAACCCAGCCAGCAGGTTTCACTGCCCACTGATACTAACAGGGGTGAGTAACCCTCTTCTACACAAACAAGCGCAAGAGTTTCCATTTCAGTCCTTAAATGCAAGTGAGGATTTTCATCTTGTCGTTCCTGTGCTTGGCACACCATACACATTTGCATCAAAGATCTGCAGTTCTTCTGTGTTGCTTTTCTTGTAGTTATGAAGGGTCAGAGGTCACTGTGCCCGAGTGGCTCTTTTGGTTGGAAACTAGAAAAACTAGGACTATAGCCCTCTGGCATACTGCAAGTAATGATAACAATGGGTTTTTTTCATGGATTGTACATAATTCTCATAACAGCCTTTTCATTCTGGCATTTATTATCCTCATCTGAAAGTGGCTGGTGTTGGTGAAGCACAGAGACAGTAGTCCATGCATCCAAGATGAGGTCAGTGCTGGAAGGACATTGCAGGTGATGCTCAGCGCTGTACTCCTTTACTATCAAACACCAAAAGAGGGTCCCTGTAACTACCAGAAATGGGAAGTAATTGCTAAAGATTACCCGAGCAGATGGACGAAACATAAATAGATCAAGAAAAGCATGGAGGCTGAAGAAAGACTGAAAACTGAACATCCTGAAAGCATTTGATTGAAATCTTTTACCCAAAGGATTTCTGGAGCATAAAGGAATGGAAAATACTGTGTGCTATCTACTTGGCTTTAGCAGGTACAGTATCTGCTTTAATTGATAATGATGTCTTGATCTCTGCAGATCAAGAATAAAAGTACCATCCCCACTATAAATCCTTACATTAAATTTTCAAATCATGTATTCAATATTAACTGAATATAGCTCCAGTAAAATAAAGAAGAAGCATTTGTTTGTTTATATTCCCTCAGCTATGCATTATTCTGTGTGTTACATCAAAGATTTCCTTTCAAATTCACCTGATTCAAAAGGTAGAGTTTCTCCTGACTGTGCAAGTTAGCAGAGAAAGTGGCTATATTTTATCAAATTCAGTTAAACCTTTCTTGCTGAAGCACGTTCAAAAGCCAACAGATCTATTTTTGTGATTCATTGCAGTCCATTCTGCTGCTGGTCAGTTGAAGGAAGCTATTTTTGAAATTGTGCTATTTTTTAGCAAATTTACAAATTTAGTTAGTAGTAAAAAAGTTCCAGACATCTCTCTGATAAGGGTTGATAAATGAATACAAAAGAAAACTGTTCCGCTACAAAAGGGATTGAGCTGGCCTGGGAGACGCTTGCACAGAGTTCTGAAATAGTGTTATGAGAAAGAAAAGCTCTGCTTTGAAGTAAGAGAAGGACAAAGACTGTCTTTTGCATATCTTGAAGCTTTGGCATGTAAGTTTTTTGGTATTGTATTAACTGACCTACTGTATTTATTATGAGAGAGGTCTTGAAATGGGTCTTAAAATATTAGTCTGAGGGTTTTAGCCAGTTCAAAGAAAAAAATCAAGGCACGACTGAAATATGTCTGAGAATATCCCTTCTGGCTCCTTGAGGGACATGAAACGATTTTTAAAAAAAAACAGGAAATCCACTTCTCATCAAATTCAGCTATGGTGACCATTAGAAAAAAAACATAACCAGCATCCTCATGGCTAGTCTGTGACTTTGTCTCCCTTGTGAGCTGAACAACAATGTCCCTCTTCTAGGAAGAAGGACACCAGTTACATCACAGCTCCCAAGACTAAGAGCAAGCAATTAATTGTTATTATATTTAGCAAATAAGAAACCTTCCTCATACAGTTATTGAAAGACTGGAGAACAGGGGAGAAAATATGTGGACGGGTTCACCTTTTGAGATGATGTTATCTACAGTGCTCCAGATGTCCCAGTGACTGAGGATAACTGTGCCCTCCAATCCTCTCCACACCAAGTAGGCTAGAGTTCTGCCAGGACTTCCACAGGTAAGGGAATACAGCTTGGAAGATTACCCTAAGGATGGTGAGAACTGGGCCCTGCTGGGACGGCGGCCTTGCTCTGGGATGGGCTGGATCAGGGTGCAGAGGTGGGGCTGCAGCCTGGGGCACACCAGCAGCACTGGGTGGCAGTGTTACACAAGTTCAACCAGCATCTTTCAGGTTTTGGAATAAAGGCAAAGCATAAAGTATAATAAAGTGCCCGGAAACGTGTGGGTTTTGAAGAGGGAATCTGTAAGTCCTATTGTGATGTACTTGACCAGATTCCCTTCATTTCCTTCTCCCATCCTGTCTCTTTTCTTTGGGGACTGCTTTCCCAAGCTTTCTTTCCTCCCAGCTCCCTTTCTCTTAGTGTGTTTTGGAGTGTTTCCCATGTCTCTTCTGAGCTGACTAGGCACTGGAAAGGTCACAGAGATAAACAGCAAAGCTTTGCCACTACAAAAGCAAGATATAAACACCAACAATCATAAACCAAATAAAACCAATCTCTTTTCCTCCTTTCAGTTCTTTAGCTTTAGGCAGCAAGAGCCAGGAAGGGCAGAGTGCTTTGGCACTAGCCCAGTAAATGAACATTTAACATTAAGCCTGCCACAACCAAATATACTACAGGGAAAATACAGAATTTGTGCAGCTGACAGTTTACTTGTGTTATGGAGTTTGCCTGTCACTAGTAACAGCACAAAGTAGTGATTCCAAGGATGATACTAAGCCGGAGCAGCATACTTGTAATTCCAGTACTGATCCACACACCAGCACTGTCCAGAGATGTGTGGAGCAACCCTCTGGCAGGGAGATGGTATGGCAGCAAAAACTGCTGAATAGGTATCATTGTGGCTTTGTTCCATCCCCTTGGATCCTGAGCTGGGATTTTTCTTCTGCTTTCATCTCACTTATCAGTGTAATACCTGGGTCACCCTTTCATACAGCAAATATAATTACAGTGCAGTTACACTGTGTGACTCTGTTTCATGACACCTATAATTACCATTCACTCATGTAGCTAGGAGGTTAGTTAATTCAGTGAGTGAATTACTTATCAGTCTGCTTTCTGAGTTACTATTTCTCATTTTAATTGCAATTGTAGTTTTCACACATATATCTGAGGGTTCACTCTATGACAGTCATTTGTATGAGGTTAAACTTCTGACTGAGTTCAGCCTGTTTGGAAGTATATGGTAGTTTTTGTAGAGCATTAGTATGTCAGGTCAATAAAAAAAAGTTAAATCAATATCCAGACTCGTAATGCACACTTATCAGTCCTACGTGAAATCTGTGCCCTGCTGAAATGTGATTGTTTGAGAGCAGTGGGGTTGACTATTATTTTTACAAGCCTTCCTGTTTTATGTGCACTGCTCTAGAAATGATCCAGAGCTGCCCGCATTTCAAATGATTGGCAAAGGTCACAACACCTGGCAAATCCTTGGGATCAGGAGAAAAGTCACGAAGAGCATTGCTGTTCTCCTTCCTGCCCGTTCCGTACAGCTGAGGGTATTCTGCTGGATTCAACAGGGTTTGGCTTCTACGCAGGGATTATGACTTTGCATTTGCAGTGGTGAGATTAGTTTGATGTAACCTTTTTCATTTTAAATAAAAAGGTTTTGCCCGCTTTAGTAGCTTACGAGGATCAATTACACTTCAAAGAGTTCCCTGGCTGAAGTCTTGCAGCCATTTGATGTTAGAAAGTGGCAGGCAGCAGCTCCCTGCATCCTTCCTTCCCCTCACCTCCTGCCTTTGTTCTTTATCCTCAGATAAAGTTGCTGGAGGAATCAGCAGCACCAGCTCAGACAGCAGAGAGAAGGTTTGCCATACATTGCTGAAGAGCTCCCTCAGCCAGCCTGAAGCCACTGCAGCACGGCCATGCAAATGAGCATCTTCCTCTATGCTTTTCATCTGCTTGACTACCTTCCCTCAGGCCAGAACTTCCTTCTAAAGCACTGTGCACCTCACACTCCCTTTCTTTTGCTGTTCCATCTTCTCTCTCCTTTACCCCCACCCCCTCTTTGCTTCTCTCAGCTTCCTGAGCTGGGTGTCCAGCAGAGATCAGAAGAAAGGGGTGGCTGTGTACAGCTCCTGCACAGGTGACAGGGGACCACAGAGCCATCAGAAGTTGGTTGCATCTATTCTTCCTCAGACTCCTCAATTCCTTTTCTCTTGGATGCCTACAAATTTTTCAGACAAATTATTTTTCTCCTGGGGAATTAAATTTCAAACACAGAGACAAACTGACTCTGTGCACTGGAGGAAATTGTCAAGTGGTTCATGTACCTTTTTGAGTCTGTGACTGTAGGATTTTCAGAAGATCTTGGAGTACAGAGGCAATCATACCCTTTTAAAAAGCATTAGGACTCATCCCCTATATCTCTCAGGACTCCAGGACCCCATCTGAAACTTCGGTATGGCAGGTGCTGTGAAAGGACTAGGGGAACACAAACCACTTCAGTTTGTCATGCTGAGAAGCTTGGTCTTAGCTTTTGCCTTTCCACTTGGTGACTATCAGCTGCTTTCTGGAAGGTTGCCCCGGGGTGGAGAGAGGAAAGGGGCCAGTGATGGGAGCCGTGCCTTAGCCAGTTTGTCTTTGTACATGTATGAAAATTAAGATAATTATATCCCTTATAATAAGAGCCCGTTTGTGTACTTTTGCTGTTTGCATGTATCTAGAAGGAAATTACAGGCAACCGCCTGCCAAGTATATCCCTAGAAATATTTTTGAAACTGTCATCTACAGGCGTTGGATACCAGAGGCTGTTTAATCTCTCTCCCACTCTCTTTCTCTCTCCAAGCCCCCCATCTCCCACTCTCTGGCCTGGTTTTTGAGTGAAAAAAGTTTGGGTTTTTTATTGCAGTGTAAAGACTTAGTATATCACTCTACTAGTCCCGTTACGTGCCACCACTAGTTCAGCTGACCTATAGATGTCTGTAAGTACTGTAAGACAGATGGATTTTTGTAATGGATATGCTTATTCTATAGCCATCATTTCACCTTATCCATGATTTGCATTCAAGTGACATGGGAAAAAAACAGAGAAAGAAACCTAGAGAGGAATGTGTAAGGAAAAGGGTCAGTACCAAACCTTTTGCATCCACATCCTGTGGAGCCTCTGTTCATTGTTACCAAGAACAGAAAACTTGAAATCACCCAGACATCCTAATGTTCACCACAGTGAAAACAAGTGGAAACTGCAGTAATGAACTGTCAAACTCTACTATGGGGAAAAGCAAGGTGACACCTTGGAAAGCAAACACAACCCTCTTCAATAAGCACTGACCAGTCAATTATATACCTTAAAAACACAGAGCATATTATTTATATTTGAAGGTAGTGAAAACATGAAGTGTGATTCTGAACTGGAAGCAGGCATAGATTCATTGTAAATTCATTGCAAAGCCAGAATATGGAAGTAAAACATGTGGCCTGCAATGTTGGTATTGTTGTACGTTACTAGGAAGTCTTAACAGAGAAACAAATATCAGCAGAAGTAGAGTATTTTCTGTGCACATTGCGCATAGTGACTTCAGTTTAAGAAAAAAAAGAAAAGGCAGCTCTATGCACACTGTTCCTTGCACATTTCCATCTCTTATTCAGGACAGATACTCCAACATCTACTGATTTTTTTTCCTACATGTTTTCTGTGATTTGGTGCTTCAGTTGGGACTATTAGTAACTTGGATTCCTGGAGACAACAGGATCCCCAAACACAGAGCAAGAAATTCCAGGCTTTATGTGGTCTAATTAGGATAAAATTGTACAGTGAAAAGCAGAATATATCTGTACTTTGGAGTCATGGGGATTTTTCTATGGAATAAAATGGATAAACCAATAAATGGATATACCAAGTCGGAATGCTTAAAAAAGAGATAGACATTCCTGCTTCTAATTGTGCTGGTTTTAATACTTCATCAAAGGTCATTTCTTATTATACATGATTTATTTTGTCCATCTTTTGTTCTTTCTTTATTAAATTGCAATTCTCATGCTGGCAAGTTCTGAATTTCTAGGTGAATCTAATAGCTGTGAATCTTGGATTCATAATTTGTTACAATGCACAAAGGCAAAAAAAATCAATTTAATGGTCTTTCTGATAAACTGATTAATTTGCTCTCATAAGTGGATATATAAACATTATGTTCTGAAGGGCTTTAGCTATTAAAACCAAGTTAGAAGAAAATGGAGGACTGTCTAAATTATGAGTTCTGCTTTTAACAGGTATGACCAAAAACACTGGTGACCCCAGTGCTCCACATAGTGCTGTTTGGCAGCAAGCTCCCCTTGCATAGTTTGACATTTAAACAGTTGCCTACCACATCATATTCTGTCACCAGGCTAAAGGTATTTTGGTCAGCAAAACTTATATAATTTTTCTTCACGGTTCCAGTTTTGAAGAGATGTTATCTCCGATATTGTTGTCCAATTTTGTACCCATTAGAGCAGTTTTTATTACTATTAATAAGTATTTGATGTTCGACAAGGGGAAGTGGTGGAATCTGCACCTGGGATGGGGAAACCTGGGATGTACATGCAGACTGGGGAATGAGATGTTGGAAAGCAGGGCCATGGAAAGGGACGTGGGGGCCTGGTTGATGGCAAGTTGAATATGAGTCAGCAGTGCCCTGGCAGCCAGGAGGGCCAACCGTGTCCTGGGGGGCATC
>JAYRBT010000177.1:28029191-28078739 GCA_036023395.1 Myiotriccus ornatus | reverse complement strand
CACCTAAAAAATCCAATGCGCAGGCTGGAAGGTGTAAAGACCTTCCCCGGTTCTTCGTTCGTGAAGTCTGGCCATTACTTTTAGGGTGTGCTTTAGTGAGCAACTCTGCTTACAGAGACAGAAGAGGAAGGTCAGCTCAGCAGATTCTACCTGTGGTTGTACTCACCTTTCTACAGAGCATAAGGCTGATGCTCTCCAGGAGAGGATCTTCATCTCTAGCATTTTATCAACTTGAGATGTCCCGCTGACTGTCCCTTTGGAGTCCAAAGCTCACATAGCATTCAAAAATCAGTCCATCCCAGGAGTCCTCTTTTGGTAACTGATGAGAGCTGAGGCTTATGCTGAGGCTCTTTGTCACTGTCAGTAAAGGGACTGAACAAGAAGCATCTCTGAATTGAAGCAAAACTGAATGCTCAGGCTCCATGTCAGTATTCTACAGAATTTCAGGTACTTTTTACTGAATTGTACCCTATGCTGTAAAGCTCTGGTTCAGAGAGAGCCCTCCTGCATTGTGGTGCTTGGAGTCCTTTCTCCTTCCCCATTTCTCAACTTTATCTAGTAGGTGGAAGGGCAAAAGATGAAAAAAGAGTTATGTGAGGATTTTCCTACTGATCTTTTTTTGGTTCTTAGCACAGGAAGGTAGACTTTGATATTTGCTTTGGCTGAATTCCTTTATAATCCTCATTCGTAACAATGCCATCTCAGATTAAAATCCAAATATTTTTCTTTCAAAAGCAAGGAGAGAGGAAGGGTTGGTGGTAGGAGAGAATATATTGACTTGCTGATATCCTAAAAAGGGTATATGCTGTAAGGGTTTAGTTTATACTCTGGAAAGACAAGAGGTTTAGATTTGTCTGTGTATGTTATGGACATGCCCATGCTGTACTTCTTGTACTTCACAGGTTTTTTTTTTTACCACTCTTGTCCAAGAGGTGGGTAAGGTATCCATCTCCCCTGCTTGAGGCAGAGAAGGCAGCTGTGCCAGATATTCTTGGGGTTGTGTGCCTGGGAAAGCAGGAGAGCTTGTCTTATGAGACAGGCTATAAGGAACGCAAAGTGAGAACTGCTTGTCTTTGTTAAAAAAGACTTGTTATAGCAGCCCTACTCCCAGTCACTCTATGTCTGATAATATAAATGTTTAATGAGAGCTTTTCATGCTCCATTTTTTCCTCCCTTATACATCCCAGTATATTACAGAATCACTTAGGTTCGAAAAGACCTCTGAGATGATCGAGTCCAACCTTTGACCAATCACTACCTTCTCAACTAGACCAAGTGCCATGTCCAGTTGTTCCTTGAATGTCTCCAGGGATGGTGACTCCACCACCTCCCTGGAAAGTCCATTCTGATGTTTAACAACCCTTTCCATGAAGAAATTCCTCCTGATGTGTAACCTGAACCTCCTCTGGCACAGCTTGGGGCTATGTCTTCTTGTCCTGTCACTAGTTGCCTGGGAGAAGAGAATTATTTTATGTTCACCCAGTCCCGAGGAAATAACAGTACTGATGAAAGCAGGAATAATGACGAGTAATTCTCACTGCCGATTGAGCAGCCCTTTCTCTGTATCTAGTTAGGCAGCGCCAGATCCCTGGGAAGGTATAGAATGTCTGGTGCATTAAAGGTATAGAAATTTAGCAGTGTCCAGGTGGTAATGGAATACTGAATACTGGATACTGAATACCTTCCCTTTTTGAGAGAGTCCCTCTTGTTGAACAAGAAGTTGCAGGGTTGTGTTAGAGATGGGGCAGACTGCTTCTATCGAACATGAGTTATATTTCTGAGTTTTGCGGCAGATTTTAAAATCTTCAGGATATCATTTAAGTGATGGGCAGGTGATTTCCCTATTCTTATGGGTAAAAAGTAATTGTAATTGATTCCCAGAAGAAGGTTCATTTAATAGTAAAATATGGGAATGTGTTGGTGAACACTTACAAGCTATGAAACAGATGGGACTTGATGTTGCAGATGAATTGTTAGTGACTTGGAGATTTATTTTTACAGCATTGTCTCAGTTACAACCTGCAGAAAGAGTTCTTGCAAAACAGGGAGAAGAGGGGGACAATACGGAACATGTTTGTGAATTGCCCTGAGTGAAAAATGTTAAAGACGATGGTCCTGATGTAAATCCTTTCGATCCTCATGAATCCTGGTATGGGACCTGATTCATGCCCTCCCCTTACGTCTATGCAGACGTTTTTAGTGGATAATAAGAAATAAAAAAATCTATATTCCATGTCCCCTATGGCACCCCCTCTTATTGACCTTGTGAATGAGCCAGTTGATAATGCTGATAAATGTACTTGTCACACAGCAAAAACTGTAATGCGATTCTGAACGGGGGAAGCATTAAAGCAAGAGGAAATTTCTTTCACTTTCCCCGTGGTTTACTATCCAAATCAGCCTCCTTCACATGAGCCGATTCTGTATCCAGTTTTCAAGGAATTGAAAAAATCTGTAATGGAAAATGGCATTCAAAGTCCTTTCACACTGGGACTGGTAGAAATAATAGCTTCTACTAATTCTGTGGTGCCTTGGGATTGGAAGACTTTAATGCAAACAATACTGACCAATTTTCGGTGTGGCAACTAGAATATCAAAACTTGGTGGTTTTACAGGCTTTAGATAATCTTCAGAATGGAGTGCCCATAGATGAGAACATGTTAGTGGGGATGGGACCATATGTCTCTCCTCCAGTACAGGTGCACTTAGACCGCAGAGTTTTTGAACAGGCAGCGTGGATGGCTGTGACAGCCTGGAGGCGAGTTCCAGAGGCAGGGAAGACAACAACATCGTTTGCCACTGTTAGACAGGGGCCACAGGAATCTTATGTGTTGTTCATAGATCAGCTACAGCATGCTATCACACGCCAGATAGATAACCTGGAGGCAACCAGTCTTGCTTTTTCAGCTAGTGTATGAAAACGCAAATGCTGATTGTAAGGCTGCTTTGACTCCTATTAGAGACAAAGTTTCTGACATTGGGGAGTATATAAAAATTTGTCAGAATGTTGGCACTGAATAGCATAGGGCGTGTGTTTGGCCGCATTAGTCTCCAATCTCAGTGTCAGGAACACCTCAATAAAATGTTTTAATTGCGGTCAGGAAGGTCATGTTAGTAAAATCTGTCCTAGGAGACTAAACAAACAGACTAAGAAACAGCCTAGTAAATTATGTCCTCGCTGTTTGAAAGGCTATCATTGGGGGAATCAGTGTAAATCTTGTTTAGACAGGGATGGCAGATTGGTACTGGGAAACTTCAAGGTTCGGTGCCCCTTAGTACAACAGGGTCTACAATGCAAACACTCAGTCTGACCTCACTGACCTCACCCCCTCAACAGCAGGGAGTGCAGAGTTGGACTTGGCAACCACAATAGAATTAATACTGACAGAACCTAAAGTATATGCAATAAATACATTGGCTGGGAGGCCTTTACCAACAGGATTGTTGGGATTAATAATTGAGAGATCTAGTTCAGCTATGCAAGGAATAATGGTATTGCCTGGAATTGTTGACTCTGATTACACGGGAGAAATAAAAGTAATGGCTACAGCTGCAAAAGTTCTGTGCAAATTTGTAGCTGCAGAGGGGATTGCTCAGTTGATACTTGTGCCTTACAGAATTCCCTCTGTTTCTACACAAGAAAGGGGAGATTCTGGTTTTGGTAGCTCAGGGCTACCTCAGATTTTGTGTTCCTAGGAAATTACTAAACGACAGCCTATGCTTGTCATAACAATTGAGGGATGGACTTATTCAGGTTCAGTGGATACTGGAGCTGATGTTTCATTTTTTTCTAACACACAGTGGCCTTCTGATTGGCCTCTTGAAAGGGCCTTGGCTACAGTAGCTGGAATAGGGGTATCTCAAAGTCCACTGAAAAGCAGTTGATTATTACAGGCAGTAAGCCCTGATGGGGTATCATCTTGGTTTCAGCCCTACATTTTACCTATAATGACTAATCTCTGGGGATGTGATTTACTGACACAATGGAATTTGGGTTTGGTTACCAGGGATTCAAATTTATCCTAATGGTCACTGATCTAAAACCCCTGCTCAAGCTTACGTGGTTAACAGACAGACTGGTTTGAGTCGATCAGTGGCCTCTTAAAGGGGCAAAGTTAAAACATGCCCAGGAGTTGGTGCAGAAGCAGCTAGAGGTTGAACATATTATACCATCCACAAGCCCCTAGAATACTCCGATTTTTGTAGTTCCCAAGAAATCTGGAAAATGGTGACTTCTTCAGGATTTTAGAGCAATTAATGCAGTTTATGCAGTCTATGGGGGTGTTACAACCCGGTACACCTAATCCTATGATGCTCCCTCGTGATTGAAATATGCAAATCATAAGCCTAAAAGATTGGGGTTTTACCATACCTTTACATCTTGATGATTGTGATCATTTGCTTTTTCTGTGCCAAACATCAATAACACAGAGCCTACAAAAAGGTACCAGTGGATGGTTTTATCCCAGGGCATGATGATTAGTCCTGTAATTTGTCAATTAGTCGTTTCAACAGCTATACAGCCAACCAGATATTCCTTTCCAGATGGTATTATTTATCATTATATGGATGATATATTAGTTTATGCAGAAAAGGATGACTATCTTCCAAAACCAGTTGCTCATTTACAAAAATCCTTGCAAAAATATGGACTACAGGTCACTGAAGAAAAAAATTCAAACTAGTCCACCATGGAAATATCTTGGAGGTTTTGTTGACAGAATCTACAGTTAGGCCTCAACAGCTGAAAATTTAAAATCGTATCAAAACTCTTAATGATTTGCAGAAGTTAATGGGAACAATTAATTGGATTAGACCTTTGTTAGGTATTACCACAGGGGAACCTGACAATCTGTTTAACTTGTTGAAAGGGGATACTGCATTAGATTCACCTCACTCTTTAACTCCTACTGCAGAAAAAGAATTGGAAATAGTGGCTGAAAAAATTGCGAAGTTGCAAGCTGATCGCATACGTGTCCTTCTCCCTGTTTGCCTTGTAATGGCACACACAAGTTTACAGTCACTAGTTGATATCGGTCAATACGACAAAGGTTCTCTCTACTTTTTAGAATGGCTTTTTCTTCCACATTCTTTGAAAAAGGCAGTAACTCAGGTCCTGGAATTGATTATAATGCTGATACAGAGGAGAACAGACAGAACCCAGCAATTGACAGGCCGAGATACAGATTTTTTGTTTCCTTCCTTTTACAAAAGCAGAGTTTGATTTTACTTTGTCTCAGTTCCTTTCTTTGCAAACTGCCTTAGCTGATTATCCCAATATTGTTGCATTTGGTGTGCCAAAACCCAAACTTTTAAAACAATTGCATCTGTTAGACATATGACCTAAGCACGTTGTGGTTAGTCACCCTATACCTGGGGCTCAAATAATTTTTGTAGATGGCTCTGGAAAGTCAGGTAAAGCAGCTGTGGTATGGAATGAGAATGGTCAGTGGGTATCTTCTGTTCAGGACACTGATGGATTCAGGTAGTAGAATCAGGGGCAGTTTTACATGCTCTATCTTTGTTTTCAAAAGAGCCTCTAAATTTAGTTTCATTTTTTAAATATATTGTGAAAATACTACCTAGATTAGCCTTCTGCTTTTTGAAAGGTATCTCTCATAAGCAGTTGTTTGATATATTCATTAATCTAAAACTATTACTGCAGGCACAGGATTTCTATTTGTTTATAACTCATATCAGGTCTCATACATCCTTGTCAGGTCCTTTAGCAGAAGGAAATGACAAAGCACTGAAGCTTGACTGTTCTTTGTGGCTGAAGGCAGCCACGGGAGTGTCTGTATGGTACATGTGCAGATAAGTAACACCTGGCCTGGCTTGATAGCTCAGACCCTTATTCACCTGGCCTGGCTTGATAGCTCAGACCCTTATTCTGTATATAAATGGAGTAATACAGTTGCAAGGGAGTTCTGCCTAGACAAAGTCTGTCTCCTGTGGATTCATTTGCTGCAAAGGGTGCTGAGTGAGGGATTTTCGATGCAACTTTCCCACATTCATTATGGTCTCTGATGAACAGAAAGCAAATGGCTGTGCTGTGTCACCCTCCTGTGGTCTGTCTGAAGTCCTGACATGCTGTAGGAGTGTTGTGAATGGGAGGCCATGCTTTTATACAGGTATGGATGGTCAGAGCCAATCCTTGGTGATGGGGAGTGAGGGAGAGGGTGCACATGAACAGGGTAACATCTGAGGAGAGCAGGTGTATCATGGCAATAGAGAATGAATGAATGAATGAATGATGAATGAATGGTGTCCTTCATATGGAGCATCAATTAAGAAACTTATTTAAGAACATAACTACCTGCTTTCGAAAAAGGCAGGGAACATTTATTTCAAACGCCATTGCATTTGCTTCCCAAATAAAGAGAGAATGAGAAATAGGAATCCCGCTCGAACACAAAATTAGTCATGGTCTTTATTTCTGGAGATTGTTAACTGCAGTGAGCAGCAGCCAACATGCAATGTCCCAAGTCTCTGAAAGCACAAGTTTTAGTAGGGAAGTTAATTTCTTACAAAAGAGACATTGCAATTTTCTTCTTAATAATGAGGTTCGGCAAAATGCAAGGTGCTGATAGTCTATATACATAAACATTTCCCAAATCTGTAGTACCTGCTAAAATTAAGGCAGAAGCAGTGAAGGAAGAAGAGACTGAGTAAAACCTGTGATGCACTGGGGAGCTTTTCCAAAGGGGTGCTATTTACATGCATTGTAACAACCACATGGCATAACATTTCTAAAAAGAGTATTTTACTCTCCATTCTTTTTCACTGGCTCTGAATATTTTTCAGCAGTTGCTATAGAAGTGTTCTCTGTGTAAATAAAGTTGTGGGAGAGACAATGGGCAGTGGAAGACTACAGGACATTCCCATGGCCTCTATATCCCCTCCTTCCTGTCCCCCCACTCCCTGCCACTGGTATTTTTCCCTGCCCAAGGCTATTTGAAACCTTAATCTGGCTTGGACCAAAAATTCTTTCAATGTGGACATGGATCTAGATGCTATAATAAAGCCAGATAATTTTCAGCTATTTGAAACTCACTGATGAAGAAGTCTGTTAAAATATTGCCAGCATTTTCTTTTTAAACTGCAGTAGCTAAAACTTGAATACCTGCATAGGAATATTATTAAATGTTGGTGCATTTCCCGGGTTGTGACTCTACAGTGGGGAAAAAAAAAAGCTCTAAGACAATCAGGTGACAACGAGGAAGATACAGTGGATTATATCATGACCATGACAGGATGGCCTGAAGCAGCAAGTGAATGGGTTGGGAAGATGAAACAGGGGTTTTATTAGTCTCTCTAACTTCTGTTTTCATCTTTCATGTTTTCTTTGCAGTTATCAGTTTTCCTTTTTGAAAGTTCTTCCTGACAGTCCAGAAGTTGTAGCTAGCAATGCAGTGTACAGGCACTGAAAACTATCCTCTGCAGGGTCAGTCACAGAGAAAAATTGTTTGATATTACTGACAGAATTAGCCTGCAGCCGATGCTGTGTGCAAAAAAGGATCTCTGAAGCTGGGCCTAATTTTTCCTAATGTAGTGTTGCTGTGTATGTTATGCATTGAACTGCTTGTCTCATGATCTCATTTTAATGGTGGCTGCAAAGCTAGAAAGCTTGAATTCCTTGAGATCTCCTACATGACATCCATAAGGATGTTGCAATATTGGGATATTTTTGCATTTCCTTTCGTAATTTTTAAGAATTTCATTTAAAAATATGTAACAGCATAGGTCGTTAAATGTCAAAAAAGAGGCTTTAAGCCCCGAAGAACTAGGTGTGCATGGTTCAGCCCAGTCTTCTGATGCTTGGTTTCTTCTCAAGTTTAGGAAACAATCTTAAAGGGTAATGGCTTGTGGAAAACTTTCATGAGAGTTCAGAGTGCTTCGCAGAAACAAGTCCCTGAGTTTCTTATTCCATTGTCTGAGTTTCTTCTCCTCCAGCTCCCACACCTTAGTGGCTGGTCTGAGCTGGTTGTCCAGGCCCTCACCAAAAAGAAGAAATGCTGTCAACTCCGGAGGACAACATATCCCCTCGTCAAATCTGTATCTAAAATAGGTGAAGTACTTCTCCCCTGGTGACTACAGAGGAAGTCTGGGAATTTGTCTTAGAGAAGGATCTAACTTCATGCCTGGCAGAGGTCATGAGGTGAATCAGTCACTTTGTGTAGGAGTGTAAGAGAGCAGTTCTAGTAGCTGGGTCACCATTATCTGAAGATTACATTGTCCTTCAAGGCTGAGATGGAGAATGAGCAGAGTATTTTTCCCTTTGTTTGAAATTCATTTTTGATAATCTAAATTCCCATGAAATTGACTGGAAAATTAACATACACACTGGTCTAGCAAAGACCAAGCAAGTGCCTCTGTTTTTAAAGAGACATACTGACAGGGAAGACAGGGTAGAGCCAAGGCTGTTTTTTGTCATGGAGCATAGGATTTTAAACTGTAGATTAAAAATGAAAACTGCTGAAAATAATTAAAAAAAAAAAAAAAAAAGATGGCTGAAAACATGTGGCCACAGGTTTATGAATGAAGGCTGGGGGGCAGAGGTAACAGTTTGGGTTGCATCTAAATGAGCTGAAACCTAGTAACCTTTTTCAAAGGCAGTGTTGCCCCCTCGTTCCAGCTGCAGGGTCATCTTCATTTGTTACCTTTATTTTCCATCAGATCTGCCAGCCAAATTGACCTGTCCTGTAGCTGTGTGGCAACTAGACTGATCTGATGGAAGTGCAGGGAATGTGTGGTCAGGACTAGGGCGAGGAGAGAGTATTTTGGTAGCAGGTGCCTGTGTTAGATAAGGTCTACACTGAGTCTGTGCTCATTGCTCTGATGGGCTGATGAGTTGGGCTGACTGTTGGGAGCTACATCCACAGGGTTAGTACTGAGTGAATATACAGCTCCTTGCAGAGGTGGATAGGACAGTAGATGTTTCATCTTCATTGAGTGCTTTCAGGGCTACAAAGCAAAACAAAAGCATGAGATCTAATAAAGGACAGAAGCATAGCTATAATTTCAAGATGACATATGAGCTCCCAGCTAGGCTAGCTCTCCAAAGGTAGTTTCAACACCTTTGATTCTTGGGACTGTACTTAGAACAAGTCAGTTTGCTAAGTCAACATATCAGACATGGAGAAGCAAGGAAGACTTATCCTGCAGAGGTAGAGGCACCGGGAGTACTTTTGTTTTTTCCTGATCATTCCAAAAGCTGAATAGTTGAGCATCTAGAGAGAAATGTTTCTTTGTGTTCTGAAAGGATGAAGAGCTGATTATAAGAGTGAATTCTGGTTTTTTAGCTTTTGTGGGTAAATTATAGTTCACAACCCCATAAGCTATCTGTGAGCCTTTTCAAAATATGCTCTGCCATTTCTATGTTCTCTATGTCATGGAGAATATTATTCCTTTGCACAACATGTGGTTCAAAGGAGCAAAACTGTAGCATAAGATCTCTAAGTCACTGCAAATACAAAGATTATACTCAAAGTGAGGAGGTCCAATGGAATACTAAGGACTTTCTTTCTCCATCTTTCAATACTTATGTTTTCTGGTATGTTCTTGCCATTAGCTGCTGACCTAAATCTGAGAAAACTTTCTGGGAGGGAGAACAATGAGAGATAGGCAATATCTAACAGAGTGACTGTCTTCTGTGAATACTAATAGAATTGTATCTCAAGATATTTCCCACAATTACGTATTTGAATGAAAGATGAAATTTGCTTTGCCTCTGCTTAATCTCCTTTGAAGTCTGAGTCCTGTTAATATTTTAATAAAATAATTTCCTGGCAAAAAGGAAGCAAAAGAAAAAGCAGGAAAGAATGAGTTTTAAACAACTGTTTTGCAGCAGGCAAATTGTGAACTTGTAAATATTTGTTATGAAAATATAGTGCTGAGTTGCATTAGCAGACCATGCTCAAGCAGCAGTTACAGATATTTCATTGTCAAAAAGGTAAGGATGACTTTCATGAAGTTCCACAAAGGATTGCTCTAAGTCTGGTAGCATTCATTAATGAGCTGGATGATGACACAAAAAGAATCATTATTAAATTTGCAGGTAATTTCAAGCAGCAAGAGACTTCAAGTATGTTAGAAGAGATGATTAATATTCATTGATCTTGATAAATGGCAGGTATGATCTGAAAAATGTGCATAGCATTCAATATGAACAAGAGCAACATTTAGACAGAAAAAAGGAACTGCAAGAACACAGAACAGCAAGGAACTATTTTCACAGCAATTCTGTGGGAAAATATTTAGCAGACTTCCTAGATCAAAAATTGAACAGGAGGAAATAATGCAAAAATGGGAACACCACCCTGGGCTGTCTGTGCAGGTGCAGAGTGCTCTGCTCAGCACTGGTGAGGTGTCAGCAAGAGCGGTGTGTACAATTGTGGACACAACAAGAATGTGAAACAACAGGGGATGTCCTAGAGGAGGATAATTAGGATGGTGAGGCACTGAAAGAAAACAAGTTGTAAGGCAGGAAAATTGATACTATCTACTCTGACACAGAAAAATGGATAAAAGTCTTAAAAAATGTGAAATTGTGTTCCAAAGAGAACAGTGATAATCTATTTTCTACATCCATGATGGACAACAAGAAATAATGAGCTCCAATTTTAATAAGAGATTCATCTTCATTATTAGGATAAAACCTCGTACAGATAATGTTTAACTAAACAGAATAAATTTCCTGGAGTGTCTATGGCATCTGAAGCACTGAATGTCTTCAAGAACTTGTTAACTTAGGCATAACTGAGCGTACCTTGAGCAGTAGCATAGACTTGTTGTTTTTCAGTCTATTTCTGGGCTAAAAATTGATAATAATAAGACTCTCACCTTCAACTGAGTAATTTACAAATTTAGTTAAAATTAAATATACTGTTCTGAATCTGCATCACTGCAATCAGCTTCTGGGGAATTTAGCCTTCAGTCTCCTAAGAATGTAAGCAGGAACAAGCTGAAAATTTCAGAATTTGTAACTTGTCAAAATTTGGGCAGATTTTCACAGAATAGAATATCCTTGTCAGCAAGGCCCATCTCCCTGATACATTTTTAACAATAGACTCAAAACATGGGCATATTCAGTTATAAGAATATATTTAACATGGGGGAAAGTCTTTTTTCATCAAATCTACTGGGAGCCAGTTAAACTGATTTTGCTGAAACATAAAAAAAAAAAAAGGAAAAAATAATATTAGAATCCAGCCTTGTGCTGATCCACAGAGTGAAACATTTCAGCCTAAGCAGTTGAAGATGGCAGATTTTTAACCATGTCTGCCATAGTTATTTACCTGCAAGTAGATTTAAGGACTCACTGTTTCATTACCATTTATATATATATACACATGTAGATATATATATGTGTGTGTATGTGTGTGTGTATACACATACACACATATAAATATATGCTCTTTGAGATCCTGACATGATGTGTATTACATCTTTTAAAGCTTTGTGGAGTTGTTAATGGTGATGCAGATTTAAAGCATTTTCTTGAATAATTAGGAAAAAAATAACCAAACTAAAGGTTGTGTTTTTTTTTTTTTAATAAGCCCTAAGCATGATTTTGAATTACGCATTGTCCAAGTGTTTTGTTCAATTCTAGTTTAAGAGAGCAGAACAGTTTGAAATGTGTTTTGATTGAACTGGGCTGTATCAGTCTCTCTTGTCACAGGTTGGCAGGCTGAATACCCAAGTAAGGAGTTTGTTTTAAGGAGAAAGCTGCCAGTGGCATTGTTCTGTCTGGAGAGGAGGAAGATAAGACCAGAACTGAGCCCCGGGATCCATCTCATATTTCACACTGCTGAGATTTGCAAAACTGGCATCTGGATTCCTGGCTTTTTAGGGAAGGAAGATTCATAAACCTAGGAAAGGATGACTGCACTCCAGAGAGGCAAACCCTCTTAAGGGCTTCCTGTGCTCAGCAGAAAGGAAGATTCTTTCTGTCACAGCTCTGAGCATCTGAGGTTATGCTTCAGCTTTGAATCTCCAAGTGTCTTTTCCCACCACCCCTAGTGAGAGCTTAGAAAAATCAGGTTTCCTAGGCTAATATTTTGAGTCCTTCTGCCTCCCACCTCCCACTCATTTTAGTGAGTGCTGCACAGCTGACCCCCACTCAGCCAGATCTCCTCCTTTTGCAGTACTTTCTCAGCAACAGACAAGCTGGAACAATAACTGAAAACTAATACATTAACTGTCATGTGAATTTGTGAGTTTTAAGGACTTTTATTATTCGAATTGTAGAAATGTTTGACTGCTCAGGCTTAACTGCTGTTAATAGGGAAAAAAAAAAAAGAAACAAAATTAAGTAACTGGGTATTC
Organism: Myiotriccus ornatus; assembly: GCA_036023395.1. Lineage (NCBI taxonomy): Eukaryota > Metazoa > Chordata > Aves > Passeriformes > Tyrannidae > Myiotriccus > Myiotriccus ornatus. The sequence goes on along the minus strand of JAYRBT010000177.1, from coordinate 28,066,412 downwards.
ACCAAAAACAAATGCCAAATGCTAATCTTCCCTGCCAAAACTAGAACATGCACTGTGATGTTTAGCCTAAGAGGGAGAAGTGGTACCATGTGATTTAGATAAATCATCAGCACCCTGCACATTTTTTAGAGAAAAGATTTTATATATAAAAATGTATGTGCACACAATGTTAATATATATATATATATATATAGAATAGATACCCAAACACACAGACATGCATTTCAATACTTGAACTGTGTTGGTGGGTACTATAAATCATCCAAGTACAGAAAAGAAACATGGTTTATGGTGATGTTTGCAGTTTCTTCAATATGGTAAATGCTTTTTCAAAAGCAGAAGATGATATAGTTTCTGCTGTGAAAAATGCATATTTTAATAAGACTCGGATAAATAGTGGTGAGAGAGAGACATAGCATACAAACAGTATGATCAGGACTATGAAAGGCACATACTGTATTTTGCTGGATTTAAAGGTTTTTTTAAAATACATTTCATGCCGTCCTCCACACTTCAGGCTCTTCATTCCCACTGCGCAGCAGTTCCCATCACAGCTTATGTAATTAATCATATAAAACCTACTTTAAGGAGAAAAGATGTCCAAAGGAAACTTTTGCAATATCACAGAAGAAAAAAGTCAAGGTTGTTAGAATTTTCTCAAAATAAGCACTCCTTTTACACCTTTTCCAGACCAGCAAATAAAGACCATCTGGAGAAAAGCTGAATTCTATGGGAATTCACATATTTCTGCCACTTAGTACCATGAGTTCTCATAATATTTGGACACCTGACATGGCAGAAGTGGAGATTCTACCATGTTCAGAAAAACTTTACAAGTTCAGGTCAGATGGATGGAGTCCAAGCAGAAGGCTGTTCTTGATTAAAGGACAGAAAAGAATAAACATTGTTGGATAACAAGAAAATTATCTCCTCATGAACTGAAAGAAGATGTGGAGAGATCTTAACATATTTCTAGTAGTTATAGAAAAACCTAAAATGCCCTCTATAGACCTGTCTTAACCACAGTCTCATAGTTTCCTGTGCTAATCTCCTCACTCAGCCAGTGCTCTGGGTTGTTCAGATGTGAGATTGCCAAGGCAGAATAGAAAAGGATGCCTCTGCTATGCTTGAGCAAGAACCTGGACATTGAAGAAATGGAGTCTTTCCTCTTCTGATTAGTTGTATTGCTCTTAGTCCATTTTGGGACTCTAGGTAAGACTGTGTGAGGCAGAGCTTCTTATACAAATCTCTTTTCAATACTTCCAGCAGAGTCTCCTGGAATTTCCCAGGTGAATTTACAAAGGCTGTGAATTTTGCTTTCCCACAGTTTCTTCATTCTGATGTTTTTAGCTTTATAGAAAAAAAATATTCTCAATACTTTGGGGTTTGTGATTTTCCTAGATTCAAGGCTCAAGTTCTTCCATGCCTGAAATTCATCACCGTGGCTTTTTTCCCCCCCAATGATAACAAGTCACTGGGAAGTTGGTTATAAGTCACACGAAATTTAAGAAGCATTAGAGCAGGCACAAATTTCATGTTTGCAAAGACAGTTGAAATCCCTTTGCACAAAGGGAGGAATTAAGTGAAGCTCAACAAGGCCAGCACACACTGGCTCTGAATGGTTCCTATCAAGCCGTCTTTGTTCTTTTAGCTTGCATGATCCCTGTAGGTGTAGAAGTATACATTTGGCTTGACGCTGTTTAAGTCATGGCTCAGAGACTGCCAGTGTACCTTACCTGCATTTTTCAGTCTGACATGTTCAATTTCTGCAACACATGTTAATGTGGATCAGTGGAAACCTCTGTGGGCTGAGATCCCCACAGGAGAATTCTCCCTATAGAGAACGCACTCACACTCTTGTAAACCTGGCGTATGTGGCATCATCTCCTATGCTGTTTCCTTACTTAAAGGGTACACAAGAAGGACTCAGCACAGCAAGGCTCCTTGTACTTGACTCTCGAAGGCTAAAATTTCCCGAGAATCTCTGAGACGGAGGTGGAAGGAAGAGCCCTTTTTCTGCAGACCTGATGTGTTTTGGTGCTGAATGGCTGAAATCATTTGTCTAATTGCTCCCTTTCTCTGCTGAATCCATGTGGAACACAGCACACACAGTAGAGTACTAGGAGTTTTTAAAGCATACTTCCATAAAGACAAGCACGGAATCACAGAGGGGTACCATCAAATAGTATCTGAGAGCACCGTATGTAGCACACAGCAAAAAAAGACAGCAAACGTCACTTGACCTGCCATTTATTGGTCGCAGTGACAAGATGCAGAATAACTTTTTCCTTCTGGTAGGTGAAGTAAGGTAAGTAAAATTAATGGCACCCCACAACTTACTCCTGCTGAAAGCTGGCATGAGTCTGTACTGCCTGTACACTTCCAAGTCGGCTAGTCAAGCTAGCCACCAGTTCCACACAATTAATTGAATGTTTACAAACAAAGGATCCTCTGTAAAAAGGCTGAGAAATTAAAGAGTACTGCTACAGTCTGATACTCAAAAATGTACCATGAAATAAGGAAAGGGCTTTGAGCTGACATTAAAAAAAACCCCAAGCCAAACCTATAATAAGTGCGATAAAAGACGTGCTAAAACCTCTTTAAAACTGCAAAGAAACTGTAATGTAACGACTGCCTGAAACAAAATAGGAGAGAAGAATTAATCCCCCAGCTAAGATCTTATTTAGTTTGCTTTAACAAAGTCTGTAATGCCTATTGCTCTGCTGTTCTAATGATGTAGGATAAGACACAGGAGATAAGAAAAGCCAAGACACTGAAAGCTGTTGTAAAACTAGGTCACTGTTAAATTAAACATTTTATGATAAATATAACCTACCTTGAACAACTCTGAAAACCTCTTTGCTTATTTTTCATGCCCTCAGCCAGAGAGAGACATGCTGCTGTACTGCCTTCATGGGAAAAAGCATCAGTTTCCTGACGACTGGACACCCACCCCTCCGAACCAGCAGCTCCGTTTTTTCTTGTAGTTAACAACTACTGAATATTTATGAAGTAAGTGTCACGGAGTAACACTTACTCATTGGATCAACAATGCTGTTGGCTTGCAAACTAAAAAGAAAACACTGGCCCTACCTCAGAGCACGGCAATAACTGACTGCAGCTGCACCAGCTTCTGCTTTTCCAAGCTTTTCAAACACCAGGAGACGAGGATGCTATTGGCAGAAAGTTAGCAATATCTACTCCTCTTTTTTTTCAGATGATCACAAGGGAACATGCTGTTCTGTGACTCTTTTTCCCCGTGTGAAGAAGCCGTTGAAATACCCTGGAGACTCTCACTGTTGAGCTGTGAGTAAGAATTAGCGCAAGCCCTGTAAGCATCTGTAACTCCAGAGTCACAGCCACAATATGCAGGGCTTGAAAACTGTATATTTCAAAGCTGATAAAATGACCTCTTTACAGCAATGAGGATAATACAACTTTAGGAGAGTATTACCAGGCATGGGGGGGGGGGGGGTTCTACTGCTTCAGTCTTCAGTAGATGATAGGATAACTTTATAAAAGGTGTGTTTTTGTACTTGTAATCTATGATAAAGAAAAGCTGATCAAATATTTTCAATAGTAAATGTTAGTAAAAGTGAAAATTTTAACTCAGGTTCTTCAGTTTCAGTATCATTAGGGATAGGTGATATTCTATACCTGCTGTGGACTATGGTGGTCTCTTCTGGGTTTTAGAACTCATCATAAAGTACAGCAGCAAGGGAACAATAAAACTCTGCCCTCCTGGCCAGAAAAATGTGTGCCAGTCCCTCCTCATGCGTTCTTCCCCAGTGCTTATTGAGCATAACAGTGTTTCAGATGGAAGGTCTTTTTCTGCAACATTGCTGTATGTGTGTAGTTCTATATCAACTCGAGATGTCCCACTGATCTAAACGGAACTGCTCCTGCACCTCTAATCATACTTGTCAAACCGCTGGACTCTCCCACTGGGAAAGAGGTTACACTGAGAAACGATCTCTGTGATGAACTTAGTCTGACTACATGTTTTCAGCATAAAGATCAGTGCAAATACAAACCTAGCTTGGTTTTATCCGGTTTTAATTATGTTTCATTTATTTTAGTAGTTAATGCATGAAATTAAAAAATGTTGCTAAGCCATTTTTCTTCATACTATTTATTACTTCCATGGACCAAATAATAGTTGCTACTTGAAAGAAGCCACTAGGCAAAGATTCATTTCATTATAGTATAGAATGTGGAAATAAGACATGAAATATTATCCAAATCTGAAATGCCATTTAAGCAACTTTTGTTTATCATTTTCCTTTCCTTTTGTTTGTACTTGCTGGTTACAGTTTCTTCTGCTGAGCGTAATTAAAATAAGCACAATGGTCACTTCTTTAATGTTTCTGATCAGCTTCCTTTTTCAGCATCATGTGCTGCTGTAGTACAGTAATACTCAGCCTCGAAATACTGCCAGGAAACATATTGGTAGCTTCTTTGAATTCCAGTGTTAATACCCCTGTGAAATATTTTCTATCAATCTTGTATTTTGAAAATTTCTATAGAAATGCATTTCAGTCTGAGTTAACTTGATATATTTAAGCACCGTGTAATGCATGTACATCTCTTTGAGGGAGCTGTGGGGAAAAGACTGTGTAGAGCAGTCCTGAAACAGTTTTTCCTGAACAAACCTGATATAAGACACTGAAATATTTCATCCTTGATATTACAAGTAGTCATACCCCAGCATAACTCAGTATAACTATTGATTTAAAATGCTTTGCTGAGAAAATTTCTGTTAAAAAAAGAAATCTTTATTTCATAGGAAGCTATTCTCTCTTTCCTCCTTTGCCAAACAACCTTGTGTGGCAAATAATGTATAACATGCTTGGGTTAATCTGAAGGGAATGACAAGTAGTTTAAATTCAAACGATATAAACAGAACTTCTTTTTAGATTCATTTTATTAAAAAAAAAAGTATCCCAAAAATATCCTGTGATCTTTGAGAGGTGCAATCTCTTTGAACAAAAAAATCAGGGAAGGTCCACCAAGATCAGAATGTTTTAACCTGCCACAGAAGTTTTTAAATGCCCACAGCTGAAATCTGAACCAATCAATCGAATCAACACCCTGTGAAGTCTAGTAAGGGTCAACACCCTTGTGTGAGGCACAACTGCAGATTTTTGCCACTAAGATGCAATTTTGAGTGTGACAGATAAATAAATGATAGTTTGTGATGATGAAGGACATTTTAGAAGAAGCATGTACAAACTGTACAGGCAGGAACCTGGCTTTTGCAAGGCTAAGGAAAGAGTAGCCAGTAATGGCAGAGATGGTGATGTTGATCCAGTAGAAATGGAAGTCATGTAGACTTGCACCAGAAATAAATTTTTCTTCTTAATTTAACATTTGAATTATTGCAGCAGTTTAGTGTACCAGACATCACCAGAAAGTGTGCTGGGCAGACTGCAGCCATAAAATAACAGGATATCCCTGCACATGATAGCTTTTGGTGTCAATCATCAGGCTTGTGAAATTTAAGCCTAGTTTTGGTAAGATGTTAGGAAAGGGGGGGAACAGGGTCACCACAGAAGGGCCTTTAAGACAAGCCACACAGGTCAGTAAAGTAGCCTTTCCTCCGTGCAGCTGACAGCCTTGACAACTCTGTGCAGAGTTTCAACTGTGACAGTGAGTCCAATGTCTGGAAACTGAAGCTTGGAAATGCACAAATTTTAGCACAGAGATAGGCGTGGGTGCCTCCTGTCAGTGGTCTGCCCTACTGCTTTCCAGCGTATGGCTTTCAGACCTGACAGTAAATTTTGGGCATAGTGGGCTTAATTTGCCTTCTGGAAGAAAAGAAAGGGAGTAAAAATCTCATCCAACAGAGAAATCGGTGGATAATATCCACTGGAAGTATGCAAGCTACTTTGCACACCTAATTAATGTGTGGAAACTCCTCCTAGCCAACAGCAGTGGCTTTTGCCCATGGGACAGGTCTGTGCAAAAGAGCTGGGTCTCCAAACCGTTTTGTTGAGATGTGGTGGTTGTTAGGACTGATGCTGGTGTGCGGAGCCCAAAACATCTTGTGAGCCCAGGCATTAGCTAGGAAATCCTGGCTGTTGGAGGAGTGTCACCCAGAGATGAGGCTTTCCTGGTTTCAGATGAAAGAATTTTGCAGAACGCTCTAATTGCGCTATGCAATGCATAATCAAGAGTGCAACACAGATACAAGGCCCTGCCTCGGGGACTGCGCCGAGTGCCCCAGAAGCAGCCGGGGTGGCGGGACGCGGGGGCTGAACCTTCCTCCCCGTCACCGGCAAAGGGCTGCCGGCTCGGAACCGGGGCGAAGCGGCGGCGGTGCCGGGCGGGGGAGGCGCGGCCGGGCCGCCCGCAGCGGGCGCTGCTGCCGTGGGGCCGGGGCCGCCCCGTCACCGCCCCCGCCCGCCCGCCGTGCTCTGGTGGCAGCGGCGTCGCCCCGGCCGCTGTCCCTGCCGCAGCCTGCGGGGCGCGGAGGAGAACGGGAGGTTTTTGGAAGAGGCGCGGAGAGGAGCCCGGGCTGACCGCCGGCCCCGCCCGCACGCTCACGCCATGCGGAGGGCGCTTCCCCGTGCCTGAGGAGAGGCGAAGGGGCGGCCGGGGACGGCGGCGTAGCGGTTGCTAAGGTAATGGGAGTGGGCTGCTCTCCTTGCCGCTGTTTTCCTGCTTATCCGCATCTGCGTGGCGAGCGGTTGCCGCTCGGCTCTGTCCTGGCAGCGGGATCCCGGTGCTGGTCCCGCCGCGGAGAGCGGAGCCCCGAACCCCGGCGGGAGCGGCTCTGCGGGGGCGCCGGGCTGGGAGGTCGTTCCCAGTCGGGAGTAGCGGACAGGTGCAGGGCGGGGTGTGTGTGTGGGTGTGTCTGTTTTCGGGGGGAGGCTTCGGAGAAGGACTAGAAGGAGCAAGCACTGGGGTACAGCTTGAAAGGGGAGCTGGTGCCCTGTGGGAAAACTTGGAAACTGTTTCGCGTCGGTAGCGTATATGGCAATAATACACTTCCATCCGCCGACAAAGTGCGTTTGCATGAAGACAGATCGGTGTGTGAGAGTAAAGCTGTCAGGCACTCTCCTTCCAGAGCCTTCATCTCCTGTGACACTAAAAGCATCTTCTTAGTCACTAGCTGTGATGGCATAAATAGAGGAGTAGGTTGCGGTGCCAGTAAGAAGCTTCAAGTGTTTTTCTCTGAGGAAGATGCAGATTTTTGTATAGAAGCCGATAAGCTGCCGCTTATACGCTGCAGACATAATAGCAGACAGGGCTGCCGCTCCAAGGAGCTGACTGCGCCTGTGGCTCGGAGCTTGGCGTCCCGTCTGCATCGGCGCTGCCCTCGCTGCCGGACCGAGCCCTCCCTGGGACGGCCTAGGTAAGTCGGGGCTTCCTTCAGCTGACCTGCAAGGGACTTGCCAGAAAGGCATCCCAGTTATAGCCTGCGTCCTACGGAGCAGCATGACGCTTTCGAATGCTTCCCTGAAATTAAAGATAGGCATAAATGCTCTTGATTGTTTTTATTTGCTGACTGCCAGTGTGAAAAGATTGGAAAGGAGGAAAATCTGTCTTTGCTAAATAAAGTAATACTGTATAACTAATCTTTGTGTCAGTGTTTTACAATAGATATTGGTGATTTCCCACCCCAAAGAAAGCTACGTTTCATTTGTGTTTGTGTGTTTGTGAGCTGTGAGTGTGAAAAGCATAAAGGTATAGTGATTTTGTAAAGGTATAGTGATTTTTGTAATTGCTTACTGAAGCAGAGAGTGGAAGAGGTTAACTGTAGTTCAAAGCTTTGGGGATTTAAGACACTTAATATCATCCTGAGTATTCTCCAAGTCCAGTCAGGTTTATTTTGAAGTAGAGGTTGTATATATTTGATATATATATATTTTTTTTTTTAATGCAAGATTTATTCTAGTTTTGCAGATCGGAAGAACTAGCAATTGTTTACTATGTGGCTGTGATCCATAATACTTTCTCACTAGCTAATTTGAAACACTTTCACTATATTTCCTTGTAAATCTGCTTTAAAAAGAGGTCAGATGTTCGAGAACTGTTATTGACTTGGGGGCATGTGGTTATGAGCACAGAATAATAGTATTCATTGCTTAAATATGCATGTGAAATGCTGAAGAAACTGTTTAGACTCAGCCAATATTGACTTTATTTTTAGATGAGCTGTTCCTTTTTCTAATGAGCCAGCTGATAGAACAATTGATGACCAGCATTCCAGTTTCCTTTCTAACTGGCTACAAGTGTAGTGGAGTTTAGATAGCCCTTCCTTTTCCCATTCTGAACTGTATTAGAAGGAGAAGTAGTTGTTTGCTACACGTCTTATACTGAGGTTTATAGTATTAGATGTTTGAAGACTACTGTTCACTTACCTGACTGATTTTTCTGTTTTTTCTCACTACCTGTTCCTTCTAAGAAAAGGTGCAGTAAGAAGCTGCATATGGTCATTGTCAATGCTACTTGCCTTAGTTTCTCTCTGACAGTTCCCATGATGCAGATATCTGTTTTAATTGACAGTACTTGAGGATAAGAGGAAAAGGTATGTCCTCTGGAAGCAGCAGTTACCTCCTTGCTAACCGCTTACAAGGTGTTTCAGTGTCTAGCATGGAATTTTGGTGGAGCACACTGGTATGGCAGAGGTGAGCAGAGCACTTTTCATTCATGGGAGTAACTCTCCTTTTGTTAATGTTTCTGAGGCAGCTGGAGGAAAGCTGAGTTTATAGACTGGAAATGCTAGGCTCTGTCGACATCCCTTTGAGCAGCCAAGAAGGGGAGAAAAGGAGAGGGCAGTCCTGTCCCAGCAGACTGCAGCAAACTAACAGATGGCAGGGAAAGAGAAGAAGCTGATGTATGTGGAGTAGCGGGAAGAGAAAATAGCTTCAGTGTGTCATTTTAACATGTACGTTAAAATGCTGTTAGTTACTCTGTGGTGAAACTTCGGAATCTTGCAGTGCCACGGCTCTGCAAGATTCTAACAGGAATACAAGGTTGTTGCAGGGTGGTTACTTTATTTCTCTCCTTGGTAATTCCTCATCTTTTCAAGAATGAGGATAGCTAGATCTCGAGGCTTTGGCCAGGTATACTTGTGATATCTAAGTCAAACACTGCAGTTGTAAAGTGGCAGCAGAACACGAGCAAGCTGCTTCTCCCTTGCCCAGTGTTAGAAGAGTACAGTTTTGCCCTTATGATGGGTTGTTGTATTGTTTGTGCTCATCACCTGAAGCTTCAGTTGCATTTCTGCAAGGACACATAGGTGCTCTAGAGGGGAGATTGTAGAAATAAACGGGTCCACTTCACCGAGCAGCTCTGGACTGTTTCAGGGGACAAATATTGCACCTAGTTGTTGGAACTGAAATGCTCCTGGTTCTTTATGGGACTCTTCTCAGCTTCTTCATGACTGCATTATTGTCTGTGTCAATTCATACCACGGTATTAAAATGTAAAAGAAAACCTGGGCACAATAAGAAAATGACGTTGATAATTTGGGTGTTTCTTGGTGTCATACTTTGAACTGCTGTCACCAATGTGGTGTACGACAGTACTGTGCCATGTGAAGTATTAAATGAAATGTAAGCAAGAGATCATGGCCCAGTGTTATTACTGAAGGTGTAGTAGTACTTTGAACCCTAAACACTTGCAGCTCTGTCAGCATATGGGAGACAAGCTGACCAGAGCTGTGCTGGCCGAGCACATTTCAGAAACACCTGGATGCCTGTAAGTGGTGTTGGGTATCACCTTGGGTTTTTTTTGGAAGATAATAATAGACATATCATGGAGAGTTCTAAACTGTTGGATCACAATTTTCCTTTAATGATAGAGTGGCTTTTAAATTTTATTAAGGATGGTATTAATGTTAGTGAATCCACAGTGTTTTCCTAATCTGTATGAATTTTACCATGAAAAAACATTTCTGTGATTTCAGTTACTGCTTCCAGATGAAATAATAGCATATTTTGGTGACTGAGGAATGAGCTCATTTCTGTTGTTGTGCTCTATCTATGAAGAGGAGCAAGAAAGAGGAGCTAATTTGCCTTTTACTTGTTGGTTGTCAAGCTCTAGAAAGATTGTGGAGTCAAGAGAGACTGCTGCTATCCACCTGTGTTGCATCATATCTCATACTATTCTTTAACATCTCTGTAGCTGGTGGCAAAGAATGTGGAGAGCAGAAAGAAAAGCAGATTAGAATTTCAGTGAGCAATAAGGTTCTGATACTTTGACGTTCTGGGAGCTCTGCATTGTCATGCTGGAAACAGCTCTCTCTTCCTAGACTTAGCAGCAGCAGAGTAAGACAGAGGTACTGTCCTTTGCCTACATGGGGATGCTGGGGACCATGAGGCAGTGAAGAGAAATTAGTTCCAAACTAAAAACATATCCCAGTGGAAAGAGACAATATTTCATCTTTTTTTACTGTGCTTATAGAACCTGGCATCGGTGGTGAAAAGTTCACAGAGTAGTTAAAAGCTCCTCAGACTGTTTACTACAGACCTACTGTGCTATTGGGGTGTGTGTTGAGCTAGTGGTAAATAATGGTTTGAAAGCTGGGGTTGAGATGTCCAATTCATTATGTCTCTGTTGTTACGTGAATATGGGAAGTCACTTAATTTCATTGTGATTTAGTTTATAATTCTGTAAAAGAAAATATCTCTGTCACAGATAAGAAAATAGTTTCAGATTAGGAGTTCACTAGTGCAACAGCAAACTGGCATAGATATGTATTAGCTCAATTAAAGGAACTGTCTTTATTGGAGTATTATAGTATAACAGCAGCAGTAGTAATGTATATTAGTGTTTACAATGTATGCAGCATATATTGATATTTGTAGTAGTCCAGTTCTGGCATTGTAAAGTTCAAGTTAGATGAATCACAGCGGTGGGATTTGTAGACTCTGCTGAACTGTGTGGGAGTGTGGACTTGAGCTAGCTAATTTAGGAGTGGCTTAGATGCTTTTTACATTGCAATTACTGAAGTGATTTGGGTGCAATTTGCATCTGAAAAGGATGTGTGCTGTTGTGATAAACACGAGGGCACTGAAATCATAGTATATCGCATCATGTCCTTGAAGTAGGTGGGATGCAGCCAGTTGGGTTCACTTGCACTAGGGGCATTGCATGGTGTCACATCTTCAAGGACACATGTGCTTTTGGGTAGCAAATTTCACATTTAGTTTGATTGCAGCATACTTGCAATTTTCCCTCCTCTTGAGATGAACAACCAGCAAGAATTCTCAGCACTTTGAGGTGCTTTAAATGAGATTGTGGAGTCGCCGATCAATGCAGGGGTGGATTAGTTCTATCAACTTGCATAAGATTGCTTGAAGGGAGCTTCATTTTAGCAATCTCTGTTTGGAACAAGGAGTTTAAGTGGAGTAAATCTGAATTTGGAATCTAATAGGCACTGAGGCCTATGGGGGTTTGTTTGTTTGTTTGTTTTATTTTAGTATTTTCTTACCAGTCTGTATTTAAGCATTCATTATTTTGTGCTTCTCATTCAGTTGTATCTTTGAATCAATTTTCTTCAGTTGTTTTCAACTTACTAGGTACAGTGTAAAATAAAAAATGCAGCCCATCCCCCAGAAGTAGCTTACTGTGGTTGCAATTAGTATTTTCTATGGTACATAAAGTGCAGGGCACTTGCAGAGATGGTGTCTTTGATGGACCAACTTCATAGAACAGGATGCTCTTAGTACACCTTAACTGATCTAATGCAAGATGATTTTTCAAAGACGGCTTTATACTGGAGAATGGGTTAGAAGTCTACACCCTCAAGCTCTGTATTATCAGTGCAGTTACTAATTTTCCACAGGGAATGACTCTGGCCAATAAGTTGGCATTGTTGCAAAAAGCCAAAATACAACTTCAGCTCTCTGCTTTGTAACTGCTCTTTGCAGGCTGATTATGTGTTGTAAATACTTCTGTAGCTTGGGATCACCAATTCACATGATATTCAAAGTTGTGCTATATCTATCTCTTCGCAATTTCAATAGCGCTGACACTTGCTTTAGTTAAATATTCAGCATATATTTGCTATTACATTCTTTGCAGCTATCCTTGTTAACAGCATGTTGGCTCAGAGCCTTTCCAAGAGCCCTTGCACTCACACCAGTATTATTTTATTGGAAAGGATATTGATTACAGGTGAATACTGCATTTCTTTTTTGAATTCTTTGGAAGAGGGATGGATGTATTGGAGGCAGTTTCTTCCTGGGTACAACACCATTCTGGTCCATTAAAATTAAATTTAGTATTCAAGTGCCCATTTTAACGATTGATTTCATAAAGGGAGAAAATTGCCTAGTTAATCAGCCATTCATATGTCAATATTTGCTACCATTCGCCCCCATACCATTTTTCCTTCTGGTTATTTTGCTCTCCTTATTTATCTATTAGATACTATACTGAGAACTCTGAAAATGGGGAAGTTCTTCGTCTTAAGTCAGCAATGCTTCCAGCACACCTTGTGGTGGACAGACCAGAAAACAGGTAGTGCGTATTTCTGTATTTAAAACAAAAAAGAGAGAATGCCTCTAGTTTGGCGTCAGGGAAGACAGGACTTAATCAGTGTTAGTTGCCAAGAAAGTTACTTTATATTGGCTTCCACCCCTAGGTTTCCTGGATGTAGCATCCAGTTGCAGACAGTATTTTCAGCATTCTAAAATAGCTACAAATATCTGCAGATTTAGAAATACATAAAATGGGAATGGAGTGTGGAGTCGTGAGGAAAGGAGAGGAAAGTAATCCACTTCAATGGTTTATCAAGAAACAATCTGATCATCTGCCACGTGACTGAGGCAGATTACCAGTGACTAACACAAATGGAACAACTGGAACTGTCCATCCTTAGTGTTGTCTGTTAGACAGTTACGTGACAGGATGAGCACTATCACAGGTATCTCAGAGAGAAAATTGCTCAGGACCATGGAGAGCACCCTTTTTGGAGGTGGTATGAGACCTTGGTGGCCCCTAGTTAGCAATATTCTGCTTAGACTACCACACCATGAATATTTGTTCTTTTTATTAATGGACATACATAATTGGGAACAGCAATTGGAGAGGAGTATCTACAGAAGCCTACAGAATGCTCACACTGGATTACACAGGAGGCTGAGTTTAAACTTGCAGACTGTATCTGTCTGCAGAAAGCCAAGTAGCTTGGATTGACTCATGTCTGAGAGCTAGTTTGGTTTAACTGATGGCCTTGTCCATATACTGCATATCCTTGGCCAGAGGGGTCTCAGACCTCTGGCCCCCAGATGGTATTCTCTGTGGCCTGAAGATACGGTGATCATTGTATATAGGTTTTTTCCAAGCACAGTGTTTAATAAACCCTGTGAGACTGTCCTGCAGCTGACCAGAAGGATGAGGTTATGCATTGCAGGACTTGGGACATACTGGGAAGCTGTGTGGTGTTGCAGAACCTATTGAGAGACTGATGCAGGAATGGCTAAGCAGGAAGCAAGTCCTGTATAAGATCATCCATGCTGATGCTTTGGAGCAAGTACTGATGGCAGAGAACTGTGTTCCCAGACCTATGCCCTCTTAGGTTTGGAGCTCTGCCAAAGAGAACCTGGGAGCAAATTAGTGATTAAGCACTGTGGGTGATCAGGAGCCCAGAGCTTGCTCCCTGCCCTGTGTGGAAATGTAGTCGTATCTGTAGGATGCTTTGAGGCAAGTATTCCACAGGAGAAGCACTTAGTTATGCGAGGGGACTGCACCTTTAGAAAATGTCTGTAAGAGTAATAGAAATTGGAAATCACAGCCTTCATCAGGATCCCAGTTTCCTGAAAAGAAGAAAAAGGGAGTGTCTGGAATTAAGTCCTTTCTTCTTGCTCTGTCAGAATGAGGCAAAAGAGTTTCTGCTTGTTCACTGGCCTAGATGGATACTCCCCTTTCATCTCCACAGTTGTAGAATGGGAGTGTTGAGCTCTAGTGCGTCAGCATAGTGTGCCTGTGAACTGGTACCTCAGAAAAAAGGAGGAATAGGGTCCTTTAGAGTCCTTGAATTCTCCCAGTGTGTACACAAAAATGCTTTCCCACAAACAAAAAGGAATTAGCTTGGCAAAGATTTGAATATTAAGTGCAGTTGCTAGAAGTGTTTATACTTCCTTCCTTAAAAAAGGCAACAGACTGATTATTGTTGATAGTACTGCAATGCTTGGCACTTGCAAGGAGGGGCAGAAGGTCTGGGATAATCTTCTTCTAGGAAACTATTTTCAGAGTAACTTTCGTTACAATTTGATGTCCAAAACAGTCATTGGAAGGATTTTCAGATGCTTTGGGAGCTGTACTTCGCTGATAGGAAGTGGACTTCCTTTGCTGCCCCTCTGTGCAGGGGAGCAATGCCGTGGTATCCAGAGTGGCGCCAGACCCTTCAGTCTGTCACTGCTGACTGTGGTGTGGCTCCCTCTGTGGGGATGCCCTGCCCCTGTTTCACTAACCCTTTCTGTCCTCCTCATCTCGTTCAGGGGAGGAATATGAAGAGTCTTGATCTGCTGGGCACAGTGGTCAGCAGTGCCATGTATAACACCAGCATTTCCACCTCCTCGCCAGTAAGTCAACTGGTGGAGATGGTGGAGTTTTGATCTCAGCTCCAGTCTTCCTGGCTTTTGCTCCATTTAGGTAGGTGTTGTATCACTTCCTCTTTTGACAGTTACTTTGCTAATCACACAGGTTTGACTGTGAAGGAGGAGTAGAGGTAAATTGTGCAGTACTTGGACTGAGCTACACCAGTCGAAAGCAGAGTATATCCCAGGTAGGGCCTGGGGGTCCTCTGGTTGATGTATTCACCTTGGTCAACAAGATCACTTCTATGATACGCTGTATGTTGTCCTCAAGTATACACACCTTGCTTGGCATGATCAAGTCCTGGTTTAATGAATAATAATTGATTAGAAAAAGAACATGAAGATAAGTTTCTTCATAGTGCAGTTTTAAAGAGATTTATGTAATGGATGAGAAGTATCAACTAATACTAATGGGTTCTAATTGAATTCATAGTAAGTGATTTTTCCTTCCTTGTCCCTTCCCTCCTGTAACCTTAATAACATGACCTATTTGATCTAAATGTTCTAGCAGACTAGGTAGGGATTTTTCCTGTTAGGTAATTATCAGTTAAGCAAATAATGTGGTTATATGATTTCTCAGGTGTGTGAGAAACCATGTAGTCTAGTTGTATTTCCCTAATTAGAAAAGAATTAACTAGCTATTAATGGTATGAAATTATATTTTATGCTGTAACTATGTGCTAAAGCTCTAAATCTCTCATAATTGGACATTAATACTACATGTCCATTATAAGCTGCCCTTGAAATATATTAATTACATAGCATGAAGGTAATTTCCATTTATTGTCACCCAGAAGGGCATTTCAGCTGAGCAGTGCTGATAGATACCTGCATTGGAATTCATTTAGTATATTCTGTCTTCTGGGATGTAGTTTTTCCATATTAATAACAAACTTTAATTTTATCTCAGTTGTGCAAGAAATGTTTTGCACTGCAAATTTTGCTTATTAAGTTGACAACTTATCTAATAAAATACAGGATGAAAGTTGACATATGAACTTTTGTTGTTAAATTCAGGTGCTGTTTTCAAGAAATAGTTTGTTTCACAGAATTTCTTCTAATTTTGTATTTCTTCTCTTTCTCTGTTATGTATAAAACCCAGATCTATAAGGGCTCCTAGATGGGCTAATTTCTATGAAACACATGGGGTAGTGTATTTGTAAGAGGTTTCTCAGAGCAATCTTGTTTACAATAGTATTTTCTTACTTACAGCAGTCAAGGTGTTTGAGGACACTAATGGGAATCCCTTAAGTTAGTGTTCAGCTGTTTGTGTTGAATTGACACATACAGAGAAACTGAATGCTGACAGTATTTATGGATTAAAATGTAAAGGTTGTTGTCTTTGAAATTTTATCATTACATTTCTGTATCAATCAGAAAGTCTAAAGAGGTGAACTGTGAAAAAAATTATTTCCTTGCTTTTTCAGAGCATATTTTTAATTGGTTATTCCAATTTAAAGTTCGCCGATCGTTTTCTGACATATGGGAGCCATATCTCTTTGCAGCTTCTGGGTTTTGGGAGGGTGTGAGGACTCTGACTGGATAAGAGAGAGAACTCTTGCTGTGATTCATTGCATTTTGTCAGTGGCTGCCTGTCTAGTCCGGTGTGCTTATGTTTCTTGGGGTAAAAGCAGATGTGCTCTATAATAAAGAATAAAATATAAAAAGAAAAAAATCAGTGAGAAGCAAATGTACTCTCTAGCATATTTTTGGGAGTATTTTTTAAAGGCTTAATAGGCGATCTTTTCCATAAACAAGAAGTTGAAGACTGCTGATTTTCTCCTTGTGCACGGCAGTGAGAGAATCGTTAGCACAAATGGTTTTCTATTTTTTTTTTTTATTCAATGACTTTAGCTGCTGAGGAGTCTAGAATACTGCAAGCATGGCTATTGTCAGAAAAACAGCTGTGGGAAAACAGCATCTTTGAACATCAAAGTTGGAATTTCGAGGCCATTTATTTCTTGAAGAAATGCATCTAGATTGCTGGTGTGTCGATGCAGGCTGATATGAGTTAGCCCCTGATAATACAGCAAACTGCCTGTAGGAGGGAGGAGCTGAAGTACTCTTCAGGTAGTAATTGGTGAAGCTCTTAGCTGGAGGCTGTGCGTGACTACTTCTAATTTTTCTGAAAGCCTAAATAAAATGTTTGTTTTCATTCTTCTCAACTAAGTGTAGCTGAAATTTCTTTATAAGACCAAGCTGGATTCACTTCTGGGTGATGCATCACAAACATGTGCTTAGAGCAGGGTTCAGAGGACGAACTGTTTTCAGTCTCTGCAGTGTTGTAGGGTTGACTTTCTGCTTGCATTTGAGTGGACTGGGCTGACAGGAAAAAATGTGTAGAAAGAATAGATTTCAGTGGGATCCCTTGAAAAATTAGTCTGATTCCTTCACATCAGGCTACAAGGGTTTTTTGGTTTGTTTTTTATCAGAGAACTGTGCAAGTCAGATGTGAACTTTCACATACAATTATATTAATTAAAGACTTGCAAATGTGGCATGTTAACATAGGGTAAAAAACCCTTTACTTTGAACATGAACAGTTTCATTTGTGTTTGCAGCTAGTAGCCTGCATCACTGGAGCCCTAATTCTGGGTTCTCTACCCTTCTCCCTGGCGTTCTTTTCCCTGGCAGGGACAGAGAGGTGCTCTCCTGGGGTTATTCCAGAATTACTCCTTGGTCAGAAGTGTTACTGCCTTGTAGCCAGTGGTTTGTTTGTGTTCACTGGGTGTTAAGTCAGTGCCACAATTCTCAGTGAGAATGCCCCATTTGAGAATTGGCTTGAGACCAGACTTTAGTATGGCAGGAGTACAGGAAAGCAATCCAGGAGATTCTTGGAAAGCATTGACTGTTACTGACGCGTGTGGTGGAAGAACCAATGAGGAAAGGTGTGCTGTTGGACCGTATACTAACTAACAAGGAAAATCTGGTTGGACATGTGAAGATTTTGGGCAGTTTTGGCTGCAGTGACCACAAAATTGTGGAGTTCAGCATACTGCTAGGAGGAAGCAGAACAATGAGTAAGATTGCAGCTCTGGACTTCAGGGGAGCTAATTTTGGCCTCTTCAGGGACCTTCTTGGAAGAATCCTATTGGAACATGCTAATGGGAAGAGGGGTCCAAGAGATGGTCAGTATTCAAGGATCACTTCCTCCACACGCAAGGCTGGTGAATCCCCAACCCTAGGGAGAAGGTGTGGAGGAAGGAAGACTTTCCCTTGATTGAGGAGAATTGGTTTAGAGACCATTTAGTCCAACTTGACAACCACAAGTCCATGGGCCCTGATCAGATGCACACATGAGTGTTGAGGAAACCGGCAGACATCATTGCTAGGCCACTCTCAATCATCTTTGAAATGTCATGGCAGTCAAGAGAGGTGTCCAAGGACTGGGAGAAAGCAAATGTCACCCCAGTCTTCAAAAAGGGCAAGAAGGAGGACCCAGGGAACTACAGGCCAGTCAGCTTCACCTCAGTCCCCAGAAAAGCTGTAAAATGGCTTGCCTTGTAGGCCATCTCTAAACATGTGGAAGACAAGAAGGTGATCTGGAATAGTCAGCATGAATTCACCAAAGGGAAATCATGTTTATCCAACCTGATTGCCTTCTATGATGGGACAACTGTCTGGATAAGTGAGGGGAAAGGTGTGGATGTTGTCTACCTGGACTCCAGGAAGGCTTTTGACATTGTCTCCCATGACATTCTCACGGGCAAGCTCAGGAAGTGTGGACTGGACATGTGGACAGTGAGGTGGTTTAAGAACTAGCTGAATGGCACGCCTCAGGGAATTGTAATCAGTGGCACAGTCTGGTTGGAAGCCTGTCACTAGTGGTGTCCCCCAAGGGATCAATACTGGGCCCAGTATTGTTTAACTTGCTCATTAATGACTTGGATGAAGGGACAGAGTGCCTCCAGCAAGTTTGCTGATGACACAAAACTGGGAGGGTGGCTGATACCCCAGAATACCTGCAGCTCTTCAGAAAGATCTCGACTTGTTAGAGGGATGGGGAGAGTGGAACCTTTTGAAATTCAACAAAGTTGCTCCTGGGGAAAAATAACCTGATGCACCAGTACAAGCTGGGGTCTCACCTGCTGGAGAGCAGTGCTGTGGAGAAGGACCTGGGGGTCCTGGGCGACAACAAGCTGTCCATGAGCTAGCACTCCAAGCCAAGCATTGGCCAAGAAGACCAATGAAATCCTGGGCTGCATTAGGAAGAGCATTGCCAGCTGGTTGAGAGAGGTGATCCTGCCACTCTGTTCACCCCTGGTGAGGCCACATCTGGGGTCCTGTGTCCAGTTCTGTTCTCCTCAGTACAAGAGACATGGAGGTTCTGGAGTGAGTCCAGCAAAGGACTAGGAAGGTGATTAGGGGACTTGACCATCAGCCTTAAAAGGAAAGGCTGAGGGAGCTGGGCCTGTTCAGTTTCAAGAGGTGGAGAGATCTCATCAATGTCTAAGTATCTGAAGGGAGGGTGTCAGGAGGACAGAGCCAGGCTCCTCTCAGTGGTATCAAGCAGTAGGACAAGAGACAACAGGCAGAAGCTGAACCACAGGAAATTCCACCTGAATATGAGGAAGAACTTCTTTACTATGTAGGTGACTGTGCACTAGAGCAGTTGCCTAGAGCAGTTGTGGAGTCTCCTTTTCTGGAGATACTCAGAAGCCATCTGTACACAATTCTGAGTAATGTGCTCTAGGGGACCCTGCTTGAGCCAGGACATTTGGCTAGATGACTTCCCATACTCTCTTCCAACACCAACCATTCGGTTGTGTGAAGCAGTCCTGCATCACTGGGTGCTGAGCTCCAGTCAACTCCCATATGTTAAAAAACACAGGTGTAACAGGATCCTTGGGACCCAGCATTGCTGTGTTTTCACCTGGAAGAGCCAAGAACATTCCCTTGTCATATCACTGTCTTATTTTATCTGTAGTCTTTTTTTCCTGTAGGAAATACCATCTGAGAAATGATTATGTGTTTGTTTGGTTTTTTTTAAAAAGCAATCTAGAAGAAAGAGAAAAAACTTGTACAATGGCCAGAGCTGTCACAATTCCTCAAGGGCCCTGGCTTGGCTTGCTAATGCCCATCTCAGCAGCAGTAATGCCTGGGCTACGTGGAGGGGATGTCAACACTTGTCTTTGCTCCAGGGTGCACCTTAGTCCTACCTTGTCTCCAGACTTGTTCTATGAGATCTATGTCCATCTTGCTGTCACTCCTGAAAAGCAGCTTCTGCTGCTCCTGACTGAAATCCAGTAGGAGATGCTGGGCACTACTGGGAATCACTTTTGCAAATTTCTATCTTCCAGCAACAGGTTGGTCCGTTCATATTGATTACCTTACATAGACCTCCAAAGCAGTTGGTGGCTCCTTAAATGTAACCGTGAATAGCATGCAAGCTACTACTGCACTTGTACAAGATATTATTGTCTTGTTGCACTACAGTAGATGAAAAGCTTCAAGAATTGCTATGGAGGAAAATTCTGAAGTACGAGAAAAGATCAAGTGAGCTGACAGTATAACAAGAGAACAGAATTTGTAAATGTGGATATTCAAAGTGAATAATGCAATGAGTGAAGCGCAGCTAAGTAATGCTGCAGAGGGCTTTTTGATTAGAAATTATAATTTTGTTCTTTAAAGAGCATTGCTCAACTGAAAGTTAATTGTAATTGTTTTCTTTTTAAGTATGCTTATAAAATCTCACATATAATGTAAGCAGTGAACATGATCTTTATATATTGCAGGTGAAGCTGAAACTCAGGTGACTTGACATACGCTTTCAACTCCGCTTTGTAATTGCCTTCAAAAAATTACATAAAATCTCTACCCTGTTCTTGATCCATTCAATCGAATGATGATAACCTAGAGCTTCATTCTTCAGTGCCTTGAAATCATGACTAAGCAGTGTTGTGAAAATGCACATTAGTGTAAATAATTCAAAGTGCTGTAATTTGAAAATTCTCTACCCTTCAACATTTGTGCTATTTGATTGTTTTTGCATCTAATAATTTTACTTAGAGAATTTATTATGTTTCCATTTTAGCTCATGACCTGGCACAACAGTGTAGTGTTTGGGCTTCTAGGAAGCCAAAGGGTTAAATGGGAGTTAAATAAATTTATTCCCTTTAAATATAAAACAGTGTCTAAATTGGTCTGAATATGTCTTTAAAAGGTGATCTGTATATATATTATTGTGAGCTTGAACTGTGTTACTGAATTTCAGAATTGGTATGTGCATGTACAAATGCATTTGTGCCCACTCGTGTGTGTGTGCACTCGTACTTTATATAGGAAATGAAGGAATCTGGATTGATGTAGATTATTAAACTTTGGTCTCTTTTATGTCTTGCTTAAAGGGGTATCTCCGCTGCTTCTGGCTTCAATGGGGGATGCCACGTTACAGCTGTAGCCTTTTCACTGCTGAGATAGGACAGAGCTGGGATGCAGTCTGAGCTTTTCTGATTCTGGCACTTGACTTGTCCTTGGGAGCTGATAACTGACAGCTAGAATGGCTTAGGGCTGTATTATACATATAATTGTATGCTATGTATGTATATTATATGCTGGGGCACTGTCGCCTGTGGCAGTGTGAAAGTGGGTAGAGGAAGACATAGGAAAGTACCTTCCTTAAATAAGGAAGACAGTTTAGTGGTGAAGTGTGTTTTAGAAATGAATGTTCAGGTTATGCTTGTGTGAACATAGGCCCTTTTTTTTGTCTCAGTTTTTAATAAAATATGTTGAGATGAGACGTTTTAGTACTTTCAAAGTTAAAGAAATTGAATTTGTCAGGCAGTTTTAGTGCCAGTGTCTGTACGAGGCAATGTTACTTCTTAGGTTAGGAGGGGGTCACCAAACGGCTCCACAGCAGCCTTTAATTTAAGATGCAACTTGTCAACTGTTCTGGTGGAAATAAAATGTTAAATGTAACATTTGACTTAGAATTTGAAGTGCCTTACCTTCATCAGGCACCTTTTTTCTTTTATTCAAACTGATGCTGTTGCCTCAAGCCTGGCCTGACCTGGAGGAGATGAGGCAGCAGTTCTGTGCCTCTAGAAGATAAGGAGTATTATGTGTGGTTGTCTGCCTGTCCTGCTGCCTCTTCCCAGCTGTATCACGAGAAGAGGTGAGGGAAGCTGCTTACTCTGAGCAAGCAGCTGTGCTTCCCTGGTTCCTGGCTGCTGCTCTGAGGTTGCAGAGAGCCGTAAATGGCTTGAAGTGTCTGCAGGCGACAGTCATCAGTGTGCCTGACAGTCTGCTGCACCCACTGGCTGCACTGGGGTTTACTCTGCGTCACAGCAAGCTCTTTATCCTTCTTGGCTTTTTGTTTGCAGGTACCTCAAAGATTCTAGAAAAGTCAAAGCTGCTTGTGCTATATAGCTAAGGAAAGGAAGTGTGTGAAGTATTAACTGGATTTTCACTGAATGAGGGCTTATGATAAAAGGTCAAAATGGGGGAAGAAATGTGTGTGTGATGACCTAAACCAGAGCTGTATGTGACTTAGTGGTCCTTGTTCTTGGGGCGTTATCTGGTAGACAAGTCAGTTCTGACACGGTGTGATAAATTCCTGCACAGTTGAAGTTTGGAGTGTGTGATTGCTTCTGTAACATCCTTGTCTGCCTGCCTTGGAGGTAGTTGCCTGTCCTTGCCACTCTCCAGTGCAACCTGAAGCAATGCTGACTTTTGCTCCTGTCCTTGCAGTTCGAGCAACGAGGGGCAAACATGGCCCAAGTGTCCGCTGATCCGAGTAGTGCAGAAACTGCTGACCCAGAGGAGAGTTCTCCAAATATGATAGTCTACAGAAAGGTAAGGATTTGGAGCTGTTTGCAAAAATCCCTTCTCAATGTGTAAAAGGATTCCATGCCTCTTTTGAAGTCAGAGGTATATCTCAAAAGGCTTGGAGTTTTCAGGAAAGGAGGTATTTAAAACTATAGCATTTGAGAGCTTGGAAGTCATATTCTGCTCAGTGAAAGTATTTAAGCTTGTTAGTATAAAATATTTGACAAAAAACTAATAAAATTTGTAACTTCTTAATAGCTGTGCTATGACTTTAGTTAATCCTTCCAGATTACCAAAGCTAGCTAAAATAATTGTACATACCTTTCAAGTTTTATCACACTAAGCATAAAGCAGCTGCCATACAACAATCTTTTAGTACATTTTTTTCTATTTTCATATTGTGGTTTTCTTCATAATTAACAGTTTGATTATTTGCAGGTGGTTGTTCTTACTTCCTATTGCCTTGCTTAAATGAAAAAAAAAAGAGAATCTTCTCAAGTGCTAGGGTAAAATGAATTAGACAAAGGTACACTAAAAGCAGTATCAAAGGGCATTCTTTCACCATGATAAAATGTCTTATTCTGAAGTATGTTGGAAGCAATATAAAAGATGAAGAAAAGCAATCTATGCAATGCCATTTGCTAAGGCATTGTTTTATTGTGGAGTTGGTGTATCTGTTAGCTTTGAAATTGAGTTTTTTTATAATTTAATGAAATAATGTAAATATATTTTATTTAGCCTGCAAAATATTTCTTATGTAGTATGCAAAAGTGCTGTATTGTTCTGACAAAAAGAAAATTTCTTATACAGCTCAAATAAGCTATCATTCTGTTAACTGAAGAGCTACAACAGTAGCTCAGATCAAGTTTCCTTTTGTAGAGTGATCCTGGGTAAAATTACTGAAATGGGGTATGTGGTTCTATTTTCTGCTTGCGTGACTGCAATCCTGATGACTTTCATATGCTGAGAAAATACTTTATGTTTTGTGTAGACCATAAGTCGTTTAAAGTGTTACTTTTTGATAACCATAATTTTGGTTTAGTTGTTGCATATTTGGTTTAGAATCTGGAATTGTTAACATGGGAAAATTTTCTGGGTAATGTGTAGGCTTGTTTGTTTTGAATGTGTTATGAACACACTTTAGCTGCTAATTTGGAAGTAGCGGTAGTCGGTTAGTCAGATTATCTTTTCAAAACCTGTTTGCTCGGAGGTCCAACACACCAGCAGGTTGAAGTAGATATGGGGTATAAAAGAAGTGTTTGGTTGCATGATCTAGAATTAGGGCATAAAATCTGTGACTCTGCAGAGTATCCACTTACCTGTTCTTGAAAACATTGTTTTATTTGTGTGCCTCATCTTCTATTAATCTTATGGCATTTCTGCTTAAGGATTTCTTCATTTCTTTGCCTTTTACTGTTTAATTTTTGTCACTGTAGAATAGGGCTTGAGAGTTATCAACAGCTTGAGTGGTATCAACAGGGAACATACTCATACCATTTGATTCATCTCTCCTTCCTGGTGTTCCTCAGATGTCAGTATTAGCAGCCCTTCATAATGCAGTCATCTGTCAAAATACATAGCTGTCTTTTAGAATAGCCTGCTCCGTGCATTGTGCAGTAATCCTGTATTCTGTATTGTCAATGTGAAGCTAACACAGCTGTCAGGTTTTTGTTTTCACTTTTGCTGAGCGTTTTTGTTGCTTTATAAAAAGGGTTAATATCACATATTCTTCAGAGTAATATTCCATTGGTGATTAACTTTCTAAATATAATTTATGGTATTTCCGGTATTAGTATTAGATATTATTTGTTATTTTGATATTATTTTTGATATTAGTTAGATGTATTATGCATCAGTTATATGTTCCCTAGCGCTGAGAAATCACATGCAAAATCTGAGACAAGACTTTTATTCTCTTGATTATCTCTCTCCAAATGAATGTTTAGCTCTTCAGCTCTCATTTCCTTTCAAATGGCTTGATTGCTAGTAATGAATGAGAAAAACACTGCACTGGACTCCCTGAAATATTGAACACGATCTGCCAAAATACCTAACAGTTCAAGGTTGGTGTTGTGTCACAGTAGAAGAAAAGGTTTGCTTCTCATAGGAGGGATCCTGAGGTACAGTAGTTGATACCCCTTAGGAAGAATAAATAGGAGTGGGTTTCAATAATGGGACCACAGTAAATCCTTCTCTAAGTGTGAACTATTTTCTTGCTTATCATAACTGTCACGTTTGCGGGTTTTGAGGGAGGAAAGCCCTGCAAGTAGAACCCCAAATTGTTCATACTTTCTTTACTGAGAGTCACTGAGGTCTATTTGAAGTTCATATACCAAGAAGGTAGTTGTAGCCTGGTTTTCTTTATAGCCACTATAAAGAGATAGACACATTTAAAAGACAAATAAGACCTTAGGTGGTACTGAGTGTCCCTTTAGAGCAACCTCTCTTTGTTTTGTTTATGGAGAAAAGCCTAGAACAGGCTGTGCTCTGTATTTAGGTAGGTAAAACTAAGTGGGATGGGTTTTGGTCATGCAGAACAAAATAAACTAATTTATTTTGACCAATTTGGTTCGTGATATTCTCTACGGACTACTGCAAGCAAATGGATTCTAACTGCTTTGATTGTTACAGCAGATGGTCTCAATGAGATAAGTCTTATTTTCTTCTACCTTCAGTGTTAACCTTTTGGGGGTTGATATTTATCCATTTTTGAGGCACGTTACGTTTTATTCCAGAATATTCAGTGTTACCCCACTGTTTTGGAACACACCTGTATGTGAATTAGTGCAGATGCACTTGGTAGTCCTGGTAGTGTTTAGGGTATAATTTGCCTCACCTTACCCTTGTTAAAATGAATTGTGCCTTAAACTACATGAGCTGTATTGACTAGGTCTCCGGTGAGAATCATGAGTACTTTACTGTCAGCTACTTATGTCATATGATAGACATCTATAATTAAACAAGCTGCATTCCACTCTTTGGACTTGTGCTTCCTCTCATCTCCCTGGATGTGTCAGTTCAGAGCCCTAAGCTGGTTACAGGGCTATGAGTAGTGCTGCAGTAAGGATGTGCTGTAATTTATCTCGTGTGGCGTAGTGGTACTTAATGAAAAATGTAAGGGTGCTGCAGATACTGCATTGCCATTTAAGTAGTGCTCTGTGAGAAAAATGTAGGAACCATGTTTTCTTTAATCAGTGTGGCTGCATCTGGAGAAGATGCTGATATATTTTTTTGATGGAATTGCTCCTGGAAGAGTGGTGCACAATGCTTAGTCTGTCTGGAATGTGTTACCTTCCTTTCCATGGGAGCAGGGAGTGACATACCAGTCTTCACTTAAGTCTGTGAGTGTTGTGTGGGTGCTGCAGCATGAAAGGAAAAAAATGCAACAAAAAGCCAGTGAGAGGAGAAAAAACACTCTTAGCAAACAGTAACAGAAAATATCAATTGATTTTAAATGCCTGTCACATTGCCTTGAAATCCAGCCACCCTTGACTGTCTTTCTGTCTTCCAAGTGCTGGTTACTGTGTCCCAGGGGCCCCCTGGCTCATTGTTCCAATAATCCACATCTGAAAATTCATCTTTTGCAGACGACATTGAAAGACAAAAGGTTCACGGATGTCTTCTGGCACCAAATCTATTAGATGACCTATTACCAAAATAACAAAATAATTTGGCAAATCAAGTCTTCTTACAGAAAGGATGGTAGAAAATTGTCAATTCACTGAAAGAAAAATTGAAATATTTAGGATTTGACTAAAGAAGAACTGAAAATACCAATAAGGAGGAGTACCTGGGGAATATAACAAGAATGATGAAAACACGGAAATGAAAATCTAGATTGGATACTGTATATACAAGATGTACTTGTTCCTGAGAGAGATCTCTTAGGATGAGGCAGAGTTTGCAAACTGTGCTGTTTAGAGATATTTAGAACCACTGTGAGCATACATGCTCTGAGGGGTATCAGAGGGTACTATCAAAGACATTACCTGCATTGTTTGATTTCCATTTCGGCTTAATTTTTGCCAGACACATCTTGCTAACACTGGCACTTAGTGAGTTAAATTTTGAATTTTTATGGTTACTTATCGCAAATCTTTTGAACAAGCAGGAAAATCTAATTTCCAAAGGCAATTGCTGTTCTAAGTAAATGTAACACGAACTTGCAGCTGCCACAAGATGCTTTCAGAAAATTCTGAGTTGTTTGCTACCTTTAGTACTTGGCAGCCTTACCATCTTTTTAAATGCTGATTTAAGATCTGAATTGAAATAATTAAAAAAAAAAAAAAAAGAAAAAGAAGCAGCCTCACATTAGGTTTTCTCCAGGCAGATTTCAGGGTTCCAACTGTGGCAAGTAGCTGGAATCTTGCTGTCAGACCTGGTCTAATGTACTGATAGGGCACGAAATCTGAGAGAACACTTGTGAAGACAGGTGTATGCATGCAAAAAATGTATGGACCATGAGGCAGAAAGATGGGGGAAGAGACTATTGTAAAAATTAGCTGTTCACATTAATAAAAAAAACAAAACCAAAAAACCCTGGTCTTATGAGCTAGTCAGAAGACCAAGACTGCTATTTGATTGCTTCTATGTTATGCTGTGAAAAACCATCTCGATAGGACACTCTCCAAGCAACCAAAAGCATATGAACCCCATAAGGATGTAGTCCAAATGATGACTTCTTGTAAAGAAGGAAAAAACGGTAGTGTTTTAAAATAAAATGGATTTCACGAATAAAACTTTAATTTTTTATTAAATGAAATCAGTCTGCACCTTTTTTGAGGTTACCCAAACCTTCAGCGTTTCATGCTGCTTTAATGAAAGGCAGCAGAATCTAAAATATATTTAAAATGTTGAAAACTTTTGACATTCTTTTTATTTGTGTCATTAGTTGTATTTTAGGATTCTGCTGCATGCAACGGCGTTGAACTGTATTTTTGTACATGAAATCTGAGTTTTTTACGCTGTTGCTTCTGTAACTGATTCTTTAACATAAAACTGTAAATTGATGATGATAATGCATGAGTTGATAACACTGTAGACCCCTAGACTTTAGATTTTACCCAAGCATTTTTCTGTACTGTTATTAGAGATCACTTAATGGTATTTTAATTTATCTTGACATTAACTGATTTAATTTTTTTTTTAACTGTTTCCAGACTAAAAGCAGTAAGCCAATATTGAACTAGGGCTGAATTTGAGAGCCTGTATCGGTACTTCAGGAATTGAAATATGCCCAATTTTTGATAAGTAGCCCCCAACCTAGCATTGTTAATGTTGGAAAATAAATTTAAACCCAGTCTTGTTACCAACATGTGTTGACATACAGATTAGGCAGCAGGGCAGCTTTAACTCTGAACTTCTGTACTGCACATTGAAAAGGAGGTTTCATTTAATTTATCACTGCAAATACTCATGTGCCTTGCCTGAAAACAGAAGCTGGCCATTTCTTGAAACCTTGCTAATTTCTTTATTCAACTGATTACCATGTCAACAACTTAGGGTGTTGCATAGAGAGGGGTAAAATGCCAGTGTGCAAGATGGGCTATTTGTTAAATTGTGGGTGCAATAACGGCAGAGCTGGCTGGTTTCTATCCAGGAGATTCCCTCTTGGCATTTCCTGCAATAACAAGGATAGCATTCAATAATTCTCCTTTCCTTACTCATATAGTAAAATCCTGAGGATAGTAATCACAGTAGGGGCATTAAATTTAGTTCTACGAAGAGAGAGAGAGAGAGAGAGAAGCTGTACAGTGGGGGACAAAGATGGGAATGGCCATGTGCAAGAGGCCTGTCAGGTAGGAGCAGCAGACAAGAGAGACCTGAGTATGCTAGTAAGTCATAGGGAATTTATGGTCCAGTATTGAGCAATGGCAATGAAAATCACAAATATAATCCCAGAGTGTCCTGAAGAAATATATCCAGAGGAGTGATAGGTGTCAGTAGTATTATGCAAAAGGCCAGTCATATGGCCTCTTCTGGGTCATGGTGTAGTCTTCTCTGTTGTCGTCTGTCTTCAGGGTTGCACAGAATGGGCTAGAAACAAGTGGTTTATTTAGCTGAGCAAAAGTTAGTACTTGTGTGCAGACAAATTTTTATAAATTTCGGATGGATATAAGCGATCTTGGAATTAAGAGGTGGTTCCTAATTCTCACAAAGGTGGAGTTCTGGAGCAGCTGCTGCAGGGAGTATTGAGACCCAGGAAGCCATCTGGTTTTAAGACAGGCATAGGCATGTTTTTAAAGAGGTCTGTCTGACATGGTATCTTGCAAAGGGAGAGAAGGTAGACACAGTGAGTCAAGAAGTCTCTCTAGCCTTGTGTCTATACCTTTTTCAGGTTACCTTGAATAGGGACTGACTAAAATACCTTTAAACACCCTTTATTCACACAATAGCACACAGTTTGTACTGCTGAACTTTGACACCTGTCGGTGTCCTTGAACAACACTAATGCCGCTGACCTTGACTGGAGCTGTCAGGGAAACGTCGAGATAAAGCTGGGGGCTGTGGCTTGATTTCCGTGTCTGTTAGATGGTATGAATTATTAATGATCTAAGGCATTAGTGTAAAATTGCAAGAAGTTAGTGCCCAGAGGACTTCAGAAGCTGACTTGCATCATTGTTTAGATGCAAATAAGGCTGTCATAGAAGTAGCAGAAACATGTTTTTAGAGTCAGGTGGAGGTGATTCACCTGGAGGAAGGGCTTTTGGATACTTTGTGGATTTTTGTTTCTTTCCCTTATTTGTCTTGCAGTAATAGTTAAGACTTAGTTGATGTTGAAGACTCAGATTGGTAGGCAGTGTGCAAAGTTACAAATTGGGAAATACTTGTGATGTGGTAGATAGGTAGGAAGACCCTCAAATAATGATTTTCTTGTTTGTCTTTTTCAGTATATAAATGCATGCCTATATACACACACATGTATTTACATGCCTTTGAAGTAATGAGAAGGAATAAATAATCTTTGTTTTGTCCTGGCTATGCTGCATAGGCTAATATAGGAGATACATTCTCAGAACATATATAAGATATATTAAAATGTTATATGTAGATGTATGTATGGTGTATTTTCTTATATATCTTATATGCCTTAAATCTTTCTATTCAAGTAATGCATGCACAGACTAATTCATTTGCATTTCACACATATGAATCTGTCTTTCCCATCTAGGAAACGGTGACCTTAGCCCTAGTGTAAAAGTGCCCTTAACTCTCGTGTGTTGTATCCCTCTTTGTATTTAGAGATTTTGGTGATAAATCTATAGCTTTTGTTTGTTTGTTTTGTTTTGTTGGCTTTCTTTTTTATTTCTTCATATTCAGAAGCAGTTGCCTTATTTAAACTTAGTTTTCTTTTTCCTCTCTGGCTCATCGTTTCTCTGTTCCTGTTTGTGACTGAAACACTGTCTCTTGCACCCATAAAAGTCTAATTACAATGATCTATTACTTTAACTGTTCTCAGAGGCAGAAAAAAGATGAGCCAGGACCAATAGCTATGACAACTTCAAAGTATATTTTTAGCAAAGCAACTAGTGCAAATTTAGCATAGAGATAAAGAGGGAAGGTTCAGCTAGAGGGTAAGATTATGCTATTCTAGCTTGTAGCACTTAGTGCCTTGCAGTTTTGAAACAGTTCTCTTTTATTCCTCTAGCATCTTTCTCACATAATTTGCTGTATGTTTGTTGTCACCATTTTAAGTGATGGTCTTGGAGTATTTTCATTGTGTTTACTTTTGCTTACTTTACTTTACTTTTACTTTCTTTTTTACTTATATTGGTAGTTTACTCTTGTATGTTGTTTTGGGCAAGAGGCTGAATATGAGTGTTTTCTTTCTGCCTAAAACTTTATTTTAGCCATACACTTGTTTCATTTGTTAAAAACAAAAAACAAACAAACAAACAAAAGAAGTAGTGAAGTAGTATAGAGCTGCTACTCTGACTCATTCCAGGAGGCAGTTTCTGGCTGTTTCAGATGCAGTCTTGAACTTTGGTAGTAGGAGAAAAGGGTTTGTGTGGGATTGGATGAAATGTGCATGAAACCATGCCTTTTTGTTTTGTAATACAACTTCAACTAAGTCATGATTAATAAAATACTGCTTGAGAGGATTACAAACTTCTTTTGGAAGGCTCTGCAATAAATTTGAGTTGGAGGATTCAGTTCAATAAATAGCATTACATCTGTGGGACCATGAAAATATATAAATAAAGTTCCATTAAAAAACTCATGCTTTGCATCCTAAGACATTTTGAAGCATGCTTGCTCTTTTTCATGAGAAGCAGTTCATGTTCAAGGGGAAACAATTACTTTCATTCTTTTTGGTTTATCGGTGCTGCTGTTGTCCTATATCTTCTTTGTCCTTGTCTCTTCAAAGTTAACTGCAGAAAATGGAAAGTAACCAGTTAACCAAACACTGAAGTGCATAGGTCTGCTTACCAAAAAGTTGTATTTTCATTCTTGAGTATATTCAATATTTTAGTTCAAAAGCTACTTGTTTTTTGGGGTGAGGGGCAAAGGTGTTAATTTAAATTAGATGTCTCATCTCCATACCTTGCTTTCCTTAAATATTAATGGAGCTCATTAATATTACCTTGCATTAAAGTGTTTGGAAATTATACTTATATATACTTATACCAATAATTAAGGGCCTCTGAAGGTAAAGTTATACATATCTGTGGCATACACTGGAAGAAATTACAAAATATGTATTTTTTAAGGGTTTAATTGGGAGTAGACTACGTGGAATAGGTAAGAAGAGAATTTAGCCAAGGAACACATTAATGAACTAGTAAGTTCTTTTCCTTGTTTGAGAGAAAAAGTGCATCAAATCCAATTTCACTCCTACTTCAGTTTTGGGAAAGCATTGTTCTGTGAGATAGAAGTCAAACAAATGTTTTGTGGTTATATATTTAAGCTCTAGATGGAAATGGTTTTGTGTACTAGAGTCTTTTCAGAGTGTAGTGCTGGAGATGTCACTTTTGTTCTCTCCTCATCTACGATTTCTTCATTTGATGAAAATAGGTTTGGTGGCAATTGCATATTAGGAATTTTCCTCATTGTTTCTCTTACCATTTCACGTCTTTATTCCTTATGTCTTGCATTTGTTGAAAGTTTTAGCAAGGAGACCTGGAACTGGAAACTGTCTAACAACCTC
This sequence comes from Myiotriccus ornatus, assembly GCA_036023395.1. Lineage (NCBI taxonomy): Eukaryota > Metazoa > Chordata > Aves > Passeriformes > Tyrannidae > Myiotriccus > Myiotriccus ornatus. Next base: position 28,034,942 of record JAYRBT010000177.1, on the reverse strand, counting down.
TATTTGCGAGCATATTTCTCCTCTGCTTGTTGGAATGACTTTGGCTGCAGGAGCTGGCTTGATGTGATGCCCCAAATAAAGGGAATATTTCATTCACTGATGCTGTAATTAGATGCCTTTCCCTAGCAGTAAATTCACACAGTTTTGCTAAGCACTGCTTGTAGCTAAATAGGAATTAGCTCATTCAGTGACTTGCACAAAATGTCACAAAACCTTGGCAGTGCTTGGGTTCTCGTCACTTGCGCTATCCCTCCCAGGCTCTTAGTAGTAAAATTAGCAGGAGCTGTGTTAATTATATTTTTTCTATGTGTGGAAAAACAGAGCTACAATAATGGCAGTACTGTAGTCTATTTGTGTATTGAAGATAGTCCAACCATTCGTTTGTATCTGGAAAGTTATCTGTGGAAAACCAGTGGTTAAACCACATTTTTTAATAATGGGAAAGCATCTGTTTGGAAACAGGGAGCCTAAGTGCTTTCTCCCTTGGTCCTCTTACTAGGAAAGGTGACCTACTTTGGTACTGATTTTTTTAAAGTATTTTTGACTGGAAAGCACTTAAAACATGTTGAATTATACCAATTTTTCCTTTCTGCATGTGAGAAATAAACCTATTTTCTTTTTCAACAATGAAAATGGTGTTTAAGTCATTCATAGTCTATTTAGCATCAATAGTGCTCTCTTCCCACTTAACAGATGTGTGAGGGTTTCAGGAAGCATAGCCTTGACCCAAACTTGCCTAAAATTGTGACGGACTAGAAGTTTTGTGGGATGGCCTATGCACTGTTTTTGTCTTTGCTAAACTGTTATTTTTCCGTGTTATTCACATTAGTGAGTAATGCTATTTGAAGGAAAAATAGAGGATTGAAGGAGGATGCACCAAAAGTAGGCAGAAAGGATAAGTGAACTGGAAGGGTGATCCATTTTGGAGAGAGAGTTAAGACCTAATATTGTTTTTTAAAAAGCAGTATTTACTGACTTAGAATTGCAAGAGATATTTACAGAATCATCAAAATTGGAAGAGATTTTCAACATGCCGAGTCCAGTTGTCAACCTAACACCACCATAATCACCTCTAAACCATATCCCCAAGTGCCACATCCAGACCTCTCTTGAACATTTTCAGAGACAGTGACTTAACCACCTCCCTGGGTAACTTATTGCAATGCCTAACCACTCTTTCAGAGAATTTTTTTTTAATCTAATATCTAATCTGAACCTCCCCTGGTGCAACTTAAGATGATTTCTTCTCATCCTTTCACTTGAGACATAGCAGAAGAGACCAACTCCCACCTCACTATGGCTTCCTTTCAGGCAGTTGTTAGAGGTCCCCCCCAACCTCCTTTTCTCCAGTTCTTCAAGCAGTTTTTCAGCACTCTTAAAAGTATTTGAGTTCACTGTGGGCTGCACACAAGCACAGCCAGTGGCTGACGTGATTGTCTTTAATTGCATACATTTGATTTATTCGAGAAACATTTGGCCATAGAATGAGGCCCTGAGTTACCACTGAGGTGCAGGTGAAGGCTTACAGAAGCTACATGCTCCTACTCCATTTTGCAGTGTTCTGCTTATTTTTTTTCTCTCTTAATTGTTTCATTTGACGGTCTGACCATTCTCACAGTGCAGCTATTTTAAATTGGTGAAAATCCATGGAAGCCTGAGTGCCCTTTAGACCACTGTTGTTCAGTAGCACTGAGTTCACCTACCAGGCTGAGGGGGAGCAATGCAAGGGAGACATGATCATGTGCTGGGGCACATACTCTGTGGTAGACTCTGCTTTACACTCCTGATTTTGATGCATTCAATTGAAGTGCTAAGAAAAAGAGTCAATGACCAGAGATACAGTTGAAATATGTCAAGCTGTAGAGAGCTTCTGGGGGCATTCAAGGACGAGCAGCTCAGATGCTTCTTTCTAACTGAATTACAAAACCATGCAGGAATGGGTGCACTGGCTCCATTACTTTAATTATTTTCTCCATCGTGTCTTAATTTTTTTCATACTTATTATGGCAGTTGACCAGCTTTCTCTGTGGCAGCTGTACCACTTCAAGAGTATTTTGAATAGGGCAAACAGAACCCTTGGGATGGGAAACCAGTTAATGGAGGGAGATTGTAATGAGAGAGGAGGTGGCTGTTTAAGCTTCTAGGCTTACACCTCACAGCCAGATGTGATTCAAAGAATGAAAAACCAGTGACGTTTTGCCATCCCTTTCTGGATCTATTGGAAATAAGTTCATTCTGGTTGATTTTGTAGCAGACAGACACCCCTTGCAAAAAAATTACCCTGGAGACACTGGAGTAGTATGAATTGAGATGTCCAGACAGTACCAGTCTGTCCATCTTGGCTCTGGTGGTTTTGGGTTCTATATTCACAGGACCTGACAATTTGATTCTATGGGAAATCAGTGTCTTAGAAGGAAAGGCAGCAGCTTCAGCGCAAAGGAATCCCTCCAGCTCTTGAGGCACCCTATCACCTCATAAGGGTCAACTTCTGAAGGGGCTTCTTAGATGTTCTGTTCATCCCCCTCAGCAGTTTGGAGAAGAAATCATACCCGTATCTTGACTTCTCTTTCAATTTCACTTCAGCAAAATTTAAGAAAAGCTCTTGGAAAGGTCAAAACCCAACTCTAGACTGAAGCAGGAGAGTACCTGTGAGGTGCACATGGAACCAAACCAAAACAAAAAGACACCAAAAAACCAAAACAACAAAACAAGACCCAGAGAAAAACACCACCATCAGCTGAATAGAACGTGTGAATATGGTGGTACTAATGAAGTGATTAGGGATTCCTGGAAAAGGACTTTTCTACTGCCGGTTTGTAACTGTTAAGAGCAAGAAGGTGACAGGCAATGTGGCTGCTTCTATCTGGAGCACTGAATGTATCATCTGTTTTATGATATTCTGTCTTTGGTAATCCAGTGACCTCACTGTCCATGTCCATATGTATTTACTAAGTTTGAGTTCTGTTGCTTTGTGGTTTTTTCCTTCAAACATTGCTGCCTTAGATTCTAAGCATTCATTGCTGGTGCTGAAATCAGATCCAAGAAATATCTTTTTACCTCTGTGGAATGCTTAGTGTACAAAACTTGAATTACTGCTGACAAAATGTTTACCTAATGGAAATCAGTATTATCTTTCTGGATTCCTAAGGATGAGACCTTTGTAAGAAACATCTGAAATGTTTAATAAGAATTGTTGTTTATTGTTAGCTCAGTAAATTTGCAAGCAGCTGAACACATAATTGAATCATAAAATGGCTCTATAATTCACAGAGGAACTAAATGCTGTGAGGTACATTTGTCTGGGGATATGAAGATGAGATTTTTTTTTTATGTAAATAAGCTGTTTATGAAAATTTGTGAACAAGATATCAGTAAGGATTTTTATTGGGTTCCTGGTGGTGTGTTTAGCAAATCTAGAAATGGAGACCGAGACTGACTTAGGTATTGCAATGCACCCACCCAGAGAATTGTCTTGATTTAGATTTGTTTGCCTCCTCATTGATGGCTTGGAACAGGGCAAGTGGTCCCACATGTTGGAAGAGCAATATGTCCAGAAGAGTTGGGTTAAAATTGTGTAGGAAGAGTCTCAGGCAAAATCTGCTCAGAAAGGAGAGGAGGGATGGAGGAACATGCTTTTCTTCCATCAGATTATGTGTTGAATCTGGTTCACCATAACTTTTAATGTAATGCTCCCATAAAAATTGGTCATTCCCATTTGGTGTGGCTAATGCTTTCATGCTTTATCTAACGTATCCCAGACTTCAGAATGACAAAAGTATGTCTGTGCTGAAGCAGGTAAAGCTTTCAGGATCTACCCCCCTCCCCCCCCATCTTGTCCTAATTAAAGCCAGAGTGCTCTTTTTCTCTTAGATTCACACAGAAAGAACTCAAAATTTTCCACAGACTTCTGTAATGGAAATACAGCTCTCACATACTGCTGTGGAAATTAGGTTAAGTAAAACCAGGAACTCTTAGCCTCTTTTATGCAGGTTTTTAATTGTTACTCTTCAGTTTCTCCTATTACTTTGGGTCAGAGCATGAGTAGCAAGGCAGTGGGTATGGAATTAGAAATTTATTTTTTACACATTGCTGAAATAAAAGCTTCTCCTTGCTGAAAAATTAATTAGTGAGTGTTCCAGCACCTTATAAGATATTTATATGTTCTCCTGAGTCCTGTCTCTTCCTGTATCAAAGTGCTGTCTTGAGAGCAGTTCAGGCGAGAGGGCTGCTCAGCTGCACTTCATAGTCTTCCTCTCTGCCAAGGAGTCTCAAGACGGCACTCAAAAACAAAGAGACAAACTCTAGGGAAAGTGTGAATATTAGATCACTCTGGTTTAATCACTTGGGATATGGTGGCCTCAATTTATGCATCTGACATTTTGGGAGTTTTGTTGTTGCAGTTTCTAAAATACATCTCAAAATGGTTAAATCAAGAGTTCTTAATGGGTAATGGTTTTGTGGTACTGTTGCCCAAGGTCTGTGTCCTATGTATAAAGAATTCAATGACAAAATCAGTTGTCTCTTACTTTAATGGCTTTTTATAATGTTTTCATTGTGACTTCCTTCCCCCTTGTTCCCCTCCCCCCCCCCAATCACGTCTTTGAAACAGAGAAAAGAATAATTTGCTAGATTTGCTTCATTTGAGAATGCACAGGATAGATGGTGGCTTAAATAGCATCCTGAAGTTGCTTGTTCTTAAAAGGGAAATACTTGCCAGGGCAGGCAGCTGAGGAAATGTGTATGAAGTACAGCTAGACTCTGTGCTGGTGTTCCCAGCTGCACCTTCAAAGTTACTGTCTTGAAACCTTATGTACTAGTGGAGGGAAAGTGAGGTCTTTACTCACTCTGAGATGGTACAGGGGATGTCAGCTTAGGACATGCACATTTTGTTTCTACCTCCTTCAGCTCATCTGTCCAAGAGGATCTTTATATGTCATAAGAACAGGAGGATCCAGGAGGCTACTTAGTCTGCATGTTTGTTGCCGACCTCAGTGTTCATCTGTGCCTGACTTGTTTCCTGGATGGTATGTGGGGAAGCTGGGGGCCCATTTTAAACCTTGCAGGTCTCTTACCTTTTACAGAAGTTTGCCCTGTGCCTGTATCCCAGTGAAAATGTTTGAGGTCCTCTGGAAGAAGAACCTGATGCTACTTATTTGTATGCAAAGCAACTGAAGCATCAGTAATACTAACAGCATCAGTAGTCCTGATAATTTGTCTGACTCTATCAACAGAACCTTTGAGAGCAAAGCTTCAAAGAACTAAATGCAAAAAGCTTGTGTTACAGTCTCTGAGTAGTGAACAAGCTGAAGGTCAGTTGAGGTGTTCGACATCATGGTGATGGCTGAGGACAAAGGGTGGCTTTTTCATAGTGGGAATGGGGAGGGAGGTTTGATATTTTGATCTGTACAGGGTAAATAAACTGTCTTCTGCCTTCCATATCACTTGTGCTTTTTCTCCCTATAGGTCACAGTGCTGTCTCTGTTCTGTCACCTGCATTTTAAGTTACTATGTTTTTATTTAGGATTTGTCTGTTTGCACAAAAGCCGCATTTGGGTACCTTGTTGTGGCTGATTGAACTAACATTTTTGAGATCAAACATGCAATGTGAACCAATGGATGAAATTAAGCATTTGGCAGGCAGCTTATTGTCTCCTCTCCTTTTTTTTTCTTTTTTATATATATTTTTATTTTTCATTTTAATGATTTTGGGAGTGCTGAACTAAGTAAAGTGGCCAGTCTTTCAGTATGTAG
>JAYRBT010000177.1:28016800-28029091 GCA_036023395.1 Myiotriccus ornatus | reverse complement strand
ATATATATTTTTATTTTTCATTTTAATGATTTTGGGAGTGCTGAACTAAGTAAAGTGGCCAGTCTTTCAGTATGTAGTTTAGTCTCAGACAAAATTAATATCATGCTTCCACCCACTGTAATTTCAGGAAAGTAATTTAGTGGTAATAATGTTAAAAAATCAAAGCTAAATTTGCTGTATTGGATGTGCCTCTGTAGAATGGGGTTTCTTCCTAACTCATGGGTTCAAATTAAAGTGAAATAAATACCCATAGTGTTTCTAGGGATTGTGCTATACATAATAATTTCATAAAACTACTGAAATGCAGCCACTCTTTGAGTAAGTATAGAGTTCAGAGCCGGAAGCTGCTTAATATTAAGAGCTGAAACAGTGTTCTGTATGTGAAGATGCTGTAGAAAGATGTGGCTGAATCAGAATGTTATAACTCATATTAGAATTTGTCACAGATGCTGGGATTGATACCTTTACTATCATTAAAGAAAACGTATTCAGTCAGTAGATGACATTAAAGTCTGAGAGCTGCCTTAAAACCATACTGAGCAGGGGATTTGATCTTACCCAGTGATTTACCAGCACAGCTTCTGAGGCACACCACATCTACTTTGGAGTTCTCCCACTTAGTAACTGAACTTGTCCTTGCAAAAATGCTAATTCAGATTTAGCTGTCTTTAGGATTCTTAATGGCTAAACCCAAAAGCAACGAAAGTCCTTGAATATACTCCCCTTGCCTTCAGCAAGCTTTTGATCAGGACCTGTGCTATTACAGATGAAAAGGGTTGCTGGATTTTGCCTGGAAAGCGTATGTGTGTGTATGTATGTTTTGATGTGTGCTGAGCTATATTTATTCTTGAGTATCAGCTGTAATTGAAAAGAGTAAGTGAAAAAGTCAAAGTCTGTTTTTACTGAGAGGCCAACTCAGTTATGGTAGGAACTGAGGTAATCCTGGGTGTTTTTTAAAGTTAGGGCATATGATTTTTAAAACTTGAGATCTGCCACCACAAGGAGGGTAAAGCTTATTCAGTGGAGAGCTTCATGTCCAAAAGCACAGGATACCAAGATGATCAGGAGCCTGAAGTACATCTCGTGAAGACATGCTGTGGGAGCTGGGCTTTTTGAGCTTGGCAAAGAAGAAATGTAACAGCAGCCTGCAGACAGTTGAAGAGTAATCACAAAGCTGAAGGAAACAAGCACTTCTTGGTAAATCTAGATGATGTAACAAAGAATATGGACTGGGAATTACTGCTTGGGAAGCTCAGATTGAATGCTAGGGAGAGAAAATTTCACTAGAAGGGCAGTGCTTCACTGACTGTGTTACCAGAGGGGCAGCCTGTGATGTCCAAGGAGGTTTTCTGATCACAGCAGCTTATCTGGAGGGGACTGCAGATGAAAAGCCCTTCTGTGCTCCCTCCTGGCCAGTCTAGTTCTCTACGTACACTTCTGAAAATGGGCAGATGTGACTTGTGAAAGTAAAGGCTGTAGCACCTTCTATTACCTATTGCCTGTTCTGTCTCAGCTTGTGGGAGGGGGCTGGCAGCTGCTGGTATCACGACGCTGGTATCACAGATCACTCTAATTTGCTTTATACAATAAAATTATTTTATCTTTGATTATTGAATCCTTCTAGATGTGTCCAACAGCAGTATAAATTCTTTCCATAATTTTGTAGCAGAAAACTGGGCCAAATTTTTTTAGTTACATAAGTCTAAATCCTCTATATGCAATTTCTGAATATTAATATGGTAGGAGGTTAAGCAGGAAAAGAAAATTTAAGAATAGTAACCGTTGGGCTATTTGATGTAAGCCGTACAGAAAATGTCCTCTGTTAGTAAATGTTACATACATATGTGCAATATTCATATTTTGCATTTGTAACATAAAGGTGCATGCATATATATGTGTATAACATATGCATGTGTATATGCATAGGGTTTTACATAAGTACAGTATATGAATATGTGTGTAGGATTTATCATATTTGAAAAGAGAGGGAGAAATATCCTATGATGTAGATAGCAGAGAGAAATTTCATACTCTGTTTTTCTTTCTTACTTCAATTCACTTGACTTCACTCTGCCTCAGTCCGTTCAATGAAAACTATTAAAAGCACCGCTTTTCCTGTATCATTGCCTTCCCCTCTCAGTGACAACTTCTTGCTAGTACAGTTTGCCAGAAGATAACTCATGTTTTGTTTTTGAGAAGGCCTTGGCATGTCTTTCTGTTCTGGTGCCAAGGAAAACCAAGACACCATAAAAATATCAAAAATGAAATGAAGATGCTCCTCTAGAGTCACTATCCCGGAATTAAAATGAAATCATAATATTGCATGAAAGTATTTCTGCATGTGGTATCTTATAAACTTAAGGTAAGAAAAAAGTAAGTTTTGAAGAATCGTATAACTGACTAGGTGAAAATCCCATCCTAAGTAAAGCTTGCCCCAAGTGCCAGGCCTGGTTTCCACTGGCCCTGCAGGCAGGCACCTCAGGAGGAGCCCAGGGTCAGCACTGCTGGAGGAGCTCTGCCCCTCAGCACAGCCTCCTTATTGTTTTTAATCCCCAGTATAAATCTATATTCATAAATTGAAGACATCGCTCACTATATTTATCTCTTCCTGTATCTGAGTAGACTAAGTCTAGCCTTTAACCCGTTGGTTTGTTTTGTCATTAGCTAAACTAGTCAGTTCCTGCTGTGCATATTTTTTTTTGCTTCCATAACTTCTCATCTACTTCCCTTCATTCTTTTCATTTGATATTTCTTTTGCCCTCTGTGACTTAGGCTGAAAGCCTTAACTTCTAAAGCTTTAAGAAAACCCACAAAACAAACAAAAACCCAAACAAAAACAACTCTGCAGAAGTCTGTTAACATTACTACATCCCTCCTAGCATATTTTCTGCCTATTCTTTAAGAGAGGAACATCCTTTCTGCCTGTGCCTGTGCAGCACTTAGCCTAATGGCCCGTGACTTGAACTCAGTCCTGATTCTGAGCTACGGGGAAGGAGGCCCATCCCAAGGGGAGACACTTATAATACCTAAATTACAGCTGTCTTGTAAAACGAGAGTAGAATTTGCCTCCTAATGGATCATAATGTTTTTTATTACTTAAGAAAGATACACATATGGTTTATGATGTAGATATGATTTTTTAAAGCAAAACAAAGTGTTGTTGTTTTCCTTTAGAACTAGAAATCAATTGAAAGAGTACCTGAAATCCTGATTAACTAAATAGCTTATATTCTTTCTGCTCCACTGGCTTTAAACTGCAGTTCCACAAATCATAGTTATTCAAAACACAAAGATAATTAAATATTCAGATTTCTGTTACCACTACATAGGAGACAGACAGTCAAATTAGCTATATTTTAAATTTGTATGGCACATTAATTGACTGTGTTTCTGAACCAGCCTTTTGGCTTGTGGAGCTGCCCTCTACCAGCTGTCTCCTCTTCATCATGCTCCCTAGTGCTTAGCAGCCAGCAGGTGTATGTACTCCAGCAAGTCTTAAATATTCTTAAATGTTCTGCTGAGTCCTCGCTCTTCAGTGGCAAATAGTATGAAATTATATACTTCTTGTATATATATATATGAAATGATATATTTTATAATTCTAAATTAGAACTTGTGCTCTAGAAGAAACTAATAAAGGTTTCTCCTGCAGTTTGGACTGGGCCTGAACTGTCTTGAGGTGTGCAAACAGAAAGAGGAGACAATGCTGATTTCCAACGGCTGTTTTCTGGTTTTTCTCTTTCTTTCCTCCTCAAAATATTAAAATATTGGTGGAAGTTTCTAATGTGGCAGTGTTTGTAGTTCAGAGTCCTCTGATCAAACATCTGTGAGTTCTCCTACTGCTGAGGTTTCCCTTCATGCTTGTATGTACTTTACAATAGATGGCTAAAGTTTCAATTTCTTCCCAGTTCACCTCTCTCCTCTCAGACTGCCAGAGACAGCAATTTGCTCAGTAACTAAGGTGTTGTGGTGTTGCTGTTACACTGGCTCTCAATTATACAGTGGCAGTCCCACCAAATCAGGCCATTCCAATTAGCACTTCTTAATGAAACAGAAATAGATTTTTTTTCTTATTTACCCTCTTAGTGCTAGACTCAGAGCAGTTATATGGAGATTGAAGGCTGTATATATAAATGTGTTGAATTGTTTATTTTTACCAGTGTGTTGATCTCTTTCTGTCCAGACTAGCTGTCTTCATTTCTGCTCCATTTGAGGAGAAAATAACAGTGTCAAATAACTAAATCGGAGGAGGAAACCCACAACTTGATACAGTGGTATTTTCAGGCTTCTGGAGTGGTGTTTGTAGTTCTGTGTAAGGTGGAGCCATTTGAAAGATAAGACCTTCAGTTTTCATGATTTAGATAACTATCAATGCTTCTGTTTTCTTGGAATACAGAGTTAATATATGTTTAAGTAGCTAAAACTAGCCCCCTCCCACAATGCTTTATCCAATTACTGAAATGACATTAACCTTACCTTGGTATGGACTTGCAAGCCAGTGAACTCAAGCACTTTCCTGTATTTTGGTCGTTGATCTTTAAGAAAATGTTTCCATTATCAAGGAGAACAGTATTTTGGTTTAATATTTATAGAAACACACTAGGAAATCACTGGAGAACAGAATATGGAAGGACTTTTAAAAGTAATTTGTAGATTCCTTTTCCAACTGTAACACAGTTTACTAAGATTCCTGCTTCATAATCCACATTATGTAGATGAGATCATTACTTTTGAAATAATGACATCTTTCCCTTTATTGCCCTAATTTATCTGAAATCTTATTATAGGGTATCTGTAGGAGATGTATTAACAATGTCCTAAAGAAAACAATGAACTGCAGACATTTTTTTTAGAAATGCTTCTATCTAATGGGTCTGACTTTACCTCAGAAGAATTGGTGCAGACAAATTACCTTCCCAGCAACAGTTTCCTTCTCATCTTGCTTCAGTCATCCTTAGAGGAGACAGCTTGGCATCTGAACTGCAGAGCTTACTCTAAAGGCTTTGGGTGTCACCTTAAACCGGCAGTAGAGCAAAAGAGATGAAGGTTTATCCTGTAGCCAGAATTTTAAAACAGCACTCTAAAAAACTCAGCCCCTAAGTTTTTATTTAGGTATCCAGGTAATGTCAATTGCCTTGGAGCTCTCATTGAGTTCAGAAAGGAGACTCTTAAGTGTTGTTTTTGAAATTCATAACTCTTGAAGTCCTGAATGTTTCAGATTTCCTCAGTGTCTAAATAAATGCTTTAAAACTGGCAAATTCAAGTAAAGACATTATTTATAATCATTGAGCTGCATAACACATAAATAAAATACACAGAATTAAAAAATGATGCAAGGGAAAGCATTTGTTTAGAGTCAGAGAGAGATGTCAAGGTGCAAGATCAAATGGCAGGTACTGTAGGCTTTGGCTAAGGTGTATGACATCTAATGACATCTTACAGTTATATTGATTATTTTATTGCTTCTGCCTTATAGCAGCAGTGTTTTTGCCTGGTTTCTAGCTGAGCAAGCAATCTCAGTCTGAAATGTACTTTCCCCCTTTTTATTTCACCCCTTTGCTTTTCTTACTTATTCTTCACCCTTATCTCCTGTGTGCATTCAATAAAATAAATACCATAAGGACCTCAAACCTGTTAAACAGGGAGAGGAAAGCCTGAATTATTACCAGGTTTTGAGATCTTTAAGAGGAAGATTTTTATTTTTAGCATGTTCCAAGATTTGCATCATCAGATCAAATGCAGTCTAGTTCATTCTCCTCTGCGTGTTACTGAATGCTGCCAGATCCACCAATGCCATGAGAGGACTCTCGGTTACTTCTCTAGTCAGTTATTGCTCACATCAGTGTGGGAACTGTGTCATTGCAATTTTTTCGTTTGCAATTTCTGCCGGAGCTGCATAGATGGGTACTGAAAAGACCTAGAAATGGCACTACCCTAGTTTTATTTATTATTTATTTATAAATATTAATATTATATATAATTATATTATTTCTTATATTATAATTATATAATATTATAATTTATAAATAATAATAAATATTATATAAATATTAATAAATAGTATATTAATATTAATAAATATTAATAAACATTATAATTTGGGAAGTTGCTGGGGTACTTTGCCAGGGTCTGGGTGAGGAAAGGAGGATTCATTTATCTTTTACTCTCTAAAGTTCCTTGTACTCCCAACCTGGTCTTTCACGGTTAGTAAAATGTTTTTTTCATCTGCCATTGGCAGTCTCTAATAATAGAAAGGCCTATTCTGTAAGCAGAATTTCTTAAATTTATTTTCCTTATGTTTCTTTTGTTGACTCTTATTGTGGGTTTACTCTGGACCAATTTTCTCCCACCCTCCACACAATTGCTATAAGCTGAGAGAAGGTTTATCCAGACAAAAGAGATCTGATTGGGGAGAATAAATTAGGATTTATTACCAGTAAGATAAAAACTAAAGAATTGTATATACAAAAATTCTAATTAGGCAAAAATGCTATGTATTTACAAAAATACTCCTCCCCCCTTGTATCAGTTCAGGAGGACAAGCAGTCTCTTTTCCATTTCCCGAGCTACAGGTCTTTCAAATAACTATGCCGTACTCAAAAGTTCTTCTTCTGTTATCTCTAGGATGACATCTCTGATTCGTGACAGCTGGAACTGTTTCTCTTCCTCTTCTATGTTGACCTCAGGGCTGGGCCTACCCCCTCCTGAGGCTGGGGGTTACCCAGGCCCAGTGGGCTCTTCCATGGACTGCAAGGGGACACTTGTCTTACCATGGATTTTCACTACAGAGTCACAGGGAATAATGGCTTTTGAGTCCTGTTTCTTGTGGGGTCCCTCCTCACAAGAGATAATCTTTGATGGACCTCTCTAGCGTGAGTCTACTTTTTGGACAACAGTTCTTCCATTCTCTGCTGTCCCTCAGGGTCACAAATTCAGCTGCACCAGCATGGATCCCTCACTGGGATCACACTTCCTACCCGGCCCAACTTCCTCCAGCGTAAGTCTCTCTCTCCATGGGCCACAGGTCTCCAGCAGAACTTTGTTTCCTCCAGGCCTCCCATGGAGTCACATTTTCTTCATGCACTCTGCTTCGGCGTGAGGTCCTTCATGAGCTGCAGAGGGGAGTTTCCACTCCCCAGCAATTTTCCACAGACGGCAGGGATTTTTAGTTTTCAGTCTCTTCCCTGCTGAAGGGAGAGAGAGAGGGAGAGAGAGAGGGGAAGAGAAAGAGCTCCCCCCCTTCGCGGCTTCTCTTCTCTCTCTCCTGCCACTGCCAGCTTTGACCTTGGAGGCTCTGTTATCTCTCTCTCTGGAACTCCTTTTGCAGCACGTCTTGTGCAGGTTCTTCTCTAAGTTTCTTTTTTCTCTACCCTGTTCCATGTCTCGGTCAGGGGGGCTTCAGTGCCACACCTGCCCCCAGCCCAGGGCCAGGGGAGGAGGGAGGCCTGGCACCCACCTGGGGCCTGACACTACTCCCTACACGGCTCCTAATTTCATCTGCACAACAACCTTCTCTTCCGTTTTCTAAAATGTGTAACTGGCAGAGGCATTACTAAAACTTTTGATTGGCTTTTTCTCTGGAAATCTACCTGGAAAAAACTATTTTCAACCCTGGAGGGGAGGTCTGGTTGGCAAACCCACAACACTCTTCTTTTAGAATCTTGAGATGGCAAATGGACAAAGCAAAAAGGGCTTCATAATTAAAAAAAAAAATAAATTCTTGTTGATCCACATCTGGTTTTATCTTAGATGGAAGCAACTTCAGAGGAATGAATTGTCACATCAAAAATCCCTTCTACCAGAAGGGCGGTAAGCTGTAGTTGAAAACACATCTGCATATATTTGACCCTGGTTTCTTACAGCAACAAGTCTTTTATAGAACTCACATTGTGGAGCTTAGGATCATAATCCTTCATACATCAAACAGTGAAAAAAAAAATCTCAGTTCAAATCCGGTCTGTCACCTTAGAAAATACTGTCTCCAAGTAGTTTACGCTGTGCTAGATGTGCCTTGAAGTGGGGGGTGGAGGGAGAAGATTAGCCTTCCTCTGCTGTCTAGAAAAGAACAAAGTCCTACACTGAATGTTAAGGGAAAGTATTGGGATTGTGTAAAATAGGTCAGAGATGTATTTAATTTTAAAAGGCTTGGGTTGAGAAAAGAGAGATTATAAAATTTTCCATAATGGCAATCAGGTAACCCTGAAGTGTGGTGGTTATGAAATAATTACACCCCAGAGGGATTAGAGGCATCCACCATTGCCTGCTGCCTTGTAATGCCTCAGGGATGTGATTAACCTATGATAATTAAAGCTCTTATAGTGGAAATAAGGTATGGACGTGGAGAGTCTGAAGAAGTTTCAAAGTGTGGCTCAGTACAACATCTAATGTTTATGTTAACCTGTGCTATAAACATCGTCTCTCTTTAAGCATGTTTCCTTGTTGTTTGACCCTTAGTAATGGCACCATAAATGAGTACTTTTCCTGGGACCTGAATGATTTCTTCAGTGGTTTGGATTGTGTTAGCATAGTGCTACTGCAGGAGTGATTATCAGAAATGCAGATACCCTTGATGAGAAGTCTAATAGCTTCCCTACTTGCCAGTTTTAAACAGCATGGAGGTGGGGATCATACTCACTGTGGTCTTCAGGACAGTAAAGCTGTGTAAGGCGTGTACACTGCTTAGGGAGGACAACTTCTGGACGGCTCTAACTTTTGTAAAATTCATTTGGTGTTAAATCAGAAATGTCATTCTCATTTACTTTGTTCTGTTGTGGGTGCATGTATAAGTGGAGGTCTGTCACTCCTCATGTATAGACCTATGGAACATTATGCAGTCTACTCTCTTTACCAAAAGTTCCCCCATCAATTTTCTCTCACCTCTGAGAAAATGATTCCAAAGAAAATATTGTAATTTCTCACAGTATTAAGAATGCTAAACCCAGGGGACCTTGTCTTCACAATAAAGATGTGGATATTAAGAAATCTGTAGTAGTTATTTTAGGATTAGTCCCAACCTAGGTATTATGCTCCCTTGTAATTTTATATAATATATATAAAAATTGGATAAACTCATCTTAGAAGAAGAAGTTAGGATAGAACAGGAGTGCCAATAGGGAAAAGATCAGCATTTAAAAATCAATTTTCTGTATTTTTTTCTCTAGCTAATTCCTAGACTCTTCTTGAAGGCTTCTTTCTACGTTATACAAAATATACGTCTGAAACATGAAAAGAGAAATGCAATAATCTCAAAGTATGAATTTACCATACATGAAATTCTGTGAAACACTCCTCTTTTCACATTTGCATTGCATCAAGGAACCTAATCCCAACCATCAGCACAACAGAAGCGCAATGTGCATTGGCAGTGGCTTTATTTATATGGTGTTGACAGTAAACTCTTCTGAAGAGGCATCTTAGTTCCTTTCACCAAGAGAAAAGTGATGTATTACAGAGTGTGTAGTGGTGCAAGACATGACTTACCTATGTGTTTTTACTTCCTCAACTGTGTACTAGTGGTTTAGGTTTTTTGTGACTTAACCACCATGGATATTGTTTGTAGTATTGGGTGGTAATAACAGGTTTGCCAGAAGTGTGTATTGCTCAAGAGGACAGTATGGGGATGGGTTGCTCCCCCAAAGGCTGTGAGTAGAATGCCCATAGAAATTTGGTGTTCTTTATCAGATGTAGCAGTTGGCTTCATTAGCACTATGTCCAGCGCTGGGCTCTGCCTGCTGACTGCTGATCAAGCCTTCTGGGTGACCTCTTTGGTGACGGATATCTGTTGTGAAGCTGTCATCTGCTCAGAGAGAAACAACTGATGATTTTCTTGTAAGGCGGAAGATGCATTGCTGGTGTCTGCTGACCTTTGCATAACCTGCTGAGGAGGGGGTAGTCATGCTTAGTAAGTTACAAGATTTACTTATGCTTCAAATGTAGGCTAATTTCCCTGTGAAATCTGTGTAAGCAAGATTCAGGTTTAGATGGTTTTGAATACTGCAAAGTTGCCAATACTTAGTTTATTCAGAAATGTTTTGGTGTTTAAGTTGTTAGTGGATTTATCAAGAATGTATTTTTAGAGAGATGCAATCTAGCTGGTGGTAAAACCTGACTATCTTATATTTTCTTTTTCCTTGATCTAATTAAGTTCTCTGACATATATATCACTAAGTACAACCAGGCTTATGCATATATATGCAAAATAACATGTTTCTATGCTTATTTGTGTTTACTGACTACAATATGGGATACCCATGGTTTTTTGAATAGACTTTTTTATCCATTGTTGGTCTTTGTCGTGGTGACACTTCCTTATTTGTGGGTTGGTTGGGTAGATAATAAAGCTTTCACTCTCCAGAAAAAGGTTATGAGAGGCATTACTCCATACAAAGTGAAGTACACTAGTTGTCACCAAGACTTCATATCTCTTTTTCTTTCTATTAGTTACTTGTTGCTTACTCTTAGTATTGAAGATACGTTGAGATCACTATGATCACAATGGAGGGTTTTTTCTACTTTAAAAAGTGTGAAGATATTGTTCCTACTTTTCTTCTTTGCCCTTATAGTGGAGGCCACCAAAATGTCTGAAACTTCATACCTGTGGAATATCATGTTTATCCATTTTCATACCTCTCCTTACCCTGGAGCGGGATTAGATGAGATGGGCTGTAGCAATTGTATACAGCTGATCAGTACAAACAGCTTCTTAGGATGGCTCTCACAGGAATGACTCGACTGTGCAGTAAGCTTCCAGAATAAAAGATACTGCATTGCAATTTAAGACTTTGTTTTCTGTATGCTCTGGTGCTATTCGTTCTTTGTGCTTTGGGCTCTTTCGCCCTGGTGAGGTAGTGCCCAGTGTGATGGGGTGAGCTGCGAGCTTACAGATTCTTAGCTGCGTTTCCAGGGGCAGTGTTACAAGTCAAATCACCAGCCCTTATTGAATGTCTTTGTTGATTTATTAAGTAGGACAGTCTGGTGTTGGAAGGCACTTCTTTATTTTTCTCTCTCTTTCTCTCCCTTCCCTTCCTCTCCCCCACTCCACCCCTCTCCCCTTTTTCTTCTGCTTAATAATTTTTAAACATGTTTTATTTCTGTTGAGCAGAGTGTGGCTCTCTTAGCAGTATTGAGTGCAGTACTTTCCCACAGGATAAAGGTTAGTCAGCAGCTTCATCCAGCTCATCTGTAGTTCTTCCTATTCTCCTAGGTGGGAAGATCTGAGAACTCTCAGATTAGTGTTATGTACTGGGCAAAGCTGTTTTACAGTGACCTTCTGACACATACTAGCCCCATGTTTACCTAAGCTGCTGAAGTATTTGAATTAGTTGGAGTGTTGGTTGTTTTTTGTTTGTTTGGGCTTTTTTGGTGCTTGTTGTTGTTTTCAGTTTGGTTGGCTTCTTTTTTTTGGGGGGGGGGGGTGCTTTGGTTTTTTTTGTTGTTGTTGATTGGTTGGTTCTGCCTTTTTTAATTTTATTTTTGTCCCGTTTTTTTTGGATGAGACTTAGGCCAAGAAATCTCATTTCAGAATTGTCTACAAAAATGTGCAGTGTTTTTTGAGAATGGATCAGTTATACTATTCAAATGTTGTTAATGAAATCCTTGATGTTCACTAGGTGCTCGAATATTTTATCAATCCTAATTTGCCACCAAGAGTAGTTTCTTAAGCCTGAGGTCTTTCTTTAAAAGAAAAATTCAGTGACTGCAAATTGACTCAATCACTTTCCAGCCTTTTGGCCAAGGTCACTCTTTGTTCTCCTTAGCCCTCATGCCATGTTTAACTGATTCTGGATTAAAAAAACACACACTGGCCTCCAGGTAGCCAGGAATGCTTTTTTCAGAAACAGTTACTGAAACTTCCTCTTACCAGTTACTTGCATGAGGTCTTCAAAGATATTAGTTGTTTTAAATGGTAGAATTTTTCAAACTTAGAGGCTTAGAATACTTAATCAGGTATTTATGGTTATCTTTATTTCCTGAACATTGTATTAAAAAGATGAAGGATGGCTGTGTTTTCTGCTTTCCTAGATGGTACATGTATCTCTCTTTTTCCCTGTGGAGAGACCTGAAGGTGACCAGCCTTCCCATGAAGGCTGGAGAACTGACAATTCTATTTCACATAAAAAACCCGGAGAGGTTTGGAAATTTGTTTCCTTTCACACTGTTTCTCCAGAAAATTTAGTTTGAACATGGCATATTATATTCTTTTAACAACACTAGCATACTTAATTTCAATTTTACTATTTGCTATTTTTGTATTATATGATCATGAATTGTTATTTTACTTTTTTTTTTTTT
>JAYRBT010000177.1:27993938-28016700 GCA_036023395.1 Myiotriccus ornatus | reverse complement strand
ATACTTAATTTCAATTTTACTATTTGCTATTTTTGTATTATATGATCATGAATTGTTATTTTACTTTTTTTTTTTTTTTAATTGCAGTGGGAATTGGTGCTGTAGTTGTTATAAAAGAAATGTAGAAAAATATAAATAAAAATAAATTTATAAAATTAAGTTTTGTTTGGAAATAAACAATAGAATGAATTGTGGTGCATTTTAATTTGTAATGGATCTATGCTGAAAGGTTCAAATGGATATTTGTAGGATTATGCTATCTAAAATAGTGGTTGTATTTTTTTCTGCAGTAAACAAAGCCCTTTTTATTATGTATCATGTTGGAGCTGGATGCAGTAGTGTTCCTGTGCAGCAAATCAGAAATTCTGTTATCAGCGTATTGGGAATCTGTAATTAAAGGAGTAACAAAATGATTAGCCAGGAGAAATGCACCTGTGCTGCTAAGTGCAAAACTCTCTTAAATATACTCTTTGCATGCTCATGTTTCTTATTCATCTGCAGTTTATTGTGTTTACAACTTTTATCTGCCTCAAAGGAAAAATGGATTTTTCTGGAGGATGTTCAAGAGACTGTTGCTTCTGTCCTGGGAAATACTTCTAGGAACCACTTGGTCTGAGAGGATGTCCAGGTGTCAGTACTGCCCAATGTGCCTTGTACATGTTCCTCAAAGCAGTAGTGAAGAGCTGTAGGCTTCAGTGCTTTGTCAGCATGGATTGCATTACTCACAGTTATCCCAGGCTTGGTTTGGGATTGCTGCTAAACCAGACACTGCTACAGTATTTCAGGCAGAGTTTGTGTTTTCTGAGTCATAGCAATGAATGCAAAAAAAATGTTTCAAAATTCAGGTGATAGCCCAATCTTGTTACAAAAGCAGCAGTATATATGAACAGTGCTGATTATATGCCCTTGTCCCTTCCCATCAGTGTCTACCTAGGATTTGACCATATATGTAAAAGTAGATTGCTATTTTAGTGTTATAACAAGGCTATGCCTTTTCCTCTTTTTCTGGGGCAGTGCTAGAGTTCATAAATGCAGCTGCAGGCATAAAAGGATCTTCATTCAAGTCATGGTAGAGCTACATGGAAGGGCTCTGAGAAATAGAAACCAGGGTTGAATGGGCAGTTGAGAGGGCTAAGATTTTACCACAGTGCCAACATAAAGTTCAAATTTAATCTGTTGTTATTACTTTTCGAACTTGGATGCATAACCAAAAGCTATGTTAAAGTCAATAGAATAGTACCAATGGCAAAGTGCTTCCCCTCAATGCTGGTGAAAACTGCACATGAAGATGGTGGTATTTGTGGTGTCACATAAGAGAGGCTGAAAGGACTGATGAGTGGTTCTGATGAAGATCTGAACAGTTAATATGTGGTTTAGTGCTATCCATATTGATGGAAGAATTGAAAGGATAGGGATAAGACTGGACTTCGTCAATTTACCTGCGTACCATATATTATAACTGAATAAACCAAACAGCTTTTGCATACAACAATTGGCTGAAAAAATGTGTGCAAACATTTTGTTATATTAACCGTCTTTAATATTTGAGTTCCAAACTTTTATATAAAATTTCCTGACTTTCTTGTTCTTGTCCAGGAAATGCTTTTGCAATGACAGGAACACGTTACCCTAAAATGCAAAATATTTATGCAGGCAGGGCTTTATCCTGCCTTGTAATGTCTTAGGAGTATTCATGTTCAAAAAAGGCTGTAGTTATCCCAAATTTTAAGGCAAGGCTTTTGGCACTGCTTCTCTATTTAACATGACCTGGTAGTCACACTTTGGTGATGAAATGTTGAAGGAAGTGTCTATGATGTTGCAAGAGCTGCTGACCTACGTCTAAATTTGTCTTTTATCTGCTTTGTCCTTGTCTAGAAATGGCAAACTTTTATGGGAGCTGATCAGCCTCTGCTTATTATCCTTTTAGATCCCTTTAACTGAACTGTTGCTTGTTGCCAGGAGAGCTAAGTCAGGAGACTGCAGCAGGGCCTGCTTATATGTGTTGGAGGTGCCCTCACTGTGATGAGATGAGGTTTGGATGTCGTATTATGAATGGGATTTAGTGAGAAGGACTCACAGAAGTGATAAATGCTGTATACATGCATTTTGTTTTACATGTGCATCTTGACTTACACTTGTCCTTTAACCAGAGGCTTTCAGGTTGGTTTGGTTTATGTTGTCTGGGGAAAATTACATAAAGAAGACCGTGCTCACAATAGTGGTTTTTATGGTCACTTGAGTGCTGAAAGAAGAGTCAGCAGGCTTAAATTTCTGTTGTCACTGCCTCTTCCACTGACCAGCTGAAACATCTCCAGGAAGTGCTTTCTGTTTCCTTAGCTCTCCAAGTAAGTGTAAATTGTTGTAGTTATCCACTCTTGAGAACTGATTTTATGTAATACTAATTGTACAATTTGCTCTTTTACTGAATCACCGCTGCATTCATCATTGTGAGAACCAGGCCCTTAGAAGGGAATGTTCAGGCATGCTGTGGTTTGAGTAGGAATAAACATGAACAGCGACTTACTGCTGAGCTATTGAATTCCGAAACAGATCTGAGCACAAAAATATGAAGCAAGTGTAGGAATGGATTTATACTGGAAGTGACATAGTTATGTTCTTAGGAAACAATACAAACCTGCATTTTTGACAGCTGATCTAGATACTTCTATATCAGATATAAATTAAACTTTCTGGCACTTAATGATGTGCTCAGAAGTGTGCTGTACTCTGAATAAATGGCACTGTTATTCTTTGGGCTGAAGCAGTTAGCATTTCTAAATCTCAGGTATGATATGCCCCTAATGGCAGAGCACACAATGCTGGCTAAGCTTGTCAGGTTTTCTGCTTGATGGAAAACTGGGTTACCCAGAGCTCACTAAATATTTGCTAGCTAGGGATCAACAAGCAGCACACGGTGATAACGTGTTCACTGACAGGAATGTACTCTGCTATACCGGCTCACTCTGTGCAGGCATATGTGACATTGAGCACTCAACTATGAGTGGCTGGTGCAGTCCAGTAACATTGTTCCTAGTTTATCATGACCCACAGATGAAGCCCAGCTGTACTTTTGATAACTTTTGGCATGTATAACTCTGATTTTTTGCTTCCTGTGGATGTAGATGCCAGCAACCTACACTTGCTGGGATGTTCAAAAAAAGAAAACTGCAGTTCATAGAATCAGGAAATATCCTGCATTGGAAGGGACCCACAAGGATCATCAAATTCCAACTCCTGGCCCTGCACAACACAACTCCAAAAAACATACCATGTGCCTGAGAGTGCTGTCCAAACGCTTCTTGAAGTCAGACATGCTGGTGCCATGACTTCCCAGAAAATTAGCTAAATTGAGTCATGGAAAAATAAATGAGTTTGCTCAGTTCAGACTTCCCTGAAGAGCCTGTTCCAGTGCCCAGCCATCCTCTGGGTGAAGACAATTTTTCTAATATCCAGTCTAAAACTTCCCTGACACAGTTTCATGCCATTCCTTCAGATGACACTAGTCACCAGAGAGTACAGATCAGTGCCTGCCCCTCCACTTCCCCTCACGAGAAAGCTGTAGACTGCAGTGAGGTCCCCTTTCAGTCTCCTCCAGGCTGACTAATCCAAGTGACCTCAGCCACTCCTTGCCTGGTTTCTCCTCAAGGCCCTTCACCATCCTCGCAGCCCTGCTTTGGACTTAGCTTAATATCTTTCTTATATTGTGGTGCTCAAAACTGCATACAGGACTTGAGGTGAGGCTGCCATAGTGCAGAGCAGAGTGGGACAATCCCCTCCCTCGACTGGCTGGTGATGCTTTGCCTGATGCCCCCCCGGACACGGTTGGCCCTCCTGGCTCCCAGGGCACTGCTGGCTCATATTCAACTTGCCATCGACCAGGACCCCCAGGTCCCTTTCCATGGCACTGCTCGCCAGTGTTTCGTTCCCCAGTCTGTACATACATCCAGGATTGCCCCATCCCAGGTGCAGAGTCTGGCACTTGTCTTTGTTAAAAACTTCATACAGTTGGTGATTGTCCAGCCCTCCAATTTGTAGAGGTCTCTCTGCAGGGCCTCCCTGCCTCTGAGAGAGCCAATAGCTCCTCCTAGTTTAGTGTCATCAGCAAACTTAGTATACCTTTGAGTCCTGCATCCAAGTTGTCTATGAAGATGTTGACAAGAATTGACTCCAAAAACGGGTCCTGTGGGATCCCACTGGTGACCAGTCACCAGCCTGATGTAACCCCATAAGCCTTTGTGCCCAACCCATGAGCCAGTTGCTCACCCATTGAAGTACATCTTTATCCAGCTCTGTGCTGGACATTTTGTCTGGAAGGACACTGTGAGAGACAGTATCAAAAAAAGCTCTACTGAAATCCCAGAAGATTACATCCACTGGCTTCCCATGAGCTCATTTCAGCATTTCAAGTTGAAATGAATTTTTCGGGGAACTGAGGTGTTTGGTCAGCTCCCTTTTACTGTCAAATGCTTAAAATGGGGTTCGTAATGAGAATGCATAAACTACAATGTGGTATGGAGAGGGATTTTGCTACTTTGCTGGTAGTTTGCTTTTTAGAATTTGTTTAATGCCTCTTAAAAAGTTGCATGAAGTGAGCACTCATGCTCCATTACTGTAATTTTTTCACTGGCTCTGTGCAATGTTTTATATTTTTGTTGCTTTAATTTTTAATACAAGCCCCACAAAGAACAGGGCTTGGAAAATGCAGCTCTTTGTACAGAGCTAACGGAGCCTAGGGAAGGTTGCTCCAAGTGCACAGTGCACCTTACCCTCCACTTACTGCTTGTGTTCTACTTGTAACAGTTTCACTTAAATTACAGAAAATAAGAAAAAAAAACCTGCTCTGGAAAGTTCTGAGACCTTGCTGGAGAGCTTCATGTTAATATACCCTGGGCTTCTGGGAATCTCCTGCTTGTCAACCCTGGAGTTCCTGATTTTTATGTAGGTGCTTGGGCTTAACGGGGGGGCAGGAGGAGCTCCCTGGAGGCATCTGTTTGTGAGAAAGAAAGATATGAAAGAGGCTTGAAGAGTTCTGTTGCTTGAGAAATCTATCTTTTCCAAAGGACTTATAAAATAAAATTGTAGATGCTTCCTCTATCTCTGAAATTTAATGTGATGGGTAGAAAGGGTGGGAAAAAAGGAGATTTTTATCGAGAGTTCCTTAGTTTTTCTGCTGAGAGGTGATAAAAGGGACATGAGAAGAATGACTTTCCTTATGCACCTATTTTGCTTTTGTTACTTTTCCCCCTATTATCTAATTACATATAAATTATTTTTGCTTTCCACTAATCTATAGAAAATGTCAGTTTCTTTAACCAATATTTTTTTCTGCAGTAGGAAAGCAGTTCAAAAATAATTTTAGTATCTTCTGCAGAGAACTGCACATTCATATGCATGATTGTTTCATCTTGGTGCAAATATGTTGCTACAGTACTCGTAAAAGAAAATCCTACAGTAGTCAGATAAAGAAAGAGCAGCACAAGGGAGAAAAGCTGTTTCATGTTATTGCTGGTTTCTAGGTGTCATCCAGGGCTTGCAACATCAGCCAGAATGTGTTGGCTGCATACACTAAGTCCAGGGTAACTCTCCTCTGCTCTTTAGAGGCTCTATGAGGTGAGGGAGCAGTTTCCTTCTGCAGACTGCCTCTGCACCTGCTGCTACCGTGCATCCCCATGCCAGGCCATATTTATGTATTTGTTAGGAGGAGTGAGCTGCTTTGGGCATTCTTCTGGAGATGGGGTTGTGTGTTGTCTTTTTATTTTTAACTTTTTTTTTTTTAAATTAAAGGTGATCGGTTTGAGTTTTTATGATTGTGTGGAGGTTTTTTCCCCCAACTTCCATAAATATTAACTATCAAACTGCTCAGAAACTTTGAATGTTAAAACAGTCCTGATCAGGCTGGACAAGGTAGACGGGATCCAGGTGGTTTGGCCAAAGGAATATGGTAAATGCAGATTATACTGTGGAAATAAAAATATGTAACATAAGGATGTCCTCTATCACTTGTGGGTTATGTTGAGAGTGTTTCAAAAGTATTCTTAATAATTTTGTGTTGAAGGCAAACTGCTGATGGAATAAATGATGAAGGGTGCAATGAAGCATCCTAAATATTTGGTTCTGAGGGCTTTTGTTCCCTATGAAAATCAGTTTTAAGTTAAAGGACCTTATTATTTCCATGCAAGTGGAAAAGATCACTTGATGGACATGCTGCATACTCTCTTTGGTACTTCAAAGGCATTCAAGTACTTTTTAAGCACTTCATGAGATGTTCAGGCTTAGAAAATCCAGGTTCATATGAAAGCTGTTTTCCAAACAGCTGTTTCAGTGTATAACTGAAACCCTTCAGATTTATTTATTTGTTTGTTTATTTATTCATTTATTTTACTGGGGAATGAAATGTTTACCCTGATTCTTATGACATCCACATGAATATGAGAGACATTGGTCTGTAGCCTTGCAATGTTCTGGTTAAATGTCCTTGCATAAGGCTGAGAGAGTCTGTTTTAATCTTTCCTGCTGGAGCTGCTGCACTTGGTATACATAATTAAACAGTCCTTAAGCAAGAGAAAAGCTTAGGCCCTGGTGCGTGAACAGGTTAACCCTTGTCAAGTTGAGCTGTCCTGATTTTAGAAATCTGCAGCGGTTATTTGCTTAGTAGTGTCACAAAACTGTCAAATATAAATGAGTGTTTTACTTCATCTTTCAGATAGCCATTAAATTTTATGCCACTGGGTTGATAGAGAAACCCCGTTACATGATGCTGTAATAGTCTGCTGTTCTTGATTGCTCTGTTACAATAGTGAGGGAAAATAAACCAACTGTCGTAAGGTTTGTAAGCTGCTAAATGGGCATTTAATTTTATGCAAGACTGTCTAGAGAGATGTTGTACTACAGTAATATGGCTTATGAATTGAGAAGTGATGCTGTTTAAAGGTGTCTGCAGAAATAAAAGAAAATTAAGATGTTTATAGTAGATGTCTGTCTGTCTGACAGCTTGAATGTTGGTGATAGGAATTGCTATTAACTGACAAAGTGGAGAGTTGTAGCCTTGTAAGTGGAGGCTTCCCTCAGCTGTAAATGAGTTACATCAGAAAAACAGAGCATATGCAAGAACTTCAGACACCATTTTAATGAATTGAAAATATCTATTAAGGCTGCAACTATTCTTTAAAATAATAATTAAATCACAAAGTGAATAAATGGTACATTTCAGTTTTTCTGTCTTTACTGGTTAATGTAGTCTCATCTGAGTGATCAGCAGCAGTGATCTTTGGAGCACTGTGCGTCAGATTCAGACACGTAAGTAGAGGTTATGGTTTTTTCTGTCCTCTGTATAACCTCTTTGCTTACATCAGGAATGAATTTGGCCTTCTGCCTCTCTTCCCATTGCAGCCTGTACTTCTGTCCTGTACCATCAATGAGTAATTACCTCAAGAGGACTGCTCTATTGATTTTAAATCCATCATGAAATAAGCTTTTTTGAAGGGTTTTGTTGCAGACTCATTTAAAAGCCTTTTGTTGTTATTTTTTGTTTGTGTTGAGCCTGCTGTTACTGCTGGTCCCGGACAGCCGAATCTCTCTGCTGAGCTGCACTCAGAGCAGGGGCTTCAGAGCTTTCTCTCACCTGATGAAGCCACAAGTAGACTGAGAAGACAAATGTAAGGCAGGGGAAAGAAAGATCCCAAAACTTCTCAGTTTTGTATGTGCTGGGCCAAACAAAGTGTGGCACAGGCTTTGCCTCTGGCCAGCTCTGAAGTTTAGACATGGCTTCTGTCTCTGACAGGTATTTGTGGCTGCTGTCACACTGCCATGGGTAGATCAAGATTTCTCATTTTCTCTTCTCCACCATGCTTCACACGGAAGAATGGATGTCACCATTTAGCACCTAGAGAGTGGGAAATAGCTGTGCAGCTTTTCCAGATACAGATAATTGATGCCTGTTGGGATTGCAGGAGGCCAAGTCTGTGTGTGTGTTGCTGGTTCAGAGAGTCATTGTGCTGTAATCCTGTGTAAAGCTCAGCTGGTGCAAGGACACACTTTCCCCATCTTTGTTTGCAATGCGTTCTTGCTTCTGGGATGCAACAGGCAGGTTTAAACTATTGAACCACAACTTTGTTTGTGAGCATCTTCTGTCAGTCAGTGTCAAGCTGTCAGTTCTTCTGTATGCATCTTCCTTGCTCATTCCGTGAAAGTGAGGCACATGTAAAGCTATGTAAGCAGTGAGATTACTAGGAGAAAATTCCTTATCAGTTGTTTGGGGTCCTTCTGTT
Source organism: Myiotriccus ornatus (assembly GCA_036023395.1). Lineage (NCBI taxonomy): Eukaryota > Metazoa > Chordata > Aves > Passeriformes > Tyrannidae > Myiotriccus > Myiotriccus ornatus. The sequence goes on along the minus strand of JAYRBT010000177.1, from coordinate 28,008,433 downwards.
CTGCTCTTAAATTTTACTCTGGAAAGATCATGAATCCTCTCGCTGTTCAGCTTGAATCCATCCCTTGTGGGTCCTTTGCTGTTTCTTCACATTGGAGTTCCCCTTACATGCAGAAAACAGTGATGAAGAAATGCACAGGAACTAATGGTCCATAGAATCATAGAATCAGATGGGTCGTAAAGGACCTCTGAGATCATCAAGTCCAACCCTTGATCCAATGTTTGCACAAGCCTAAACCTCTATGGCTTCATTTTAAACTAATTTGAAATGTGAGAGCTAAATAATAGCTACTGTGTAATAACAAAGTGGTTTCCATTTAGTCATAGAGTAGAGGAGATCTAAGTGTGGGGTAATAAATGTGTTTATTCTTCTCAACAATGTCTGCTAAGTGCAACACAGCTCATCTCTGTTTCTTTACCTTGAGTTTTCTCACCTTTCAAAAGGTATTTCTTTCAGCTTTCCTGATGTGGATTGAAATACCGACTTACCAGAAACTCATTAACTATGTAATTTTATGGCTATTTTTCTGCTACAAAATAAGTATTGATTTGTAAGAATATGCATACTAATAATAATTCTGTGTAACTGCTGTTTAATTTTTGTATCTATAATGCTATATTTAGAATTTATAATGGCTTTTTCTGTTGCTGTCCTGAAGGACAATTGGATGAAGGCTTCAATGTACTGTAGATTGCTGTGCTAAATGCAGCAAGGGTGGGAGAAAACATGAGGTAGTAGTGAGTTTGTTCCTTTTTTGAGTTTTATTTTTTCATTCAGTTTAAACCAATCATATATTGCCTTTTTTTTTTTTAAGGTGGAAAAAATTATACAGTGACAAGAACTTGATGTTGTGAATGAAGCCATTCTGTTGAATATTTATCTAGTATCTAGAAACAGTCCCAACTACTGTCATCACTAGCTGTGAATTAGTATGCTGAGAATGGGCTGTCAGTAACTCAGATGTGGAGTTAGTGAAAGAAGTAATTCCATTCCCAGCAAAACATAAAACAGAATGAAATGCACTTTCAAGGTCATATTTAAATGCCTTTTTTTTTGTTGTATTGCCTCAAATAAGCAAATTAGTTAAAAGAAAAAGTAAAGGTTGAAGGAAAAAAGAAAAAAATATTTAACTTCAGAAGTTTTGTAAGTTTTTTCTCTGATGCTTATATTTGCTTTTGGTCATGATACAGGGTAGTCTGCTTCTAGAAGTACTGCAGTTTAAAATCAATTTATACTGGAAGATGTTGTGCCAGGATATACCAGTTCTGTGATGATTTTTAGCAAGAAAAACATGATTCTCTCTCTTACCCTGCTTTTTGGGGGATGGGGGCCTTGGATGACTACATGAAGTAGTACAAGCTGTTAATTTTTTACAATTCTGAAATGCGAAATGTGACTTCGGTATGTTTTCACTCCCTATCATGCAGTGAAGCATTTGGAGCCAGATTCTTTGGTGCTTTGAGTAGACAGAGCAGTTCCGGAGTTGGTCGGTGGTTGCACTGAGGAGTTCATAGATAATTTGGATTAATTTCCATTTGTTGGTTCATAGTATGGCAAAGAGACGAGTAGGCATTTATCCTAAGAGTAGATGACTGTAAATTGGTAATGTAATTTCTGTGGAACATAGAGTGGGGTGAAACCCTCCGCCTTTCCTCTGAAGTTAAAAAGTTAGTATTTTACAGAAGACCCATTCAGTAGATTTTCAGAAGATTAGCAGTCCTTACCTTAAAGCAATTAAACAATGAAATTAAAGTAGAGTTATAGAAAAATCATAATGAATCACAGTGAAATATATCTACATATCACTGGTGTGTGGATTCTCTCGCTGTTTCAAAACCTAGCCTTTCTGATTTTTAAAATACGCAGACAATTAGAGCATTCTCTCTGTTAGACTGACTTTAAGGAATTAAATAACCACATTAAAGGAGATGGTAGGATAGGTTTTCTGAGAGATACAAATTCCAAGATCTGTGCTACTCTGGTAATAGTCTCATGTTTATGTTATATTTGAAACTTTTCCAGCTCATTTCAAATTAAGCAGCAGGGCTCTGTACTACTCCTGTAGTAGACTGCTGAAATGTTAGCGTTAGCAAACATTTCAACTCAGCTGTCTTCCAGCTCATCTCCTTAACTTGAGCAAAAGTTTCTTTCCCTTTATTGGTATGATTCTAAGAGGCCTCTGATTTCCATTAGGAAGAAGGATAATTGGATTGCAATTCTTGCGGTGCACAGAAGTCCGGTGTTGTTATGACAAGCTCTAGATCAAGGATGGGAAACGTGTGACAGAAACCTGTCTGTCCTCGGCCACTTGAACACCTTTGTTCCATTTTCAGTATTCTCTGTTTGCTACATGGCATTAACCTTGGATATTGCACAGTTGCCCACTCGACACGTGGGTACCCTAATATTTATGAGCTGCACCAGACTCTCTGTGAAAAGGGATACTGAGACAACCATGCTATCCTGTCCTTGTCCCTCAGGGGACAGCAAGCGAGGGATGTCGTCAACCTTCCCGTAGGAGAAGAGAGGGCTTTGCAAGCCCAACCAAAGAAGACTGAGAAAGAGGAAGGAAGATGTAGGTCTTGATTTCACCACTATAAACTTGAGATTGATCCACCAACTGGAAGTGAAAATATGAGGCCTTCTGACTTATCCCCTGCAACTGGTTTATAGAGGGGGAATGTGCTGGGAAGCATAAAGTTTTGGGAAGAGCAAGAGTGAGCTGTGTGTTAGTGTGTGATGACTTGAATGCACACTGCTTTTGAGCCACCACTGAGCCAGCTTGGATCTGGAAGCTGTAGATGGGCATCTCTGTAGGCATGTGCTAACTGGGCACCAACAAAGATGTCTGAAAATCCAGTTGGGGCTTTGTGAAGGCTATGCCTCCCCTGGGGATAATGAGGTTCCCCAAGATATCTGAGATTAGGAAGGAGGCTGCAGTTAGGAATGGGCTTCTTCGGGCATGTGTCTTCTAGTTCAAGGTGGTGGGTTTTTTAATGCCATCTGTACTCTAGATTGCCAGCATGACTGTGTTATCGAATTGTTACAAATGGCTTTTGGAATGGAAGCAAGATGGATAGGAAAAAACCCCTTGGTATTATTTATAAAGCCTATTTACAAATTTAAATTCTCTGCCCTCTTTTTGCAAGTGATATTAGTGTTGATGAATTCTTATTTAGAGAAACACAGATCTTATTATATCAAGGGGTAATATGCAGTATGATATATGGGGATTAGCTGTGCAAGTCATCATCTTTGACGTGCTGTCTTTACCACTGTTAGTCCTTCTCAGCAAAGGATCTTTTCTATATTTAAATAATTTTAGCTCAAGAAAAATGGGATGATTACCATGCCCTCCGATGTCTTCTAATGATTTTTGCTAATGTCAGAATAGACCTGGTCTTATGAAAGAGGTGTTTGCTAATTTTGAGCATATATTGTTTCTAAAACAGCGACTATGATGGCATTAGTTCATCTGATTTCTCTGGAGTGGTGACAAAGCTAATAAAAGACTAAATCAGATAATGATTTTTATACAGCAAACATCTGCTGCTAAACAACCCACTGACAAAATGACATGGTCTTTTAAAACCTTTTAGCACATGTAAAGCCTCTGGGATTTAACTGATTTGTATGAAACTGAATCTTTCCCAGAAGTTTCCCCTGTACAATCACACTTCATTTCCAGAAGGTAATTAAACCCTTGGCGACGAGCTGAGTAGTAGGAACTTTGTGCTGCAGAAAATCCTGGAGGTAGGACTACCTATTGGATGATGATAGTACTCCCCTTAATGAGCTTCTTACTGCCGGTGGTGGTGTGTCCTTGATAAATTGTATTTGTGGTGTTCCTTGCATGCAACGATGCTCTGGAGGGGACTTGCTAACAAGAAGGTATTCAGTTCTGCCACTGAAATTACAGAAAGACCAGGGTGATTTTCCTCTTCTTTCTGGAGTTCAGCTTTGCTGACTGAAGTTAAATCACTCTGCCAAGGATGAATCATTGGTGGCTCATAAAAATAATTTCTCCAGAGAAAATTTCTGGCCTCTGGAATAGGCAAGCTGTGGCAGAATTTCCCTGAGGGAAGGCAGTCGTTCCCAAGCACAAGGCTTTACCTTACTTCCAGTTGTCCAAGCTTGAATACTTTAACTTTTCCTGTGTATCTAACAAGTTTCAGAGTAAAAATGTTCCTAGTAAAATGCCACAGAATTACAGGTATTTTTCATCACTCTGTCGCCATCTGTTAGGATCTAGCCTAACCCACAAAGTGGGCTTTCTGGGCTTTAGTTTTTCCCCTCTGCAAACTGCTATGTCCTGGTCCTCTGGCAGGAAAATACATTTTGGTTGGGGTGTAATGTTCTTGGGGAGCCCTGTTTTGTTTGGGCTGAATTTTTTTTTCTGCCACCAAGAGCAAAGGTTTTCTAATGTCTCAATACTTTCACAATATTTGACCCTTGCATTTTGGTTGTTTTGTTTTTCCTTTTAAAATTACTTTCATTCCATGAAATTCATATCTGATACCTTAAAAAAACAGTGCAGTGTTGCATCCTGCAAAAGCAGGATGAGTGCTTGGTCTAATGTCTGTTCACCTTTTTGTAAAAAATAGTGAAGCACAACGCTTGTTATTTTCAAGGTGTTTGGATTTGGTTATATGAAATCTTACCTTATGCCTAGCTGAAAAAGGCACCAAAATGAAATTGTGAGGAAAAGCAAGGGTGTGTGATAGATGAAATGCAGTGATGTACCTGAGGATGCTCAGGGAATCTCTTTTAGACTGCAATTAAACTTCAGAAGCCTGTGACTTCCAGTCTTACACTAAAAAAATTGGCTTTCCTGAATTAGATTTGCAAAGATGCTATTGTTGTCAGCAGCAGTGACTTCTGGCTCTGTGCCTAGCTGTGCTTGTGCTCAGGAAGAGATGTTAGGCTCTTGGGGCAGTGTTCAGGTAGCACTTTGAGGTAGGTTGTGGTACAACTGCATCAGTTACGGAACCTCCTGTAACTAAACCACATCTGTCACACCTTCGGCATTTGATCGAAGAGGGAAGGGAAAGGTGGTGTTTCTGAGACCTGTTAACTGTACAGGTCTGGAGAAAAAGTAGTTCTTTTCTTTCTTTAGTTTTGATGAATTTCTGTTGTAATACAAATAAAACAAGTATAGTACTGGCACAATGGTAGCACAAATACACACAAGTCTGAAACCTTGCTGAGGATTTCTGTTGAAGCTTTATTTCTTCATTAAAAGCACCTAAACTTAAGAATACTTCTCAAGGAGAAGGGAGAGAATGACTTGCCCAAGATTTGACAGTTTGAGTTAGCCACAAACTGAAATTTGCACTGTACTTGAAATCACAATATTTCATGTTTTTCCATTCAGAACTAGAAAGAAAAGCAGCCTAGTACCTGTTTGTGTCCTAACACACAAACTTGTTTTGACTGTCACGATATGAAATGACATAATTGCCTAAGAGGGGTAACAGTAGTAATGAAGCCAACTGACTGTCAAAATATTTAGTTTCATGACATTATTTAATGATAAATTTTCATACCACTTCATTAAATATTTGCTGAAATCTGTGTGCATTCATTAGACTTTTACATGCCATCCCATTTTTACTTATATGGCAGATCAACTACATGGAGACTTCTAACACAACAACTGTATGAAGGTGTCTGTTTAGTCACCACCTCTGTGACATTAATACTGACTCAGGCAGCGTTCACTGCTACGGGGTCTGGTGCTGCCCTAGAGGTCTGTGTGGTGGAATGATGGCTAAGGGAACGTGTAAGGGTGCATCATTTTTAGCCTGCATCGAATGGAGGAGCATAATGAGGGAACCATGCTTGACTCTGAAATGCTCTTGGGATTCATGTGTTTCAGCTGCTGGGACTGCAAGATTGGATAATGTCAGGCTATTGGGTCTCATGACCTGGTGCTAGAAAAATTACGCATGTTCAGAGTAACTACTAAAATACTTCTTTTCCTAATAGTTGGAATCGCACATTCCTCACTGTGTCCCAGCTGGGAATTCACAATGAGGAATGAACAAGCCTTTGGCGCTGATATCTGTGGGACATATTGACAAAGGACCAACACTTGGCCCTTTGTTGTTTTTGCAGGCATCGAGTCTAGAAATGAGACCAGGGCAGCCGAAACTGTATCACTGTCTCATGCAGCAGAACCTGGAGAACTGACTGCTGCTTAACCTTTAATTTTTACCATGGTGTTAGAAGACACAGTAGTAGCAATGCCTTATATACAGCACAAGTGGTAGCACAGTTTATCACAGGTGGAAACAAACTCATTTCATGTTCAGTAGACAGTTAAATGAGTCACAGCTGTTCTCCCTGTGTCGCAATGTGACACACTGCTCTTGTTAGAGCGCATCCGTGGTATGGCTCTTCAGCCACTTGCACCCCTTGTTTGGTACACATTCCTGAACAGCTCTCTGGGAGTCCGAGGAAGTGGGTCAGCTCCTGCAGAAAGGACCAGCGTGGTTTATTGTTTGGGGACTTGGGTACAGGACTGAGGACGGTTTTGTGTAATAAATAGTAATTGATATGCTTTTCTGTTCAGAAATTTGAGTGTAATAATACAGCTTTAAGGTGCAAATGCTCTCCAGTGAGCTTTTTTAGTGATAACATTAACTTCTGTAGCATCTCACAACCAAGTATCATTCCAGTGTGCTGTATGGGGAAACTACACCCCCTGGACTGACTATATCCTAGGACTTGTGTGGCCTGAATGATATCTGAATGATATCTGAAGGCCCTGGGCAAGACTCCTGTTGCTCTCTACCTTTCTTGTGCTGCTGTCCCCACCTTTATTAGATGTGGTAGTCCACAGTTTAATATTTTAGCTATGGCAGTTTTAAATTCTGGCGGAGACTCTTCCGATAGTTTTCCCTGCATTGGTGCTGGCACTGCTAACCCTTGTACACCACCAGCGAAGATCTCTATCATAAATGGAAACTAGTTCTCCTTTAGGGGTTTGTTGGGCTGCCCACTAATAGGACTCAGGTCTGATTTAGTGTTGTTACACAGCAATCCCAGCTCCCCTGGGTCTGAGCAAAACAGTGAAGGGTGGTATAAATTAACCCTGACTTGTTTAAGCAGTGTTCAGTACACAAGCACTGACCATGAAGGGTGGTGGTACTTTGCCAGAAACATTCATGGTCTCTGTTTTCTTTAATTTTATTTCTTCCTTTAACTTAAGTAGTCATTTAGTCCTGTTTGTAATAATAACAATGAAATAACATTCTGCATGTAGCACCTGCTGTTACATGCTTGGTCTTGGATACAGGGGGATGACAAATATTGCCGAATTTCATACAGCCATCCAGTTAATGAAGTTGTATTATCCAAGCTGTGTCATTTTACATGAAAAAGAAAGTAGAATGGAAGTCATTCCATGGTTTTGGGCTGACTCTGTGATACGGAGTTCATCCTGTGTTTCAGAACTGTGCTCTGAATTTTCAGATTTTTTTTTTTATTATTATTATTCCTTTATGCTTCCCCGCAAAACTTGAAAATGTGTACAGTCTGTAAAATCCCTTGGAGCATCCAGTCTGCAAGAAGTCTGAAGCAGAGTGTGAAGGTGTAGGTTTTCCTGGTGGTGCTTCAGACTGTAGTGTGCTGTGCTGATGTTGAACATTTCTCCAACTATTGAGGAACTCAAGGATTTTTGCCAGGGCCTGGACAGATCTTTGGGTGGTTTAGATGGCAGTGCAGGCTGCCTTCCTGGTTCCTCAGGAGCTGGACAGAAGCTGGGCTTCAGGCGGTGACCGGGGTCCTTGAGCAGCCTGGACTGTGGAGTGAGCTGAGTGTGCCTAGAGGAGGCAGAAGCCCTGAGGATGCCCATCTGCCTCTTTCTTGACCCAGTGAGGAGAGAATGGGAACTGCTCGAAGTCAGCAAAGTAAGATTATAAGGGTTTTTTACTTCAGTCCCTGGTTCTGTATCTCATATAATGCCTTTCTTAAAGTAATCAATCTCAAGTTTAAGCCTATTTAGAAATCCTCTTCACATCTCCAGGCTAAGCTTCTTAATGGGTAAATTTACACCCATTTACTCCATTGTTGTTATTGTACTTTGAGTTAATCATGCTTCCTCACTCCCCAGTGGTTATGCTGGAAGAGCAGTCCTGGCTTTTCCTGGTTTTCAGTCCACAGGACTAAACAAGTCAAGCTTGTAATCTCTGGTAAAAATGTGCTCTTCGCTTTTATGATTATTCTCAAATCTTTTCTCTGCATCTTTTCCAGTTCAGATACTTCTTTTTTAAACAGGAGTGACCTGATTAAAAAGTATTTCACATGGGGCCTCACCAAAGCTTTGCTACCAAAGGTAGCATCTCTTTGGTGTACCAGAAGATCATGTCAGGCTGGCAGATAGTGTGGGTTCTTTTTTCATGTTGAAGTGTGTTACCCTCTCTGCACAATGGCTTGGGTGAAAGTTGAACAAATGACAGCTCAGTCTTTAAAACAGGAGTTGTGGCATTGGCTGTTAAATCCTTTGTGCCAAAAATATGGAGACGTGAATGTGTCTGGCTATCCTGAGCTTAACTGTAGGTCATCTTTATGACCAGCCAGTCGCCTGGTGGTTTCCTGTGTAATTTTGGTGTGCCAGTCCAATATTAGTGTTATTAAGTGCACTGAGCTCTAGACTGATACAGTCTAAGTCATTACTGTTTCAGGTAATGAAACCTCAGATCAAAAATGTACATTCATATTATGTGCTGAGAGCTGCTGGGTATCTATAACTTTATACAATCGTTTTCCTTTATGAAGGTCACTCATTTCAGTAAATACATGGATATGTAATTCTGTAAAGTTTTGAGCTATTTTTGTAAGTGGGCTTTTATGTCTTCATTTTCCTTATGCACTATCATTCCTGATATAGCATAGGATCATTAATGGAAGCACTTCATTAAAAAAATATAGAGGGACTAATAAGTAATGGCATGCTCAGAATTCAAAATGAACGAAGATTGAGCACTTGCATTTCTGTATTGTTAACCCAAGTAATTACAGGGAGAAGATATTGCAGTGGTTAAGCTTGGAAAGGCCCAAAACTGTGTCTACAGCAGACACATGTTATAGATTATTTCTTTCTTCTTCCTTTTTTTATTTAAATCTGTAATCCATCTTGCACTATGAATACTGTAGGTTTGCCAGCTGGCATTTTACATTTTGAATATCTTTTTCTCTAGATACCTAGCTTGATTGTGCTGCCATCTTTGAATGTGTGGGATGACATGTTTTGGATTTTCTTTCAGTCATTTTTCTTTTTTTAAGACTGCACTGCATGAAATGGTATTTATGTTCTTATGACATTGTTTACTTTCATCTTGCTTAATTATGGGATAATGTTCACAGTGGAGGAGGATGTTAGGCAGTGTAAGTGAATCGTGTTTGCAGGTGATTAATTGTACTGTGAAGCTAAGACACTTGATAATTACAAAACCTGTTGGTTGTGATTGTATTCCAGCTCTGTGAAGATTATTCACTTTATATGGAAAGGGGCAAGAAGGTAAACTGCAATGATTTTTATGCCTTTTTCGAGTGCTTATGTTGCTTTTTCTTTGCATTCGTCTTGGGTTCCACTGTAAGGGCAGGTGAGTTCATTAATAAAATACACATTTTAAAAGTTCAGGAACTTTCCTTATAAGTTATATCTTTTAAAGTTTGTACCTTGCCTGAATATGAAACTGATTCTTCCTAACCTAGGGAAAAATGTGTAATATTAATTTTTAGTAAGTTATAGTACATAAAATTATATTTGCACTTTTACTGGGAAAATGCTCAATTTCTCATTTTTAAAAAATTTGCTCTCCTTTTTATATAGTTCCATATTCACCATACTAAAATCTGCAATGCTTGTCAAGGATAGCTGGCAAAATGGAGCTGATGTATGGTGGTATTTTAGATACAGCATACAACCACATGGTTAGGCAGAGTATCATCCTCAAAAGGGGAACATTATGAGTGGTGCACAGCGTCAGTTTAAGACGTTTGGTAATGGGATTGGTGGAGTAGCAAAGATTTTTCACTTGCAGAAACAGCAATACATTATGCTCTTAGAAATTATACCTTCTGCTTTTACAGTTAAAGCTGCATTTCAACAGATGTGGGGAGGGGTGACCTTTTTGGTGATACCTATCCCTTTGTGCCATCCAGTTATATACATGCCCATTTATCATCCTCCTGGTTTGATAAATGACCCAGTGGCTACTGGGAATACAGGAGAATCATTCAAGGAGGACTGGTGCATGAGGTCGAATGAGAATTCCTCACTCTCTAGAGCCACATCAATTTAAGAATATGATCCTGCAACGCCACTTTCTGTGGAGTGAAGTAAGACGTACAACTTCCTCTTAGATGGTACCATAGTTCGTATCAACCTATATAATGTTTTGCTCAATTTGAGCCTGTTCTCGTCTTGCTGACAGAGCAAGTGTGGTGGTGAGAAATGCTGTTATTCCTTACTAGTGTTTTTAACTCAAAACCCTCTGATGCTTTTACTTGGGGAATGGGGGAAGATTTCTGTTAGTGAGTAAGCTCTGGCTTTCAGTGTACCTCATGGGACTTGTCTCATGAATGCTCAAAAGTCCAGTACAAATTGAGAGATGGAGGGCTACTATTTTTTAAGAATAGACAGCGTATTTTTGCATCTCCCACAGATTATTTTTGATTTTGAATGTCCTTGGAACGCTTTCATCCTGGATCAACTAGTTATGAACAGTTTATCATAGCTGAATGCAATTACAGGTGTGATTCATTAACATCAGTGGAGAATGTCCATAATACTTAACTTGCTGAAGTGAAAATTTGGCATGGTGGTTTTTTTGTTGTTGTTTGTTTTGGTTTTGTTTTTTGGTTTTGTTTGTTTGTTTGGGTTTTGTTTGGTCAGTTGGTTTGTTTTTGTTGCTTTTTTTGTTGTTGATTTTTTTCCTTAGCAACAGTGATGACACAGAACGTTAACGTAATCCTCATTTTGGAGATTATTTTTAACAGGGGTAGTAATGCCAGTAGCACAGTGGGCCTTTGATCTTCAGGAATTGCTAATTTTTTACTTCCTCAAATACTGTGCAAAGCTCTACTCTAGGAATGTATTCTCTCATATGCAGAAATCCATCACAGAGTAGGGAGCATTAAGGGACAGAACTGATCACTAATTGAATCTAATTTGCCTCAGGTCTATGAAAGCAAACTATTTTCACTTTTAAAGTAAGCAGAGAGTATCTCTAAAATGGACTAGCTATCAAAGCCTCTCTTTTTAGGTTCTTCTCCCATCCTGAAAGGGAAAAAGTCAGAGGGAAAAATGGGTCAGGGCAGTGGTGTTTGTTTTGTTTTGACCAAATTCTCAAACTTCAAATTTTGAGTTTCACCTACTGGGAACTTTTGCACATTGTTTTCAGTCATTCCGTTCCCTGTGAATTTCTTTTTCCTTTCTAGATCTTTTACCGGTGTCAGTGGTTTCATGCACTGGTGCCTACATTGGGAGCTTTTAGTAGAACACACTTGCAGCTCCTTCTTGGGCACTACAGAGCCACTCTGAAGCTTGTAGTTATTGAATAACATCAAGTACTTCTTCTTTGTGTTTGCACTGAGTCATAGAACCAGAGAGGAAACATTTGGTCATTTGGAGAGTTTTGTTTCCCTTCTGGCATTTTATCCCTCCCCAAATCCTGTGCACCCCGAAATTTCTTAGCTACTTTTTTCTTTTTTTTATGTGACTTACTGAAATGAGACTCTATTAGATCCTGTAGAAGGCTTTTGTCTCCTTAGAGTAACAATTTATCATCCATTTCTATACCACCAACCCAGTTAGAATGGTAGTGTATCAAGACATAAGCCAGTAATTTGTAGAATATAGGGCTGCCTGAAAAGTGAGAAGATATTTTTCTGTTCAGGAAAAGAGTGTATCCTTACCTCCTAACTCTCACCAGGTTGGAAATGACTGCCCTTTTCAAATTAAGCTTATTCTTAAAACTATAGTGATGTTATTTGAACTAGTACATTCTGCAGCATACTACACATTTTATTTCTGATACTGCAAAGCCACGCAAAGAAGTCCTCAAAAGAATTAATTGTATTAAGCAGAGGATAACTTTGCCTTGACACTGTCTATGTTTTTACCACCTACAGTCATTTTAAATATGATGGCAATCTAAGTTATTTACTGACTTGTTCAAAAGTTTGGAATATTTTTGTAGTAATTTCAGTAGATAGATAATTTCTTGCACTTTAAAACTAGAAAGGGCTGTGAGATGAGCTGATTTGACCACCTGAGTATGATAGGCAAGTGTATTTTACAAAATTAATTTCTTACATTAATTCCTAAATTAGACTAAATTATTCCATCCTCAGGAGATTAAACACAGGAAGAGGACAGGAGAAGTGGGGCTGCATAAAGCTTGTTAATAAATGAACCTTTTCAGATGCTGTTTTGGAGGATAACATTTCTCAGGTAATCATTTCTTCCCACTGGTTCATTAGGCAATTTATGAGATTTTGAAAGAGTTTTTAATAAAGTTAAAATTGTCACTGTGAATTTATTACCTCTCTGTTGATTATATAATCCTTTCAAGGAAAAACAGCAAAGCCACCCTGAAGGGGAGTGTTTTGGAGGAGTTTGGCATGCGGATGCTGCCACTGATGGATACAATCAGATTTGTCTCAGGAGCACCTTTTGAGTGTTCTAAAAGTGTCTAGGGATTTAGCTTACCTGCCAGATCTGCTGCACTTCCTAGCCGTGCCATTTCACTGAATCTGGAAGTGACAACTCATTGTCAGGGTTTAAAGAAAAGTTCCTGTGAAAGTTCTCTCAGATGAGTCCTTCACCCTCACCTTGGTCAGCATTGAACCTCTGCCAGTAACAGGAGCGTCTTTCCATTAGTGATTATCCATGTTGCAGAAATCACAGGCATCACCTCCATCTTCTGTAGATTACTTAGAAATGACAGTATTTTTTGCGATTACTGCATGACTGACTAGATAACAGGGAAGAACCATTCCTAATATAAGGTGGAGGAGTTCCAGTGCCTTCTGTCCATGAGTACAACTTTTGAGTCTGGAATGGTGCAGGCTTATTTGAGAGCAGTGCAATACTATGTGGATGCTTCATAAGGTAGTATGAGCATTGACAAACCTTAAGTAGTTCTGACCTTGCATACAGCAGTGCCTAAAATATATGCAAGATTGCATATTGGGTTTGAGTTTTAGGATTACTTAGGAACCTTCAAGGGATGTACTTCTAAAACACATATGACAGTTGAGCATCTACTTTTTAGTATTTATCTTCTTCAGCAATTTTAAAGACTTCATGTGAGGTGTCTCCCTATATTTTTAAAATATGGCTATTCAAGTTTAATGAGTTTTTTGTTAAGAGTAGACAGAAGAGTGAGAGTAAGATAGAAAGAGTAGATAGAAATATTCTCTGCTGGTTATGTCACAGTGATGAAGACGATGTGATCTGTACTGTGGATTCCTGAAGCCCGCCTGTCTACCTGGTGCCTGCAGTCAGTTCAAACACATTTTCCTAGCTGTACCATGAAATTAATGTGGGCTTGTGCCTTTTGGGCAGGAAATCGTCTGCTGTGGAATGACACGTCTGCTTGGGAACACTTCATTTTTCAGTTCAGAATTAATGTCCTTCCACTGTGGGCATGAGCTAACTGTTACGGGAAGGTAATGAGCTCCTGGCAGCTGCTGCCGTTATCATGCAGCAGAGGATGTCAGGCGTGGGTTAGCAGCTTGCGTGCAACTATTCATCATGATCACATCAGTCCCTGTGAGCTCTGGTACCTGCAGGTCCATTAGTTCCTAACTTCTCCTTTCTGCTTTTACTGAGACCTGCACAGGTGCATTACTTTCTAGGGGTGACCTTTTTACCTAATCTTTTCTGCTGTTTTCTAATTCTGAAGTGTTTTCATATTTTTAGGCTGGTTTGGTAGCAGATTGAGCTCTACTGTGTGCTCTGAATCGTGGATTTTGTTGTGACTTTTATTCTAACCTTTTTGTTAGTTTCCAGTTGGAGAAATATATTCTCATACTGTTTAGTAACAGTTATTTTTTATTCTTCTGCTATAATCAATGCTTGTTTTTTGAAGCTGTGGAACAGTTGTAGAGATATACAAACACTGCAGTCATAGGCTATGTTTCCCTTGCACTTTGACAGAGGTGAGAGCAGTGCATGTGTTTATGCAAAGCCCACAAGGTAGAGGTGTAGGAAAAGCATCACTTCCTGTGGTAGAGTTCCGTGAGAAACTAGACTGGGAAAGAAAGAAGCCCTACATCTCCCCTTTTGTACTCCAGTGTTGTTGTGGTTTTGCCCTGGGTCAATTTGCTTTCACACCCTCCACACAATTACTTTAAGTTGAGAGAAGGTTTATGCAGACAAAAGAGACTGGATTTAGGAAAATGACATGAACATTTATTACTAGCAAAATAAAAACTACTTAAGAACTATAACTATAACAATTCTACTTAAGTAAAAGTGC
>JAYRBT010000177.1:27969964-27989250 GCA_036023395.1 Myiotriccus ornatus | reverse complement strand
CATGTACATGTGTGACACCCAGAAGTGTATAAGTAGAAGCACTGTTGTAATAAAGGGGGGCTGGTATCCCTGATCACTGTGTCGTCCTCCCGCTCCGACCGAATGACAACACCTTTCAGGTTTTGCGCACTAAAAAAACGTATGGTTTGGAGCTGACTCAGAGCTGTATGGAAGATGGCAGTACATATTTGTGTCCCCTGGAAAATGTCTGCAGTTGGTGCTCTGTCCATTGCTGCTCTTGTACCCCCTGTGAGAGTCATTACCTAGGCACAATAAAAAGGGTAGCATGGTAATACAGTGGCAGTCTGTTAGAAGTGCTACTTGTAACTCGGCCCCTGCTTCTGACTTTCGTAGCTCAGATACTACAAACTTGGCTCCCCTCTCGCTTCAGAATCAGTTGTTCTCACAGACCTGTCTGTGGGATGTGACAGCAGCAGCAGTTCCTTGGGCATGTGCACACAGTGAGGCCATTGAAGTCTGGGTCATCCTTAGAGGTACTGCGGAAATTAGTCCTATGCCAGCGGCAATTTGATTTTCAGAGTTGCCAAGAATAAATAGAGCGTTTACTGAAAACAGTAATTTTGTAAAGACACTAATTTTTCATATTTCATGGCTTAAATATCACCATTCCCCAAAGGAGGGATGTTGGTTCCAGTGTTCTCTCTCTCTGTGAGTTATTTTTAGGCATTGTGCAGGAGTCTGCCCAAAATGGTTTGTTATCGCATGTTTCTACCCGGTGGAGATTCTTAGCAACTCTGTGACTCTTTGCATTCATTTTAGATGTAAATGTCCTAGAGCTCTGGTTATACTTTTCTGTATTACTTGAAGCTGTGTTTCTTGTTTTAGTGACATTTCTAATTAGGGACACTCTCAGATTTATTAAGCAGGACCTGCCTTTCATAAACTCATGCTTGCTGGGCCTGAGCCCCTGTACATTGTCCTGCACATTGAATCACAGAATAGTTTGAATTGGAAGGGACCCACAAGGATCAGTGTGGTGGCAAGAAAAATTATCTGCTCCATGACCTTCCCTGGCACCAAAGTCAGGCTGATAGTCCTGTAGTTCCCCAGATCCTCTTTCTGGCCCTTCATGTAGATGGGCATTACATTGGCTAACTTCCAGTCAACTGGGACTTCCCCAGATAGCTTGGACTGCTGGTAAATGATGAAAAGTGGCTCCATGAGTGCTTCTAACAGAAGTTCTTGCTTAATTTCAATAAGATGTATTGTTGGATCTTTCTTTTGAAGTAAAAAACCAAACCAAACGTGATTAGCACTCATGTCTCCTCCCCCAAACAAACCTAAATGTTAGAAGTTAAAATATCAAGAGAAAAGCAGTAGTTTGGGACATTCTCCCTTTTTTTAATCAGCAAAATCCATTAGATTTTTTTCCCCCAACATTTCATATTTTTCTAGGTGCTAGCTGTGTTTAAAGCCAGGAGTTTTAATTTGAAATACATTGAAATTAATCCCATGGAGCAGGAGGAATATCTTAGGCATGAAGAGTAATAGTATTTCTTCACTGTAAAGAGAAAATGATTTTGTTCACTTTCTAAGAAGACTTTGATACAGTGGCTCATAAGTGCTTTATGAAAGAAGTTGCGATACTTGTCCTTCATGGGTGAGAAATCCTGTTGCCTGGGATTATTGTCTTTCTCTAATCCAGTTCACTATCAACTATTGTGGGAGGAAAAGAGCAGCAGGGGTTTTTGCTCTTTCTGCAGATGAAGAAATGCCAGTCTTTAAAGGAATCTCTCTGCCACACAGTTACAGTAATGATCTGGTCCCAGTTTAAGGGTGGATGGGAGCCCTTGCCATCTGCTGCAAAGAACAGCTGTTTCCCATGACCCACTAATTAAGCCTTCACCAACATCATTACTGGCTCTGTTTGTACAGGACAGTGTATCTGTGGGCATGTGGGGAGGGAGTGTCTGTTTGGATCAGAGAAAATTGTTCCTTTACCTCTGCGGTGATTGGTTTTCTTGTGGAAATGCTGATCTTTATGACTGCTGGTGTTTTAACTGGTTATGGGCAAATGTTGACTGGACATGTGCATGGCATACAGGTGGTCACCCCTGTAGAAATGTCAGCAGATCTTCGAACTCCCACACCAGTGATTAATTTTTCTGCATACTGGGAGAACAGGAGGGGCCACGGACATAAATACAATTTACAGGGTCCTAAATCCCCTTTAAAATATGAGAATAGCAAGTGTAGATAAATAGGTCTTATTTTACTATTTGGATTTGAGAAGTGGGGCACCACAGCATAGAGTTTTTGGATGTGTCATCAGCACTGTGCCCAGGGACCTCATCTCATGCTTTTGGGGTCTGACTATTGGGAAGATTTTGCTCTATCTATTTCATCTTAGACTGAATTCTAATGCATGGATATAGGAGGATTTGTTAAAATCTTTTAAGGGGAGGGTCAGCAAGTTAGAGATGGATGCAGAGTCCTTAAGATAATAATCATTACTGCAGGAGGAGTTAGCAGGGGAGCTCTCTCTTCCCTGACAGCAAAAAGATTAAAAAAAAAGAAAATGTCAGAGTATCCTATTTGGCATCCAAAGTGAATGAGTCACTCCAAATAATACTAAAAAGCTAATTCTGCCTTGACTTCAAAGGAAAACATCAAAGATGGTTTTGCTGTTTATCCAGGTGCTAAAGGAGGAGTTTTTCCATGCTGCTGCTACTCTGACTGAGAGTACGGAGTAGTGTTGTGCTTGCTCTCTATTGATATTGAAATCATTCCATTCAAATGAAGCTTATTAAATGCATTGCTGACATAAGCAAGGGAACTACACCAGGATTTTGACAACTGCTCTGTAATTTTTACAGAAGAAAAACCACAGAAAAGAAATTAGATAAATTAGGAGGTGTTCCCTGATTCTACTAAAGAGCAAAGATAATATTCTTCATGGGATCTGCTTCATAACTTGCTGTTATTGCATGTTTCTCCTTTACACCCCCAAAGCCTCACGGCCTTCTGCATCACTTGGTCTTTATGCATACACTGTCCTCTGTGTGTGTGGCAGTGGCCATCAGGCACAGTTAGAAGCCCTCTTGGCATAGTTTCTGCAGACCCATTGTGGCTGCACAACGTGGCTGCATGTGTTCCTCAGCAAATGTGAGGCTCTTGATTCACTTTTGAAGGGAATTAAAGACACAAAGCCAAGCAAAAAGTGGCATTTGGAAGATTCTTCCAAACTACTTATAGATTTCTTTGAGAATAAATAGTTTTCTATGGAGAAAAGCATAGCAGTGCTTATCTTTGCTGACATCATTAAAGCATTTGAAATGGAGATTCATGGGAGAGGATGGAGATTAATATGGGAATCAGGTGGGTAAGAAATTTGTTTGAAGGAAGTGCTTGCTAGGTGGAAGTTTCTAACAAAACTTGTCAAGGACCAGTTTTGAGAGCAAATGTAGTTAGTATTTTCATTTATAGCCTTTGAACAAAATCAGCAAATGTGTTTAATGAAAATTGAATTAGCAACAGTGTTATGATTATTTAAGTTAAAGTTATATGCTATGCAAGTGTTTTTGATAGGCTTGGGTAGTTTCGTGAAAGGCAATACTTGAAAGGCCCATGTCAATTCGAAGGAGAAAATGATGATGATGAGAGATAAATAAAGCAAAACAGCAGTTTTCTGATTTCATCTGGGGCTTCACTCAAACATTTGGGCTAGTAATATATATGTTTTGTGGAAGAGATGTAAATGATGAGGATATAGGAAAAAATCTTTTACATAACTCTCCTAATAAAAGTAATGCATTATATGAAATAGTGACTATTCAGTAAGCCTGAAAAGAAATTAGTAGAAAAAAGAAATTTGTTTTCTTTCATAGTTTATTATAAGGACTTTGGTTAGAAAGGTGTTGGGATAAAAATAGTAAAATGTACTTTTGCTGCCTCTCCTTTTTAAATGTATTTTAAAAATTCTATTCGTTGAGTTTTCTTTCTGTTTTTTGGGAACTTGTGTGTAAACATAGAAATCTTGAAGTGAAAAATTTATTTGTTGCCTGGTGCATGCAGGCTATCTGTGAGCACAAGCTATGCTCCCATCCTCTCGATTGTCTTCTTGATGAACTGTAACAAAAGCTGATGTTTTAGTCCACTAAGAGATGACCCGTAGTGCCAAATTGATTTTCTCATAATCTCATCTAAATCTTGACATTTAGACCAAGCTCACTGTACCATTGTTCACGTTTCCCTTTAGTTTAGGGACCTAGAGTTGATGCTGAATCTGATCCACGTGGTGAATTGCGTCAGTCCTCTGTGCTTTCCCTTCTCTTCAGCCATCCATATTCGAAATCCCTTATACTGATTCAGCTTTTTGCAAGAATTACTGTTTGTGCTTTGTGTCATTAGCAATAGGGGTGTAAAATATGTTCACAGACTGAATGAAAAAAGTAAATGTCATGTTAGACAAAAGCATTTTCAGATAGTGATTTAAATCAAGTATGGGGGAGTTCTGAAAAATATTAATAAAATTAAAGCTGCCTTCATCCTTGAAGGTAATATAACACATGCTGCAAGTGGGCTAGATTTTGGCAATGCAGCTGAGGAAACCCGAGGTCTTACCAGTGCACATAATAACTTTGGAAAAGTTATGTTTCTGATCTGTGCTTCAGCTTGCTTATCTTCAGATTAAGGGATAATATTTCTCAAATACCTGCTGAAAAATAACAGCTTTTTGCAGAATCTTTGAAGAAGCTCAACCGGAGGTGGTCTGAAAACTTCAAATTCAGTGTCACCTCTCACTGTTGTAAAGTGAGCTTCTACAGCTCTAAATTCAGGGCATGGGAAGAAAGATTGCCTGCTAAAGTCAGGAAGAATAAAGTATACCTCGACTCAAAGGCATTTATAGATATGACTCATTGGAGATGTTCTAAATAAGATTGGTGGAGGGAAGAGCAGATCCAGCCACTCTTGCTATTTAATTTCGTTGTTTCTCATGCATCCTTGCATGTAAATGTGCAGACAGAATGTGTTCTGAGTAGGTCTAAGTATCAGTCATGGCTTTCTGGAGCTTGCCGAACTCAGGAAGCTTTTGAAGGGCAGATAATGCCTTCTTTTTTTTTTCTTTCTTTATTAATTAATTGCATTTCTGTATATAGTGGTTTTTAATAATTTGAGTGTTCTAATGTCTCCCTTTGTGTCTGGTGACCTGCTCAGAGCTTGTTCACTCTGCCCAGTCTGAAGGTGGGTGGAGGAAGGGGATGGTGGAGGAGAGACAAAGTGCTTTCGGCTGTATGGGAGCACACCTGAAGGGAGGGGAGGAGTGAAGGAGAATGTGTCCATGGCATGTGGAGTGAGCAGGAATGAGAGGAGAGCACGTGGAAAGAAAGGACATACAGTGATGGAGCATCCCCAATGGCACACAGCATAAGTGCAATGAAGGAAGGTTTTTGACATCTTGCATGCCTCCCATACCCACTTCTGAAATATTTTGAATTATTCTTTTGAATTATTTGGTAAGTTGCTCAAGTGGAACTGCTTAACTCTGGTTGCCCAAAGGGAAGTCTTCCTGCTTGTAGAATATTGTCTGTGTTGGGAGTTAATTATACGGACTGAATAATGAACGTTCACTTTTGGAAAATCAAGACAAAAAAACAGATTTCTTCTGTCTCTGGTACAGTTTATATAACAGGAAAATACTTTTCATGTACAAATAGAGAGGGGCAAGAACAGCACAGAAGTCAGGATACCATGATGTTTAAAAGCATAAAAAGCGTGTTGGTTGTTTTTGGTTTTTTTTAATCCAGGGTCATCTCAATATTGTTCTCACCCCAGTAAATGTGTGTGGTAATGTTCTCTATTACTGTAGAGGAGAATTAAGTGAAGAACACAAGAGGATGCTTACAATCAAAAATCATTTTTTCATACATACAAGGTACTAATAAAATCCACCAAGTGTAAGGAAAAAGACTATGATGAAAGAAACTGCATTTTCCCTCTCTTGCATTGTCTTCTATCACAGTATCTCAGTAATACCTGAAGTGATATTTGGCAAGATTGTCACCTAGAGATGAGGTGTCTCACTGGACATATTTCTGTCACCTCATGTCTCCTAATGTTAAGAAATGCAGCCAAGATCATTGTCTGTGTCTCATAAAAAATAATCCTGGGGATTATTTTTATTCTTTTGAGAGGTTTCTGTAGAGGAATGTTACAGAATAATTCGTAATGCCAGAAAAATGAGTAACCTGTTATTGTTCCTTTCTTTTGGTAGGTTTGTGGTTGTGTTGTGTCTTTTTTTTCATAATTGATCTATATTTTGGATTTCACAGAATGTTTGCGGAAAAAAATTTTAAAATTTTTAAAATGGCTGATCACATTTTCAAGCTTAAAAGTGTTGTTGTTGCCAAGTACGTATTTTTTAGGAATAATTCTTAAGGGATACTTACTATTATATGGCTTACAAATATTCCTCTCCCAACACTTCAGCTTTGCCAGGTTTTTTTTTTTCAGTCTGTTTTGAAAGTAATATTTTTGCAACAGTTTCTACTTCTGAACTGTATTCTCTCTGAGTCCTGTCTTTATTTTCTTATCTACTTTATTACATTCCTTAGGCATTTGTAATTTTATGTTGTTTCAAGATGTATCAGTCACCTCAGTGTTTCTACCTTGATCCAGATGGAGGTACATAAATGCTTTTAAGCACGTACCTTGTGGGAGTGGCTTGTGTTGAAAGGTGAGCATCTTTCTGCCTGTTTAGTTCCAGTTCAAGTCACTGTGTCTGCTGTGGGTGAGCTCTCAGAAGTATCCTGAGCGACCAGAGCAATCCACTGTCTTAATGTATATTGCAATAAATGCCTTTTGTAATCAGTTTCGGGGGTCTATTTAAACATCATCATCCTGTTTCTGAGCCAGTTGACTCTCCTATCCTTAAATGGGTGGCTGCAGAAGGCTGTGATAGACATAAAGGAAGAGAAAAGATAAAGTTTGCTGGCAGGTGGGTTGTGCTCATTCTGCAATCTTAGTGGTACATTTTAAATAGAAAATCTTTGTCTCTGTTAGAAAGGTGTTTTAAGTGTTTAGGTACATGTAGAAAAAATGTGTATAAGCCCAACGTGTTATTGAATCAAGGTTAGTATAAGAATGTTAATAAAGGTATTTCATTCCACTAGTCTAGTCTTCCCATTCCTTGTTTTCTTCTTTGCTGAGCCCCCAAGCAAATACTGCAAACGTGCACTTTAGGGGATAGAGTGCTGTCCACTGGTTGCACCAGTGAGTTGGCAAATTCACCGCTGAGAATGGGAAACAGCGCCTTCGCCCTTGCAAGCCTCTGCAGCATCCATCAGCATGGAAACCACTACCACTCTGAGGCTGGGACAGCAGGGGGGATGGTTCTGCTGCACGTGCTGCATCACCACCAGCCTGGCTAGTGGGATGCATCTTGTACCTCTCTAAAGTATTGGTGCAGTTGATATTACTAAAGGATGGGAGTAAGCTCTCCAGTAACTGCTGGTTTCTTTGCATTTGATTTTTTTAAATATGTGTTTGCAAAAAATAATGTTTAATATCTGTTCTGGTAACTGTTTATTCTTGTATCTCCTCTTTGGTGGAAAAAGAGTGTTATAAATGGAAGTATTTAAGCAATTAAAATTGAGTAGTACTATTTTCATGCATAGATGAAATATTTCACCTCCAGCTCTAAAAAATCTTTGTTAGGAAATCTAAGGCAGCTTCTTTTCTTCGTAGGCAGAGTGTGCTGGGGTTTAGGAGGTAAATATGACACAATAATCTGTATTGAGATGCAGTACTAGGCCTGTGCAATGAGTCCATAAAATAGTTTGAGCTGGAAGGGACCTTTAAGGTCATGTAGTCCAACCTCTATTTTATTTTCTCTTTTTCTCTCTCCCAGTGGTTTCTTTGTTTTCCCCCCTTAGCTGCAGAACACATGGCACTGTGCAATGCTTTGTTTTTATCCATAGTAGATAAAGGGTTTAGCTGTAGACTAAAGCATGGTCCCTTTGAGGTACTTGATATGAATCACATTGTTTCAGGAATGCTTTATAGGCTGTCCCAGGGCGGTGCTTTCAGTGAATTACTCTCATCATAACACCTATCAGCATTTCCAGGTACTTTCTTATTTCTGATAGGAGGAAGGTAAGGAAATTCTCCTCACCAAATAGATTTTCATGTTGTACATTGTGTAAGCAAATGCTACTGGGTCTTTCCTCAACAATCCGGTATCAGCTGCATAGTTTCAATTGCTCGATCCAGGCTATTTAATCCAAGTAGATGGAAATTTTTTGTTCCCTCTTTTCTTTCTACAACTTAGCAATGTGTATAATAACATTACATTAGTGAAAATTCAGTTAATGTTCAGACACAACTTTTACTGACACTGAGTCAGCTGTTTTATTTGGGGTGGAAGGAGGATATTCTTTGCATGTAGTATCTCTTAGTGTTACTACGTCTTAATACTCCCACTCCCTTCTATATATAGATACTGCATTAAACCAAGAGGCACATGTGCTTTTCTCTCATTTGAGGGTTTTACACTAAGTGCTTTGTGAACTGTTCGAGACAGGGATACTACTGGCAAAGTATCATGATATGCTATTCCTGGCTTTTTCACACTTCCTATCTACTGTCAGAGGGACAAGTATGGGGCTGGACAGATTCCTGCTTTCAACATGGGTGACCACTCCTGTGTTTCGGTGTTTTGATGCAAGTTTTCCTCTCACCCTCTGGAAAGATGCTGACTCTGTGAATTGAATGGAATTTAACTTCTCAAATGACAGAAATGTCATTGTGCTGAGCAGATTTCGGATGTATCAATGAATGTTTTCTTTCCTGATGAGCCTTGGAAGTTTTTTGTACTGTAAAGCTACTCCAAACTGTAATCAAACATTTAGTGTGTTAAACTGACAATTATGTTTTTCTTCACTTCAAGCTTTTAAAAGAGCAGGAATTCCAACCAACTAGAAAGAAAACGTGTGGTTTTATTTCATTTTTTAAAAAAAGTAAAAATCTCATCGATTTTGATGAATAACTGAATCGCAAAACATTAAAAATCAGATTTGACCAGTGCCTGAGGAATTCTTGAGACTTGTTTTACAAATGGGAAGGGGAGTGGGCAGAAAAAAAAAGAGGAGGGGAGCAGTTATAATGAAATGTCTTTTTCATTTCTAAATGTAACCTTTTTTTTTTCCCCTCTAATTATTAAAGCTAACTAGGAAAACTCTAACTGAGGATTAAAGAGAGAATACTTATGTTATTTCTAAGTTGCTTACATCAGTGGTTCATCAGTATCTCAGTTCAGGTTTGTTTCTTCTAATGTTTGTATCAGGCTTCCATACCGAAACAAGAGAGGTGTGTTTTGATTTTCTTCTGTACCTGCCTAATAGTGTTGGAAATGGAAAGGTTTGGCATTGCAGGATATGAGGTCAGAAGGAAAACAGGTCTGGAAGGCACTCCTGGACTTCTGCATTCGGGAAGAGAGCTGCTGTGCCAAAATTCACTTTCCAATTCACTGTGCCAGTCTGTCCTGCCCTGCTGCTTTCTCTGTGTGAGCTCCTCAGTCATTCAAGGCTAGAAAAGGTAACAGTCCAGGCTCTTTTTTGTTGTCAGGGATTTGTGTATGTGTTTGTTTTTTTGTTTTGTTATTATGTTTTTCATGCCTTTTCTGTATACTTGAAAATACAAACAAGGCTCTAAATAAAAATGGGAGGTGAACGATCCATAAACGGCCTCCCTCCCCCATCTTTCTCCACACATGGGTACAAGAGACTTTTCTGTGGTCAAAGTTGCCACAGCTTAAACTGAATTGCAGCATGTAGTTGTGTGGATGTGGTGCTAGTTCCCTCACTTTCATAATAAACTCAGCAGTTTCACAGCACTCAGCACTGTGAAGAATTCAGAAGGTCACTGTCTGTCTGCACAAGATCACATGTGAGCAGATGTTTCTGGCAGTGGGACACCCAAATAGCTGACCAGAATCTTAAGAAGCAGTTAAACTGTTGATGTGTGTTGGCTGCTCTGCATTACTGCAGTACTGGGGCACAGTAATGCGGGATGGAAAGGCCAGATGATGATGCCAGGCTGCATCCCATGTTCTGTGAAATAGGTTCTTTCCCCATGGCTGCATGCCCTGTTTTCAGTAAATTCACTGTGGGTACAGTGTAAAGTTTCATTGATTTAAAAGTAGATTTTTTTTAAATGGAGTCTACTAAGTGTGAATGCAAATATTGGTTGTGTTCTTGTGAAGGTTCAAACCACTTATGTCCCTATAATTTTTTTTGCCTGAATAGTTTCCTCAGGCAGCAAATTACCCTGGTTAACTCTCTGCTCTTGATTATTGAGGTTTCATCTGTATTCAAAGTTGCTGCCTTTCAGTTGTGTCAGTGCCCTGCTTTCAGGCTTCTCTGTAGAGCTGGTGTTTCATTTACCCCTTGATGAGAAATATCCTTGCCTGAGGAAACAGACTTGAATTTGGTAGCAAGTGGAGTGAATGGGTATAAAGTTTGCACAGCTACACAGTGCTGTACCTCGGGCTTCTGCTACTGTGTGCAGGAGGCAGAATACTTCCTAATGAATTAAATCCCTTGAATCAGGTGACAACAGGAACATTTTGTTTTCCTGCTGAACAGCAGTGATAAAAATCTGTATTTACATTTAATGCTTCGAATTTTCTATTCCTATTCTCCTTATGTACTAAAGACACTAATTAAGTAATTTTGAGCTTGGCAAATGAAAGGTCTTGAATGAAAGTACAACAGTTTTTCACATATCCATAAAATAAAGCAAAATGCATGCATCTGACCTGGTCCTAAAATTATTCAGGCAGCTGGGGAATGGTAGGGTGTCTGCAGAACCACTCATTGGAAGTGGTGCAGAAACCTGTCCAGAACTGCACCAGTTAATTGAGATGCCACATGTTTTTCCATTGGCTTTAATGTAACACCCACTACACAGTGTGTGGCAAGTTCATACCCTAAACAAGCTGTTTTATGGTGCAACAGCTTGTCCAAGGGCTTCAAAAGACTTGTCAGATTTCCCTGATGAATATAAAAGTGCTCTGTTAGAGCAGGAAGGATCCCTGACACATGAGATGTGTCATTTACACAATTAGTTTCATCTGACTTTAAGCATCTATGTGAAAACTGTTTGAGTACTCCCAATTTTATTTAATATAATTTTATTGGGTTTCTCTTGCATTCCTGTATACTCTATGGAGAGAGGTCTTCTCCATCTGACCTTGTCTTGCTTCCTGCGAGAAGAGCAGAGATGAGCAGCTGAGGTGTGAGCCTCTGTCCATGCTTGCAGGAACAGTCCCCTCACAGCCGTGCCTGCCAGAGGGCTGCTTTGGGCAGCAAGAAACATCTAAAGATGTTACGAGAAATGGAACAGTGCCAGTGATCCTGACATGGACTGGTGGCTTCAGGGTAGTGCTCCCTTCCTCCCTCTCTTCCACGTGGTACTGTTGTGTTTATTCACTTATTTTGTAGACGGAGGACACATCAGGGGAATTCTTAGGTAGTGGGGATCAGAATAGAGGATCTTTCACTAGGCACAGATCATGCAGCCCCAAAACACTCTCTTATGTCCATCAGCGCTTTTGTTCATTTTTTGCTGTTTGGATCCATGTGTAGCTATAAACAGTCATCTTGTTTCTTCTTGCGCTGTTGTCTTGTCAGAGGCCTGCATGGAAGGCATACCCTGTCTTTGATTTACAATAATTTTTGTTTTTTATGTATCTTTGATCTCTCTCCACACAAATACAACTGTATATGTGTGCTCACATGCACACTCACAATGTAGTGGTGCCTGACCATCTGCTTTGAATTACTGGAAAGGAATTTTTATGTAAAGGCCATCCAGGGACTATTAAAGAGAGAGGCAGAAGGAAAGAGTGCTCTCTAATCAGCAGTTCATTAAATAGCAACAACTTGTGGCAGAATTGTGCTTGCGAGAGTGCTGAGCACTTAGGTATCCTTCGTTGTTTAAAGTGGGAATTTGAAAACTTATTAGGCTCATGGATAACTGCTGCTGAGTTATCCAAGAAAGGCAAGGTGAAAAACCTTATCAATGTACAAAGAAGTGACATGTAGTAAACAAGGTGAATCCATTTTAAAGAGAAACATAAATATTTAGGAAATTGTTTAAATATAGACAGAAAGGGCAAAAATCACATAGCAGAAACCAAACAAAAGATAGTCCTGATGCTGACTGTCCATGGATGGATTTATGAGTTTGTGAAATAAAGCTCTTTGGAGAGTCACAAAGGTGCTGTGGAATGTGAACATATCTGAAGTCTAGAAAGTAAAAATCATAATCAGTGAGCCAGACTTTCCTGAAAGTAACTCTGGTCAAAGACGCAAAGTCAGCTGTAATTTTAAAAATCAAGTACACACTCAAGGTTATAGTATTTGCTGTCTATTTTAGGAAGAGGAAGATAAGAGTACTGTAAAAATATTGCTTTCAAGTTTACAAGAAAAATGTAGCTCAAGAGATTTTCATCCTTTCTTTACTTTTGCCCTAAAGGGATTAATCTCATTTCAGATCCAGCGATGCATACAGACCCATAATCTACAGAATATTTTATGTAGGAAACTGTGGTATTTGTACCAGCAGCATTTAATCTCAGTCTCTGTGTTTACAGCAGATGAGTGCTGAGTCATTAACTCAGCATTAATAATATATTAATAGTCACCTTATAGATCTCAAATTTGCTGATTCTCCTCCAATGCCAGAAAGTCTGAAAGTTTAAATAAAACAGACAAGGAATACTGTACCCCCAAACTCCCTTAAACAGAAATTGTGAAAAATGGGATTTGAGTAAAAATCTGAGGGTTTTTTCAGTATGTAAAATATAAACAGGATGAAACTTTGGTGTGACACACCTAACTCTTGTTACTCCATCATGTTTTGATGATGTTGATCATAAAGATCATATTTTGTAAAAGCTAAGACCAAATTTTCAAATGCCAATGCCTGAAGTCAGGCAATTGAAGGAATAGCTTGGCTTCCTTATGGATACTGGTTGAAAGCTTTCTGCTTGAATTGGCTTTGAACTGTGGCCAGTCAGGTGCCTCTTGTTTCCCCCCTAGAACAGGTCTGCTTGCATGTTTCCAGAAATAGGTTTAATTGCAGTAAGCTGCAGACTCCAGACTCTGAAATGGGAGGGCACATGGAGTCTTCTCTGGGTGGCAGTAGGTTATGTTGCCTCATGTTGCCTCCTTTTACCCTGCTGAGGTGTAACACAGCACCGGGTGTCTTGATGGTGGCCAATATGCAGGGTGTTAAGGTATGTTTGTGGAGACAGTGTCCAGGTTTGTCAGCAGAAGCAGTATCAGCCGAGCAATTTAGAGGAGAAGCAAGAGCTAGGGAAGTCAAGGGGTTTGGTATTTTCTGTCCAGAAGCTTGATTCCAAGTTCAAAACTAAAAATACAGTGGTAGGATTTCTGGTCTTCTCTCAGGTGTCTTGTGTAGGCCTAGCAAAGCAAGGTATAGGCATTCTTCAGGAAAGAGCAGAAAGGGTTTGAGGGAAAAACAGTTTGCATCCATCCTTCTTATAACTTGCAGTCTTACTCTCATGTTTTTTGTCCAAAACTACTTTTCAGTCTCTCTTTTGAAATATTCAACGACCGGGAAATCTTGTCTCTGTGTGAGAGCATTGCTCTGGCTACCTGGCTTCTTGGCTTTAGAAACTGGACACGGACATTGCTGGGGATCTTACAACTATGATTCCATAAGCAGGATCTACTGCTGTTCTGGGGGTTACGTTGCATGATGAATATGTGCTCAAGCAACCGTACAGTGCCATCAGTCTGATCCTCCGGGGTGCTTGTGGATTAAGAAACATAAGCAGAATCAGACTGACATGTGGTACTTTCAGTTAGTGAAGGATTGTTTCAGTGCAGGTATTGATAACCAGAGTGATAGTATGCCCTGGATTTCTTTGTGAGAGCTCATACCTTGCTGCTTAACTTAGCGGTATTTGATAGTCTTTTCCATATAAAGGGGGTCAGAGATGGCCAAAGGGCTGTAGATTTCCTACAGCAGATTTCCTATGGCAGCACTTCCTCCCCAGAGAAGGGGACATGGGTTTTATATAAGAAATGAGCTGAAGTGATGTGACTTTTTACTGTAAAAATCTGCAAAATCTATGTGCTGAGCAGTGGGGGATGCCTGAGCGTACTGCTTACCATTTCCCTGATGGGAAAGTGGTTTCATTGCAAGCAGTGAAATCAAACCAGCTGAGGTGCAAATAGATTGCCCTGATGATTTAACTTGTTTTCATTTTGACAGCAGTGAACAACACCAAATATACAGTAAACCATACAATATAGTGTTTTCTGACAAGAATAATAAACCGAGATGCCTGTCATCTGCTGTAGCAAATATTGAAAGTTAAATGGTCATCATAAATTGGGAGAGTTGTTATTGATTGTTTCTGTCTCCCTTGAAGGTTCAAGGAGGCAAGTAACTGTGGTGTAGGTAATCATAATGCCTTTGGGTTTTTTTCCCTTAAGTCACAAAATTCCACATTTGAGTTGGCACGAACTGACTGGTACTGTTCCTTTGGCAGAAAAGAAGTGAAGGTTGCTCCAAACCCAGCAGTCCCTCCTTGTTTGAGGAAAGGCTAAAGAGTTTCACTGTCTAGCAGGTGGCTGCAATTTTGAAAATAGCTTCTTAATAAAATTTTCTTTTCCCTGTTTTTTGCCTGGCATGCTAATTAAGCTCACCACAGAAGTAAGCGGCTTGGATTCCTCCTTCACTCTCAGGCTCCTGCAAACTGGCAACAAATGTAGATGCATTTATGCAGTTGTGGTAAAGGGGAAGGTGTTCAAATTCTTGACCTGTGAATGTATAGAAGTGTTTAATCTGAGAGAAGGAAAACAGGGGCATGCTGTTCCTGCGGCACTGTGGGCAGGCCAGGGGTGCTAATGAATTGGAAGATGAAAGTTAGATGCCCCAGAAGAGAGTGATGCCCCAGAAGTGTGTGACAGACAGATTGTGTGAGTAATTACTTCTGCATACCTTCCTGAGCATTATCAGCAGGACTGGATTTTTGATGGAAAAACTTAATTAAAAAATTTAATTTTTTTCCTCTTAAGAAAACTGTTTACAGGGGCTCATTGGTGGATGGAATTTAGGACACTGATTAATTGCTTTCAAGGGATCAGCTGTGTGTATCCTGCTAAGATGCAAGAAACAATAGTTGGCAGCCTGCTGAGCTAATGGTACAAACACTTGAGCACCACTTCTAAAGTAAGGCTTTTCTGAGGACTTCCCATCACTGCTGTTTCAGGTAGGCATTTGCTAGAAGAAGAGGCAGAGAGGGCTCTGGCATGCAGCAACTGCACCTGATTTACCATCTTACATCTCCTGATTATTTTTTTATACTTAGGAGCCTTCCCTGGTGATGACCCCTGTATAAGGTGCTGCGCAAATGCAGACATGGCATCTTTTTTGGATGGTAATGTACTGCTCTCTGAGCCTGGTTGTGTGATTGACTGTGGCATGAGGCCTTGGACCCACAGCCACGTTTTAATTGCATTAAGTCCAGTCTGTGCTGCAGACGGATGTCAGGAGTGCCAACTCTTTCTTGTGTCAAATGCATGGGATTTGACAGATCTGCAGATACCAGGCAGAGATCCTCACTTCAAGACCTTGCTGCGTAACAGAGGCTTTTACAGGCAGCGGGAGAACCATAAACATTTGCCAGACTTTACACAAAGAAATTTGGAACTGTGATCCTCTTTGATGCTGGTCTCTTAACACTGCCTTTCAGCTTTCCAAACTGGAGGGGAGGGAACGTGAGTTGTCTCCAATGCCTTCTGCAGCTTTTTCCTCTCCAGTTCTATTTCTTCATTTCTCATTCAACATACAGCAACAAACTTGGAGAACCTGGAGCACTGGGATGAGACAGGAGGCAGCAAGTATGCCTTTCCACTGCTGCAGTACGCTGGCATGCTGCTCTGCTTTCTATATGTCATTGCCTGGCAGTTGTATCCCTTCCACCCATCCTGCCCCAGCCACGTCTTGTTAGCTGGGATGCATAATAGGTGTCTTCTACTAGCTCCAAGTAGCTCTGTAGGAAGACCCTATCCTATGTTATCCTTGCTCCCAGAGTTGCATTTCTAAAGTTGGCCACCTGACACTGTTTAATTTTGGATGATTTATAACGTGTGTTGCAGATTTGTGATGAATTGCTGTTATTCCAGAGCAAGGGACACTTGACTAAATACCCCCTTTGATCAGTCTTCCTAAGCAAGCTGAGTGACAGCAAAGATAGGGCAACTTCAACCTACAGACCAAGGCCTTCTACACTCAGATGTCACTAAGTAGCCAGTGGCTGGCTGGGTTAATTTGGTGGTATCACCAAAGGCACTACCACTGGTCCCTGTTTTTTGCAGGGGAGTAAGCTGACAAAATTCAGGAAGCAAAACTTTTAATGAGAAGCAATATCTAGGGGATGGGGAGGAAGGGCAAGGAAGAGAAATAGAAACCTTGTGCATTCATGTCAATAACAAGTGATTCCTAGAAATGCATGTTGCTTGGAGTGCCTGAAGGGAGACGCTGTGACTGTGTGGTGGGTTGCTTTTACCAGCAGAGGGGCTGTGGTGCAAATTACACCACTCTTTGTATTGCATTTACTAGTCACCCCTCCTATAACACATCAGAGACTTGCCTTTTGCTCTCTTACACATACTTTGAGTGCCCTTGAAGTTTTCAGATAGCAGGGAGAAGTAATGGGGTAATGCTGAAAGGTATCACTTTTCATTGGGGATATTTCTGTAATACTTTCTGTGCCACGGGGATGAGGCTGAGAAATGTGGAGTTTTGAGAGATGATGGAGGAGTGCAATAGTTCGTGTTTCACTTGTGTGAATAGAGAAACATTGGAGCACAAATGCCTTGTGTAAATCCTGCATGCTGCACATACTGCACTCTGGATGCCTGTGGGGAAGTCAAACACCTTCCAAACCCCAATTCACAATGAGAACAGTACATATTACGTGATGAGTATAAAGAAGGAGAAGCAGAAAGGATTCCTATCCCATAGTTTGTTTCAACAGTGCTTGAAACTTTTAAAATCACCTGTATTTAAAAACTAAACAGCAGAGAAGCCATGCATGAAGAAGATATGGAAAAATTCAGCCCTAATCTCTCCACTGGCAAGCAGAAAGATTCTTGCCTGAGAAACAATGCTCTGGGCTTTATTAAAATGAATTTCTGTTTAGCATCAGAAGAAAGATTCTTTACATGATTAAGATTTTCATTTTTTCTCTCATACCCTGGAAAACCTTGCTAGACTTCTGAAAGCTGCTGTTTAGTATGTCATTGTCCTATACTGTTTTTACTGTATGTCTCCATCTGTGGGGGAGCCCAGCTGGCTCTGGGCTCTCTGTAAGCTGAGATATTGAAGATGGAACTTTACACCTGGCAGAGGGTTAACCATGGAGAGTAAGGACTGCGGCACAGAGTGGACTTCCTGCTAGCATGTCTAACCTATGGCATATGGACATGTGGCTGTGTGTCCAATCATGAATTGTTATGTTTATGCTAAACCAATAGTGCATGTACATGTGTGACACCCCGAAGTGTATAAAAGTAGAAGCACTGTTGTAATAAAGGGGGCTGGTATCCCTGGTCACCGTGTCGTCTTCCCGCCTCGACCGACGATATCCATCTTTTTTTCAAAGCATCCTTCACCATTCTCTTACATATTCTTCTTTACCTAGCAGTGACTGTTCATTCCTTCTTCATGAGTTACATTCAATGCATAATAGCAGTCAGAGCTCAGCATTTTTGCATTAATGGTGCTAAGTCCTGGTGCTCATCATGCTTGTCAGTCACTCATTTCAGATTTACTTTCTTCATTTGAACTTGTCCTCCTAAGAGCATCCTGCCTTTGGCATGTGCAGCCTTCCTTTGAGATGTGCTTCCTCACTGTGACGTTTCTCTTTCCATCAGTCATCTCAAAATTTTTCCTGATGGGGTATTTTCTTCTCTCTCCCACTATCTTGCTTGCAAGAGTTAATAGCACTGGGGAAGAATACAGTCCATGGTATTCCAATATTAGACTTTATTATATGCCAATAATTAACTCTTGCCAGTGTGTGGAAACATTAGGAGGAGAGAACTGCAAGTAAAGAGGCATAATTTAAGATCCTGGTAGTAAAGTGAGTGAGGTAAGTAGGACTCCTGATGCAAAATGCATCCATTCAGAGTACACCCTCACTGTTCTCCTACCTCTGTACCTAAGTTCCCCTCATCAATATATATAATGTAATAAAATACATCTCTTACAAATGATGGGCATTATTGTTGGTTGGAAAAGCATTACTTCCTTTGTTCTGTTATTTTACTGATTTACAGCAAATATATTGTATTCTTAAAGCTAAAAATCAGAAGTTTTTAATATTATGCAAGTAAATTTAAGAGTCCAGCTTGTACTGCAGATACTCTAGATCTGGAAATACACTGTGGAGCACAGAAAGGCCTTTTCATATGAGGAAGGTATATTAACTTATCCTCCACTTCTTTTTCATTCCTTTTCCTTCCATCCATTTCCTCATTATCTTCTTGTTTATAGCAAGCCCAAGGAGAGAGTAATGATTCCCAGTGCTTCAGGGGCTTGATCTGAAATTCTAGCTGCATAGGTGCTTGTATTAATGAAAACAGCTAAGTTTAAATTCTCTTCAGTATGTCAGATGAAAAGCACATTTCAGTCAAGCTTAAGGATGCAGTTACATATAAATAAGTGCACTTTGCCTCCAAGTACATAGGGAACCAAATGACAAATTGGCAAACCTCATTGCAGCTTCACTGGATTTAGGGAATCAGCACTGAAGTAGTAAATCTTGTCCGTCCTGGATTGTTTTCTCTTCTAAATAAATTGACTGAGATGCTAGACAGTTTTGTTTTTCTCAGACAGTAATTCAGAGCACAAAGTAATCATAAAAGCTTGATAAGTTACTTTTGCCTATAGTTGCTGGCTAGCAAGGTGATACTTAAGAACACAAAGTTTCCTGTCTAGAACTGCCGACAGTGAAAAGACTTATCTTTGAAAATTGATACCATTAATGAGCTCAAGCATGTAAATGTTTTATTTGGTGACTTCCCATGGTCAGATTTTGTAGTCACTACTTGTAATACTTGGATTTGTGCTGATGTCACTTGGTCTTATGAAAAAAGCTGGATTCATCTC
The DNA here is from genome assembly GCA_036023395.1 of Myiotriccus ornatus. NCBI lineage: Eukaryota > Metazoa > Chordata > Aves > Passeriformes > Tyrannidae > Myiotriccus > Myiotriccus ornatus. Next base: position 27,970,077 of record JAYRBT010000177.1, on the reverse strand, counting down.
TGTCTGAAAAGAGCTGTGTATTGAAAACTCTCCTTGTATAATGGCCCGCCTTCGCGAACGAAGAGCCGGGGAAGGTCTTTACACCTTCCAGCCTGCGCATTGGATTTTTTAGG
>JAYRBT010000177.1:27955478-27969864 GCA_036023395.1 Myiotriccus ornatus | reverse complement strand
CCTGACCAGGAATCGAACCTGGGTCTCGGCGGTGACAGCGCCGCGCCTTTAACCACTAGACCACCAGGGGCTCCCTAAACTCTCCTTGTATAGTTGAAAGGAACCTCCAGAAGTTACCTAGTCGGCTTCCTGCTCAGAGCAGAACTGATGTCAGACCAGATTTAGCAGAAGAGACCAAGAAACAATAGTGTATACACACATTAAGGACTGGAAAACCTTAATAGAATACCTGCATTTCCTGACTATTGAGACCTTGTTTTCAGGTGCTTATAATTTTAATCACAATTTACAGAATTAAAAAATATATTCTCTCTCTCATTTAAATATTTTCGTGAACTTTCCTTTTAACAACTCTAGCAATCCTCTGCTTTGGAGCAAGAATATGATTTTCGGCTAAGGTTTTGGGCTTTCTGTCCCCTAGGTGGAAATCCATACACTAAGCTTTAAATTCTTTTAATTTAATAACTAAGTTTTCATAAGACTGACCATCACTGTCCCTTCTTCTGCTGCCCTGGGCCCCAGCACTGGGCCTCCCGCTGAGCCTGAAATCAATGCTGAGGATGAAGCCTCCTTCAGTCCTAAACTCCTGGGTTTCCATGCAATGTCTAGGAAAAGACCAACTCAATTGCAAGGATGGTAAAGTTTAAAACAGATTTGGGTACTGATTTTATGCCACATGACAGAAACACTGGGCTTTAAAAAAAATTACTCAATTAAAAAACTCACAAAACTTCCTAGATTGTTATGCAGGTAACAAGGTAGTTCCAAAGAATAGTATTAAGGTTATAAAGGCCAGTGCTCAAAAGACTGAAATGCTAGAAGGAAGGGTATCTCCATGACCCTGCATTCCCCCCTATTGTTTCTGAATTGTCTTTCTAACTGGATGATTACACTCTGAATTTTCCACAATACTTGAGTCTCATTTATAGTACAGAAGAGAGGCTGTTGCACTTACTTGGTTTGCTTCAGCGCTGAGAAGTGCACAGCAACTGAAACAAGACTGTAGGGAGAAATGGTATGGTCAAAGGCAGCTGAGGGCTATGGTGCTCTGGGAAGATGCATCCTGTTTCTGCCTGTTGCATCATTTTCCTGAAGTGGCTTAAACCAAACCTCTCCCTTATTTGTAATTATAAGATCCTCTTTTACTGAATGAGACTTGGGTCCTGGTTTGCAGAAAGGTTAAGCCCCACGACCACAAATGAAGTCATACCTAGACAAGATCACGTCCTATGCTTTTCAGCTGGGGTTCTTGACAGTCAGTGGAAGTATTTTTGACCTTGATCTCTCTGTAAATCAGTTACAAATATATAAAACACGGATAATACAGTGCAAAAAATAACTGATATTTGTGAAGCAGTTGGATTCAGTTGTGATGATAACACAGACTCGGTCAGCAGGAAATTAATTCTTCAGGCTTCTGAGCAGAATGTGAATAGTGCACAGTATGCAAGACCTGCAGCTAAATGTAGAAGTATGATGAGAAAGCAGTCATACTTAATAGTTGTCTAGTAGCTATAGAAACTGTAACTTCTATGCACTGATTGAGGGAAGGACCCTGTGAAAAAAACCCTTAATGAGCTTTTGAAGTTTGGATTCCAAAGTAAGCTTGATAGCTGGATTAAGGCTGCTGAAGGAACTGTAATTCAGACATCTATTTAAAGCTTTAAGATGCAAGCTTTAAACTTGCATGGTCATTCTTTTAATACTGGTTCCATGTGTAAGATGTATTTGTGACCTTCATAAAACAGTCTTAATAAAGACTGACTCTGTCCACTCTAGCTGTTTTCTTCCCATTCAAAATCTTCTTAATATATATGCAGATTTTTAATAATTGGTTTGGGTTGTTTGGGTTTTTTTCTTTTTTGATATATGTATACCTGTGCATTGCCCAACAGATTGACTATACTGTTTCTTCCACAGCACAAGAGCCTTGTGCTATTTGAGACATTTACAGCAGTGCAGATGACTGTGTTGTGTAGGTAGAATGCTGCTACACTGAAGAAGTGGTTCCATAGGCCATCAGTATGTTTCATGCTGATGGAAATGACTGCAGAAGATACAAGGCCGCAGGGAATCAAACCCCATATTCTAGAACAAAACATGTAATTTTGCTGGAAGTGATTTACCAGCAGAGTTTGTTTATGCTTCCCCTGCTGTAGTAAATAAACAGTGCTCTTCTAGATGCTCCATCGAACAGTCTTGGAGGTTTGTAAAATATTGGGCTTGCTATAACAGGAGATGGGCTCCTTTTTCATTTTAGAACAGTTAGCAAGCTAGCTTCTGTCACACATCCATTTCACTGCCTGTCTCTATAAATTTTGGTTAAGTACTTTGGAGATACAGGGGGCCAAATTTTAGTTTGTACTTGGAATGTCAGAGGTTTATTATCTAAAGAGAGAGAGGAACAGCCCTTGTTGATAATCATTATACATGATTATCTTCTGCTTAGGGGTGGGGAGAGGCTTGAAGAGTATGGGACTATCTCCATGCCTTAACTTTTCTGAATAAATCACTGCTCTGTTTCTGTTTCCCACTTATAAAGTTGGAGTTATATTACTTAGCTCACCCTGATTAAAAGGTTTTTGCTTACATAAACTTTAGTGATGGAAAGCAGTTCATATTGTTAATCACTTTTATTTCCTTGAGTGTATTCAGCTAGCAACATTAAAAAAAATTACAGCCCTAAAAGAAGCTTGAAAAATAGAAACCAGTCAAAAGATAGTATCAAATTAACCAGAGTCCACCCAAATTCTTTATGTGTCTGTTTAATTGTTTTGTTATTGGTGCTTGCAGAGCCTTGAAATATTTCAGTTTCTGGTATTTTTTTCTTCACAAGAAAGATGACCTCTATGCCCCTACTCACTAGCTTTTGTTTTTGCACATACGCAGCAGGTAGAGCAGGAGTGAGGTAAAGATACAAAGTAGAGTACAAAACCTAATATATAACTTAGATAATTAATTCCTGTAAAAGTTACAGTTTACTTCCTGGTGAAGTTGTATTGGAATCTGAAATAGAAAAGTTCACTGATACTCAGTAATTGTTCAGGTGAGTAGTGAAGCTGTTGGGTCAAAGAAAGTACAAAGTAAGTACTGATGTACTAGCAGGGAAACTTTCTTAAGTTTCTGCAGAGGAGAAAAAACTGCTTGGTTTAAAATTAGGGTCAATCTACTGACCTAATCAGACTCATGGCTGAAAATTTTGTCCCACAGCATTAACACATATCTGTATCTTAAAATATAATCAGAAACTAAGAATATTCTAGCTGAAAATGTGCCACTTGCAGTGTAAGGTCTGTTTTTTCTCATGCAGAAATACACATGAATGTGGAACAAGCTGTGTGACTGGCCCATGGCTGGCTTGTGGAGCAGACTCGGTGTGATGGCACTGGTGAAAGCAAGGGGAATTTAGGGTGTGTTTCTTCTGTTCTCACCCAGATGGGATGAGAAGTGCTTTGCTGTATGAGATGGGCATAGTTTCTTCTGGGCACTTCTGACTGTAGCATCATCACTGATGCAGAAGAATGCTGTGGAGATCTGACTATACTCTGCAGTTGGACCCTCATCTGTCTGATATACCTGTACTTGGAAGCGTGGTTCTGCAGGTTTGGTTCTGAGGTTTCATTTATGCAACACATGACACTGGGAAGTGAATTGCACTAAAAGAAATTGCTATTAGTAAGCAGTGCTTGGGGTTTTTTTTTGGTCTGTTCCTCAGAATTCACCCAAGTCTCTGGCAAGAGACACTCATTTACTGTTAGAAAGATTTCTTTTCCCTGAGACTTCCAGTTGTCAAACTCACTTTTCTGGAGGAGAACACTGCTGGGCTGCAAGTGCTGGATTACTCTGGGAAGACAATCACAGCAGCAAAATGGGAAATTGATCTGAAACTTTTCTTTTACAGTCAGTCTTGATCAGAACTGTTTGCTTAACAGCTAGCAGAGCTGGTTACAGCTAATAAGGAGTCCTGCCAAGAGCAGCAGGAGGAGTTTAGTAGAATTGCATTTCCTTACTTTATAACCATTCTGCATCCAAACCTCTAGTGCTGTTTTACCCTGGAAAAATTATGCATACATAGGGAATGAAGTATCATTTCACTGTCCAAATGCAGAGGTATGGAAGTCACATCTCACAAGATGGAGAAGTGTGGGGCACTAGAGAACTAGGATGGTTAAAACACTGCAGCTCTTTCAAGAGTTTTATTTCAAGCTGTTCTAATTGTGGCAGTTTTTCACAGAATGAAGGATGAGAAATACTTGGTGATGCTGTTTTTTTTTTTAAATTCTCTTCTGGCATGACTCCCTAACAGTGCCTGTCATGTACCAGGGTATTTTCCATTTTTCCCATGAGAGAGTAACTTATTGACATTTTAGTCCAAACAAGAGCACAGACTTTTGTATCCAAAAGGGCCAAAATGGTTGGGCACTGTAGTGCTTCTCTCATCAAAGTTTTCAGCTGTTGAAGAGATAACTCTACTGTTTTATTATCCCTGTTATAATGTGTTACGTCAGACTGCAATTCTCTTGCAAATCTGACAGCTGGATAGACTATGATTCTGGTTAAAAATCTGTTTCTCTTTCTGACACTACCTCCAGATGAGTTTCCTGGAGTACTGTTTTTAGTGTGCAGACTGGCTGTTGAGTACAAGGTGATATGGACACTGGTGTCCATAAGCACTTCCTTGAATGGAAGTGCTCAGGAGAAGAAGGTCCTTTGGAAAAGAGGCAATCACAGGGTTGCAGGGATTGCAGAATATGGCAAGCTTTGGAAGTACAGTAAACTTGGACATCCTCGTTTGGCACATATTTTCCAAAGTGTCCACTGACAGAGCTTCAGCAACAGAAAGGAAGGAACTGCCTCTGTGAAATTGTCACTCTTCCTTCACTCTTACAGAGAAAGAGAAGTGTGTTTGCATTTATTGCCTTGCCTTCAGTAGATCCAGCTATTTACCTCCAGATACTCCTGCCACTGAAATCTCTATAGGGGCTCCAGGTTTCTGAGAGTATTGCTTATGGAAGAGGGTTTCTGTATAGCTACTATATGCTTTGTCCTGTAAACTCAACCACCTGCTTTTTAGAGCTCTTGAAACTAGATCACACTTACTTTACAGCAATAAAAGAGGCTTTAATTACTGAGACAGAAAGTTCACTGGTCAGGGAACTGTCAATTTTCATTGAATATCTGTTACAAAACTTGCATAATTAAAAAAATACCTGTCTGCCTTCCATCTTGCAAATGATGAACTCTTATTATATTTTAAATACCTTTTGTGTTGTGTGGCTCAGAAGAACATGAACAGTACTCTGCCATTGTGCAGTTTTCTGTTCCAGCTTCATCTGACTCAATTGCATTTGGAGTGATTTCACCAATTTTATTTTTGAGGTTTGATGAGCATCTACCTATCTAGCTAGCTACCTCTCTCCATACATCATGTTAAAACCTTGGCCTAGATACAGAATAAAATATACTTGTCTGATCAACTTTATTCAAATAAGATGAGTAGTGCAGGAATCTGTTGTAAAGCTTGTTTAGTATCATGTATACCACTTTCCAGATGCTATCTCTCTCCTCTAATAATGACTTAATTCTTTGCTGATTGCCATTAAGAATTCAGCAGAACTGAAGAGAAAGAAAGAAAAAAACACAATAAAAGATGCTGAAACTAAAGAGACTTGCTGTCAAAATAAGGCATTTGTGTAAGCTGCCTGGCTGCTCTCTGATCCTCAGGCTATAGAACAGGGGGAGACTCTTATGCTGGCAAAAGTGCCCTACAGAAATAAAAGGGTCTGTCATGATAAAGGAGAGCGGGTGGCTGTGATCATTCCTTCCCCGTGCCGCCTACTTTTTTGCTTAGGGGTAGAATAAAATATAAGCTGCCTCCAGGACATACATCAACTATCTTAGATGCATTAGTCATATTCCAGCTTCTGGTCTTGCAAGTGTAATTCCTCCAGTTATATCTGCAGTTGTGCACCTTCTTCATTCCTGGCCTGGCTCTCCAGGCTGCAGTGGCATCAGTCAATGAAGACATCTTCTCAGATGGGGCTGACTGTTCTGTTTTTCTGCTATCTAAGTTGTGCCTTGGTGGGTTTTTCATAGCAGCAGCCTGGCTCTGACTATTTGGACCACTCTTAAAAAAACCCAGGGAAATTCAAGATGGGGCACAGCTGGGGGAGGCCAGGGATAGAGAAAGCTGAGAGAGGGTTGGAGGCATGAGGGTGTCTGGGGCAAAAGCTCAGGTATCTGGGTTAGGAAGTATTTGGGGGGTGAAAGGACTTTAAGTGGTAGGGGTGTGGGGTTGAGAATCCCAGGTATTCCCGGGGGGATCTACAGCGTATAATGCAAATTTTGAGGGCTGCAGAGGTGACATGTTGAGGCTTTGGGGAGGAAGTTACTGGTTTCTAAGTGAGCACTGTTAGGTGGAATGCTGTTTTGGGGCAGGGTCAGGTGCAAAAAGCTGCTGCAAGGTGGTGAGTAGCTAACTTCTTGCTATCAACTGGTAAACTGCTTGCTCTGGCTCTGCTTCAGGAATGGGTAATGAACTTCTTCATCCATTCCAGAATGAAATGTCTCTATACAGTGCTAGTAAGAATTTTATTGTTTATGAGCAAAATAACAGACTAAGAAGATGTTACCAATGAAGAATAAACTGGGATCCTAACTGCAGGGCTTATTTTCCCTTCTGGGGAGCCTTGGTAGGTGTGATGGAGTATTCAGAAGCAATGACTTAACATCTCACCATTACTTGGAAAATTATTCATGTTTGAATGTGAGTTGGGTTGAACTCGTTTACTCATCACAGAGTAACCAAATTCAGTGGTATGTTCTCACAGATGATGGCATTGATAGCTGAGTCATTATCATTTCAGTTCTCCTGTGTATTGATGTTGTGCTGCTGTACAACTGCTTGTATCAGTATTTCAGATAAGCCTGACTTAATTTAGTAAATCTGTATACCTTGTAATGTCCACATGAATCTATCTAGAACCTAGAAGGGCATTTATAGGTTTTCCCCTAAAATTACAAGCCAAACTTTTCTGAAGTATTTGCTAACCTTCCTTGGATATTTGCTCAGAAAAACAGATTTCCAAGAAAACAGAATTATTTCTTGCACACTGGGCTCCACACTTCAGCAAGTACATTAAGATGGAATGTGCACAGAACAATTAATTCATTGTGAAAGTGATCATGCTATCAAAATCTAAAAAAAGTAAAGGGTAGAAAAAGCTCCAGGCTTTTAAAGCTGGAAATTTTCAGGCGAGGTACTATGTGGATGATCTGCATCTTGCAGGCTAATTATATTCTTTATCTGTAGAATATATTGATACTGAATGGTGTATACTGTGCTTCTTCTCTTTGCTGACTAATAAGATACTATTCAGATGCTCACATACACATTGAACAGAATAATTCTGAAAAAAAAGGTCGTCTTTCTCATCAGGTTCTTGTTGTGACCTGGTCATTTACAACCTGTATATAAATTCAGAAGGAAGGTGTGAAAGATTTGTACATTCCCCATATTCCACAGAGGTTAATTGTTTTCCTTCTTCAAGGAGCTGTTATCATACAGAGCAATCCCACTAAACACCTAAGTATTTGAGCCTAGCCTAAACACCAGCAGAATGCAAAACATTTTGGATTAAGAAAGATAGCTGTATGCTTGAACTCTTACCAGACTACAGACAGGCTTGCTTGGTAAAGTAGGTTGCTGATCTTATTATCTACCAATACAGAGATAAATTAGGCATAATATTCCTGCAGCTGACATGAGCATTGAGGACAGCACCTAGGAGGGATTTAGGGAGCCCAGAGTCACATACTCCGTGAGATGATGGAAATGTTTGCCTTGTGCCGTTTTCAAGCTCAAATAAGTAGATTTAAAAGCTGTGCCATTAATGTTGTCTGTTCCAGCTTGTACATGTCATAGGCCATGTAGAGAGACCAAGTAGAGGACTTGGAGTTTCATTTGATTTCAGATTGATTCGTTGGTCCACCTCTGCACATTTGTAAACTCTTTCAAGGCCACCCACAGTCAAGCTTTTCTGGTTTTAGAGATAGGATAAGATGTTCTTAAATACTCAGAACTGGTAATTTCAGAATTGCTGTTTTTAGAGAATACATGGAGGTTTTGGTGGGTTTTTACCAGGAAAACATTTTTGTACTTTGGAGCCAAATGAAATTCAGTAGTTAAATACATTCAAACACAGATCCCAGTCTCTGGGTGGTATAATCTCCTGCAACCCTCTGTGGAGTTGAGAGTGTGATTCTGATCCTTAAAACTGCTTTTTATGTAACGAAGGCTGACATTGCCATAGATCAGCAAAGACCTTCCATTAAAACTTGCTACCCCTTCCCACTCTCCCCACCCTGGGTTTCACTGTTGATATCATTACAAAGCTGATATCTGAATCACTTTCTGTTCTGTATGAGCTTCTGCAGATTTTTGACTAATGGCAAAATTATATCCTCTGTGGTTCCAGTAATTTTTCCATTTGTAATTTTATTTTTGTTTGCCCTTGAGTGCAAAATGACCCATGATCAGGAGACCATTTAAGCCCTGTGCGTGTGTGGATTGAAATCTGTGAGCTATTCATGCTGTGGGCAGTGTGAGGGAGAACGTTTTGAATTTGATTTTGCAAGGGAGTAATTTTTAAGTCCTGTTTAACCAATGTTAGCAATATTGAGTACTTTAACAGAGTCAGCCTGCCAGTTGCTGATAGTGTTTTCAGCATCCTGCCATCTAGCTTAGCCAGAATCATTTAAAATTGACATGGTGCTGAAAATGAGGAGGCTAAGGAGTATGGATTTGATGACATATCTGTATGTGGGCATGTTTTAAATGCATCAGGATAATCTTGCTTGGAGGTTCTGCACATCAGTGATGCATGGTTAGTGCATTAGGAAATGGGATACTTCTATTGGGACAGTTGGTTCTAGAGACATCAGAACATCTACAGGTACTTTTCTAAGCTATTCCAAAGCACATAAGCTACCCTCTACTGGATGTGGCACACCACATTGCTTAGCTCTGGTGATAGGTGCTTCTAGGTTTTACATAAAAAATAACAAATGCTGTAGTCTTTCTGCAAATAATATGTACGAGGTTTACCTTGAGACTTGGGTGACAGATATGACTTTGCCTGTCAGCAAGGATGCATAGGGTTCCTAGAAAGGGTAATTCAGAGAAAGAGATTAACTTTTGTTCTGAATTTCTCCTTGGAGCAGCCTTTCTCTCTCTAGTGACAGGAGAAGAAGGAGCTGGCAAATTAACCAAACTCATTACAAATTCATCCCTCTGTCTTCTGAGCATGAGAAATGGCACAGATGTTCCTTCAGCATGACAGTACGGATGCTCGTTTTGGTATCTTGACCGTGTTTCATTTGCGATAATGGTTTCATTGATTCACCTCCTGTTTTAAGTGGGTGAATTAACTTCCTTTCCAGGAGGGGACTGAACTGCATAACTGCCAAGCACAGAAAGAGTTACAGGATCTGTCATGGAAAATGGGAACTGCAGCTTATTTTACTGCTGTTGTACTGACAGCTGTACACATCTATTGGGAAAGGGCTGGTCTTGTATTTGCCTGGTAATAGCAGACATGTTTTGGAGAGGAGGCTTGGAGAAGTGGGAGAAGAAAAAGGGGGGAGGTGGGATTGTAGCTCAGTAATTAAGAAAAGATGTATGTGACTCACCTTCCTCTAACAGAGCTGGAGAGGCAGAAGGAAACCAGTCCTTTAATTCTTCTCATTGCTTCTGTGGCCGCCCTTGTTCTCGGAGGTTTAAATTAAAGGATCGTATGTACAATCTGGCAATTTTTCCAGATACACTTTTGAAGCACTGTTTGACTGTTACTAAACTGGTTGCGCTATGCAAAGTGCAAACTCTCTCTCCTTGCATTAGAAAATTACCACTTCTAGATGCACTTCCTTATCCTCAGTCGTGGATTTTAGCTATTTTCCACCAGAGGACCCATGTGATTCTGAATTGCATCCCAGGTGTCCTCCTCAGCTTCCTGCTGTTCACCTTGGTGTTTGTCTGCTGTCTTGTGTGGGGAGTTGGGAGTAGATAAATACTTAAAAATCCCCTGAGCAATATAAATGGTAGACAGTTATTCATTTTTGCTGACTTTCCAAAGCAGCCAGTGTTGAGATGTATCAGCATGCCTGGCTTCTCTTTCCTCATCTCTCCAGATAGGGCAGGCTGGCTGGGCCAAAGATCTTTTGTTGCAAAAGCCAGAATCTCCTGCCTGAAACATAAAGCTGAGGTCTTGAATACCAGCTCTCTTGGATACCATTAAAGAAGCTTTATAAGTAAGGAAGTTTTAAATCTACATGTGGGACAGACTTCAGTTGCATATTAATTTCATAACATTTTGTGGCACTCTGAGTGAGTTAGGGTGTTCTGCAAATCTGATGTTAAGCAGCTGCATAACAGCCCTCTATGTATTATTATTGTGGAAGTAATTTATTTTAATTGATAAGTTATGTGGTGCCTACACAGTCCCCCCACCTCCTCAATCTATCTCAGATATGTATTGGTATAATGTATTTAGAACATCTGAGTTTGTGGATATAACTTACCTAGATGTACAAAAAATAATCTTTGGGGATTTCGGGCAATTTGCTCACAGAGATAGAGCACTCGGTGCAGCACAGTGCTTTTTGTTTACTGGCCTCTCCAGCTCTGTCACTGTGCTTGCAGAGCATACTAATAATATGCAGTTCTTGTAGCATCACTCCAGACAGTGCTAGACATAGAATGGCACTCGAATACAAACTTGAATTGTTTTTTTGATCTCCGTAGGTGTCCCACAGGCTGCTGGTGCAGGTTTTTTCAAGGTCATCAAGTGTTGGTCATAAAGAAAATGCTGGCTTTTGTGCCTGTAGTTATCTGGCTAGAAAACATATAGTCATTGAGATAACAGGAAAAAATCACTTTGTTTAGATCAGACACCCTTTGAGCATGGGGAAAAATAATTGAGGACAAATTGTATCTTCTGGGCATTAGAATGGGCAGTAGCAACCAACCTACTGTCCAAATAGTTCTGGAGTCTTAATCACTTTGCTGAAATGAACTGATTTCACTAAATCATCACACCCCTTTAGCTTTAAAGCTTAGGTGGCTTTAACAGAATAAACATGTTTGGCAACACAGTCCAACTATCCTACTCAGATTTATAGCCATGCAGCTTCAGTTGAATTTTACCACTGAAAGACAGGATGAAATCCAGAGTATTCATTTGTTCACAGATGTTACTGTGAGATAACTCTTATTCCCAGCTGTTATCAGTTCTAGTGAAATAGCCTTTTTGTTCAACCTAGCCAACAGCCTTTAAGCCAGAGATGAGATTTCAGCTGTTTTATTAATTCAAGAAGCACAGGGATTGTGTCTAACTGCTAGTTTGAAGAAAGACAGAGTAGTTCTGTTCAACCAGCAAGTGATGATGCCACTGAAGTACCTGACATCCAAGTGAAATGTCACTTGCCAATTATACTGGCAATCCTGGGATTTCTAAACAAGAAGTCTATTACAGAGAATGTGTAGATATTCATAAAGCGCTTTGTGATTCCTGGAGGAAGGATGCATTATAAATACATGTATAATTACTAACAAAATTTGATTATGTGCTCTGAAGACATTGTTTGTCAGAACTGGAACTGCAAGGCTAAGTTCACTGTTCTGCCCCGAGTCACGATGGGTCTGGGCACTATCCTGTTGCACTTAGCCCAAGTGGATTGGTGCTGCTTGGAGTCCTGCTGGCCAACTCCATTTAATCACCAAGTGTAGCATCGCTGCTGAACTTGCCAAGAACATGCTTGTGCAGTGGAAGTTCCCTGCTAAGGTGTGTTGGTTTCCTAAAGTTATTTGAATGCCTAAATATTTCCACCTCTTTGTAAAGAGAAGCCTAGAATAACTAAGCTTAAAGAAGAAATCTGTGGTTTTCTTCAAGCTCTGGTAGGAGTGGATGCAAGCTTTAGATACGCAATTTCTAGGGAATGCAGTATTCTTCCCATTTTTCTCTTGTTTCCTTTCCTTCATACAAGGTTTTCAAAATTGAATGTGGAGCCACTGTCAGGCAGCTTCTAATACTGCACTGCAGGTAGAAGACTGGCAAAAGTTGTGATGTTGCTTCTAACAGATTTAAAAATAAAAGAATGACTTAAAACATTATCACTGACTGCAGTAAAAGAAATTGCACTCCTCAGATGTGTTCCTAACAAACAGGCTGCAGTGTTTTTTCAGTGAGGTTATTGAAATAAACCTTCACATGCAGCACATAAACAAAACCCCAACTTAAGCTGTATTGTTCTGATATTTGGGAAGAAGCATAAACAAGATATCAGAAAGACCAGCCAAAGTATTTTAAAATATGCATTTTAAAGTAATTGCCGGGTAACCAAATAGCATCTTTTTCATCAATAAGTACATGAAATTGATTAACTTAATCTGTCTTTAAGGAGTTTAAATGTGATTTCTCCTTAGATGCTTAGGTAATTTTAAGCTTGTGGGAGGAGGGTTTCCTTTATTTTCTTCTTATCATCATCAGAAATCGTTTTTCTGGCTGCAGAAATTCTCTCTCAGTGCATCCTGAGCAGCTTTTTGGCAGCTGAGAATAACCAATCAACCATTTTTTGTAATGCGTTGTCTCTTTATTTGTGTTCAGCCAGCCTGCAATTTGCTGCCTTGAGAGCAGCAAATACTTATGTTAATTCATTTCTCTTGTCTGTGCAGTTCGAGTGACATCAATTCATTCCATTTGCTGTTTCACATCTGATTAAGGGCTAATACTTCCAATGTAGACATGGAGTTGAGCAGCTAGGATTTCCTTCCTTTTGAAGAATAGCTGTGTAATGGGTCAGGATAGTACTTAAACAAGGGAAAGCATAGTTTCTGAGTCTCAGATATTGACAATATTTTTTCTCTAAACACCAATCTTAAAGTTGCTTTATTTGTAAAAAGGAACTGGAATACATTTTTCAAGTTAATTTCTAAAGCAAATACAAGCGTGCCAAACATAGAGCTGTAATTGCCAAATCCTTAGGGGAAGAGATCTTCTTGTGATGTCAGAGAAACCTAGAATCAAAGCAAAATACATGTAATACTGTTTGCACATACCTTCTGTGAGGATTTCTAGAAAAGGCTTAATATTTGGATTTTGTGGCATATTCCAGGCTGAGATTTCCAACGGCAACTGCATTAACTTATGTGCCTAAAAAAAAAGTATCCACTTCTGCAGTATAGATGTTCACATATCCTGCAAGCAGTGGTCTAGGTCAGGTGATAATAAAACTTGATGTTCTGTCCCATACACATACAAGAGTCCTGGACCAGGACTCTTCAGTTATTTTGCTGCCCTTCTACATACTGTTCTCTTTCTCTCAGATCTCAGGCTATGATTAGCTTTAAATTGATGCTGTGTTTTTTTTCCCTGATGAAGGTTTTTCCTTCTTAAAACCTATATTGCTTTCAGATTCTTTATCTAATTGCAAGTTTTAATGATGAATTTTGTGTGCCCAAATGGTAAAAGTAGCAGCTTTATAACATTGGCTGGCATTCTTTTAAATGAAGTCTTGCATCTATAGCAGAAAAGAAACTTTTGAGTTTTATTTTCCTACATCTAGTTCTTGCACTTGAGACTGGAGATAGTCATATTCTGCTAAGCAGTGCATACATTCTGTGATTTGAGGACATAAGATGAAATGTAAGAAAATAAAAAAGAATGAATTAGAAAATACATCTCTTAATATAGTGTCTTAGCCATTGTTGTGGTACCACAACTGCAAGGGAAATCAAATTAACATTTTAACTTCTTAAAATGAGTGCATCTATTAAAAGCACAGAAAAGAAAAACAAGTTTAGTCTGCCCTGAAGACTCATATAAACAGCTGGGAGGCTTCTGCAGTCCTACATAGGATTGCAGCCAGGGCCTCACACACAGGCACAAGGTGCTCACCCTCGATGAGGTTACTGAGAAGGGCCAGCCACGATGGAGCAGGTGTCTAGAAAAAGATCTGACAGCTGACCGTGATGTGCACTTCAGCACCTGGGGCAGGAGGTGCAGAAAAAGATCTCTTTTCTCTTAGTATGTTTATATCTTTTTGCCTCACTGAAGCTGTGCAGTGTGATAACTCACTCCATGGCAATGATTTGAAGTCACATCCTGGTTGAAGGCAAGGCTAAGTGGAGAACAACAGCATAAAATAAAAACATTTTCTCTGGAAGCTACGAAAACGGCTTAGAACCTGTACCTTTTACTCGTTTAAAACTGCTGTAGTTTCTCTTTGGCAGCTGGTCATAGCTGCATCAAACGTGTTTCACAGCTCTCAGTTCCTGATTCATCAGGACAATGGATACTCCCTTTGAAATCAGCTCTTCAGCTTATGACTG
>JAYRBT010000177.1:27887612-27953555 GCA_036023395.1 Myiotriccus ornatus | reverse complement strand
ATAGGAGTGTAAGGGCTAAGGCAAAGGCTGCCTTTCCTGCAGTTATCTCAGACTGGATCAGGGAAACGAAGATTGACGAATTACTCCCAGCCATTCTCCTACGTTTGTGTACGCACTTTAGCAGAAGCATGGAAACAAAGCTATATATGAGAAAGGGTTGAAAGGGAAAGTTACCATGTTAATACCATCACATATTAAATGGGCAGATAAAAATGTTGTGCGATGGCAGTATTTGCACTATCTCTGACTTTTCCTTCTGTTCATTTATTTTGGTGTCTGGATCCATCTGAATTGCTTCTGCCCTCAGAACTGTCTCGTATGTCTAAACTGTGCATTCATGTCTAGCCTGGATAAAAGTGTGAAGTCATTATTATCTATGAGCTTTAGTATATTTGGCTTATTAGTGGGCCAGTGATCTGGCCTATAACTGGCAGCACTGCTCTGTAAATTACCATTACACTACCACCAGGAATAATTGCAGGCAGTAAGGCTAGTAATAAACTGCATTTTTTTTGTTATTCAGTAAAGAAGTGTTTTATCACTCATTTGCTGAGGAAAAATTATGAAGTACAGTTCCTGCCAAAGGCACAATATGCAGTTCACCACTGACATGTAAGCAGTACATCATATAATACTATAGGGAAAAAGGTGGCTTAAAGGATATGAATTATCTAATGATCTTAAAATCTTAAAAATTATCTTTAATGATCTTAAAAATAAAACCAGATCATTACAACAATAAACAGGCTGAAGTGTATGGCCTTTGCACTGACGTGGAGAGCATGCTTCTTCCTTCTTCAGCCCCCCTCTACTAGATGTAAGCTCTGTCTCTTTCAGTTCTTCTCCTTTGCAAAGTTTGTAATGATTTCTAAAAGACACAACAAAGAAAACGAAAAGCCTAAGGATTTCATAGAGATGGCAGGAATTTTCACTGCCGGCACTGTGAAGAATCCTGATTGATTTCACACCCCGTGCCCTCCCAGGAGTGCTCACCACGTTGCAGAGTAGTGGCTGACAAGAACCAATTATAAACATTAAAAAAAGGCTTTTATACATGCTTTTATGATATGCAGAACAAAAGAACTTATGATATTCATACATTTTGCAAAAACATGGTCAAGTCTAAAATGAAAATATTTTGACTTGTTACCAAGTTAATGGCCTGTCTACAAAAATTGGGCTGGGAAGCTGTTGTTTGTAGCCAACTTTTGTACCACTGAAACTGTAGGCGTTATTATGAGTTTGCTAAACACATAGCTGCAGTTGTCAATAGTGAGAAACAAGATAATGAGTGCATTTTACCTAAGAGGTTATTAATGAATTATTACTCTGTGCCTTGTTTGTTTTTTGTGGGTTTTGTTTGTTTGTTTACTGTGTTGTAAGAAGTCAGTTCTTGCCCCCCCAACCCCTTCTTTAGCTGTTACTGGGACAAATGCCCGGTGTTACTGGTGTAGCAAGCAACTCCAACACATTTATGCCATCTGTTTTCTCATGGAAAGGTTTGGCATTACCCCACCATGACCTGGTGAATTCGTAAATGTAGTAGATGCCAGCATGTGCTCTCTTGGGGGAAGAAAACGTTGTTGGATTGAACCAGAACTTTGTCTCTGGTAAATTCCCCAGTATCCATGGCAGAAGTGCTGCCAGAGGGAAAAATCTGTGGGCTCATTTGTTCCCCTGTGTCCATCCACTGAAATAAACCCTTGCTCCAAACGTTACCCAGGAAGAGAGGAAACAGATGCCATTCAGGACACGTTTTACTCCTGAACAATATGTGCAGGAAAACCAGAAACGAGATTAACTAGTGCCCTGTGTCTTGTCTTTGAGTGATAGTGGTGCCTAACATGGAGATACTCTTTCAGCTGACCACAGCTGGTGCCAATCTGATGTTTCAGAGCATATGCTGGTGCTCAGTTTTGGGCAATGATAATATTCACTGCTGTAAAAGGCCTTTCTCTGAACTGTTGGATCACTTAAATGCTGATATATTCAGTAATGCACCCAAGCTTGGTTAGGTGTTAAGTTCCAAGTGGATTTTAGACATTTTTCTGTGAAATTATGTTATAAGACCAATACCTGGTAAAGTTGGTCTGGATTACTTTTGCCTGAACTGTGGAGTACGAAATCAGCAGCTGTAACTGATCAAGTGTTTGGGGTAAAGTTTTACTTTATGGGCTGTCTGAAATGTGGAACAACATGGGAATGTTAAGCCCACTGTAATGGGAAATGGTTGAAGTCCTTGTCCCCAGCCCAAGCGTTAATTCCTGTTGCATGATGGACTCACTCATCTAGGCACAGCATCTGTGCTCTAGTATTTGGTGGAGGAAAAAAACCCAAACAACCCATCAAAGAACTACAGTCATTAAAACATGGCAATTTAAGACTACCATGTAGAGTTAAGCATGTGTTTGGTGACTGAACACACAGGTAATCCTGATTCACCAGGTTCCATCTCACCTTACAGCCAAGTCTGGCTTGAGGAGAAGATCATACTCGAGACTTCCTAAGGTCCCTTCCAACCTGAACTTTCCTGTAATCCTATGAAGTTCTTCAAAGTAAATTGAAAGACGTGTGTAATGTTCATGAACTGAAAAATTTCTCTATAGCTCGTATTACGGCTCAAAACTTCAGTTTCAGTAAAACTGTGTATCAATTGCATTCTACATCAGCTTTGTAAAGCAGGACCTGAGGACTGACTTTTAACACTGGCAGTAGTTTACACATCACAACTTCTCTGATTTGTGCTGGTTAGTTGGCAGGTCATGGTGATTTGGGCTGTAATGACTTCAAAAAGTCAGGTAAGGGAAGTTGCTATGAAACAGATTTTAACAGCAGCTGGAGTTAACCTTTTAATAAGAATTTTTAGGAGAGCATTTGGAGTGGAGGAGGGCTTCTGATCTTTCAGTTTAAAAGCAGAGAAAGGGGGAAAAAAACATAGAATTATAAAATATCCTGGGTTGGAAGAAGCATCAAATCTCAATCCCAGTTCTGCGCATGACAACCCCAAGAATCACATCATGTGCCTGAAAGCATTGTCCAAATGCTTCTTAAACTCTGTCAGGCTGGTGCTGACAGAGCACTTTCCTGGGTAGCCTGTTCCAGTGCCCAACTACCCTCTGGGTGAAGAATCTTTTCCTAATATACAGCCTAAACTTCCCCTGACACAGCTTGGTGATTGCCCAGCCCTCCAATTTGTCAAGATCTCTCTGCAGGTTTTCTCTGCCTTCGAGGGAGTCAACCTGATGTAAACCCATTTACTGTAACTCTCTGTGCCTGGCCTGTGAGCCATGTCCTTGTCACCTGAAAACCCCATTTATCAAGCAGCTGGTTGGAATGTATTTTGGAGCTAACAGACTGCTATTAGAAATATTTCCTAAATTTTTCTAATACTTCCCTTGCTTCAATTCTGTTTTGTTATTTTCAGTTCCACAGTTATGAACCGTTTGTTCTCATCCTAAGGGCTGGTGCATTATTTGATCCTTGTTATCAGAGACATATTAGGTCAAACTCCTCATGTTAAGTTTTAATCTGTCCTTGCCAGGTGGTCCCTCTCGTACCTTTAAATCATTCATCTTCCTCCAGAAATCATCTCAGAGCTGAAAGCTTGTACTCAAAGCCGCTCCCTTAATATGAGCAAATGATAACTGCAAACAAGACAGCTTAGAAATCCACAACATCTACAGGTTGTTGTTGACTGAAACAGACGGATACTTCTCCTTACGCAAAATCAAAGTTGCATAGTTGTGTAAACTGCTTGTGTTTTGTATTTGGTGAATAAAAGTAGTAAAATGGTAACTTTATTTAGATGATCATGATGAAAGTAGTGCGTGATTGTGTTCTTTACCATTAGCGGTTTTGTTCAGGAGCAAACCGGCCTTTTGAAAAGCAACTAGTAAACCTAAATGTCCTTTGACAGATAGGAGAAGAGCCACTGAGATAGCAGCAAAATTTCACTGCAAGTCTGCTAACAGTTTGTATCATAGTCAAGATACATAAGAAGATAATTTTTCATAACACAGATCTGAAAATGAGGCCAGCATTACAAACCATGTCCTGCATATGCTGCTGGATGCTTTGCATGAATGAGATGTTAATGAAGTTGTTGCCATCCATTTTGGCCTGACAAGGAAGTGAAGCCGGACTGCTTTTCTAATGCCTCACAAAGTATTTATGTTCCTTTCTGCAGGCAGATCAGCACATATTTCTGTTTCCCAGTAAGAATCCTTTTGAGAAGCCGTGTGAATCCTTAAGGGACTCTTATTTCAGACACATTTCATTTAAGCTTGTATCAGCAAAATGTTTCTCAGAAGTGCTAACAAGTTTGCAGTCTGAGGAACAGAATCCTGGGACCATTGCAGGTCTCTGCTTTCAGCTTTATCTTCTAACAGGATAAGGTATAAGACATGACATAAATGAAATTGCACAAATAACTGAAGAAACCCACTTGCCTCTCAACAGAACTGTATGATCAACAACCAGAGATCTTTGTATCATAAATATTTTAGAACAATAGTCCAACCTCACTGAGATAAAAACATTTGTGTATGTCTGTATTTATATATTTATACCCATGTATGAATACACATGTAAGTGCATACATAAATGCATGCATATATATGCTCATTTGAAGATCCATAAAGTAAGAGAGGAAGTTTACACTGTCAGAATTTTTTTTTATGGTAGTCTCATAGGTAGGCTATACAGTAGGAGAGGCAGGTCTGCTTTTCATTTCCTAGAACACGCTTTTAACCAAGCGTGCAGTGAACTCTCCATTCCTATTTGTTTTGAGGTGCTTCTGTGTAGAACTCCATTTAGGGCATTTCAGCTCCTTCCTTCAAAGACTATGGTGATGAACCAGGTCAGAAAACTTTTGTGGGCCATGAAAAGTGCCAGTGTGACTCAATATATGATTGTTATATGCCTAGCCTTGGGATCAGAGTTGTGTTTGTGCAACAGATGGTGCCTGGCAGGAATTCTGGTGCATAGGGTGTTTTTGCACTTGCTCAGTGTTGGACATGAGATGGAAACACATTTCACACTTCTCCCCACCACTTGGGAAGATATCCAGGGTTCTCTGTGCAATGCATAGGGACCTTCCTTGGCCCATATGCAATGCACCAACTCGTTTATGCCAGTTGAGGAGCACTGATAATTTGAGGAGCTTCACTGGGAGCATGGGTGTTTCTAGCTCTAGGGGAGTGAAGGTTAACGAAAGAAGAGACTGGGAGACACATTTAGGACAGGAGGAAATGAAGCAGCAAAGTTTACTTGTATTGTAATTGACATTACAGGTTTCTGTTGCTAAAATATTTCCTGATTTTTTTCAAAGTGTTGGCTTTCAGAGGTCTTCTGTTGCACAGGTGCGATCTAATTTTATTATTGAGTAGATTTATATAATTACTGTATCTTTGATGAGATGGAGCTGTCAAGGCTTAGAAAAAGGTGAATACTATGTGAGTAGTAGGAAATCACCACCTTACTATGGTAGGGAAAAAGGAAAAGCATCAGTTATCATTACTTGGGTTGAATACCTGCAATATATGGTTGTGGTTTGATTTTGCTGTAGTATTTGAAATTTCGATCCTACTTACAGAGGATACTAAGAAAATGTTATGGGAGGCAAACCCGACAAAATGGTAATTGCCCAGCGATGCTGAGTTTTGCGTTCCCTTCCCTGCCTTTCCCTCAGGGTGTCACTAATGGGGTTTCCAAACTCTTGCACCTGGCCACTTGTATTTTCCAAACAGATCTGTAATTTTTTGACTTAACAATCTGCTTAACTGGATTGAAACTGGCCAACTGATTGAAGAGTAAGAGGTCTGGAACATTGACACAGACAGACAGACAGACATATGGCTGATGCATCGGCATATACTACTACATAAGCATTGTTTCTTCAGGAACAATTAACTCTGAAAATAACCCTCTCAGGGACAGACTAATTTGCTTAACTATGCAGATTACACAGCTCTATGATAATTGTAACACATTTGATAAGATCTGAAAAAAACCAGTATCCTCTCCTGGCTCACTAGTAGCACAGCCAGTGGGGGAATCTCCTTTTGGAACTGAAGACTTCTAATAATGATACTGACAAAAAGACTGAAACTGGAATAAAACTTGGTGTTGGGGAAAATAAATCAGTTTTGAATAGTGTGAGGTCTGAGGAGTTTCATGGGGAAATTAATTCACAGTTTTGCTGACAATACCACCAGACTGATACCAGCTTTCTCCAAGCTGTCCTTCCTTCGTTACTTGACTGTGAATCATTTCAAGAGGTGGCAGAGGAGATGTCAGCATGTTTAGACCACTCCATATTTCACCACTCTGCAGAGGCTAGCAGTCAGTGTACCAAACATGGAGATAGATTCAGAGTCATATCACTGTTCATGAACTTTAAAGCACTACTAAAAATAGTTTGCATCCACAAAAGAAGTCTGATGTCTTGCGTCTGGCATTCATGACCAACCCCTCTGGGAAAACAAGCTGGCAGCTGAAACCAGGTGCCTGGCAGTGAGTGAGAGCTTCTCTCAATCATGTAGGTAGTAAATGTACCTTTTTTTCCCCCAGAGGTTTCTTATCTTTGAATTTTATACATCTATCTATTCTTTCCTGTTCTAAAAGATTATCAGGAAGGCTCACCAGCAAGGCCTGTAAACTTTTTATTGTAGGGATTGAAGATGGAAAAGAAAGTGGACTGTTGACTTTGGAAAACTTCATTGCACCGTGCAAGGCAGGATATTAGATTTGGGCAGTTTTGTGGTGTGCAATCCCATTCCAAGGTTGAAATCAAACTTGTTTATTTAAAGTCACATCCGTGTAGGTATGACTATAAAGACATCTGAGAGCACCAACTTATTTCACACCAGGTACTGAATCAGCTTTTACTGCTTTGTAGTGGACATACTTTCTGTGTCCATCACAGCAAACCACCACTATATTAAAGTACTCTTTGCACGTGTGCGCACACCCTTGAGATACATTGGCATGTCGGAAGTAATGCCCCCCATACGTTTCTACGGTGTGGACCTTTAAACCTTTTTCATAATAGCATTTTAACAATCCATTAAGAGCCTCCAATCCTTTTAGCAGTAAAATCCATCACTTGGTCAGCATGTGTCCTTTAATGCAGCGGTCTTGCTTAAAATCGCTACTTATCCAATTTTTTTTTCACATGTTTCAGAGCCAGTGTCAAAATGTCCACTTTCCTGCATCTGCCCCCGTTTGCTTTTGCTGAGTCTAGGATATTATCATTGCATTTGGGCTTTTTATTTTCCTGGTAATAGCAATGTTTCAGTTTGCATTCAGGTTTAAATACAGATGTAAATTCATGTATTTGCTAGTGTTACACAGTGAAGTCTCTCATAGTGTCAGTGTTTATTTAGTGTATCTAGCTACCTAGTAGTTAGCAAGCAGAAAAGGTTCTTCTCTTAATGGTACCAACAGTTGCTGGAAGAGCTGATCACCCCTTTATGAAGAATCAAATGGCTGTATTTCAGCTTATATCTGATGCTCCCCAGTCTGAACCATTAACAACAGGACATGTCTGATGTTGCTCCATATACGAGTTCTTAATTCTGAGATGTAAGTAAAAGTGGAGGTGATGCATTTTGACATTTATCTGGGTAGTCCTTCTCCTGCATGAATGGGGGAAGAATGAGCTGTCTTCCAGCGATGGGGGGCTCAAGGTGAGCATTTGTCACTGATCCATGCATATAGTTGTTGTTTTACAAGCAGTTGGAAGATGGCATGGCTCAGATTAAAGTTCTGTTTATACCAGATAAATCCCATGCTTATTTCAATGTTTAGACAAAACATCAGTTAAATGATGGGGATTAGACAAGGTGGGACTTCAGAAGTAAGATCTTGGATTCCTCCTCATTTCATTAAATACTTATCTGTATAATTGGGTACATTTATATCCATTTACTTACCATTTCCTAGTGAGTGCTGTTCATGTTAGAAATGCCTAAGCTATTGGCCAGAAGACCAGTGAAGGTGATCCTGTCCCTCTTACTCAGCTCTAATGTGACCTCATCTGAAGGCTGTGTCCAGTTCTGGGCTCCCCAGTACAGCAGAGACAAGGAAGAACTAGAGAGGATCCATTGGAGGGCTATGAAGATGATTAGAGGACTGGAGCATCTCTCTTACAAGGAAAGGCTGAGGGAGCTGGGTCTATTTAGCCTTGAGAAGACTGAGAGGAGATCTTATCAATACATACAAATATCTTCTGGGCAGGTGTCAAGAGCACGGGGCCAGGCTGTTTTGAGTGGTATCCAGCAATAAGGGACAGTGGGCACAAAATGAAACACAGGAACATTCCATCTGAATATGGGGTAAAACTTCTCTGCTTTGAAGCTGACAGTGGACTTTGAACATACTGCCCAGAGAGATGTGGAGTCTTCCTCTGTGGAGGTACTCAAAACCCACCTTGGACACAATCCTGTGCAACCTTCTGTAGGTGAAGAAGCTGTAGGGGTATTGGACTACATGATCTCTAGAGGTCCGTTCCAATCCCAGCCGCTCTGTGATTCTGTGATTACTGTCACTGGACTCTGCTCCCTTCTCTTTTGTGGAATAGTAACAAGAAAGTATAAACAGGGAGATGCTCCTGCAGAGACTAAGTCGAGGAGAACAGCATCGATGGCCACATTTCCTTTCACTGTCGCTTGGGTCAAGGACTAGCTTTTGCTCTGTGTTAGTGCTGTGCTTAGCACAATAGGCTCCTAGTCCACTGCTGTTCTCCTCAGCAGTACTCAAGCTCAAATTTCAAGCAGATACCACACTATTCTGATTTTCCATGTGTTTTTTTTTTTTCTCCCACAGTTTTCACCCCTGTCATCTACCC
This sequence comes from Myiotriccus ornatus, assembly GCA_036023395.1. Taxonomy (NCBI): domain Eukaryota; kingdom Metazoa; phylum Chordata; class Aves; order Passeriformes; family Tyrannidae; genus Myiotriccus; species Myiotriccus ornatus. The sequence continues at coordinate 27,944,707 of JAYRBT010000177.1, read as the reverse complement.
CACAGCAGAGTTGTACTGCTTCCTGATCATATTTCTCTGCTTGGGTGTTTTACACATATCTCCCTAATCTTCAGATGCTTTCCCCTTTGAATCATCCAGGTCCCCAGCTCAAGGATTTGTGCAAAGTTCTCAGTAGAGTCAAGCCACATTGTTAATTAGGATATTTAAAGGCTCTCATAACTTCTATTCCAGTTATTACTACTAATAATTAAATGTAATGGATTCTTTTCTCACTTGTCCCACTGACAAGTCACTTACATGCACACTACTTATGCCAGTTACATAACAAGGAAAATAATTCTGCCTTATCATTACAAAACACTTCCAACAAATCCTCAAAAGGGGAAAACAGCTGTTTTACAACTCAGTGGTAAATACTTCCTTGAAAGAATAAAGGAGCATGAAGACAGAAGAAAACTGTTCTCCTTGGTTTCCGCTCCTTTGACATTACAAGAAGCTTTCCAGGGTCTGGTTTTAAGCATGTGCCTGCAGAAAATGTGCACGTTTGAACACCGCAGTCATACCTGTTCAAATACCTACTTTGGCAGAGGTTCTTCAGAATCCCCTGTTCTTTACACATATTGATGGAAAGAATGAAATTAAGATTCTGATGAGTTTGAATGATAATGGCAAGTGCCACAGGACACTAATTGTATAAGGAAATTTTAAAGATGCCAATTACAGTATTCTGGAACATATAAAGCACGCTGAATATATAACACCCATATTTTGAACCAATTCCTCCCTAGCGTATTTTAAACAAGGAAGTCTAATCTGGTGGATCAGCACATTCCAGCACCTGGATATGAGCAGGCAGTGCTCACCCCGGAGAAGCAGCCCAGTAGCTAAGAAGACTGCGCAGTTCTCCAAAGGTATCATCCAAAGTGCTCTAATGGCAAGATGCCCTGGGCTCTGCTGCTGCCTCCCAAGGGGAGCAGCAGAAGTCCATCATGTGATTCTTTCAGGATGAGGCAGAAAGCAGAGGCAAACAAGACTGCAGGGAAAAAACAGATGGGCTTGAGGGAACTTAGTAAGATGGCTTAGTGGATTTGTCTAATTTTTAGCCTCTACAATTCTGAACTATTGCGTGACTGTGTACAGAAGCTTTGCTTTTCATGTCCTGCAGCACTGCGTACAGTACAAAAAATCATAGCATATCTGATTAGAGTGGCTTCGGGCATACATTAAAAAAGGCTCCCACAGCAGACCAGTACTTCTTTTCACGTCAACCTATCACCATAAAAGTATCTGGGAAAGAACTGGGATGGTCTGACATACTGCTGAGTATGAGCCAAATAGAGAATGTGAGAACAAAAGCAATATAATCTTTTTAAAAGAGAATGAAAAAGAGCCCAGAATACACAAATAAACAGCCACTCTGTTGGCAGATGCTAGTAATGAACAGTGAAGCACTAGAGTTTGTAATTTCAATTAGCAAAGGGAATGCCATCCAAGTGGCTCTCTACTCCCAGCCCCGTTTCCAGTGGCCTGAGCTATAAACTGTTTCACTGAAGAACCAAACACTTTTACACAAATAAGATATGTAAATGCTTAGTCAGGGGATGGCTTCACAGTATTCAAAGCAAAAGTCTACCTTCCTCATCACAGTTGGTTCTGCAGCCCAAGAGCTTACACACTAATGGTGATCCCAGTGTCCTCTCCACTGACTGAACTCATGCCTGTTGGTTATCTTTGGCATTTCCATCTCTTCAGGTGTTGATTAATTTAAAAACTACTTATGTAGCTGTATCTGCTTTGCCCTCCTCCAAGCTTGGATCTACATCAAGAAAAAAAATTCTTTCACTATACAGAAAAACAAATGGAAAAGGATTCAAAAATATTAATGGAGCTAAGATGTTTTTAAATCCCACCTGGATAAAACTAGAGGTGGGCTAGTCTAAGAAAAAACCCAAAAAGTTAACTAAATAAGAAAGTTCCTGCATTCATTTAATACTCATTTCACTCAGTTTTTGAAATTCACACTTAAAAAACCCTGAAAACACAAACCCCAAGTAGTACAAAAAGTGGTAGCACATCTTCCCGTGGACTGATTGCTTCTGCTTGCTGCATACCTGTCAGTCAAAGTGCACAGATTGTCACCAAGAACTGATGTCAAAGAGTTCTTCAAACTCATTCATCTTCCTTCTCTGACTCCCAAGTCTTATTCCCAAGTAAGAAAACTCCTATTCCTTTTAGTTGTTGTTGGTGCTACCAACCAGGGAAATTTTTTGACAAAAGGATGAAAAATAAAGGCATGGAGCCTAATTCATGTTTCCCCTGCATCAGTTTTCAGCACTCCAATTGCACTGACTTTGAACAGATATCCCATCTTTTGAACAGTCATTAAAACAGGCCCACAAATTCTGTTCTTATCTTGTTGTTTCACTGTGTTGTTTGCCTTAAGCAAGGAGCTGGTATGAGTGTTGTTCTTGCCACTCGTGTCCTCCTTTTCGTGAGCCAAAATGTCATCTTTATTATGCCAGTTAGTGACTTACTCTAAATGTCGCTCATATGCAATATCGGTGGAGTATTGGAGATGCCTGAGCTCATTACCACACTTGACCAGGAGATTACTAGATAATTCTTTTTTCACTAGTACACTGTATTCCCTTGCATAAAATGAAGAAACAAAGACTCCTTTTAATCGGAGGTCAAAATAGCAAAATTAAGGTGTCCTCTCAGAAGTTGTAGCTGAGAGCTACAGGTTTTTGAATTTTAGTCTGGAAGTCAGCCAAAAACCACAAGAGCATTTGATCAGAAATATGCTGATTTTTTTCCCAGGCTCGTACAGAGGCAGGAATTTTGTAACCTACATCTCTGTGAAGTGATTTGATTTCTGCAGCAGTAAAGTACTCTGGAAGTGGAAATTGCTATTGTATTGTTAATGCCACTATAATTAGGCAACTCAATATCCTTGATTTACTGAAAAGCAGAATAGCTCATGCAACTTCCCCACCTGAAGCAGACATTCTGCACCTTCATTTTAATGAGGAAGCCTGTGGTGTGAGGGAAGTGAAAAACTGGAAATTGATGAATTAGGGATTTCTTCTTCTGTGTGGCAAATTACAGAACAAGCTCATCTGCCTTACTAAAACAAATGCTTCCTACTGAAAGAAATAACGTAGGCATGAATCATCTGTAATCCTGTGAATTATTTCAGTCCAACTGCTCATGGCACCAGAGGTCAAAGTACAGTGATATCCTCTGCCAGCGTGAGGCCCTGGGGACTTCTGATCTGCAACTACACAAATACTTGGCTCTCAGAATTACTATCAAGATGAAACCTAAATATCTGTGTCTCATGTAGCTGGTCTAGTTTGGTGGAAAAACTGTGATTATTAAGGGTTATAAAAGAGTCCTGCTCAAAATAGCTGGTGGTTTGAATTCAGTCCATTGAACCCAGATGAACTGGTGACAGGACTTCATTTCACTGCATGTTTTCCCTCAGGAGTTTAGGATGCAGTTCCCAGCTGCAGCACACAGTCTTGTGGATTTCAAATGCCACTAAAAGGTGAATATCCTCTCATCATTATCTAACAACTATATTGATAGTTAAATTTGTTTAAAAGGCTGGTAAAAAGAAAACCATTCCAAAAGTGTGATTGATGACAATCACAGAATCCATAGATTCATAGAATGATTTGGGTTAGAAGGAAGGGACCTTAAAGATCATTTAGTTCCACCGCTCCTGCTATGGGCAGGGACACCTTCTACTAGATGGGGTTGCTCAAAGCTCCATCTGTAAGGAACTGAAAAAGTTGTTTAAAAAGTCGTTACTGGCTCGAAACAACTCTGTGTGTGGTGGAAGGGGACAGATCGGGTTTTGCAAAGGTGGGATGGGGCTCTGCTCCCTCCTCAAGAGCCACTGGTGCAGCTGTCAGTTGCTGGCACGCCAGGCACACTGCCCCACACCGTACATCCTGGAGCCCCTAACTCAGCCCCATATGGCTGGCACACCAGAAGCCCCACCTGGGGGACTGTGGCCACAGGAGTCCAGAGCAAATAAAACCAACACCAGGCAGCCACCATCTTATTCATTGCCCCACCGTTTCTTGGATCTCTACTAGCTGGATCTATGCTGGATTTAAGGTGGTAGCTATAATTCTCCCTTTCTCTCTCTCTTTACTTCTTCCTCTTCTCATTTCCTTTTCTTGATATTTGGGTAACTTAAACCTGGGTGGGTTGGAATTGCTGAGTCAATGTTTTGTGAAATGCTTTGTGTTGATTGAATGCTTGTTTTAAACTTTTGCCGAGTTCCCTTATTTTCCAAAGTTTGCTGGTAAAAGTGTGTAATTTTGACCCCCTGAGAAGCATTGTAGCATTTCTCCCATGTGCAGCCTCAAGGTATAAAAGAACTGAAGGCCATTTTAATAAATCCATTGTGCAGATTTTTGGACCCTGCTATATTTTTCACATAAAACCCCTTCAATGAGCTTGTGAGAAGAGCCTGGGGTGCTACACCATGCAACCTAGCCTTGTACACTTCCAGGAATGGGGCATCCACAGCTTCTCTGGCAACCTGTTTCAGTGTCTCACCACCCTCACAGTAAAGAATTTCTCCCCAATGTATAATCTAAGCCTACACTATTACAGTTTAAAGCCACTACCCATCATCCTCTTGCTACACTCCCTGACAGAGTCCTTCCCCATCTTTCCTATAGGCCCCCTTTAGGTACTGAAAGGCTATTATTAGGTCTCCCCAGAGCCTTCTCTCCTCCAGCTCTCTCAGCCCGTCATCATACGAGAGGTTCTCCAGTCCCCTCATCATCTTCATGGCCCTCCTTTGGACTTGCTCCAGCAGATCTGTGTCCTTCTTATGTTGGGGCCCCAGAGCTGAACACAGTGCTGCAGGTGGTGTCTGCCCTACCTCGACCTGCTGGCCGTGCAGGATACAGTTGGCTTTCTGGGCTGAAAGCGCACATTGCTAGGTCATGTCCAGCTTTGTATCCCCAATTTTCAGTGATTACGGTAATAGCCAGTGTTCCTGGTTCTTTACTCTTACCTGTGACACTGAACCCCTCTGTGAAGACAGGTAAAGCACTTCACTCCTCTGTGCCCCACTGCAGTAGCAACAGGCAGGTACTACCGTGGCAGGGATGCTAAGAGCTGCATCGCTGCCTATGGCATTTGCCGTTGTTGTGGCTGAATTGACTCACAAGTATTTAAAAAGCAGCTATTAGTCATTATGTTCCTTTTTCTAAAGACCAAGAAAAGGGTTGAGCAGTGACTACCTGCATTAGTGCTGCAACACTGCTACTGCCAGTTGTAGCAGTACCTCCTGGCTTCCCTCCTTGCTTTTTTTTGTGTTCCAGAAAAAAAAAAATCATTCAGTGGTGTGTGCTTGTATGAATGGGGGGGTGTGGAGGGTGTGTACACATTAAACTGTGATCTCAGATACAGATAATGCACAGTAAAGATATTTTTATATGTTGTCCTGAAAATGGGAAAGCCTTGAAAATGTTTAATGTTTAAATACATTTTATACCTTATAAGGGTCACCAGAGTGGTTTTTCACCACTTGCAAGCAACACTGTACAGGGATTCATGGCTCCACAGAAATCTGACATCTATCTGAGATAGAGGTGGGGGAGCGAGAAGTCCACCTCCATTTATTCTGTATCATGGTAGCAAACCTAGTAAGAGCAAGGAAGTATTTTTTAAGGAAACTAGGTTCAGTAAGCCATGACGGATTTCCTGGAAGGCTTTTAGAGCATGCATTCTTCTTCTAGTTATTAAACTCTGAATATTCAGTTTCTTTTTAGATAGAAAATTCATTCTCCCTCTGGTTATTAAACTCTGAATATTCAATTTCTTTTTAGATAGAAAATGCATTTTAATTATATTAATTAAAAAAAACACTTGATGTTTTCAGAACTGCATCTCTTGGCCTATAGTTGGAGCATAAATTCCTCTGTTCACTTAAAATTAATAGGGGCAGGAAACTATAAAGCACTTTGATTTCTTCAGCTGTATTGCCCGTTTCTGCCTTCAGCATTCTTTTCTCCCTCTCCCAGCTCAGGAGTCAAGGTTGGTGATACTGAGGCTAGGTCCTCAGCAGGACTCATTCCACTGTCCTACCAGTAGAAATCAGTGGCATTTCTATTGATACTACTTACAAACATTGGTAGAAAACATCTGTAAAGGAGATCAAGTTCACTGTCGTTTGCAAAACAGCAGAAAAGAGTTTTCACATTTGCTTCCTGTAAAGAAACAGTAATTAAAGCTTTCCAATTTCATAAATATTTTATTCTTTCGTTATTGTTTTATTGCATTTTGTAAAAGAAGGCAATTGGAAAGCAAAATAATAATAGAGAAAAGAAAGGTCTCTCTTCCCCTTTGCACAGCTCCTTGACCACCCTTCCCCAAAAGAAAAGGTTACTTAATATATAATAGGTCACTCAGTAACAGACAGAATCTCCTGTCATCTTTTTGTGCATCTGTACTCAAATAAATGCACTTGCACAGAATATAGAGGTTTGTAGAAACAAAAAATTAAAGCTGTAGAAAAGCTTTTATTAATAGAAGATGAAGTTGACACATCTGGGATAGGTAACTCTATAGCCATGGCTTAAGGATACCTGGCAGATGATGTCTACAAAATGATCTAGATTTTTGAAGGAAATAGGATGTTCCTTTCAAACAAATCTTGTTTTGCCTCAGTGTTGATTTTGGCCAAGGCAACATGTGTCCCTGTTCAGCCACAAGATAATGAAGTATAATTCTGTTGAATTAGGTGGGAATACATGACTTCCTTTTGAAGAGCGTGGCATGAACCATATATGGCAGTTCTGTTATGTAAAGGGATTGAAGAGATGTCAAACTGTAAAGGCTGCAATTTGAAGTTGTAAATTCATTGTGGGGTAGAGGGTGGGCTGTCTGACTACATCTGCAGCATCCTAAAGATTTTCTGCCCTCTTCAAGTACCAACAATAGTCAGAGAGCAAAGGAATCCTGCAGTGATGCTTTAACCTCCTGCCTCAGTTCTTTTGTTTCAGGCTTAATGAAACATTTTAAATGAGTCACTAACAAACAAAGAAACAAATACCACCATGAGTCTTACAGATGCACAAATCAGATTGCACGTAACCCTGATGATAAGGAAACAGTAATTAACATCTGTTATAAATAAGAATGGTTTGATTGCAGGAGATTGCAAGAAATTACTAATTTGAAGACAGCTCTGAGATGAGTGTCAGATTTGGTGGGCTTGGTGGGTGATTTCTGTCCTTTTTTCTCATGAGGTGAGAAAGAATGAAGGGAAGGTCCACTGGGAGTGGGAAAGTCTGACACCTAGCAGTGTTCAGAGTCACACATTAAAGATGGCTTTTAGATGGACATGAATTTAAATACCATTGTCATAAACCCCCAGTTCACAGAAGCCTTCTGTCCCTGTTTTCCTGGTTAGCTCATAAATTCAGCCTGTTTATGCCAGGAGCATGAAGCTGGCTCCTGCAGTCAGAGCAGGAATTGCAGCGTGCACACATGTATGGCTGGCTGCGTGGCAATGAGGGTATGTATGCATGTAAATAAATTAGAGGGCATAAAGAAAAGAAATGCTTCTAGCAGTGGTCTCAGAGTCTTTTCAGGTGATGGCGATATCTACTGGATTCCCTGGAAAAACACAGCAGGGATCAGCTTTGCTTGAGGTGCCTCCCCGGACAGAGAGAGGCAGGAGACAGGAGGAGGCCATGTATGCAGCTTTGGGCTGCAGAAGCTTTTAGCTTCAGTGTGGGATTGATGTACCTCTGGTGGTGAAGACTGAAGGCTCTCATTGCAGCTTTTTGCACAATTACAGTTTGTCTAAAAACTGTGTATGTTGTGTGTAACAACAAATCTTTTCTGCTTCCATGCCCTTGCCATTTGCTAAATATAAATCTCTTTTCCTTTAAACAAAAGATTGGCCTCTGAAAAACTTAATACAATAATTTGTGTAATGAGATTGTTTAAATTCCTCCCATGTTTTACCAAGTTGTTTCTTTATCTTTACACTGTAGTTCAGGCTTTATAATTTAACACATCAAGTGAGAAAGTGAATGGGAGAAAATAATTCATCTAGCTTGTTATCTGGAAAGCTTTTTGGAGAGCAGATGCCGCATTTGAAGAAGAATGTTTTAAATAGTGCAGTTTTGCTAAACTTGTGTTATAAGGATCAGTTTAGAGAAGTTTTGTCTGAATTGTTATTCTTACATAATCACTGATTCTAGAGCTACAGAAAAACAAGGGTCCTAAATGAGAAGCACGAACAGAAGCAAAATCTCTCGTCCATCCCATTTTGACAAGTTCACAAAGTATTGTGGCTTTGTTGGTTCCCTCAGCTCTAGTTATCTAGAGCAGAGTTCTGGGCTTTGGTTTGAGATTGTAACTACAAGTAAGAAATAACCTATAGAGACTATAATTTTGGTTTATGGTTAGAATTATTGTTATAAGTAGCAGGTAATATGTATGAAAGGGAAATTCCACTGAGCATGTTCCGTGATTTATGTTCATTCCCATGGATACTGTGTAGCATAAATTTTCCTTTCTCCTTGAGTCTTCCAAACCCAGAAGCCACACCTGACCACTAAACAGGTGTAATACAAGAGGATAACAGCAGTTTAGTAAGTTATTTTCTGAACATTTTCCTGTACATTTTTTAAATTAATGCTTATTTTTCCCAAGCTTTGAAGGGGCAATGGGTATAGTAAAGTGTGTTTTTTGTGAGGTGCCAGCCCCAGAAATTATTGAGGTATGACTATTGGACAGAATATTTGCTTTTTTCTAGAAAATGTTATGTTAATTACTGTGTTGGGCCTGTGCAATCAGTGTAGATAGAGCTTAATTTTTTCAAGATAGCACAGGAGTGTTCATTGCTTTTTCTGTTGTCTGTGGTGGATGGACTGGAAATGGGGGATGGGTACAGTTGGGGTACAGACCTGTGACAGCAAGAGGCTTGGACACTAGAGATTTTTGAGAAATTCTATTTAGATGTCCTCACATAGTGCAGCAACCCATAATGCTCTCACCTACTTGAAGAGACTCCTACTTGAAGAGGATACCCAGCTTGCTGAGGGAAATGAAGGGAAAGTACAGTGAGGGCAGCAAATACTTAAACCAAGAAATATTTGCAAAACTTGGTTTCATTTAAAACTTACATAAGTTTGCTGAAAATAAGTTATGCCAGCTGCATAATTTTGCTAGCTGCCACCAGAGTGGTGGCATTCCTGCTGTTCTACAATAAATTGTTGAGTAAATTTGCCTGGGTTAAATCACTTGAGAATACTCACCCAGTGTGTGCACTTAGGAACTGGGATCTGACTGACTCTTTTGGTGATGTCAGACCTCAGTTTGGGAAAGGAGATAATCCAAGTTACTGCAAGTTACCTTTTGTTTCTCTGGAGACATTGCTGACTTTGTAAGCTGGGGCAGGGCTCTTTAACCTGAATTCTGTTTCTCAGTCTCTGCCCCACTAGAGTCTGGCTAATGCCAGAGCAGCTCAGGCTCAGGGGCTGCTGGAGGGTACTGCAGCCTCGTGGCTCTTCCCAGCTGCTTGCAAGTGCCTCAGGCAGTATAGGCTGCTGTCTCCAGGACTCTTCTTAATCTGTGAACTGCAGCTGATCACCAGCAGTACCTGGTAGCACGGGTACTACAGGAAGACAAAGGTGGCTGTGCCAGATGCACACTGCTTAGGCTTTCAGTGGTAGCTAGTTAGAGCCTGACTCAGAGCTCCTTCCACATTTCTTTCCATCTAAGCAACAGCAGTACACCAGTGTCATGGGAGGAAGCACTTTATTTGAGAGTATTTCTCCTGCCTTCTCTCGAGAGGTTGCCGTAACAAAAATAATAAGCCTGAAGCCTGCAGTGGCCAGCTTGTGTTCAGCAGCTTGTCATGTCCACAATAATTTTCTAAGGACAGTAGTGACTAAACATTTCAAATCCCAAACACTGTCCTTTATGCTGTTTCTTGCTCAGAAGAATCTTATAAAATACAGAGTCTAAGAATTGCACGGGTAGACTGACAAAAAAATACAGCTCTTGTAGCAGGCTGTGCCACCTGCATACAATCTGCTCTTGTGATGAGTGCCGAGCACAACTGTGATTCATGTCCCCATGGCTGGGGGAGTGAGAGAAGGGGTGCTGACTTCTGTCAGGACCCTGTCACGGGCAGTTAGCAGTGTTAACATCAGTGTTCCCAGAAGACATCTGAACTATTCCCAGTATTTCTGCCCATGCACAGTCAGGTTTTTATCTACTTACATATGCACTTGGATAAATGATATACAAACGTGCTGGCTAGGTGCAAATAGCTGCTGTGCCTGGTGGGCCATTTACTGACCACCTGCAAGCACAATGTGCAGGGCTGCTATTGCACAGGTGCATAGCTGTCTCTGATCTAAATGCCGCTTATTTTATACAGAGTGGGTCAGGAAGGGGGTTCAGCTAAATCAGGTGGTTTGAAAAGCAAGCTTATTCAGCATGGAACAGATTTTCTGCTTGCTGAAGGAAGGTAAAATCATTGATATTGCTCCTCTTCAACTTCTAGAAATATGTGCAGTATCCAAGTGCTGGGGTCTGAATTTTGACATATTGAATCCTGGTTTGTATATATGGAAGGAAGCTGAGAAACAGCTGAGTGGAGTGTATAGAGTTAGGCATTTGAACTGAAACCTGAAAGCAACTGAATATTATACAGGGAGTTGTGGACTGGAAAACTGTGTCTTCATGACCAGTCATTAACAAATTATCAAGCTGTGGATGTCATGGTCTTCTTCACTCACACCTTCTTTACCCAAAGTGGTCATTTGTAGAGGGAGCATCTTTAAAAGTATCTAGGCTTGTGTTTTGCATCAAAGTCAGAGCATCAGTCCGAACAGATGATGGCACTCTGAAAAAGCTGACACGACTAAGTCTGTCATACTGTTGCATTCCGATTTTGAATTTCTTTAATCCCAGAATTCAAAGAAAATGCAGATAAAAGGAGACAGGGAATCACAAAGCAAAGCTGAGCATAGTGTTAGGAGATGTTTGCATGGATCCTATCAAGGCAAACTCACTGAGTCTGGTAGATTTCTGCATAGGAGGGCAAATAAGTTGTCCTCCAACTAACTTTATCTTCTGTTTGGGAAACATTACCTTAACAAATGGCTAGGAACAAGAATTCTTTTTTTTATGTCTTTATGGCTTCCCACTAGAACAAATTTTTGCATTTTTGATCTGAACATTAACTTACTAGGTTCAAAGTATTGTTTTTACTTATGTTTGGTGGCAAAAGAAAGAATTATTTAACAGTCTCACATTTCCTGGTTTTTGAATTTAACTGTGAATGTTTTTTTTCTTTCATTCTAATTCTGTAGAAACTCTATGCTAGAAATGAAAAAAAGTTTAAAATGTTCCTTTATCTATTTATTATGTAGCTTTCTTCTTTGCTTCAAAATATTTTTTAATTATATAAATTTAGAATATTAATATTTCTAAAACATTATGTCACAGAAACTGTATCTGATAATTTTACTCTTCTTCACTATTGCATCCTTAAAAATACTTTATTTTCTCTCTGTTCTATATACCTATACTAATATATATGTATATACTAGTTTTGGTTCAGTCATTTCTGGTTTTGAGGTTTCTTTGCCCCCTCAGGGTTTTTGCCTGAAGTGCCTCAGTGTACATAGTAAAAAAGAGATGAAAACACAGGCCTAATAGCTTACTTTTCACTCTGATAAAGTGCTTGTGTTTGGTGAACCAAATGCACTGAAACATATTATTGTGTCAGAAGGTATAACAATATTTTTGCAAGTGAAGCAATGTAAGAAATTAAACTGTCGTAAGAACAGTTATTCTTCAGGCAAACATCCTTTCTTGGTATCAAAACATCAGAATTTTTCTAATTCTGAAAGTAAAATTGACAAATCCCTAGCTCAGTATTGGTAGCATTTTACTTAGCTCTTCTTCACAGGTGATTATGGGTTTTTGTATTATGGTGGTTTTTGTCACTGGAGTAAGTGAGAGCTTTATAAGGGTTAGCAACATACCCAGTCCTCAGAAGGGGAATCTGGAAAAAACCCCTCCTATCTGAGCCTGTTTCTTACAGACCTAGAGTAACCACCTTTGTGTGGTTTTGTCAAGAATTGGTGACATGACAATTTGAAATATCATAGGGAAACAAACCCCTCAAAATTGGTTGCTTTATTCAGCATGGCATTGTTACTACAAACCTCTGGGTTGCTATGTAGCTGGAAGGCACATACCAGGCACCTGATTTAATTAAATAAATAAATAAACCACTGCAAGGAAATAATTTCAAGGTTTAAACTATAATTCTATAATTACCAACTTCCTTTTAATTAAACAGTTGAGGATTCACAAGTTAGAAATCCAGATAGGTATGACAGAAGAACCGGAGTAAAAATTTGCCGCCTCACAAGACAGAAGGCAACAGGGCTTTTGTTCCCAAAAGAGAAATCTCCAGAGGAGGCAGGGAGTAACCTGGTATCTAGCCCCTGGTCTGCAGGATCACACCACAAATATGGTATAAAACCCAAATACTGTAAATGTGTTGACAGTCCTTAACAGGAGGAACACTGGTGATGGGGAGGAGCAGCAGCCTGAGCAAGGACTCCGGGGTAAAGGCTGTCCCTGGCATTTGTGCAGCACATGTCCCTGGCCAGTGGAGTGCTGGGCAGGGACATCACAGCTCAAACCCCAGCTGCCAAGCCCCAGGCAACGCAGCCATGGAAATTTGCAGTTGTATCCAGATTTTACTTCTGGAAGTCTTTAAGGAGGGAGAGGCACAGGCAGAGCTCAGGAAAGGTTCAGCTGCTCTACATGATGTGAGGCGGTGAGACTGAGGTTGTGGAGGAGCTCCTGGAGATGATGGGTTGTGGATCCAGCTAGGGGGAGGCTTCTTCCTCAGTGGATGCTCGGGTTGTGTTTTGTGTTGATTTCCCTCAGTCTTGTCTTTTCAGACTCACACCTAGAAATCCAACCTGAATTAGTCTCTTCAATTTTCTGCTGTGAAGCCCATTGGCTCCTGGCTGGTGAGGGCAGGAGAAAGCAGAGAAGGACACATGCATTTCCACCTCTGCAGAGCCACCACCCAGAGGAGGGAGCATGGTGGCCCCATGTGCTGCAGGCATCACAGGGACCCCAGAGGAACCTGGGGGTTCGTGCCACTCTGTGCTGCATTTGGGGAAGTTCCCTGCAGTTAGAGCTGAGCTTCCCATCCCAGCTTGTGGTGTTGAAGGCAAGGCTGCTCCTCAAACCATGCCATCCATGGAGCATGGCAATTAACTGCACTGTTTTAAAGTCTAATTTATGCAGAACCCTACATTTTAAAAAAATGACATTGGCAATTCTGTGCCATGGCAAGCACTATGTAAAATCAGACTGCAGCAGAAAACATGTTGCTGAATTCTTAGCTGTTGGCTGCAGAGATACATTACTCTCAAAGTATTGCAAGTTGCTTGGGAGCAATAATATCATCAAAAAAGATTTTTAAAAAAGAGATATAATCTAGAAAAGTCGTTGCTATTATTGCATGCAAAGCTTCAGACAGTATTAAAAAAGGGAAATCTAAAACAATAAGTGGAAGTTCTAGGTGGTGCTGAAAGATGGCCCCCCTAACTGCTCCAGTAGCTATACTGGTTGTGGATTTGGAAGCTCACATTTTCTACTTAAGGGATCCTTTGTCCTCCTGACCTCTCTCTGGGAAAATACATCCTCACTACATTTATTAAAGAGAGAAACCCTTTCCTCACTCTCACTTGTACTTCTTCTGCACTTATTTTCTGAGTATTTTAAATTACATAAAGGCAGTTTTAGTAGCATTAACGGTTTCTACCATGTGTGGTACCTTTGCTCTTACAGTTCCCATTGCTCCTCTTTTAGAATCAGTTTGTTTGGGGGGTTGGGTTACAGCATCTTTCAGTTTACTGCTATACTTTCCATACTTTTATGAAGTGTTTTCTGTATGTCTTCCCAGCACCTAATCAAACTTCAACTTGACTTCAGCTTTTTTATAGTGACCTCATAAAAATTAGTAATAATATAGATGACATTCTTGGTATTTATATGATTTGCAAAAAAACCCCAGTGTGGTCCATTACCCTCTCACTTACCATTATCACAGGGATTATTACAGGGGTATTTTATTTTTATAGTCCTGTGGTTGTCTGACTGTCCTGTATTCCACTTGTTTATGACACTTGAGTCAATTAAAATGACATATTTTTATTACTGCTAATTAAATTTATAATATAATCATTGGCAGTTGCTTCAGCTGTTTTTTTCATTATAATTCTGTTGATAAAAAGTTTCAGTGGTAACAATTTCCACCAAGAATTACTAGGTTTAAGCCTCAGTAGAGGGAAGAAATACTTGAACATAAAAAGTGTTTTACTACCAATTTGCAGATTTTAATGCTTGGGTGGGGGTTTGGGAGGCAGTCATTTCACTCAGTTTATGACTTTGGTTTACACAGTAACTTTCATCACTTAAGGAAAGTAATCATGCCAAGTGCCTCAAAATGAATTTATATTTATGTCCATTTGCAATATATCTATTTGTAGCTGGTAAGCAATTAAAATGTTTTTAGGCAGCTGCTTTAAGATAGAATGGCAAATCCTCTGCTTTCCCCCCTCCTTGCACAGCCGTCTTTAAAGAGGGGCATGCCTTCATCCTTATAAAACGCATATATATCCCTTCATGGGAGGGTTGGGCGTGTGTAGATGTTTACATGTCTGTCTGTCTGTATGTGTACATGCTCACTCATCACCTGTGCTCAGCTAGGAAGTTTCAGGGGATCCCCTGCAAGTACAACCAATTCCTTCAGATCCTTTAAGTCCCTTTCTTTCATGGCTTAGCACAGCTTCAAAGTGTATATGGGAGAACTCCATTTTCCTCTCTCTTCTAGCACAGCAATCACAAAATTAGCAGTATTATGCAGAAATGTTGTACTGGACTGAAATTACCTTTTTTCACTTAGCAGCTGCTTTAGGAGATTACTGGCACAGCTGATGAGGTGGTAAATCCAGGTCACATCCATGATAGAAATTATTTATGTTATTATAATGAGCAGTGGATCAGCAGCCTTGTTAAAGTGAAGTGTAATTTCTGTGAAAAGTAACACTCTTGAAAAATTTTTTTACAACTACAAAATGGGTTGCACCTTTTTTGTGAGGGTATCTGCCAGCATCTGCACAGGATTCTGATAAGATTGTTGTCCAAAAAGCCCCTTTATTTGGGGCCTGACCTGGCCTTAGCCTGGGAACTTGCCACTTCAAGACACCCTTTGGTTCTGTAATTCTCATCTTTGTGGGAAGATCTTCCTCCAGTGCTCAACCACCCCAGGGTGGAAAAATACAGTAACTGATTAGACCTTTACTGTGGTCGTAAAGACACTATACCAAGAGCAGTACAGGTTATTAACTTAGCAGTTCCCATCTTGTCCTGGAAGGATAATTAAATGTGTAACCACAGCAGTGTCACTTGAAAAGTGAATAGTGGATCCAGGTACTGTCTTCTGGTTGGAAAGATACACAAGTTTCCAAGTGCTGTGTGATGTTTGAGGCTAGCATGAGGGAATTTAATTCTTAGTTTAAATTTGGAACAAATTAGTAGTGAGCAGTATGTGCTTCCTTATACTACCAGTAAGTCCAGAAGCATAGGTAATGGAGAGCAGGAAAGTGCTAGTGCTGGTGCCTGTAAATGCTGTCCCCTTCTGTGGCAGAGGAATTAGATTAAATTTAACCTGCCCTCCAGTCACAGAAAACCAAAACATTGTTAATTAGTGCTTTGGATTTCAAGAGGTGGTAACAGAAGGTGTCCTCTGGTAATGTAAAATTTTATTGTACCTATCAGGATTTCACTTTAGACATTTCAGAAGTAGATAAGGCTGTCTGCACAGTTTAAAATTATCTGTACTTCACACTTCCTTGTTGCCTACTTAAAAACACAATCTCTACGAAAGTTCCTAGAAAGTTTGCTGCTCAGTTAAGTCAATGCAGGTAAGGGTGGCTGCCCTGTTTCTGGGTGTGGTTAGCACTGGGTAGTTACTCCCCTCTGCTCCTTCCCCTTAGTTAGGTGTACTCTGGGTATGGGCTGCTGGTATGAGCTGTGTTTCCTGGGATCTCAGGATAACAGTGATCTGGATGGATGTGCAGGTGAGAAGGTAGTAGTCTCGTCAGTTCAGTAACTGACTTTCAGAATCTGATTGCTGTAGTTAATTTTTTGAAGGTGTAGCTTATTCAAACAAAAAAGAGTTTTAATAAACAGAAGATAAATATTAGCAAAGGGTGCCTGCAAGTAATTATGTGAGAAAGGACTGGAGAATGTTCTTGATAATGTAGGTTGAATTTAATATTCAGGAAAGTAGTCTTCTCTGTAAAAAACCGTTGACTTTCCATGAAATATATTTGTAAAACAGCAAAATAGAGTCCCCTTAACTCGGTAATACACGTGGTGCTATCAAATATATTTACAGTATTATATAGAGCATAAAAGGGATATATTCTATGGTATGAATGCTATAATTTTTTTTTATTCTTTTGAAATAAGAGAGGTATTGCATGTGGCAAAGTGCAGAACAGACTATGGAGAGGAGATGAAAGGAGAAGGAAGAAGATTGTAGAACTAAGGTAGTCAGTGTTAACACAACTGTCTTGCAATTCAGACAGTAGCACAGTTGTCAGTGTCTGAAACTCTGTGCTTTTGAGAGTAAGGTCAGAAAGCCACTGCTGGAAATGGGGGACTTCAGAAGTGCACATTGCACATGTCTTAGAGTTTCTTGCCTTTCAAATGGACATATGGTGGTGGCTGTTGAGTATCAGTGGTTGGAGAAATACAACTGTACTTTTATGGCAGTACAACACTATGGCTTTTTTTCTGTGTAACTAAGTCACAGGTTTGGGTAATTCTGAGTTAAAACCCAGTTATTGAGTGAATCTTAGCTCCTTTGAGCCTTTATTTTTTCCAGACAGTCTGGATTAGAATATCTACTTGCAGCTTTATTTGAAACAAAGTACAAGAGGGATGATTGAAATGCCTGACGAGCAAGAGAATGGGGGGCATACCTTGACAGCTAAGTCTCCTTATAAGTGACACTTCTTCTCTTTTTGGATCTAAATTACACACAGGCCATATAAATCTACTTCTGTCCAGCTATTACAATATCCTATTATAAATCACATAAGCACAGACCTGCTTTTGAATTCATCCAGTGTGCTTAGAAATTAAGCCAGAACCTACTTTTTTTCTCGTGCCTGAACCTACATCCGTGCTTGACATAACAAAGTATGGTCTCAGTTTTCTGGTCTAAAAATAAAATAGGGCTGTACTTTTCTTTCTCCATGTAGACATTAGGAGAATGAACTTCCCGCTTAATGGTTCCCAGCCCTTTGAGTTCATCCTTTGTCTCCAGGCAAATCAGGGAGTTGTGCAAGTAGCAACTGTGACAAATTTGCTGGTTTTGCATCTATGCAAAAAGCCTCGTTTTCCCCCACCATTCCTTTTATTTTTCTTGGGGTGGGGAAGGGTATAACCCATGTGCAGTTTCTGAAATCCAGCCACATGGAGTGTGGTCTTGTGACTATTTTCACTAGATCATGTTTATTCGCTGTTAAACTACCCTCGCTGCTGACAACTGGAGTGGATTATCTTTGTAGAGGAAACATACCTGGAGGGAATTACAGATTTTTGACAGAGATGACAAAAGGGAAGCCCGCAAATACTTTTGCTCTTCATAAAAGTCTATACAAGCTAATGTTTCTGGCATCCACATCTCAAGGATAGTGGAGTTCAAGAACATACAGAGAAGAGCAACTCAAATAATCAAGGACATACACCTGCTGTCCTATAAGTTGATGCTGAATTCGCTGAGAGTCCTCAGTTTGGAGAGAAGGTTGAGAGAGGGTTGATCATGTTTGATGAAGTCATGAAGGCAGTGGATAAAATAAGTGCAGAGTTACTATTAGGATCTGCATTGCTCTGACTCTCTGCAGTGTTTTCATGTGTCTCTGCTGCCTTTATCACTCCGTGGATTATCTATTGAGTGCTTGCATCCTCCAGAGGAACGGATACAGATGCACTTGTTTTTAAGGACTGTGGGAAACTTTGCTCTGGGCAGTCCAACATGAAAGAAACGGTGTGTGGCTGAGTGAATTTAACTTACCAATAGCTCTCTCCCACACAGTGTGATGCTATAAAAAATAAACAGTTTTCAAGTTTCCTAAAGTCTTTCAAGTGTGTTTGCTTTTCAACAAAGTCCTCATTGTCCTTTTTAAATAAAATCCGCAACCCTGGACAGTGCAGGAGTTTCTTAATCAGTTGACATTGTAATTGTCTTAGGGTAATCTGTTTTCCCATGCAAATTCAGTTCAACATGCTGAAAAGGGATTCATGTAGGCTGCCAGAAAATGCATGGGAAACACACTGTAGCTTTTCCAAAACACTTAAGCAGAAGAAATTTGCAAGCAGTGGGGGAGAGATTCCCACTTGTAAGTTTTTTGTGCCAGAAGAATCTGTATCAAGGGCAACAACCCCCACTCCCAAACCAACATATACAGTGAGAAAATGGTACAAATGTGCTACCAAACATATATATATACATATCTATATATCTCTAAGATAACAAAGTTGTGGATTGTGTCCTTACGTGTCTTTGTTCCTTTCAGGTGTTCATAATTATGCATACTGTGAATATTAGATTATGTGGTATAATAGAAGACAGGAATAGTGTTAATGAAGTAGTAAAGTTGAAAAATACAGATTGTCTAGCGTAGGCTGTACAAACACAATACATTTAATACACTTGTCTTTTAAAAATGATTTTAAGAAATTCAGTGTATGTAGTCCGAAATGTCCATATATCCATGATAGACCACGAGGCAGTGAATAACAGTGTGTCTGTCTAGTTTGTTCTAGCAGAAATAGGCATGCTGCAGTCTCACGGACGATGCTGCAGCTTAAATGCTGGGAGCTCTGAACCCTGTGTGTTCCTATGGGTAACGTTGCTTCTGCTGGGTGGCAGCCGGAGTGTGCTGCATTTGGGTTCCCTCTACTGGTTCAACTTAAGGCCCTGTCCATTAGCTTGTGTAGTGAGATGGTGTTCGCAAAAGACTCTGAATTGATTTTCTTTGTGGTTACATTTTGTGATCTTATGTAGTTATCACATTTGAAAACCACCCCGCTTTGAAAGGGTACACCTAACTCCCCAAGTAAGTGGTTCAGAACTTAAGCAGGTGGTTGAAGTTTAATGTGTACTTAAATGCTCTATTTAATATGACTAGTGAAGGTATATGCTTCCATGCTTTTCTGAATGCAGATCTTAATGATGACTCTGTCACTGGGCAGAGTTAAACAGGCAGTACTCAACACATCCCAAACCATTACCTTGATTTTTGTCACCATCTGTAATGTCATTGCCTATACGGTCATGAAAGTGGCACAGTCAGACAGTGTGTGAAGGCAATAACATCTTCCTCTTTTTTTGAAGGCTTCATGAGTGAACTATAAAAGTAAGTAAGGACTCTGATTTAAAAGCAAGAATCAAAACTCTGAAGCTAGGGACTTGCTTTTAACTTTTTTGCTAGCTTTTCTCATAGCTGTGGGGAGGTGATTCTCTCTCCCTTGAGCTTTGTGAACTGATTTGAGTGCTGGAAGGCATACTTTAAATATGAAGTGGCCTGAAATGATCAGCTGTAACAATATTGTGTTACAAGTGAAAGTTGGAGCAAGGATAATACTTGCTCTGTCATGTTCATACCTGTAAACATGTTCTGCAGTCAGTGAAAGAGGTCCTTCAAAATACAATAATTAAAATCCCTCAAGCCTGAGTACCAAGTAAAATGTCCAGGAGCTACAATTAGTGCACAGGAATAGATTTGGAATTAGCATCTTCGCAATCACCTAGTCCTTGTGCTTTTTTCTAGATGTATATCAATCAGTGTTTTAGACAGGGTGCAGGAGTGGGGAGATATCTGGTCTGCCCGTGCACCACTGCTTTTGAGTTCTTGCATTTTGTGTTGTACTGCCTAAAAGGGAGGAGAAGTCATCCATGAGTTTCCCTTCTTCACCTAGGTCAGAAGAGGAGAAGACCGTGTGGGCTATGGCAGCGTGGCAGTCTCCTGTAACCCCTGGGTACAGGAGCACAGCAGCATTTAATCTAATCTCTTTATAGTCTCTGATCTCTGCTTGTCTCTTTTTCTCCTCTGCAGGAAATGGTTAGGTGGAAAAGGTAATCTGGTCCCTACCTTGCTTATATGGTTGCTCTTATTCTAGAAAAATTAGATTGAATAACATATGGGCATATTTATGGCCTGTTCTCCAGTTTTGAAAGCTCCCAGCTCCTTTTTAAAGCTGATCTGGAGCAGAGTGACATTGCTTCTGAGCCATACTTTCCTGTGCTCACCTAAAACAGGCACCATTTCTGTCAAAAGGTTCCTGCTCTGCAGTTAAGTTTTGGCAGGTGTTGGCAACTCAAGAATAACTGCTAATTTGTTATGGCTCCTGGTATAACTGTAAACATTTTTCCATAGTTCAGCCTACAAGATACAGTGCATAATTCCATTGGAAAGTCTTGGAAATCCTATAGTCCCTGCATCCTAGACTCTTACCAGACAGTCTTAACTCCTCACAGTCTAACTTCTCTTCACATCCCCACGAAGTCAGAGCAGGATTTTGTGGAGACTACCAAGAACTGTGAAACGTGAACGGCATACAGTTTGGAGATGGAGAAACTTCTCTTTCTGTTGCTTCTTACGTAGACCAGAGTCCGTTCTCCCTAGAGAACTGCACAGTGCAGAAGTTGAGTGTCTCTCCCTCAGGCTCTGCTGTGGTGACGCCTGGGCCTCACTTTGGTGGTAGTGGAGCAGTGTGTGTGGGCTGGCACTGTGCCCTGAGGGGGTTATCCATTAGCTGGGAACTGGAAGATCACACTTGTGTAACAGCCAAATTCACCTTGGTCCTGATACCCTAACCCTAAAGCAAAACTAAAGGGAAGAAAAGGGTGCAAGTCAACCAGGTGCCAGATGGAAAATTATTTGCTGTGATGCTGCAGTGGCACAGAAGGAAGAAATGGCCAGTTACTTCTAGATTGCCTATTTCTTGGTATGAGAAACATATTTGTAGTGTGGCTCCTCAATACACTGATGTGATGAGAATAAAAAACAATTTCTGAACTCTATCCTTATGCCAAATTCTACTTGACATTTTGAAATTGCTCACTTGTTATGAAGGGCTAGAAGATGTTTTAGAGTTCTTTGAGGGGATTATGCAGGAAACAAGCCAGTACGTGTTCCTAATCTACCCAGCAAAAAAATAAGTGTTTTAGCTGTAAAGAATTTAGACTCTTCTAAACCCCACCCCTTTCCAGTCTTTGTAAAACAAGGGATGGTAGAGCTTGGTCTTTTCCAGAACTAGGGTTTGGAAGTGCTTTGATTCATTGCGGCTTCAGACTTGTCCAAATCTGAACTAATTCCAGTAAAATCAGCAGGATCTGATCAACAAGAAATAAGAATCATAGGCTGCTGGATCAAATTCTGTGATATTTAATCAGAACAGGGACAGTGGACATGGGGGAATGTCTACAGTACATAATGGAGCAAGAGTCAGGTATCCACCCACAAGCAGGAAACTGAGGCAGCAGGAAATGGTGCAGTGCTGCAGGACCCAGTACTTGTTCAGCAGGACACTGTGACACAGGTTCATGCACATCTGACTTCAGATAAAAATCCTAGAAATCTCAGTGCATGGTAAGCCCAGGTGTCCCTGTATCCAGGGACATGTTCCCTGAGTTTGCGCTTATCTATGCTGGTGCAAGTTTGAAGTACTTTGGTGAAGTTGGTAAAATACTAATGATGTGACATGAATATGGTTGGAATAATTCTTACTGTTTCAGCAGCTTTCTGAAATGTGGTACTAGCTACATCTAATGAAAATGGTGCAGATTGTGTCAGGAGCTTACTCTGCTAGTTACTTTGTGAGCTCCAGGGGAGAAATGCATTGGTTCAAAACATAGTAACTCAGATAAAAATCATAGTGGATTTTTTTTTTTTAAATATAGCAATTATGTTTGGAAAAGTTTTCAGTAGTCGTGCAAGTTTCCCTACAAAATCCAAACTGGCAAAACACTGATGGAAAGTGTCGTCTGAAGTGCATTTGTGGGAAGATAATGCTTTGATAAAAGCAACTTCCCTCTTTTAAGAGGTGACAATAATAAAAAAAATGGCCTAATTTCAGAAACTCAGAAGAAAGAGCCTTAATGTCAGCTGTCCCCAAGAGATGTGATCTGGGAGCTTTGACAGGTAATGAAGGAATTCTTAGAAGTGCACAGTCTCCAGAAAGTAAAAAACCTGAACATCTCTCTTACAGGTTTTAGTGTTGGCAGACTTTAAAAAATATTCTCTGCTGTCTTGGACTCTGCTTAGCTGACAATTCTGCACCTTTTTTTTCCAGAACAAGTGCCTATGTTTAAATGGAAAAGTTTCTTATATAACTGCAGAGGACAAAACTCTAAACTTTATCTTTCCAGAAATATGTACTAGGGTTGCCACTGAAAAAAATTCAATGGCATTTTATGGTATGCTTAGAAAAATGAGGAAGATGATGGAAATGACTTGCATTGATCATTTCACTTGACTTTTCCTGAATTTGAAAGGCCATCAGAGGTTTTAATTCAGTGTATCATATTAAAATCTACTTTAAATGCATTTCTAAAGGGGTGGGAAAAAGATCAATGTATTGGAAAAAGCATATTCTCTTCCTTCTAAGCAAGAAATAATATGTTAACAATAAAAAGTTTTCTTTCATCCTTTCCAAGATTGCCTTCCATTTATGGAAAGAACCAGAAAGCAACTCAATTATTGTCTTTTGTTTCATCTAAACAGTTAAAAATGCCCAAAAATAGGTAGAAGGTAAAATGGTCAAATGAGTGTTTGAAACAAGATGTAAGCTTGGGATCAGCTCAGTTTATAATTCTTGAAGTTGTGTTTGGGTTTGTTTGGTTTGGTGTGTTGTTTTTGTTTGGTTTTTTTCCAAGCAAGCCATGGTGGTTCCCAGAACTGAGCCTTTGGAGTTTAACTGTGATTCCTGAGCTTGTACCACCTGTAACTTTGTACTTTCTTCTGCAGCCATTGGACAGGGTTCCATTATCTACAAAGGTCCCATATACCTCTTGTTCCATGGTGAGGCTCTGAAGTGGCTGTGAATTGCTTTTTTACATGTTCTTTCATCCTCTTTGCAATTGCAGCGCTACTCTGCAATTCATCGTTCCCTGCATGAGAACCTTGCAGAATTTGGTCCCAAATTAGACAGAAGAAAAAAAAACTTATGCTATTGTATTAGCCCTTTTTACCCACCACATGAATTTTTTTTTTTTCCACTTTTAGTCAGGATACAAGCAAAGTTAGGTATTCATAAGAATTATTTTTCCCATACCCTCTCATTTCAGTCACTCAGATTAGTGAGTGGAAAGGGATTGGAGAACAGCATAATCTTACCATTCACCATGTAAATCCTCTAAGCTAATTTGACAAGTTAATCCTGTGTTTTCTAGGAATTTTGTCACTGGTCATAACTTCGGTTTATTCTTGCAAACCTTATGACAGTTTGTAAGATATGGTGCTAATAAACAGTATGGAACAACTCTATCCAGGGTGTATTTTCCACTGTGTGTTTTTGGTGGGTTTTTTTTTCTGCAAAACTAAAATTATCATGTTACAGGTTGGCTGGAAAATTAGGCAATAACTAGATAGGTGAACAGTGTTAGCATTAAAGTAATTCTCTTAAAGCTTTAGATTACTGTGCAAAAATGATGGAATATTGTTATTGTGGTTAATAAGAGCTCCTTGCCATCAGTGTAGCAATATTGCCATAAAGAAAAAACAGGTATATTTTTCTGCCCCGCTTCCATGTCATATATTATTCATATTATGTTTGAAAAGTAAAATTCATTCTTCAGGGGCTGTTTCCCATATGGATTTTATCTGTTAACTCTTGTAGAAATCTGTTAAATCTTTAGGATTCTTGCAAACTTAGATTCTTCCAGTCTTTCTTCTGCAAAAAGATTTACAAAAAATAGATATTTAGAATTTGTACTCGGGGATATTATTGTGGGAGCACTTTCCATACTTTTCAGTCTTAAATTTTCTACAGCAACCCTGAAATCGCTCAGCTGGGTCAGCTCGCTGTGGTATGTTTTGCCATGCACAAAGACTGCAAGAGGCCATAAGGCCCTGCCTGATTCATTGCCGAAGGCAGCACATGTGTAAAGGATGAATTACGAGGCAGAAGGAGAAGGCAGGGCAATGGTGGCCCCGGAGCTGCATTCTGCCACGAGGTTCCCACATGACAGCGAGCAAATTACTTGAAACATAGTAACTAGTGTGTTCTCCTTGTTTTCTGGAATCTCTTAATTTCTGAGAGGCCGACTTCACACCCTCAAAGCCTGAATGTAACTTTAACATTTTCTTCCACCCCCCGCCTGCACAGGGCATGCTTACAAAGCAAGGCACTCAGGTCTATCACAAAAAAAAAAAAAGTTTAAATCAAAAGAAAAAGATCTAGCCTAGCCAGCAGGGAAGGGACAAGGGGAAGGTGAATGAAAGTTAGCCAATACTGCCTTGGTTCAGGAAAATATCTCCTTAAAATAACTCGATTTTAATGGTATTTATTTTCTTCTTGTTCATTTAGCAGAGGAGGATATTTTTAGTTGTGCCATAGCTACAAACAGCCTTTTAATGGAAGGTGAAACAAAACCTGCATGTAAATAGTTTTAATCAAGTGTGAAAGAACTCAGGTTAAGTTTATGTTAAAAATAGAGAAGGTGCAGACTAGAACATTTCTTACCAAGTTTCTATTAATATTTCACAGAACTTCAGCCTTTTCCAACTACTACTTTTTACTAAAAAGAAGGAAGTAGAAGGGATAAAAGGGTTCCAGTAGTTCTTTTTTGCAAATTAGTGTCCTACATATAATTTGCTATAATTTGATTTGGCCAGATTAATAACATCTTTCTGCTTTGGAGAAAGATAAGAACAACTATTCATAAAATATGAGGGGCAGGAAATGCTTTTCTCATCCTCTAGGCAGTCATATTATGCTTGAAACATGAGATTCAATTATCCTGTCCCATTGTGTAAGATTGCGTAGCTGCAAATTTTATTGAGTAGTGGTAATTGCTTTCTGTGTTGACTTCGAGAACTTCTAAGTCCTGGTGTCGTGACCCTGGAGAGACACAACCATTATGTTTTGAACATGTGTAGGAGCTCTTGGGTCATCACAAAGGACAACAACACTGCAACACTTTGGCTGTATGACAATCACTGCTCACTCTTTCAACAGGCTACTGAGTGCAGATCATATCTGGTGGCTGCACCTCCATTCTTGACTACAGAACAGTCTTTTCCCTTTCCCTCTTCCCTCTTATTTCTTGTAGGAATTCTTTTTTCCTCAAATAAGAGGAGAAAGAAGCATTTTTGTAGCTCTCATTTAAGAAGGTGTTTTCTGCACAGTCTTCAGTTTTACTAGGAAGTGCTCTTGGAATCGATCCTTTGTATTACGTCTACAGGATCATCTACTAAGTGTGAGAGCCTATTGTTAAACATCATTGTAACATGGAATTACTGCATCTCCAGATGCAGCAACCTATTACAGTGAATTCACAAGCTTCACGAAACTGATTGTTTTGTAGAATATGCTGTCCATTGCCCAAGTTATATGCAAATAAAATGTACTTGACCCCAAAAGTTTTTTCTTTTAAATTGAGCTGTAACAATGCATGTATTTAAAAGGAAAATAACACAGAAGGATGAAAGGAAGTTGTGGAGAAACACAGTGATAATTTAGTTTAAGAATTTTATCTCTTGACTCTACGTTTTGAACATTCATTTCCCCAAGCAGTCTGTTTTTCTGATGTGGAAGAGGAATAAGGATGTGATGAGTCTTTTTTACCCTCTGTCAAATTTGAAAAAATTAAGTTCATCCTAACAATACTCTTTTTCAGGTCAAATAATCTGTGTATTGTTGTTCTGATGCTAAATAACTAGTGGTACATCACAAATCTGTACCCAGATGGGAGATCAAAATACACTCCATGAGCTACACACTCTCAGTTGTCCCAGGGTGGTGTCTGTACCTCCTCAGGTCTGTGACAAGCTTGGTTGGAGGCTCTGTCTGCTGCCTAAAAAGTGAATGAATGCTTCTTGCTTCAGAGTTAATAGTTTTTAGTAGTAACAAAATGTGTCAGAATCAAGTGTTTGCCTACTTGTGACTGGTAGGTCTTTTAGGTTTTTTTAACTGATTCTAATGGGACTGTATTGTTAGCACTTTCCTCTCCTTATTAATTACTCAGTAGAGAAGACTTTTCTGATGGAATTTGGGATGAATGTAAAAGCTAGTGCAACACTGGCACAAGCTTCCTGTCTTTTGGCGGGTTTTCATTTGTAATATTTATTCCTTACTTGACAGTGCTTCATTGACGTGCATCCATATCCTAAAAAAAAAGTATTAGTTAACAAATGGCAGAAAATAACACTTCAGTCTAAGCTTTGCTTTCTAGTGTCACACATGCTGTGGGGATTGACATTGCTGATTTGTTCTTTTCATCCCCTGCTGGTGTCTAGCCCTGTTCCCTTTCCTCTATCTCTCTCAAATTAGGAAGAATAAACTTTGTTGAAGTGTTATGTGTTCAGATCTGATGAACAAATGTGGATTCCTGGGAGGCTCTGCATCCTTCTGTTCTGGGTGTCCTGATTTCAGAGAATACCTTCCCCTGGTGTTGGGATTGACATGTCTGTCAATTGCCTGCTTATGGATGATCTGAGTTTGTACCATACAGGAGATGTGTCAGCCTGGCTGGCTCTGTGTTTAAAGCAGGTGTCTTATGTGCACAGGATAGCACAGCCCTATCAGCTGTGCCCCAGCTTTGGAAATCCTACTGCTGGGTGTGATGGCAAATTGTTTTCTAAGCTCCAGTAGGTTCATATGGGCATGGAAATACTTTTCCTTGAAGAGAGACATAGAGTGGATGATGTCCTTCCTACATGTAAACAGACATAAGATAATAAGATACCCAAGTGCAACTTCAATGCAGTTTCCTTTTCCACTTAAAACTTGTTTCTTCTGTAGGGAGTGGTGGGCAATAAAGAAATAGTAGTGGCTTGTTAATTTGATTTTTTTTTTTAAATTTTATTTTTAAAGTATTTGGGGATTCCTGGTCTGATACTATGAATGATAAATTATCAGGATAATCCAGCAAGTTGACAGTGTATTAACTATTTCCAATGCAGACCTGAGTTGAAAAAAGGGAAGAATACTGGGAAATTATGGGAAAATTCAAACAAACACCAAACATATATTACTTTATAGAATTAGGCTATACCTGAAGGTTGCAGCTAATCTTAGAGGTTCCTGGGGAGTGTATTGTGTGATCTGTCTTATTCTAATGTGTGTTACAATTATCATGTTGTAGATAAGGCTTGTTACAATCTTAGTGTCAAGCTGTCAGAGAAAGAG
Source organism: Myiotriccus ornatus (assembly GCA_036023395.1). Classification (NCBI taxonomy): domain Eukaryota; kingdom Metazoa; phylum Chordata; class Aves; order Passeriformes; family Tyrannidae; genus Myiotriccus; species Myiotriccus ornatus. The sequence continues at coordinate 27,917,224 of JAYRBT010000177.1, read as the reverse complement.
AAACCAAATTAGGTCAAACTGACTAATGGCTATGCTGTAATCACCACTGAAGTAAAGCTGGGTTGCAGTGTCAGGAGTAACACATCATGCTATAATGCCCAAGTTCTTTTCTAAGCCTGTATAGCACTGCAAAATGCTAGCTAAAGCATTAGCTTGATTTTCATTACTAGTATCTAAATATTTATTCTTAGGTAAATTGTACTGGGAAGACGCAGATTTCATGCTTCCAAATGTGTATCTTCCTTGAATGTGCCCAACAGGCAGGAACATACACTGAGAGAAGAGTTAACAGATGCTGTGGGTGCTGGAGAAATACATTTATTGTAAAGTCCTTCTTTACTATAATTACAGCTAGGAAGGCAATCTCCAGCAAGTCATTAAACTGGGTCAACAGCTAAAAAGGCTGGAGAAGAGATATTGATGACAGCAAGTGGTATATATACAGGAAATGAACAGCAGTGTGGTGCTGGGTGTGACAGGCTTTTAAATGTTGTAAGGGTGCCATTAACATATAAGTAATAATACATTAGAGAAAATACAGTTATCATGAGATGATGAATAATTCTCAGATGCCTTAGCAGGCATTAGGCTCAGCAGACTGGTTCTAATCCTTCGGGTAGTAGCTGTATCCCCTGGAATTATCTTGTATAGTAGCTATTATAAAATATCTTAGTTATTCTTACTTAAAGAAGCTTTGACATGAGTGTTATCATCGATAAAAGACTGCTCGTATAAGCTTTTCCTCCCATCACCCCCTGCTAAGATCTTGCAGAGCCAGGCTGAATCCTAGTCGGTGGTTAAAAATTAAACAAAAATCCTGTGTCAGGTATTCACAGTCATGTGTGCAGCTGAGTAAGGCTGTCACTTCAGATTCATAGTGCACAGTAATTGTAGGACTGGAGTTACTAAAATAGATTGAGTTTTTTGATTGGAGTTAAAATCGACAAGTAATCTATTTTAAAGGTGAGTAAGAGCCACCTGCCTTGGGGCTACCTTTCAGAGAAAGAAGATAAGATTTTTATCAGAGGCAGAAGTTTGGAGGAGCTAAGGCAAATAGAGTTGTACCTGATACGTCACTGGGACTGAGTACTGTTTGCCTGAAGAGTCTGATCTCCAATCAAAAAATTTAAGTGCTATGCACTTACAGGCAGCTTGCCTCCCAAGTGACATGTGGGAACAAAGGAAGTCTCAGCAGCTCTGTTAATGAGTTTGAGTGATTATCTGGACTGATGGTTCTGTATCTATGCCCACGACACACCTCTAGCACCTACTGACCCTTATCCTGTTGAGAGCCTAGCCTCCCAGCTCCCTGGTTGTCTGCAGCCTTGCCTGAAGCCCTGATGGTGGGCTCCCAGGGCAGCCTTTTCCTTCTTCACCATTGCCAGTGCCTGCCTCACTCTCACCATGCACTTTTCATTTGGTTACTTCCCTGTGAGGTCTTTTCTTCTGTTTGCTGCTGATGTGTGTTTGGGACTCATGAATAAATGTGAATTTTCTAGATTAGTAAAAAAGGTGCTGGTAGTGATCTTGGAGAACAATATAGATCAGGGAGGAGCCTGCTGTGAAGAACAGCTTGGGCCTCTGGTGCCCTGTTCCCTGCACTTCCCCCCATGGTTTACGTTTATTTAGGTGCAACAGGTAAAGGACCATAGTAATGCATAATAATGCAGTATCTGAAACTACAGGCTTTGCAAATGCTACATTCATCCTAAATCCCTTGGAGAGGGGAGACTTGCTTAGACTCTTTGGAAGCCTGGTCACACAGGTACTGTTCCATGAACAGTTGCATTTGAATGTTTGATGAATGTTATTCATACAAATGTGACTAAGAACTCCAAGTCAGACACAATGTAGGTAGCTTTTATGCAAGGTTTCCTTCACAGCCCTGGTAATGCATCTTAATCCTGGTTTTTAGCAGTTTCTCATGCAATTTCAGCCTTGGACCTGCACCCCTTCATGGTCATTACCAGGCACGTAAACAGATACATATATGTACACGGCTCTGACAGTGTGCCTCCCTTGTGACACATTTTTATTCTAGCCCAGGCTTCCAAACTGATCTCCCAGCATAACTTGGATCTGATCTGCAACACAGTTTATCAGTGGTCTTAAATCACTCTGGCAATGTTCGGGTCCACGGTACTGTGGCAGAGGACACAACGTAGATTAACATGGAGAGGAAAAGGGGATACATCTTGATTTTATTAGTCTAAATTAGCTTAAATGTACACACATCACTGAAAGTTGTAACAGAATTTTAGTCAGGAATGACAGGGTACTGTATTTGTGGTAAGATGTGCCCAGGAAAAATGCAATGCTGAAATTTATATTGATAACAAAATGAAGAAACAAAGCCTTCCTTAAATGGTGTACTCCAGTGTTTGTTTTGTTATTGATAATCAGTGACTGTAGCACTGAAAATGGAGAAGCGTAATATATTGATCATTTACAGGGAAAACAGTGTCAAGGAAAGAGAAGATGCCGTTGAACAGTCCAGAGTAAATTTGGTGTGATTTCTGTCTTGTGCTCTGAAACTTTGAGAAATCACTGCTATGTACTCATGGTTCAGTTGCTGTAACTGAAGTGCCGGAGATGCAGCTGGCTTTCACCTGCCTGGTAAAAGGAAGCAAGGGGTGGCTTTAGGCTTTGTAAGTCTCACTGAGAAACACTGAGCAAAATTGTAGCAGAGAACAAGACCTTGATTTTGGTTTGCTTTGCTCTGGTGTACTGAATATTGCCAGCAATAATAGGTCCAGCAAATATGCTTTCTCAGGTCACTGATGCCACAGGAGGTTGCGAGTTTTTTAAATTTTTGGTACTTGCATGGAAATGTGTATTGCATTTAAAAGGTACTTCTTTAATTCTACAATTTTCTAGTAGTTACAATTTTAAGTAGTTAAAATATATGTAAAAATATATGCTATTGTCAAATGGACCAGAGTTTGATAGTAACCGTTGTTTTCATGTACTTTTCAACAGTTTGAGGTCTCTTTTAAAATAAGTATGCAGTTTTCAAATGCTGCTTTGAATGAGGAAATGCCTGTTATCGAGATGTTGCATAAAACAAGAGTGTTCAGCGTAATGTAATGCACATATAACTACGTCCTTTGCTCTTAGAGTTAGAATGAACACTTGAAGTTAAAAAAGCAAACCAAAAGAAAAAACTGTTTTGAGTGGGAAGAAGCTGACAGGTATGAAGTAGTGACAATGAAAATAAATGCAAGGGGAAACTAAAGTGTAATGAACCAAATACAGCACTTGTTGCATCATCTGGGCTGTCAGGGAAGAGATGTGACCAGCAGTCTTGCTGTAATCAGATATTATGTCACTTCTCAGAATAGTCTTAGACTCTGCAATGCTACCAAATCTCTGGTGGAACATACATTCCCCACAAAATACACAGCTAAAGAAAATGAGCAAATCCTCTGAAATGGGGGCTCAAACACTTGATTTTTTCCTAATGCAGGCTTTTTTTTTTTTGATGAACTGGATGTAGTACTCAATTTAATACTTGTACTCAAAAGAAAATTGCTGAAGTTGAGTAGCTCAAAGGAAGTTCAGGTGGCTGGAGCTCTAAAAGAGTCTGAGACACTGAGAGCAGCGAGGCATTTGTTTTTTTCAAGTCAGTGTGAGACAAGAAGATTCTAGACATATACCATGGTTTGGGTTTTTTGTGAGTCTGCTTTCACCTGGTGGGCTTTCTCCTGAGGGAGGAGAGAGGTGAAGGGTCCCATAGTGCAGACACACTTGCTTTACTTTGATCTGGCCAGCCTTCTGGGCTTTCAGGTTACTAAAGCTGGGGGTTGTGCCACTTGGGAACCAAAGTTAATTGACTACTGTGACTCACTTCTTAAAGGCTGGTGTTTCCAAACTCACCTGCACAGTAAGGGACACACTAACAGCCGTACCTGCCACAGGCTGATTGTAAGCAGTTAACAGCTGTGAAAGAGGAGAGCTAAGGGTTTAGCTGGTAAACTGTTATCCTACTCTAAAACACTTATCAGTACATTGCTAGAGGTCGGATCTAGAGGACTGGTAGAAGATAAACAAAAATGTTGTGTCTGCAAGTGTCCACTGCAGGCTATGGCCAGGTGTGGATGTAAGAGGTGAGCTTGAAGGGAACCTTGATGGAGTGGCTTCAGGTATTATTACTCTGTGTATTATCTGTACAAGAGATTGAAAAGAGTATGTGGTCTACACCTTAGCTGCTCCCCTTCACAGCCCAGACTAATACATTAAAGCTATTCTGAAATGGTGTTTTCACTAGGATATCAGGGTATGAACTGCAGTCTAAGTATAATTTGCTTCTGCAGACTTTTCGGGGGGTGGGGAGGAGACATTTGCAAATCCTGTCACAAAGACAACTGAGGGCATTAGTATCTTAAATGGCTGCAGTATTCCTCTCTGCTCAGGCATGATCATGAACTTGGAAATACTGAGCAACTGCTCAGCATGGTGAGATGGAGACAGGGCAAGGCAATGCAACAGCTTTCCTTTGACACACAGTGTTATGTTTAGGGCAACCTGCCTCTTTAGGGCAACCTACTGAGACGTTGCTTGCAAGAGAAATGCCATTTCTTCATTTCTTACAAGAGCCTGTCAAAGTAGCTGTGGAGAGGAAAGTCCTCCATAGAGCAGAGCTGCACAGGGGGGCTTGGCTCAGCACGCTGCAAGAAGCTGCTGCGGTGGTAGTATTAGCCATTGGAGAACTCCAGATTTCCTCACTGTTTCTGTCTCCAGATTGCTCTTGTGAAAGGTTGATTGCGTGTGCAGCTGCACCTCATGCTCTCTTAAGTAACACCATGTGCAGAAGGTATTTAGTTTTCTTAGCTAAGATAGTTGCAACTAATTAAAGATTGTATAAAGCCTTCAAGTTAGGTGCAAATTGAATTTTCCTTTTAAAGACTGTAATGAAGGTGTGTTTCTAATTAAAGGTACTTAGCTTGGCTATGTAAGAGTAATTTTATTTGCTCTGCCTGTTCAGGAAGCTGCCTCCATTTCCATTAGCTGTCCCACATGCATGGATGGGTGAGTCAAACTCGATTCATTCACATTAATACATGCAGCAGGTTTGGACAGCACTGAGGCGACACAGTCTGTTCCCAGGTACCCAGTATGCCTGTGCCAGAAATTGGGGTCTGCCTTGTCTTTACACAGAAAAAACACTTTTCTTTTTGTTAAGAGGCTGGAAATGCTCACTGGTAAAAAGCCACCAGTCTTGGGGAGCTTCTGGGGTTGTGGTGGCCTCCCTGAGGCTGGCTGAGGTATGGAAGGAGCAGGGATGGTGAAAGACAAGGGCTTGCTTCAGCTTTCACTTGTTTGAGGGATATTTGGACATTCAATTTGTATTGTGTTAGGGAAGCACCTTTAAAATTCAAGGGAAGATGAGCAAGTAATGGTCCTCTTCATCTTTGATTGCTGTCTGTGACTTGGAGCAAAGAACAGATCAAATTCCTGACCTGAGTCAGGAGGATTCTCTATCTTCTTGGGGTTTGCTTTTCTGTAACTCCTCACCCATCTGTGAAGGTCACTGACTATTCCTTTCCTGGCTGGCAACAGGTTTGTGAGGCAACTCTTCTCTCCCAAAATACAGTTTTATGCTTATTTCGCACTCAGTTAATTAGAGCAAAAATCAAAGGTTCATGTCAGTTGCAATTAAAAATGTCCCTGGACTAAGTTTTGGACTGCCAAATCTAATAGTAATAGCAGTTGGGTTTGTATTTACAGCTTGCTTATGCCTTAGTGATGACAGACCCAATTCATGAATGTGATTTAGTGTAATATAAGCAGTAGAAATTTGTAAGAAACAGCATCCTCTAACTTGCATAGTCATAGGTTATTTTAAAAATTGTGCAGACAGATAAAGCTGAAAGGACAGAACATAGAGTCTTCCTAATTTTCTGTGCTTTAAAAGAGAAAAGCATCCAAATCACATGTTTTTACAATTACTTGAGATCCTTACTGAGAAAAATAAAAACTTGTAGAAGGGCTGCTACTGGTTTAAGATGCCAGATTGTGACCTGAGACAGTGCAAGAAAATGGAGCATAAGATTGATCCCTCAACAGCGTGCTTTAAGAGACAGCATCTCAAGTCCAGCTGCTGCTTGCACAGCCCCATTTGACCTGCTTTGGAGGGCAGAGCAGGCCATGGGAGAGTTCTGTCAGAGGAGCTGTGGCTCTATCCCCACTTGACCTCAGACACTGAGCCTGGTTGGCTGAATAAACTGCAGGAGAGGGAGGGATTTCTCCGCAGGAAGAAATGCTGATAAAGAACTACTGAATAAAGAACAGCAACAAGGCTAGAAATACAGGTATAGGAGACTAAGTGTAGGCTTTAAAATATATTTGCCCAGATTTCCATGAAGCAAGGTCTCTTCCAGCATCCAGTCTCTCCCTACATCTGCAGCTGCTGCCCGGGTGTCTCACTGGGACCTTAAAGAAGGGGAGAGAAGGATGTTTTATGCTGGTTTAGTTTTCAGTTCCTAGGGGACTCAATCTAAAAAGATAGGCTTTTTTTGGTATTTCCACTTGGAACACACCTATGTGGCAGCAAACCCCTGTTCATGCATACATCACTAAAAGACCTGTTTGTTTTGAGCGCAGGAACTAGGGCATGCCAGGAGTTGCCTTTAGCATCATTCGGATGAAGCAAATGCACCAGGTTACACATAGCATTTTTGAATGAGTGAAACATCATTAGTTTTAAATAACACAAGAGATCTGGGGAAGGCTGTAGTAAAGAAAATCCAAAAGCAATTCAGAATAATACTACTTGTGAATAATTAATTTCTGTCTTTCCTTGTGCTGAGCATATAGCAGTTGTTGGCTCAAAGACTTTCCTCAGCCAAAGCATAGCTCTTGGCAGTGGCAACCAGTCTAATTCAGTGGTTCAGCATGAATGTATTCCTGCCTCCTACTCATCACAGAGCCTTTAAATGTTCTGTCTGGCTAGGTAATACTCAACATATCTACTTAATAATTTGTTGGTATGTTACCAATAAACTGATGCAGAAGTGACCTGAAATTTTCTATATACCTAAGATCAACATATGTGAGGTGGGAGCGGAGCTAGCAGGAGTGAACAAACTATGCACACAACTCCAGTGGTATGAATTAGTACATTTAATAGACTTGCTCACAAATGTTAATGAAATGCAAACTTTAATAAACTCATGAAATGAGTGAAAATGATCATAAAATAAATATTTGCAGTTGTGAATGTAAAAATATACAGAAAACCTGAGATTACCATAATTAAGAGGAGTTTTTTAATAATCAAGGAATAACACACTAAAATATGTTATGTTATTTTATGGAGATAAACTTCATGACCAAATATCTATTGAAACTCCCATGAACATGAAAACCCACTCACAATTAGAAAGAGAAACACTGAAAAATCCTATATGCTAAGTGAGCAGTTTAATTTCTAATAAGAGGGATGATCTGTTGGAGATGTCACAAAGTTAGTGTTATTTGTTCTTAAATGTGCTGTATGAAACAATGGCATGGCAAGAGGGGGTGAGTGTGGGGTGTACACCTGTGTTTATGCTATGTGAATGGGTATTTCAGTAGATACTGAGTAAAACTACAAACGTTGATTCCTACAGTATTTGGAGTTCCTAGTACAATGTGCTTAATGAGAAGCCAACATTAATTACCTTGGAGGTACCCAGTGGTGCTTACCTATTAAAATGATAGTCCCTTTTTGTTTTTTGATTAAGATATGAACCACATATTATTCATATTGAAAGCAACATAACTTTTGCTGTTGTGTAAACTTGTGGAAAAGCTTTCTGTGATTTTCTTAACAGGTAGCCAAGTATATTTTAAATAAGCAACTCTGGGCCGTTTGACTTCCTGTTCAAGAATGTGCTGTCCCCTGCCCCCTGAACTGATACATTTAGAAGTAGGTGCCTTCCAGTTCTCTGCCCTACAGCCAGATGGAGTTTTTCCTATGCCCTGATTCACAACTGGTTGCATTAGAACCTTGGCAAGGGTAGCAAACTCTACAAAACAGCCCTGAATTGCGATGAAGGCATGTAACTGGTGCTGGTTTTGAACTGGGTGCACTGTAGACTGCTGAGAGAGGAAAGGCAGGCCTGTCAGGTAATTTGGTGAGTAACGGAGACATAGCTTCTCTCAGGTTTGCATGTCCAAGTTGACTGCAAGTTTTAGCAGGAGCTGTTCCCATTCAGATGGGTCATACGTAGTGTCTCAGTTGTGTGCATGCTGTCTCAAGGCCAATGGGTGTTGAGTGCTCACTGCAGGAAGGATGAACTTTCTCTAATATGTAATCACTTGTTTTTGTAGAACTTGTAGAACTGTAATTCTATCTGCTATTTCCCCACCCCACCAGATGTGGGCAGGACAATGGGTTCAAAAGCTGTACAAGCAATTTCAGAGGGAGCATCAAATATATAAAACAAGACTCAATAAGCAGAGTTTATGGAGCCTTCTCCCACCTGTGCATGTGTGGTGCCCCCCAGAGCACTCTCCAAGCTTGGGACTGGAGAGTGACAAGTTCTTGTACTTTCAGAGGAACAGATTCATGGTGAGGAGCAGGATGACAAAGGAGAGGAGGAGAGTGAGGCACTTGGAGAAGAAGATGCAGAATGGTAGGAAATAACCTTCCCTGAAGTCTAAGGAACGAATAAAGAGGATATTGTGAAGTAAGAGGGTCCAAATTGCTCTCTTATTGCATCTGGAAAGCAAAGGCAAAATGCTTGTGGCAGTCACTTGTTGCTAGCAACAGTGTAGTAGGAAGGACAGAAATCTAAGCAAGAGAGGAAACAGCAAATGCCAGGAAAACAAGCACTGGACCCTCAGGGTGATCAGGAATTCAGAGGCTGACAGTACAGTGACAGTGACTGTGTGCCACGGAACTTTGCACTCAGGTGTACTGGAGTTGATACGGAATTGAAAAGGCCGTTGCTGACTTCATGGATTCAGGATAGCAAGAGAAGGGACTAGACAAATGGTATGTGTAAATTGGTGGTGAATCTTTTGTATGAATAAGAGCTGTGAGCAGCAGAGAATAGAGACCTATTGCTTTTGGAAGCTTTTGCAGCTTCTGCCCGATCTGAAAACCTGTCAGTAGCCTATATATCTGGAACCTAATTCTGATAACAGTGTCAAATGTGAGAAAGCAGTCAGACGTCTCTGCATATGAATTTGAGTCCTGAATGTGAAAGGAGAAGAATTGGTGTTGAGTTTCTCATAGAGACTGTCCCATCTCTGCAAGCATGTTGGAGAGCTGCTTGGGTCTGGGACGCAGTCTAAAGTAAGTCCCTTCCAGCATCTCACTTTTGTGCTGGAAAACACCAGAAAATACATGATGGCCATGCTCACATTAAGGGCCTAGAATGCTCTCAAGAATGCCAGCTTTGAAATCACCATGCAATGTGCAGTCCCTTCTGCTTCCCTCTGGCTGCTCAGACATGTATTATTGATGGCCTTTCACCATCCTCTCCTGCCCTGCTCCCGCAGAGCTCTTGAGCACCGCTGAGCTGAAGCAGGTGCAGAGGCCAGCATGGAGCCTGAACTGCTGATCTCTAGGCTGTCAGGTCTTGTTTCTTTTCATGAATACTTCCTAACAGTAGTAGGGACCACTTGATACTGGTAAAAAACTGAAGAGGGCTTGTAGAGAATCTTTTTTATTTTTTCCTTCTTTATCCAGTTATTCAGTGATTTCTGACTTTCCTTTTAATGTCTTACTGGTTGGTAAGAAATGCAGAGCCGTGCCTTGCTGAGTTGACTGCAGGTATAAGGGTACTGTCCCCCCACCACCCTGTTTAAGTAACAGATTTATGCAGTCTTATGTTTCCTGCCTTTGCGCTTCAAACAGCTAGTGTTGTAAGACATGTAAGACGTGTCTAATTCACGTTGATTTTTCACTAGTGTTGGGGATTTTTCTTTTTTAAGTTTTATTATTTATTTTATTTTTTAAAAAGTTGTTAGCATTAAGTACTAAATTTTGCTCACTCACTTGTTTGACTTACAGTAAAATAAGTAGCAAAAGAATCTGTCAGCACGACTTATTTCTTTACTTTCTTATTTAGTCACATTTACATAGAACATAAACCATCACTTTTAAAGGAATGTTCTGTATTAAAAATTTTAAAGAGCAGTACTGTACTGTTTGCCCTTTGCATTTAATCATGGTTGTGAAAATGTGAATAGACACAACATTCAAACATGGTTGATTTAAAACAAATTTCAGTTCACTCATGTTCATTCATATTTGAAGGTTGATTTTTTTTTTTTACATTGTATGTGTGCATACATGTATATATTTTTCATTAGCCAAGCATGCTCACACTGGTGAGAATTATGTGAGTCTGTCCTTAGAGAAGTCTTTTACTTCAAATAAGTATTCTTAGCTCTATGCAAATTGCAGTGGTCATGTATTCACAGAAGGATCCACATTTGGTCTCTCCATTTTTTAAAAAAAAGTGACATTGTGTCAGAACAAGAAACTGCTCAGTTTGTAGAAAGCAAGTGGCAAGAGAGGAGAGTTACTGAAGCTTATTCAAAAGCTTATTACTCAAACTACCTGAAAAATATAATAAATTTTTAGGTTCGGGAGCTGGTCACAATGGAAAACATGAGATTAAAAAAAAAAAGTTAAAGAAACCCAACCCACTGCTGCAGAACTGCACAGTTTTATTTTAGGGTAGAATTTATGGTTAAAAATGTATTATTCTTTGTAAGGTAAGGAAGCACTAAAGAAATTTCTTTGTGCAAGTTTTGTTCTTATCCACAAGAATCATTATTATACTTTCGCTTACATCTTTTCTTAGATAGACCTATAGCTGTATTGCTACAAAAATTTAGCCCACTGAAACATGAATTGCTGGTGTGTTACGTACCTTTTAATTCTGTTTTAGAGCTAGTTTTGTTGCTTTGTAGTTGGACAGCGAATAAACTTGAGAGATAATTTCTTAGAAAAAGAAAATTATGGAATAGGGAGACTTTGAGTCTGCCTCAATAGTGAATATCTCAATACTTTGGTGACCTTAGTAATTACCTTAGCTGGTAAGAAGATGATTTGATATCCAAGTGAAATCTCCATATACTCTTTTAAAATAATTTACCATATAATACTAGTGTCAGACTTGGCACTAAATGAGATTTAACAGCATAAAAAGTTGAAGTGATATTTTTGAGGATCCTAAGTATGTTTATAGAAGCTGGATGGAAAACAATTTTAAAAAATCATAAAATAGTGATCCCAGTGTAGTTAGAAAACCATAAAATGTATTTCCCATCTGTTTGTAGAGTTACTTGCAGTGTATGAGGGAATGAGGAAGGCAAATCATTGTAATGTGATCTGTAACTTAGGTGCTTAAAGCTTATGTTGTTTATGTGTGCTGCTTAGTATGTTACTTACTCTGTTTCAGTACATTGAATCCATATGAACTACAACCAAATTCCCCATCTGTGTCTCAGCTGACATTCAGCAATTGAAAAACATCCACTTCTACATATCTGTGGTCATAAAATAACCCTTTTTTTGATAAATGTATTTAAAAGGTGTTAAAAAGCAAATAGAAGAAAAAGCATGGGTTTAGAGACATAAAAAAAAAATCAAATCTGCATTTTTTTCAATCTTCAGCAAACAAATCTTCACAAAGCCTCTATTTTTCCTCTGTTCTGAAATTTAAAAGGAAATTACCTTTTCATCCTGGATAGGAAATCTGATGGGGGTTTTTTTGTCTTTACCCCATTCCCCCCCCCCTTTTTTTAAAAAAAGTAATTTTTTAGTTTTATATATTAAAAAAAAATATGAAATTTTAAAAATTGCAAGGTGAGACTATCACAGGAAGATGGAGAGAAACAAAATACAACCTTTTGATAGTGGTGAATAGGGTTTACTCTTTTTCCTGTAATTTATAAACTTCTCTGCTTTGCATCTTCAGCAGCATTTGGGGGTGAGGGGGATGTATCTAATCTTTATTGTGGTAGAGCACTTTGCAGTGCAAAGAATTAAATGATGCATGAAATGACCTGTCACACTCTATTATGTGTCACAGTTTTATATACACAGAAGGAATGCTTAAAAAAAAAGGCACCCAAAACAAAATTCTGGAAGCCCTACCTTGTTGTTGTTTTGAAGAGAAACATTTGGTTTGTATGTAGATATATTTCTGCATAATTTATTTTAGCTGAGCCACAGAAGTCCATCAGCTACCAAAAGAGGAAGAAGAGATATGCTGGATAGTTTCCCTCATCAATTCCTTAGGAAAGGTAATGGTGGAAGTTTGGGGTCAGAGCTACAACTTTCCGACCAGAAACAACAAAACCCAACTTTTGCATTTCATGCTGGAAATAGCTTATGAACTACCTTCTGAATGACTCCAAGCATCTTCACTGCTGTGGAGAAGTTAGGAACATCCTTACGAAGCTTTGCAAAATTAATATAAAATGATTTGTAAACTTACTAAATCATAATATTCTCAAGGTTGTGCTACATAGTTTCATCTATTTTTGCCTGCAATTGAAAGTGCTTTAAGGAAGCTCAGATTGAGTCAAGAAGCCCGCAGTGTAAAAGTCTTGTCTTAGGATTCAAATGTCCTCCTTTTCACTACAAATACCCTTCAGCCCTTTTGCAAGAGTATGGACACAAATCTTCCCCCAGGTATGGAGCCTAATTTCAAGTGCAAATTTAGGTCTTACCATTTTAAACAGAAAATAGTCACTTTAAATTGGAGTGTGTTTCTTTGTTTTCTTCCCGGTATGCAGAATAGGGCCAGGACTAAAGCAGATAATTATTTCCCCCCTCAACTGGAGAGTTTGCTCCTTGTTAAAGGTTTGTTAGTGGGGGCAGAAAACCTATTTTGCTTTAAAAAAGTGAAAACCAGAGAACAACACAGTCCTTCTTGAGTGTTTGAGGTGATAAAATCACATTCCCTGCTTGCCGTTATTCAGATTTTTAAAGACAGCAGTACCAATGCCAGAACCCTAATTGAGCATCCACCTACTGTATTCCAACTTCCTATCTGCTTAATATTTATGTCTCTGTAGTTCATTTCAATAAATATTTAATTAAATACTCCAGATCAGTTAGACAGCAGTTGCTGCATTTTGTAGCAAAGGGGGAAAACACTCAGGAGGAACAACTTGTCTTTTTACGTCTCCTCAGCATTGTTTAAAGTAATTTATTTTTTGTCAGACCCAGGAATGACCTTTTCCACCCTATTGCATTGAAAGGCTCACTGTCACATGTCAGTGATGCTGGGAAGAAGGTGGCTGAATAGTTGTGTTCTCCTCAGCCTTGCACTGAAGGCAGACAGGGTGGGAGGTAGCATCTCTGTGATTCCAACTCTGGAGAAAGATGATGGGTCTTGAGAACATTGTCCAGTTCCCAGCTTTGGAAGGTGCAAATGTGAGGCTACCTGGGGTTGTGGATTTGAAGTGATTTGGGTACAGTTCTAACCAGCTTTTCACTTTTATCAAGATCGGTGACCCACCGATGTCTGGCATTTTTTTGTCTGGAAGTGCCTTCTATTTGATGCTCCAGAGGAAAGTGAACTTTCTCTTCAAGTACTGTGTTTATCAAACTTTGCTTCAGCATCATGGTGTTGCTGGTTTCTCATGCCATGTTCACGCACAGACCACATGCAATACTAAAATTGTTGTGTGCTACTTCTAAATGGGCTTGAAAAACTGTCCTTGAATAATGTTACAGATTGGAGACTCAGCCTAGCGTTGCTGGAAGATTCAAGATTTCTGGAGCTCTCACAGTTGTTCCAATAAAAAAGACCTGGTTTCAGGATATTTTTGTCTTGCATGAGAATGATTAGTTGATGGCCAGGACTCAAAGTGAAATTCTGGGTGGGGGAGCTAGCCCCCAAAAGAAGCACGAGCAAAATCAAAGCTGTTGAACGGAACTCACTTCTGGCACCGGCCAATTCGAGTGGTTTGTGCAATGTTATTTTAGATGGCAGCTGGGTCACAGATTTGCTTCTGGGTGTTCCTGAGGCTAAGTTATTGGGCTTTACCCTCGTGCCTTGCCTGTGGGGGGATCGACAAGGGGCCCAGATGTGTCTGCATGGGAGCAGGCACACAAAGGAGTTCTGCCGTGCCATGTACGGCATTTAGTCCTTCTGCAACAGTCCCCATGTGGGCTATGGGAGGCGTGTCTGCTCCTCTGCTCATTCATCACCCTGTGAGCAGCCTGGAGACCTGCGTAGTTTTACATTCGGTGCAGTGATGCAACAGAAGAGAAAATCTCTACCGTTTCCATGGCAACTTGTGCATTGGACCCTGGCTGGAGCTAGGCAGCAGGATGCTGTCAGTCCCTGCAGTTGGGGACTTCAGCAGAACCTCACCAAAGGAAAGCTCCTACTCTTGTGCTCCCCCAAGCCCCTCTTGTTGTTAGCATGTGGGGACTGTGCTGAATACATTACCATAAGTGCAGATCTAGATTTCCTGTTATAACCTTATTCCATCATATTTCAACCCCTGCTGCTGCTTTTGATTTGGCCTTCTATGTGCAGATAGTCATTGCAGAACACTTCAGGATTATCCACACAAATCTTGCTGAGGATGGCATGTTCAGATGCAAGTTAGTACTAGGTGACTGCTGTTGACCTGTGTAAAATGGTCTGGGAAGCTTAATTCTGTCACTAACTGGCACACACCAACAACCTGGATGCTGTCAGCACCAGTGCCTCCTTTAGCAGGACTGTTAAGGGGACAGGGGGATGGAACCTTCTTCCTTTTTTTCCCCAGAGTGGTGGTTCCTTCAATTCAGATCACATACTGAGAAACACTTTATAGATTATTCCATCCTACAAGTTTCTTGGCTGAAATAATCTTTGCATTTATCTCTACGTAGGTTTGCACATGTATTCGCATAGTTCATGTCACACAAAAGCCACCCCTATTCAATAAATACTGGATGGCAGAGATGATATATGTTTTTTTTACCAAACTGTGACTTATCATATCTCAGTCATAATTCTGTGATTACGTGATTTCCATTGGTGTGTTTTATTTAAAATTCATGTTGTCTTCACTGGATATTTATGATACTTTCCTAGTCATAAGAAGCATAACACTTCTGCTTATAGAACAAAGTAAATATTTGGTCTAATTTGTAGCTAGCCTGAGAAAGTTTCTAATTAGAGCTGTTGTGTTTTAGATGGTGTAAGATCTCTCAAGCTGATTACATGCATATATGTGACATCTTTACCGTAACTGTAGAAATCACGGGGAAAAAAGTGTACCACTATTCACAAGAAGCTTCTGTTGTGCTGTATAATGTAATGGTCCCAAGCATTTGCTACTGAAATTACATGGCACAATCCATAAGCAAGGGTTTACTTTTTCTATTTTACTCAGCTTTCTAAACATGCCAAAATGGCTTCCTCCTTTAACCAATTATAGCTCATGTAGAATTTGAGCTCACTGGGAGTTATCTGTCAAAATGTTTTTAATGAAAAATTGAGTTTGCATAACACTGACACATTGATGTCTTTTGCTTCTTACTATTGACAGTGATGGGCTGAAATGCTTGATTTTTTGGAAAGGGAGAAAATTACATTAGTTCAGCTCATTTAGAGAATCTCTTTTTGCTGAATTAATTTGCTAAGCTTTGTTTTTCTGCTGAATATTAAATCCTGTTTTTGAACTGTGCATATACTGCCTGAGGGGAATAGCTCCCACCCTCGTTTTCCATGGCTACATGTTCTTGTGATGCAGCCCAGGCCTGAGCTAGGGGTGCCATGTAGAGCTGGCACTGTAGGCTGTGTTTGGGGAGACATGGTCCAGTCGAAATGATGCTGCCCAGACTCTGGTGTTGCACCTCAGCAGATAAACGAGTCACAGTTTTTACCTAAGAATTTGCTTTGGTTAGTTCAGTTGGTGCGGTGAAACCTGTCCCTCAATGTAATGACTTGTGAGTAGATGCTCACTTCTGTGAAGCTCTAGCTAAATTAGCAGCAGTATGCAATTAATCATGACAAATGCTTTGGTGGTTGTTCCTTCACTGATACCCTCTTGTTCACAGTAGAGATATATGAATGCTAAAGCATGCTACCAGTTTCAAGGTGATGATATTAGCTCTTTTTGATCATCCCAGTAAACATCTGAAGATCACAATTATTTTTTTTGTTCCCTGACACACACTCAGATTTGAGGCAGATATGTAGTGTACTCTGCCTTTATCTTAAATAAGCTCTGAAATTTAAAATAAGCAGAGAGAACTCCATCAGGAAGAGCACAAGTTCCATCAGTGCCCCTGCCCTCAGCCATCACTGGAAGATGGCCATGTGGAAAGCAGACAAACAGCCCTGCTGGCTGGCATGTCGGTGCTCTGCTGCCATTTGGTTTTGTTGGAATTGTGAAAGGTTATCAGAGATGGGGAGAGTATCTTTTTGAGTTGTGTGGTGTCTGCTGTGTGAGGCACTCCAAGTCCTCCTTGGACATCTTTGAATTAAGTTTCACCGCCCCTGTGTATTTCAGTATTGTTTCTGTTATGGAAGAGAAGAGACTTGGACAGATGCAGATGAAGCTGATTGCTGAAGGTTGCACCACAACTCTCTGGCAGTGCTGTCTTGCTGCTTTCCAGCGTTGTCTCCGAGGCAAGGTTGTTCTTTCTCCCTCAAGAGTGCTGAAGGGTATAGCCCTTTTTTTTTTTTTTTTTTGCCTCCTCATCCTGTTTTTGAGCAGAGTGAAATTGTCTGGACCAGTGAACCAAGTTGGCTTCAGGCGTCTTGTCAAATTAACTTTCCTTGTCTGTGCGTGCGTGGGCTGTGTGGCGGGAGTCAGCAGGTGCAACAGGTGCAGGCACACTGGAAGTGTCAGAGGGCTGGTATGAGGCACTTACGGGACCCATAAGAGTTGGCACTGTGAGAAACAGTCTATTTTAAACTTACATTTCAGTCAAGAGTAAAAGATCAAATGTGTTTATAATTATTGCCATCATGCTAGCTGACAACAGATTGACCCTTTCCTCCATGCACCATCCAGCTCCACCAGTATGCCTGAGAGCTGTCGTCAGCCAGGTCCAAGAGGATATTTGCAATTGCACAAAGCTGTCTGTCTAACCCTGTACATTTAATGTCGGCACCGATGAGTGATGCTTGGAGACTCTCCAGCCATGGGTTAGCCGGTGACAGGAATCCCCAGAAGTAGGGTAGCTGCTGTGAGTAATTGGTCAGGAACCTGGTGCGTAACAAAATATTCAGAAATAAGCAGCACGGTCTAAGGGACTTTGTGCAGCTAATTCAGAGGCTAGAATATGAAAAGCGCACTGTTTTCCTCACTAGGTCACAAAAATAAAATGGGACTATGGTGGCTTCTGATGTGGTCATCACTCAGTCACAATTGAACAAGTTCAGCCAGGTAGCTCCAGTTGCTGCTGTTGGCGTCCAGGCATGGGGTTGTGGGGAGTGGGAACTGTTAGCTTTTCTTTTTCTTGTGATACTTGCCCTTCCTCTCAGTGTGTCACCTTCAAGGTTGACCTTGCCCAGGGCTCAACAAGGCTGTGCGTGCTAATGTGCAGCAGAAGGAGTGCTTCCTTTACTTTGGTGCTGGGAGAAATAAAAGCTACTGCAAAGCTGAGAGTCGTTTTCTCTCTTATAATGGTAACACCAGGAATGTTGTGTGACACTGACCCAAAGTTCCCAGGTTGTGGTTGTTACATTTGTTGTTGTATTATTACTTAGTTATTCTAACACATCAACAAATGTAATCTTTTGTTTTCCCCTGCCTCAGAAAAAGGACTTCTCATCTTCCAGTGGTAGACATCTTGGCTCTGACAGAAATTCAAGCTCTTCTACTTTGTGCCTTCAGCCTCCTTAGGACAGCAAAAGTGCCGATAGTGGAAAAGAAGGTCTAATGAGTAGCAGCAAATCCTACATATACATTAAATCTCCAACGCATTCTGTGTCACAGAATATGTTGGTAACCTCCCATAAACTACTTGCAGTAGTTTATGTCTCTACTAATGTGTTCCTGACGGCGGAAGCCCTTTTCAATGCTCTGCAAACGGAATAATGTGAAATAAAAACATTGTGGACAAATGTAGGGAGCAGAGTTGTCAGCAACCAGTCAGGAGGAAAGGCAGATCTGGTTTGTTAGGCATACATTACAGTGTGTAGCTAACAGTGACAGCAGATACATGAATTGCTTTGGCTTTCTTGGGGAGATACTGACCCAGAATCCACTTGGAGGGAAGAATAACTATTTCTTTTAATTATGCAGGATCAGACTAGATTGAAACAGCAGTGACCCCTATCACAGAAAAAAAAATATTGCCTGTTCTTACTCTGACTTTTGTTGGGCAAAAGTTGCTCATTTAGGGGTGATAAATATGAGAATGCTTTGTTGCACTCGTTCTTGCCTCCTACCCTGATGAAATGAACTGTCCAGGGACTCTGGCAGACAGGGAAACCTAAGGGCTATTTAATGACATGAAGAAGTTGAAGGGAGAATCATTAGCACTCAAGTATCTAGGTAACTCTCTTAAAAGCTAAGATTAAAAGCTTTGATGAAAGTGACCTTCACGCTTGATGTTCCCTCTCTGCTTTTCTCCACACTTGAAGCTCCAATAATCACTTTTTTGCGCTTTGTCACTGTATCACTTAATTCATGAAACATTTCCATAGCTCAGCAGGAATTTGGATCCAGGCTACTAATATCTGCCAGCATTGGGTGGATGCAAAACAAAAGCTGATTGATACAAAGACTCAGATCTTACTTTTTAGTGAACTGAACAAAAACTGGACATAGGTTGCTAGATACAGGCTTTTAATATTTTAATTAATACTTGATTATAAGTTTAAGAAAGGATAAAATTATCATTAAATGTTTCCTTGAGTATGCCATGCTGTCCCTTCTGAACAGTGCTAAAATTTCCTGGAGAGCACAAGGAGAGCATGTTGGGAATGGAAAGAGTATGTACAACCAGGGCCTTGTAACACTGGGGGCTCTTGGGCAGCAGACTGAAACTGCAGAGCATGCCAAAGGAGGATGACATTTGTAGTCATGTCTAGACCAAATGAGAGGACAGGGAAGAAAGATGATGTGGCATTTGAGTAGAAAGGAAAGGAAAAAAGAAATATCCAACACTTAGAAATAAGGAGAGCATTAAATGCCAGTAGTCAGGCTGGAAGACAAGAGTAAGAAGGAGCCATTTGGGAAGGAGTTCCCTGGTGTAGTTTTCTTTATTTTTTATTTAAAATTGCAGCAGACTTTTGTAATTGTGACTGAAACTGAAATTAATGGCCCCATTTGAGATACCGGTGCCTGCTTGATTGCTTGAGAGAGGGAATAGTTTAAATAAAAAGGATGTATTTCTCTTTTAAGATAATTAAAGTTTTATTTTGCTTGAAGTGGAACTTTTCATAGGACATTACTGGCATAAATCATGCTGATGTTTCTTTAGCTGACAGTGAGCAAAAGAGTAAAAAGTTTATTTTCCTGCATTGGAGTAATTATTTTAGCTTATTTTTCATTCTGAACTTTTCATTGAAGTAGAAAAAAGAGAAAATAACAGTTTTACCAAAAATTGTGCTTGTGATTTTTGAAGCTCTTAAGTGTTCTTGGAGACATGGAGGACTCATAACACATTCTAGAGTAGTTTCCTCCTAATATGAATGGAAAAAAATCTTTCTCTGATGTCAGCTACAAGTGCATACAGATGAAGGTACATAACAGAGAGGCTTTCTCATTGCCTTGCAGAAGTGGTTCTTAGTCTGACTGACCTTGTATAAAGTTTAAAACTCAGAATGGAGTCAGGCTCTTCTCTGTGGTGCCAAGCAATAGGACAAGAGGCAACAAGCAGAAGCTGATGCACAGGAAGTTCCACCTGCATATGAGGAAGAACTTCTTTACTGTGTGGGTGACTGTTGCCCAGAGAGGTTGTGGAGTCTCCCTGGAGATATTTGGGAACTGTCTGGATGCAGTGTGCTCTAGGATGACCCTGCTTGAGCAGGGAGGTTCGACCAGATGACCCACTGTGGTCCTTCCAACCTGGTCCATTCTGTCATTTTGTGTTCACCCTTCACAGGCAACTGAGATGCAATGTCCCCCTGGTAGGTCTGGCATTGGGGCACTGTAGCCTTGTAGGTCTTGAGTTGATGACAAGTGATGCTTCCAGGCTTCTCTTAACACAGTGAAATGCTTCTTGTCCACTTTGGAGAAGAGCAGTTACCCCTCCAGGTATCAGAGATGAGCAGTGCCTTCTCCTGACATCCTCAGACTGGAAAAAAGCCCTACATTTTTAATCAGCAAATAACTTTGGATAAAGCTCAGCTAAAGGGGAAAAGGTGGTATTAATTTTCATAGAGATTGGGTTGTGGGAAAAGTAGCATTATTCTATCACAAATTAATTGTAGGTACCCAATTGTCATGTAACCTATTAAGTATCTCAAGATATTTTCATCTTTGTGACTTCATTCCCACTGAGAATTTGTACAGGACGTGTTAACTTACAAGTAATATATAAACAAGGTGTGAACAGTTCAGTTAAGTGGTAACCTGAGGTTAAAAACACAGTGATCAAATTCAGTGTCTGAAGTTGGCAGGGAGATTGTCTTACCACCTTGGGAAGACTTGAAATTAAACTTGTTTTGAAATGTAGGTGTGAAGTCTGTGAAAAAAACTCACTTGTGCATCTAAATGAAGCGGCTTTCCAGAGTTGAAGAGAGCAGCTTGAGCTCCTAGGCTGCCTTAGGAGAGAGAAGGCCTATGCTCCCACCATGTAACCTCTCTACTGGAGTTGCGTTTTGTAGCATCTGTGAAGAGAAGATCTTTAGGTAAAATCAGAGTTGCACTCCCTGTCTGGCTGCCCTCGGCCCCTCACCAACAGCAGGTAGGGCTGTGCTGTCAGCTGCTTGAGCTAACAAAGACAACAGCTTTGGGTTTATTTTTGTTGGGCTTCTGAGACCTTATTAACTTGAAGAGAGTTTTTGGAGACATTGAATTTCTGCACTGTGCTTATGTTTAGCTTTTTGTTCTCCCTGGTGTTGCCTTCAAGTAAATGTATGTGGAGTAGCCTTAAAAGGAGCAAAAATTCCTTCCCATTTTAGAGTAAACAGGAGGAGAATTAAGCTCCTTCACTCATCAATTGGATATTCTGATTGCCATGGCTTTTGAAGAAGATCGTGTATTTTCCTGTGTGTAATGGATTATGCATGTGCCTGTGAACTGAAAGGTAGGTTGGCTGTGAAGTTCCAACGAGTTTTTCTCTATAATTGTTTTACTCTGGTTATTCACCTTGTAGGCTGACTACAGACATATACCATCCCAGCCTACAGCATGAGGCAGGGCAAGTTCTCCAACAGTTGTGTCTTACATTCCCCTCGAGCCGTAGGCAGTTGGTGACTGTCTGGGACCCTTTGGAAAATGAAAGCCCTCGCAAGGTTACAGTATTGAGTATTCAAATGAATGTGGGAACAGAGTTGGAAGTGGACTGGATGGGAAGCTCCTTTAGCTGGTTGAAGTGTAGCCCAGTTCATCTGTGGAGCAAAACAACACCTTTCTGTCATCCCTGGTCAGCAAAAAAAAAAGCACAGTTGCAGTTGGCTTGTCAGTGTCCAACGACTGTCTTCAAAGCTTGTCTGTTGTCTCAAGATTTCTAATCTCAGGATTTAAATTTGGATGATAGCTGTGTCTCTAGGTCTGTGTTTGTGCAGTAATACACATGGTATATTTGAAGCCCATCCTACTAGCAGGGCTCCAAAGTACTCATGATCTGTAAACGTTACAATCACTGTTTTGCATAAACCGCAAAGTCTTTCCTTTCTTTTGACAGATTGAAGACATCGTTACAAGAATGCAGGATGACAAAACAGGTGGAGTTCCCATCCGCACTGTCAAGAGCTTTCTGTCCAAAATCCCCAGTGTCGTCACCGGTAAGAACCCCAGTTAACAGAGAAGAGAACTTATGTTATGGTACTTGCTGACTATAAGCAAACATACTAAAGCCACAAAAAAGAAGGAACATAAGGAAAAAACACCTCCCTCTGCTTAATTTTTCTGTTGTTCTGTTACAGGCTGAAGCATTGAACAAAGGTTTTTTAATTATGCTTTAATAAGCAAGCATTTTCTACTCCTGACACTTTAAATTTATAATGTTGTGTATCTTTGCAAAGCAAATACAGTTTTCTCTATCTTGATGAGTCTCTTTCCAAATCAGACCAGATACTCACACTGATGAGTCTGTTTAGGGAAGTTTCCCCTCCTGATATGAAAAGTGAGGGGCATCATTCTCTGTGACTATGCTGCAGTAAAATTCAAATGATCATTAAAAATGCAAAAGTTGCATTTAGACACCACCAATAACTGAGAGAAGACTGGGACTTCAAAGGGACCTTTCTTGCTCTGGGGATTTGTATGCTGTTATAAAGAAATGGGAAAATTCCTCCTGTCAACAGGGATGCTGGCAGTGCAGCTGGTGTCAAGCCATTGCAAAGAGGGTTCCCTGCAGAGAAACGTATGTGAGCTGAAGCACTTAAAAAATGTTTTTACTGTAAAAATTGCTGGATTGAGCAGAGTTTCAAGTTGTTTTTGATTGATTCAGGAGTGTGATTTGATTTCCTTGTATCAGAAAAAATGTCCAACTTAAGCTACAGGAACGGAATACAAATCTACAGGGTTCCTGAGGGTAATTCACAGAATATGAAAGTTGGTATGAGGTTTTTACTTAAATGCATCTCATTCCAGTTGTTTTCTTTTTATTGAGCAACAGGCTCTTCTGTTTGAAATTGATTTCAGGGTGGTGACTCAGTATAACTGGCAGTTTCAGGGTTAGGATTTTACAGGGGAAAACGAACGTGAATCCAGAATGAGATGTGAAAATCATGTTACTAAATTGCACGTTATGGCTGGATCAAGTATGAGCTAACTATTCTTGAAGGTTCCTGGGGAAAAAAAAGGTTTTCTGATTTGAAAACTCATTGCATAAGCTCAAGTCTGCAATATGCAGACTGAATGTCTCAGGATTGACTCAGCTAAAACAGGTATTTCTGTTCATATTCATAGCATTAAAAAATTAATTGATCTAATCATCAAGATACCTCATGTTACTCAAAAGAAAATGGAAACGGGAGACCTCACAGTGTCTTTAAACCGTGGTTAGGAGCTCCCTGGCACAACTGAAAGTGCTCCTTTGCACTCTGTTCTGAAACAGGAGCTGCAATTGAGTTGTCTTGAAATGGTTGGTTTTCACAGCATGGAATAGTGAGAGGGTGAAGAAAAAATAAGAACAAAACCTCTCTCCAGAGCTCACAGAAAATTCTCAGATTTGGAGGGGAACAAGCTCAGTATCATTCCCTTCAGGTGATTTGAAGACAGCTCCCTTATAATGTAGTGCATGAAGCCTCTGAGTTTGAGAAGTGTGGGAAAATAATAGCCCAGCTAAGAGCCCAAAGTTTTCTCCATTTCTCATTTCTCCTTTCAGATGCACAGACGTGCCTATTTGTAGACCAAAACCAAAAGAAATGTATATATAATATCAGTACTTGTGATGGGTGAAGAGGCAACAGCATCTACATTTGAATAGAAACGGAGGACACTGCATTTGTTCAGTCTGGGGAAGGAAAAACTGAAGGGAAAGAGAGGCTATAGAGAAGACAGGGTGAAAACAACAAAGACAATGTACACAAGTTGCAGGGAAAGAAGTCCCAACTGAGTTAGATTTAGGAAAAAAGCTGTTTATGATCAGAGCAGCTGAGCATGGGCCCAGTGGCCTGGAGAAGCTGTGGAACCAGCTGTTCAGGAACCCCTGAGACCAGCTGAACTGAGCAGTCTGACATAAACGTGCATTTGGTCTTGCTTTGGATGAAGTTTGGACTAGACAATCTGCAGAGAATCTTTCCAAAGTGAATTATTCTTATGATCACTGGATACTCAGTTTTAGTGCTTGTCTAATTCTGCACAAAGTCATGAACATGCAAGAGGAAGAGCTTGTATTTTCAAAAACGTGGTACCCCCTCTTGGGAAGAGATTAATTCTAGAGCCTGGCATTCTCACACACTTTTTATTTCTACCTGAAAAATAAAACAGCAATGCTGAGATGTGATTTACTTGGCAGGCTCACAGTGACTGTGATTAACAGGGATTTATTTTTGCTTGACACTTCTATTGTAATTGCTTCTCACAGGAGAAATGTCAAATCTTAGAGAAAAAGAAATATTACAGCAGTGCCTTGGTGCTCTAAACAGGCAGCTCTGTTTATAGTACAGCAAAGTGGGTGTTTGATTTAAAGTTTGAATACGAGGGAAAGAACTGCTCATCTGTGTTTTGCTTTCATCTGTCCTGATGCCTTAGGTATGAATGAGACCTTGGGTAATATGATGAAAAGGAGCCTCAGGGAGTTGTCATTAATGGTCTTCTCTTGACAACAGGAATCTGGGAAAAAGGATGGAAACAACTTTTTTGAATGTATGATTAGTCTGTGCGGGGATGCTGTGCCAAAGACACATTTTAATCTGCATTAGAAGTAGATTTGTGTACCCTCTTCTCCAGCTTTTGGCTCAAAGTAGGTCAGTCAAAGGAGGGCATACCACACCATTATCTTCTTGGTTAAATCTTCACTTTTACAGGCAAGCCATAGAGAATGAAAGTAAGATGGAACCAGTCTGTGTGGCATCTGTGTGCATGTGTCAGACATTGTCCAACGTGAAGTTTGGAGTATGGAGTGAAAAAAATGCCTGAGGACAGATGTTGAGTAGTGTTGTGATCCATGCCCAGAATGGATCGTCAACCAATGCACATGATGGCAGTTGCTGCAATAAAAGGAGTTGCACATTTGTCTTTTAGTGAGAAAAAAATTCCTTGGTAATGATTTTGTTTCTGTAAATGAATTGGCAATTCTCTATTTTCCCAGTCATCAGACTCTTGTAAGAACATCTCATTATAATAACTGGCAACAGAACTGGTTTTCTCATCTTTTTTTCAATTTTCATATAATTGCATCTTAAAACTAACCTTCTTTTTGTTAGGAGGACCAAAACCACACTTTCTTCTCGCATTGATTCAGACTTGGTCCTATACAACGTTGCCAGAACAAGTCAGAAAGAAGTCAGTGCTGCAACAGCTGAGCTTTCCAGTGCAAAAAGCCACCTTCATGCTTCCCAGTCTGCTCCACATTCCCAAATTCATTCCAGGTTCTCCTGGTTTTTTTGTGTACTGATTCTGTGTACCAGCATCTTTGCTGTCATAACCTAAGGCAGACATGCAGCCTAAAATCCTTCTATTCTGCCCTCCTCCCAAGAGGTTTTGATACAGCTGCATTCTGACCCACACCCCTGACTTCAAGCGAGCCTGTCCCCACAGCTCCATTTTGAGCGATGCCTCATCCCCCCAGCAGCAGTCCCCTAGCTGGTCCCTTGCTCGCTCACTGCTCCTCACCCTTCCACCAACACTCGCTTCTCTTCTTGCACTGCTCCCAGAGCTGCCCGAGTGGCTGTGAGCAGATTGATGTCCTGGCTGCACTGGCTTGGCCTAACTGCTGCCATGCAAGCTTCGTGCACACAGCTCTGCCAGTGCATTTCACTCCTGTCCTGTCATGTCTGTCTTATGTAAGTCCTGGACCTCTCAGAGCAGAAAGTGCCAGCATTCCTGAAATGTGCCAGATGGCCTGTCGCTACTCGAGACTCAAGAGCTAAACCAAGTTTAAACTGCCGTGTGTCTCTTGTCTGAAGAAGCCAGCATGTGTCTTGGCAAATGCCTATGGAGTTGTCCCAGAACACATCAGAATGTCACTCACTCAAAGAAAATGCATTTGGCTGGAGTACAGAAATCCCACAGTGTTGTGAAAGAGAGACTTTATTATTGATAGAGTTCCCTGGTGATGTAGTTCAGGCCAGACAACTTCTGCTGGAGGATTTCATACACCTATTGAGAAATGAGATTCCCTGGAGCCAGTCTTGAGGGTGTTGCCTTTTCCCTTCAGAGGAGCTCAAACACAGCTCTCATCCAGATACGGCAGCCAGAGCACAAGGGAGAAATGAGTTCCTTGTGTCCAGGGTTTGAAAGGCCCCTGTTCAGAGGAACTTTACAAAAAAAAGATGTTGTGGTGTGGGGAGCAGGACCAGGACTGGCAATGCTGGCCAGAGCCAGTACCACCCATCACCTAGCAGGGCCTAGAGAGCAGGCTGCAAGGCTTAGTGCTTGGCCAGAATGTTTGCTTTCTTAATGCTGTTTTTTCAGGGGTAGAACTTGCCTTGGTGCCTTACAGAAACTACTCTCCTTGGGACCAAAACCTCCATGAGCTGACTACAAATGGATTTGTCTTCCCCAGGCTGTCTGTCCAGCTGCTTGCATCACCTACCCATAGGGCTTTAACTGCAGGACTGAGTCTGGTAAAGATTTCCCTCAGCATCTGGGTGATTTTGTTCTAGATCTTATTCTGTCTTTCCTCTGTAATTTTGCTTTGGAAAAATAGGACATTTGAAATGTAGTATTGTCTCTTTTTCAGGCAAAGTTAGTAGATATAGACAGTCCCAAATATAAACCAAATTCAATTTTTTACTAAACATGAATGAGCCTATTTAGTTAAAACAAGCAGACAAAACCCACAAATAGGCAAAAAAAAAAAAAAAAAGCCAAACCTTAAATCAATATCCAAACTAATTTGGGGTGTTTATTGATTTGTATATAGTATAAAGAACATGCTCATGGGTTAAAATTGATATATGTTTAAACGTGCATATGTAGTAGTGTATAATTTTTTATAGTTTTCCACACTGATATAGAGCAGATGCTGCCCAGTAAATTCAACAGTTTAGCAATTGCTTTGTGGAAACTGGCTTGCCAAATACTGGTCGAGCATACAAATCCATTTATTTCTCATAAAAAATCAATTGCTCTGAGCAAGTTGCATTTAAGCTAGTTCAAGTCAAGACTGGGCTTCTTTATAACAACTTACATTTCCTTCTTTTATGCATCTCTTTTTCAAATTGCGCCCAGTGGAAATGTGATCCATCCATCCCTCAATAAGAAGTCTAGTATTTCAAAGCTGCTGTGAATCACACAGCATTAGATGTGTCAGCAATTACATGAGTAGCACATGCCTTGCAATTATCTTTTATCCTGCAGCTTTCTCTTAAGCTCTCTATTTGCATGCCAGGAGACAAATTAACCCAGTTAAGGAGCTGAAGACTTATGCTGTCTTCATCCTCAGCACCCTCCTCCGTCCCTTTTTCTCTTTAACTGCGTCCAGTTTCTTACCTTTCAAAATGTGAGAGGGATGACTGAGCAAAAGATGAAAATCAGCTCCCTGAAGTGTAGCAATTCTTTACCTGTTTTTAATACGCAAATCAACACCTCATAAAGCAAAGGTTTATATAATTTAATTTTCAGAGGACAAGGGGAATAGCAGATTAATCAAATAGGATATGTTTGTTGAAGTAAGAGAAAGCAACCAAAATTACCATTTTAAACAGTGAATATTCAATATATCTGCACATGTGTACACCTGAATACATGTAAATGGTGCGCAATTTTTCTTAAGAATAAGCCTAAGAGTGGTAACTGTTGCACTCAAGAAATAACCAAAGACAGGTTTCTGCATTTGTAGGTGCTATGCAGAGCCAGGACTGCTAGTGTTTGTGCATCACTGCCCTCTGCTGCAGCCAAGTTCAGTTCACGCAGCTTTTCACAAGCCATGCTGTGTCTGTATTGTGCGTTCCCAGCTCAGGTGTAGTTTGTGTGGTGTGTTTTGTATGCCACAGTAGTGGTCCCCTCTAGCTGTGTGGCATAAACCCAGCCCAAATCCTGGGGTATGTGTGACTTGACAGCTGCTTTGAGAGAAAGGATGGCTTTCATAGCTGGCCATTGATGCCACTTCTATGTGTCTCCTTCATAGTAGTTCATCCTCTTTAGGACTGTTCATCTCCAAAAGCGTGCTTGTACATCACATGAAGCTTACACATCTCTTAAAAATGTGTGCATGCATTATGAGATAAATCCTAAATGATTAAATGAAATCAACCATCACTTAAAATTACCAAAATTGGGCATTTTGACGTACCTATGTTCTTTCATATGACAGCACTTGAAAATAGTCATACCTGAGATGGAAGACACTGGAGGACATGCACATCACACCAATGGGTGCATTAAAATCTGTCTTAGGCCACTGAAACACTTATGAAACACATCCTGAGGCTTTAGTATTCAGTCAGTAAAATGGTCTCTCAAGTGCCTAAAGCCCTGAATATTATGACAAGTTTAACTTGCTTACTTTAGAATTGTGACAATCCTTTCTGGTCCTACTTGTCCTTGCTGTATTTCAACCTCTGCATCTGCCAAGTGAAGTTACGACAAATCAAAAATGTAAATAATTATGCTGCATGGATATTCCTGTGGCCAGTGAAACTAGAATGAAAAATCACCAAAATTACCAAATGGTCCAGCTTTATCTTTCAGTATTGACTAGTCTGTTTTTTCTAAACACCAGGGATACTGACAGAAGGGTAAGTAAAACCAAGAAGACCTTCCAACCACATGGGCGGAAATTAGAATGCAAAATTATAATATTTTTTTTATTGCTGACCATGATCATAAAAATTGCTGGGCTGGAAAGCATCAAATGAAAGCTGTGAGCCTGGAACAAAGCAGATCTATTAAAAATGGTTTAATCCCCCTCCCCCCCCAAGATTTCCTTTTAGGTCTTTTCAGGCTTTCAGTTGAGACTAAAAGCTGGAATAGAGACAGATTCATGATAAATTGCCTGCTGAGCTCCAGTGTTTAGATGAATTGGTAATTCTACCACAATAACAAAAATATTACATATTAAGAACATTTTGTTGCTGACTGCAGTTTTATTCTGAAACACAGCATTTAGCTGATGGAATATTGTGGCTAATGAATAAAGCATTAAAAGGAAAAGTCAACAAATTTCAATGCCTGTAGAAGTACATAAGGATGAATGATAAATGCTTTTCTGCATTCATCTTTTCATCTTCAGAAGTGCAGCATTATTACAGAAGGTTCTTTCCAGATCTGAATGACACAGCAAAAGAGCAGAGATTAATTATAAGAACTGTGGGGCTTTGTTTTTTGGATGTGAGTGTTGAGCAGACTGCACTCAAGCTGCAATACTTCACCTCTTCTGTCTTCACTTCATAGCAACCTGGGAGTTGTGTGGTGAAGGATCTACCAACACAGTTTTGTTTTTTTCACACCTCTTGCTTTGTTTCTGCCCTGCCTCCAGCATTCCCGTGGGCTGCTAAGCATCAGATGCCCAGCAGAGCAGCTTTGCTCCTCCTGTGCCCAAGAAGCCACATACCCACCAAGGAGTATGACCCTTAGACAAACCAGTTTTACTCTGAGGTACTGCGAAGTGCGCAATGGTAATCAATAGCAGTGTGAAGTCGCAAATCTCTGAGTGTGGTTTATTACTTTAAATCTATTGCTTTAATTCAATGCCATTCCTACCATTAGAAAAATAAACCCCTCCCATTCATTATTGGGTGAATACATCTGTCTCATTTGCACGTATATTCTGTTCATTGGTTTCTAGCATCCAGCTGGCGGCCGGTCACCAGTGGTGTTCCCCAGGGATCAGTGCTGGGTCCAGTCCTGTTTAACATCTTTATCGATGATTTAGATGAGGGGATTGAGACCATCATCAGCAAATTTGCAGATGACAC
>JAYRBT010000177.1:27773175-27873140 GCA_036023395.1 Myiotriccus ornatus | reverse complement strand
TATGGAATACTGGGTACTTGGCCACTTCCTTGGTTACAAACTGGTCACCAGGAAGGCCTAGACTAAAACCATCACAGCATGTTTGTTGATGCCAGACCTGTCTCTAGACAACACAGACACGATGGCAGCTTAGGTTTCCCAAGGCAGATGAGGAATGTTTGGTGCAAGTAAATCAGTGTGGCTGCCCCTGTGACCAAGCTGCTGCTTGGTATCTCGGTGCGAGCAAAGACCAGTGTGTAAGCAGTCAAAGGCACTAAGTGTCGGGTGTGAGGGCTGGAATGATGTGACACAGCTCTGTCGAAGTGTAGTGAGAACAACACTGAGGCTGGCATAGCACCAAACGCTTTATAGCAGTGCAGGTCAACTGGAAAAAGACCTTTTGCTGGTATCGCTTTTTTTCCAGTTGAGGACCTGGTTTAAGCTGTCCTGGCAGACCTCTTTCACTGGGATTAACTGTGCATCCATTAAGAGGTTTGCTAACTCAGCCTTACTAATACCACTGTGTAGAGCAATCACTTTAGATCCAGGGCTTTCAGATAGTGGCATCCTTCTGCTCCTCAGCACTGGCTGCCTGCTTTTAGGTGTTGGTGATAGGAGGGTATTGCAAGCCAGAAACCTGTCTTTGGGCATGTCTGCTGTTACTTTCTCTCATTCCTTGTAAAGCCACCAGAACTATTTTCAGATGGGCAGTGTTGTAAGGAAATGAGTATGGCTGTGGTATCTCTGAGATCTTAAGATGCAATTTATCTTTGTTACCTGGGCAAATTAGCCCACACAGAGCTCTGTGCTGTCATGTCATTTATTGATTCCTGCCTAGTGAAAATCTCCCTCTGTAGAGGCCACATGGGTTTGGTTGCCTGGCCAGTATGATGGCAAAAGTCCCTCCAAATAGCAATTCAGAAGAAGGAGGTATTAACAGGGTGAAAGTACACAGGAATTTTGATTTTGCATTTCTAAATCTTCATCTTTCAAATTTATTATCTGTTTATATTTAAAATGCAGACAGGAGAGATTGTGTGTGTGTGTGTGTGTGTACATGTAAAATGTGTACTGAAGACAAAGATCAAATTTACACTGCAGTACTGGCGGTTAAATTGCAAATTTGCAGGCCGTTACTTTGTAGGTGATTTCGGATTGTATTAGCACTTGGTTGCTCAAAATTCCAATTCAGTTCTTAGAGCACACAAGCAGCTCTATGACGGTGGTTTGTTCCCCTTTGCCTGGTCCCATTCCCTGAGCTGACTCCCTCAGCTGGTCATCTTCTCTCCCCACCATGACTACAAAAGCCTTTGGCATTTTCCGTATCCTTGGAAGGTTGTCTTCTGTCACTCTTCCAATACCTCAAATGTCTATCAGCACCTTGCAGGGCAGCCATGAGTCTGGGTCATGACTTCCTGTTGTGAGAGAATTTATTAGTAAACTTGGTGTTAATTTTGCTTCAGGAACTAGCACATGCACAAGCCAAATATCAGAGTTGTTAATTTTAATAGACTTTGGATAAATCTGTGATCAGATTATCGTATGGGTTTGTTTACACAGAGACAGGCATCCGTTTATTAATAACTGACATTGTTCTCTGGAAAAGGCAAAGGATGAGAGATTTTGAAACTATTAAATTTACAAATATTCCATCCTTTTTGTTGTTTTATCATCCTGAAATGTCCACAGGCAACTTAGCTCCATATGCTCTTTTCCACCTTCCCACCAAGCATCATTCTTACTTCACACAAAGTAACAAGTTTACAGTTTTATTTTTTTTTACAAGAAAAGTAAATTGTAAATTCAAGCTCTCAAAAGTTACAATGAACAAAAGACTCCTTAGAAACTTTGGCTTCTTTGATCAAAAAGGGGTAACACTCCTGCTGCTAATGGTTGTTAATAATTCACAAACAAGATTTAAAGTGAGCATAACATAAAGGAAAACTGCTCTTGCTAGAAGCTCTGAGCTGTTGTAGCTTTGATGATGCTCCTTGCTGACACTGAGTGGTGCAATTACCACATGCTGATGGAGGAGAACTACAATTACCACATTTTCTGAGTCAACTACTGAGATATTTTTTTAGTTGGCATTGGTATTTATTTATGTGCTCATTGTAGGTAAATTTTATAAAGTGCTTCCCCAATACTTGTAACAGACTACCAGAGAGAGACATAGATATTGCTTTTTTTTCCCCTCTACCATAAAATCGTTACTTTGCATTAAATCCCTACTGTGAGCAGTAGTCTGTACTTCCAACTTAGCTGAAATCACTGTGGGAGTCGATGGGGAGCTCTGTGTAAGAAAAATTGTAGCACGGAGGGCTGGAGGCCTTGAGAAATTTTGTATGAAATCGTTTTGCCCTGTATCATGGGTGATGTTCATTTGTTTATTTTCGCAAGCACAGTGGTAAAAGTGGGGATAATTAACCTTTTTGCCCTAGATTTACCAAGGACCCAGAGCTGTTTGGGGAAGGACCCGAACACATTATTTTCATTAAATACTGTGATTGCTGTGATTGGCAGCATAAAAAGCAGCTGAAGTGTCTGCTTATACACCTATGAATGTATTCTTATGTCATTTCAACTGCTTGTGATTTTTTTTCTCCTGTCTTTTCTGTTAGAAATATTTAAAGATTGCTCTGAGTTTGGGAGCAAATTGTTTGGAAAATTTGGTGCTAAAACGGGCTCATCTATTTTGAAGAATGAAGTGACAGGACATATTTTCAGCCCTTCATCAAACAGCTGTCTGGACCCTGAGTTTGGAGATGATTGACAACAGAGACCAGGCATGTAGCTTGTTTGCCCGTGGAATATGCCGTGGTGTGTATAGAAAAGGTCTAAAAGGGAGCTGAACAGTTCAGATTTTCAGTTTTTGTTTTGGAAAAAAACAAAAACAAAAAACAAGAGAACAAAAAAACCCCAACCCCAGTCAGACAACAAAAAACCCCTCCCTACCATGGAAAACTATTTGCTACTTTCTTTAAAATCATTAAAATATGTTCAGAAAATACTAGAGTTACAGTAACACTGGAAAAAAGATGAGAAATAATCAAGCAATCTTATGTCTCCTTCAATAGATATGTATATATGACAAATTCTTTCAAGTTATGATTGGATGGTATTTTTAAATTTTTTAAGACCTTGCTTTCTTCAGTGTTAATATTTGTCCCTGCAATGTGAGGCTCTGAGCAACCTGACATCTAGAGTATCCCAGCTTACCAGCTGTAGTGACTGGATGGCATCCAGTGATCAGGCCTTAGTTTATCAACTCCTGTGAGAAAGGACAAACTTTAGTCCTTGGTCTCTGATGCCACAGCTGGCCACATGAGACGTCCCATGTCAAATCCCCATGGAGCTCCACGAGTGAGTGCTTGTCAGCTCTGTCAGGACACATAAAGAAAAAAAAAGGCAGTTGTCTTAGCAGGCGTAAAAAGAAATGTAAGAATGCACACATTTGCTGAAGTTTCAGAAATATTCTTGTATTTTTTGTCTGTATACATATGCATGTATATATACAGGTGTATGCCTTGTCAGGGACATGCTTAGTCCATTGGATGACAAGTACATGTGGTGG
Source organism: Myiotriccus ornatus (assembly GCA_036023395.1). Taxonomy (NCBI): domain Eukaryota; kingdom Metazoa; phylum Chordata; class Aves; order Passeriformes; family Tyrannidae; genus Myiotriccus; species Myiotriccus ornatus. Next base: position 27,869,587 of record JAYRBT010000177.1, on the reverse strand, counting down.
TTCTGGCTCCTTTGTTCAGAGCCAGAGGTACAGTCTCCACTCTGGGCAGCATATCTTTAGAAATTGCTGGAGGAGGGTATGTTGTTCTGTCTGCCTTTGCCGTTTCACACAGCACGTGGAAGATGCATTTTCTGGAAAAGGTAGAACAACATGAGTTGAATATACAAGATGCCAAATACAGAGGTTGGGCCTCACCTTACCAACTGCATCTTGCCAATGGCCTCACACCTTATGAACTTTTTTTAATTTATCTTTCAATGGCTGACCGCTCATTTGTCATGTTGACAGGCAGTGGCCACCTGAGAACACTAGCTACTGTTATGGAGTCACTGAGACTGAAGAGAAAATGGAGAAAACAGCAAGAAATATAAGACTGCTAGTCTGTCTCTAAACACATAGCTGAATAAATGGTCACTGTGAATCTGTTTGTGCATGAAAATACAGCTATTCTGTTGGTATTAAGCTACTTGATCTATTTCAGCTTCAAAGAAGAGCCTAAGGCAAAAAGATATGTTTCGTTATATGTGAGAAGGAAATAGGTATTCATAGACTGTTGACTATTCTTGAACTGACTCAGAGGAAATGTAGATGTATAGGGAGGAGCACAGAGGAGATGAAAGCCATTCCTCTACCTGAATCCAGCAATACTTCCAATTGTGAAAACACACTCAACTATTTGTTTTCAGAAGATTTCAAATGCACTGTTAGTGTATAGTGAAAACGTGTCAGAGTCAAAGGTTTCCCTTGGGTGTCCTACGAAAGAGCTTGAGAAATGTGAAATCTGAGGAACAGAACATTTTTGGGGGGGAAGGGGAGTAATGTGAAGACTGTCCATTGGGCTTTTAATCTACAGGAGAGGTTAAAATTATGTTTTCTGGAAAGCTTATAGATCAAGGTATTTGTATCTTGATCTGACAGAACAGTCTTGTAAAGGAGTCACTCAAGTCTTCACCATGTCTTACAAGGATAAATCTGAATTTTCGCATTTGATGAAGAGTGTAAATAGTATTTCTAAGTAGGCAAAAGTAGGTTTCAGTAGTAGAAACTTCCACAAGCAGAGGCAGAGCCAATGTGTAAGGGTAACCCTAAGAACTGGAGGTGTTATGGGAGATGACAGTAAAGAGTTTTCATTATGATTGAATATTAATTAGTGACATGGCTATTAATGATGACAGTAATTAACAGAGGAAGGAAAGACTTGTCATTGTCTCAAGGGTGAGTAATCAGTCTTGGCAGGTGATAAATAATGGTTCAGCAAACTCAGCAGAAAGATAATCTGTCTGCCTCAGGACAACTGGAGAACAGCTATAACATCTTCCAGGCTCTTGGCAACATTCAGGAATGACTTCATGTTTTTAACAGAGACAAATTAAAATTCCTGATCTTAAGTGCTGCTTATATTCTGGAGTGGCTGATCACAGTTCTGTTTGAGTACCTTCAGCTTACTTGCCGCTTTAAACTCTTCTTAATGGGCAAGAAAGACTGGGGAACCAGCTTTCAGTGTTACTTGAATTTTATATTGTAATGTGATGGAAATTAAATAGATTCCTGAAAAGCGGCCTAGAGCTGGGGACATGATCATTCTGTGTAGAAATGGAGTGGGACTTAATCCTTCATTAAGTATTCCTATACATCTGGAAAGGGATCATGGAAAATGTACTTCACCTCCCTTGAGCAAATCAATGTAACACTCCAAATATTTTTCAGGTATCAGCTGTCACGTCGCTTGGCAATACAATGCCCAAGAGATCACTACAAGCCTGTAATCTGAGACCAAAATCAGGAGAAACAGTGGCCTTTTTATTTTGGGGGATGAACTGAAAATCCAGGAAAGATTCCTGTTTCACTTGAATCGAGACAGTATTGTATGAGGTTTTGTTTTGATTCTAACAATACAGAAGCACTTCAGTTTGAGTCCTCTTGAATTAGTTTTCTAATCACAACTGCTGTGTTCTGCCTTTAAAATAGTTTTGTTTTGTAAAAGGTGAAAGGGAACATTCATGTTTATTAAATAGAATATTTTATTAACAAACTTGTCAAAACAGCATTTACTGGCTCTGAACATATTCCCCATATGTTATTCAGTTAGCAGTGTTCACTAGATATGTTCTCATTTAGCAGATAGTTTTGGACCTCTCATATGTATTTTTCTGAATAAATTTGTTGTCCACGAAAAAATGACATGACCTCAGGATGCATTTGGCAAGGTGATTTCCATAGAGACAAAGAAGTGCTGGCACCATTGCCAGAGGCATTGGTTAGATGTTCTGCAGTTCTGGTGGCCCCAGTGCAAAGAAATGGATTTAAATTTGAAAAGTTGCTGAATGGGAAAGTAGAGAGGGACACCATACTGAGAGGATATTAGAAGAGTTTGGTTGGTTTAGTGAAATGGAGGTAGGGAGACAAAAGTGTCAGCTCACTGTAGAAACATTCAGGAGAAACTGTCAAGGAAGAAGAATAATTCTTTTCCTTCAGTGATAATGCAGGTACGATATAAAATGCATATAAATTGCACATTAACAAACTTAGACTCTGAAGTTACAAAACCAGTTCAATCTATAAAAATATTTAATTAAAAAAATGTTCTGTAATAACTTTCCAAATAGTATAGTGGCAACTGCAATTGCTCCTAGGTGGAGTTGGAAGGTGTGGAGAATGACCATATTGCTGAGAATACAAGCTTGTTAGGTTGGTCCTTTAGTATCTGGTTCATTGATACCTTGGATACAGATTGATACAATGCCCAGCTACTGCTTCCTGCTCACATCTGTTTGCCCAGTACTTAAATGAAATCAGATGCTTCCCTTACCATCAGGAGCTCTGCTGATTGTCTGCAGGGAACAGGCAGGTTATTTCACTGCCTTGCATGGGGGTTGGGGGAGGTCAGATCCATATCCTGCTTGCTGCTGAAGCCTGACTGAAGAGGGTTTACTGGTGCTCCTTGTAGTGTTGTGGGTCTACTTATATTGTCAGGGAAGTGGGAACTGCTATCCTATTCTGTTTGTAGTAGAGTCCATTTTTTGGGGGGGTGGGAATTTCACCTGTATGGGAGAGTCAGTCAGACCTGCAAATAATTGCAGAGACCTGGGACACTAGCAGTGACTGTTGTGTCTCTCTGTGGCACATTGTAATTGTGACTCCTGGCTTTTATTGTATTTAAGGTTTGCTGAGGTCATAGGGTAGTCCTGTCCACATCTGGGCTCAGAAGTGCTCCATGAAAATAAGTTCCTCTGGGATTTACTAAGTAAGCCTGAACTATAGCAAGTTTGCAGACAACACAAAACTGGGAGGAGCTGTTGACTCCCTTGAAGGCAGGGGAGGCCCTTGACAAACTAGAGGGCTTACCATTCACCATCCATATTTAGTTTAATCAAGGGAAGGTGCTGGATTCAGCACCTGGAATGGGGCAACCCTGGATGTACATACAGTCGGGGGAATGAGATTTTGGAAAACAGTGCCTTTGGAAAGGGACTTGGGGTTCCTGGTTGATGGCAAGTTGAATATGAGTCAGCAGTGCCCTGGCAGCCAGGAGGGCCAGCTGTGTCTGGGGGAGGCACCGGGCAAAGCATCACCAGCTGGTCGAGGGAGAGGATTGTCCCGCTCTGCTCTGCACTGGTGTGGCCTCACCTTGAATATTGTGTGCAGTTTTAAGCACCACAATGTAAGAAGGATACAAAGCTCTTAGAGAGCTTCCACAGAGGGACAACAAAGATGGTGAAGAGCCTTGGGGGGAAGCCATATGAGGAGTGGCTGTAGTCACTTGGTCTGCTCAGCCTGGAGAAGAGGAGACTGAGGGAAGACCTCATTGCAGTCTAAAACTTCCTCATGAGGAGAATCAGAGGGGCAGGCACTGATCTCTTCTCTGTAGTGGCCAATGACAGGACCCTGTGGTCTGGGTGTTTAATGCTTTCTTCTTTCTTTGTTTGTTAAGGTTCTGATATTGTGCAGTGGCTTATGAAGAACCTCAGCATTGAGGATACAGGTAAGGTGACCACAGCTGACGAGGAGCAGGTACTCCATCTATGTTGTGTGTGCTATTAGACAATAATTACTATTTTGCTGCAGTATATAATACCAGTAAAACAACACAGTTGATTTAAGCATTGCAGAGAAGGAAGAGGGAAAGAGTTAAGACTCGACATCTTAATTAGTCTACATTGCAGCACAGAGAAATCCCATTATAGGAGTTTTAGCTTGTCTGTGAAACTGTTGCTACCTTGGGAAGACTGAGTGATTTTAAGTTTGTTCCCAGACTTAGAAAGGAAGTTGGTGTATGTGTGTGGTTAAGCAGACAAATGCAGTAGCAGGTTTTCATGGTGAGAAGAAAGGGAGCCATGACTGACAGGACATACTGGCCAAAGATGACACAGACACCATCATGGCATCAGGTGACAGCCTCCAATTTATTGCAGCAGATAGGTAAATCAACGGATAGATAAAGGGATAATCAACCATAAAGACTGATCAGTGTATGGGCACAGTCCAAATAGTTCACTCTTCAGAGAAACCAAAATAATTTTGGCACAGTTATGATCTATTGAGAAAAGAGGGAAAACAGATCCAGAAGGTTCTTTTTCTTTTCAGGAAAGGGAAAAAATCTAGAATGTCACCTACCAGTTTTTTTCCTGCTTTACTGTCGCCATGTGAAAGAGATAGACAGTGTTGTATCATCCAGCAGGGCATCCCTATAGACACATTACTTCTCATGAGTCCTGTCAGGTCCCAAATATGAATTTCAGCTGCAAACAATAGCTTTATAATCTACCTGAGCAGCTGATTGTATTTTTCAGTTCTGAGAAAGTTGATGCAGCTTTTGACAGCTGGCACTGGTTGGAAATGTGTGCAGCTGTGCCTCTGTGCTGGTGAAGTTTGCCCTGGCAGCACTAGGAAATGTACTCCCCTTTGCCTCTGCACCATTTTTCTCTAGCAAGTGGTAATGCTACAGTGTCAGGATGTGTCGCTATGAATAAATATCCTGCTAATGACCTGATGTTGCGGGTGTTTGTTGGATTTGGTAGAGGCAAGGGATGTTCACTGATGGAACAGGCTTCTTGTCAGCTGTCACCTGTGGTGGATAATGTGCTTTGAAATTAATTTCATGTTCTAGAGCTGAACTAGAATGTGGCATTTTGTGAACACAAAACTAGCAAGTTAAACTTTTGAGTGGTGCTTCATCTCTATTGTAGAGCTGAATTCTGCACTCCTGCTTTGCATGGTTTGGTTGGAAGTAGTAAGGATGGGGTGTGGGTGCAGAGAGGCATGTGGGCACCAGATTTCACGAGTCATCACCAGAGCTGCTGTTGAAAGCAGAGAAATGTGCAGTGCACATCTTCCTGACACATCTCTGAGGTTTTCTCTCTTTCACAGGGGAAGCAATACACTTGGGAAGTCTCATTGCTGCACAAGGTTATGTCTTTCCAATCTCAGACCATGTCCTTACCCTGAAAGATGATGGGACATTCTATCGTTTTCAGGTTGGTGAGCCCTCTGACTCCCTTGTGGCCCCTTCCACTGCCCCTGAGGTAATACAGCCGAAATCACCCACCCTTTATTCCTGAGCAGCTGCTACGGCTGTGAAGCCAGGGATGGAGGCTATCTTGGTAGAGGCCTTAGGAAGTTATGAAGTCTTTTCAGAAAGATCTGCTTTAGAATCCCAAATTGCACTCTTCTTCTTTCTTACCTACAATTTTTACATAAATTAATGGGTTTGTCCTGTGCTTATTTTTGATATGTTATTTCAAGGTTGTTGTACTCAGATTTGAACTAAGCCAGGAGAAAGAAAATGACTTTCAGGCTCTGACTCTGGCACACATTCTTCTGTGCAAAATAGACTAGAGCAAATTAGGAGCTGGACTTCCAAGCTTTGGCACAGCAGAAAATTCAAAGTCTTACCCTCTCTTGCTTGCAGATTGGCATGGGAGGGGGCAGGCTTCAGGCTTTGGCTCTTTTACAGAAGATGTGTAACCTTGGCAGTCACCTCAACTGGGACACCTGTATCCCTCAGTGTCCCTGTGCCACCAGATGTGCTGAATTTTTAATAAAAGCATCCTGTGCTTGAGTTCTGTGCCCTGTCCAAAGTCTGCCACTGTCAGCTTCTTAGATAACTGAGTGCTTGTGCTGCAATAACTCCTTTTGAACAGATTGTATAACTGTAGAAGAAGTGGTAAGTCCAAACCTCGAGTCCTACTGCCTAATCCTGCTGTCTGAATTTGTGTTTTTCTGTTACATGATCTCAGCCAGACCCCTTATCTTTCCTGTGACCTCTTTTCTGTTCACCCTGCTGTTCTTCCTTTACATTTTTTTCCTCTTTTTTAGCTTTTATTTGAAAAGCTGGTCCTGCACTTTACATCTGATGTTGCTGCTGCTTGTTCTCACTGTCCTGCTAATGTGGTATTGTGTTATCATATGTGACCAACATCATGGTGAACCAAGAAGCCCAGGAGATCACAGACCTCCTCTTATCTCACTCTGCCTTCTGGTTACCACACATCATTCAGACACAGACTTTTCATTACAATTCCTTTCCTTTTAGAAAAGTCCTGCTTTCCTGTCATGTAAGATGTGACAGAAGCAGGGGCAATACTGACTGCCCATTTAGCTGTATTTTTCTCTTTCTTAAAAGGATGACACTGTAAGAAGTTTTCCTGTGCAGCTCTTAGGAGCTACATTTCAATATAATTTAATTTCCTTTTCTTGTTTTAGGTCTGTGTAAACCACATCATCAAACTGACTGCTTGTTGACTTTTTTCCTTATCTTATCTTACAACTTTTGCATATTCCTTGCTTGTTGTCATTTCCTGCAACAGACCTCCTCAGATGTTTTCCGCAAAAATAACCTGATAGAATCATGTTTCCTTCCCATTACTCTTGTCTTGCTACTTTTTTACCTCAACATCAGTCCCTCCTTTAACAGTGGCTCTTCATATTCTGAAGTTCATAAGATATATATACTTGAGGAGCATTAAACCCTGTATTGTTTGAATACTCCATATTTTCTTACTGTACATTGGTGCAAGGAATAGTCTGTGCGTTAATGTCCTATGCCCATTTGTGGCATTACATCAGTAATGCAAATTACAGTGTTCTGTAATTTGTGTGGTCACTGGGACATTATTTTTCATTTATGTTAAATCTGAAATACAGCCACATACAGTAATATCTTGTGATTAATTGTAGCAATTGCAATAAGCAGACCTGGATAGAAAACAAAAGCAGTAAGCTTAGCAGGACTTCTGCTTTTGGAATGACTCTAAACAGCTAAGTTTTGACCTCTGCCATCTGCTATAATTAAAAAGTAAATTGTTTTGTAGTCTGCCAGCCACACTGGTAGCTGATCCAAAAAAGCAAGTGCTATGTAGCATATAGGTAAGGCCATGAGGTTTGTCATGCTTTAAAAAAAAAAAAAAAAAAAATCAGAATGTGAATTTCTGGGGAAAGAGAAGGTTCTTAAGGATAGAGGATAAGAGGTCCACATTGAGCTGGCAACAGTGTCTAAAATTCCGTCAGGACACTGGACATTCTCCTCAAGAGATACTTGTATTACAACATCTCTATCTGCCTGCAGTGAGGCATGTTAAAGGCCATACCTTTCTGGCAAAGAATCCTCATTAATACTGAGATCTGTAGCAGTGTTTTCCCCTGAGGGCAGACACTGGGTGGTAGACTTGGTGATTCTTCTTTTTGTATTTGTAATGTTTTTCTGCATTTGAATTGCTTTTCATCTCTTAAATTATAAAATGTTTATGCTTTTTCTTAGGCACCATACTTTTGGCCCTCAAATTGCTGGGAACCAGAAAACACAGATTACGGTGAGTGTAATTATTTCAGGGTAGAAAATTAGTACAGAAAGTTTGTGACGAGAAAATATGTCCTTAAAATAATTACTGTTTGCCATCTAAATCCTTCATCTGCATAGCTGTCAGATGGCAGCATTAGAGGCAGATATGTGCCCATCTCAAATACATGAATTGAAATCCTGGAGTGTCTCGAGCCCATGGAGCTGTAACTATCAAGCTCAGTGGGGCCAGAGTTTTACCTATCGTTACCTTCGTTCTCCCACAGCTCTGTGCATTTCAGCAGGATTTTTGGCAAGCAGAATACTGGTTCTTGGGAATCTTAAATAATACCAATATTGCTTTTGTGGGAGAGCATAACTGGTCTGTAGCTGAATCGGATGTGTTCATCAGTAAAATCTGGGCACTCATCTCACTGCTCAATAAACCAGTACATAACTATTGGCAACCCATAGTTAAAATAGTTAAAAGTTCTCTGATATATGACATCGGACTTATTTTTCAAAATTTTTTAAGATTAGCAGATGATAGGGTAAAAGAGAAGACTGAGCATGGTTTATGAGCTAATAAACTGCAACATGGTGTGTTAAGCGTGTGAGTGCCTGCAGACAGTGACAATACGTAAAGAAAATATGTCAGTATTGTTATCTTTAGCTGTCTGCATGCAATATTGCTGTCTCTTCCAGAGCTGCACTTCTTTCACAGTTAAATGATAAAATTAATTATTGTATCCTGGTGTGGCTTTGGAAGAGGAAGTGTATCCATGTGTGCACTCATAAAACAGGAGCTTCTGGAAGTCCTTCTTTTATCTCATTACCTAAGATTGGTTTAGAATGCCTCCCTGAATAATCAGTTTGGTTTTTTTCTTTCCCGGGTTATAATTAATCATCATTATGGATTCTGGAAATCGTTTGCTGGGGTGAAGAAGTAGCCTGCTGTGGTGTGGGTCATATGATATTTCATTTGCAGTCCTCATCTGCAGGGAAGCTAGCACAGACTTACATGTTTATCCCAGTGAGGGAACTGCTTTGGAGAAAACATGATGCTGTTCAGTATATGCAAAATAATTTCCAGATTTTACAGTCATCATATATTGCTGTGTGAACTGTGCCAAATACGTATTCCGTAAATACCAGAATAACAACGTGAAAAGGGAAGTTTCTTTTTTTCCCCTGCAATATCAGATAAATAATAATTTTTGCAGTCAGATTATTGTGCTGCAGTGGTATTGAGTGGAGCAGTACACCCCAAAATAAAGCTGACCCACAGCTGGACAAGCTTCAATTGCATTAGCTCTGAACCCTGTAGTAACAGATTTGCATCTGTCCCAGAAACCTCTAACATATGCTTATAATCAGACTTTGCATATCAGAGGTCTGTACAGATGGAGTCTTCACAGGAATTAATCCCAAACTAGCAGTGAACCCAAATAAAACTGAAATCCCAGCAGCACTTCATACTTTTTTTTATTTGCATGTGTCCACTTACAGGACAGAAATTAGCCTGCTAATGGCAGGTCACTGCCTGGCATGAAACAATACTGTGAAACGACTGACTCTACTTTATTTGGTGTTGTAAAGGGCTTATAGCGAAAACTGCCCTTGAGATATATAAATATAAATGAACTGGTTGGCTCTGGTTACCATGCATAATATTGGCTCACTGTATGAATGTTAAAATTGTAGAAATAGCATAGAATAGAATTACATGAGTAGCACTAGGCCTCTGTTGTATAGTTGAGACCTATCTATATACCCAGGGTGTGCTGTGGGCCTTATGTTTCAGCCTGTAATGCAAGTGGAGTGAGTTTAGCAGATCCAGGTGAGGTTTTCGCAGAAGGCAACCTGGGACTGGTTTGGTCTTGTGCACTGGGCTTGTCTTGACTCTCAAAATCCCCAACCACATGAGTTTCAGCAGGATCTGCCTATGGTGAAATGTGACAAGACTTCTCTTAACCATTTGAAATGTGCAGAATAAGTGGATGGAGCATATTAAAAAATGCCGGGATATACCTTTAAGGTCTGGCCCATATTTCTGTTTTAATTTGAGTGTTTTTTTCTTACAAGAGCGGAAAAGAAGTGCAGGCATATTCCCAAAGTCCTGAGAGGAACAAGTTACTAATTCTATATCTTTTACAAGCCCCAGAAGCAAATGTGCTTTTTTTGGACATCTTGTTAGGTCCTGGCATGTGCTCTCAGCACTTTTAAATGAGATGTCCAAGATGTTTAGGGCCTCTAAGATTACTAGTGGGCGATATCAGCTGGGTGTTCAGCCCTCTCATTCCTTGACTCATGTTGCTTTGTGATGAAACTGAACAATCTCTGGACCACTTTTTTTCATTCTTTTTTTATAAGATCTTGTACTAATAATCTGTCTGTAATTGTTTTCCATTCTGTTTCTCCCTTCAGCCATCTATCTTTGCAAACGGACCATGCAGAACAAAGCTAGGTTGGAGCTGGCGGATTATGAAGCCGTAGGTACACCTGCTGCTAGAGTTTAAAGCTGGGGGTTGCAGGGATGGCTTTGCTTGCCAATTGAATGCTCCCATTTTGTGCTTTGTGGTCAGCCTTTACTGTGTCTTTTTCTTAGTTGACAGAATTGTGTGAAGGTTGATACAGAGACAACATCAGGAACATGATTGATGAACGTCCCTGGCTTTGCAGTGTCTCAAATTAAAGCATCTGCTGTATAGCCAGCCCTCCAAGATTGGGGCAAATTACACAGAAATTTAACTTGGTGTCCTGTTTCTGGTTAAGAAATCCTGGTTTATACAGCAGATTTTAACACATGGAAATGATGGATTTTCAGTTGCACCACTGACCAATTAAATTGTTCATGACCCGTCTAGTTACAAAAGTTTTCAGTATTAGACTTGGAATGTTTTCAATATGCCATGTAAAAAAAAATACTCAAGCTTATTCAGAATGTGTTCTTTGATATGAAATCATTATCAATGAAAATATCTCAAACCTCTGTGTCAGACTGTGCACGGAGTTGGGCAGAGGAGTGGGAAGATGGAGACAGGAGGGATGGGGCTGTGTGTTTCTTTGACTACAAGCAGTGTAACACTGAGCAGCTAAACTTTTTGTTCCATCCTATTGAGTTTTTTCCTGTTTACTAGCTCAGCAGTGTAACAGCTGAAATTCATATTTGGAGTTTTTCATTGGAGGGTTTGTTTACAAAGCTGGTTCTAGTGGACTTCTGTGGTCATATTTCCTACAGTGAAAACGTATAGCATATATTTTAAGAGTGGAGTTTTTCTGAAGAATGGAGTTTTTCCTTATTCCTTGCCCTCTACATTTTGGGACTTTTGTGCACGTGGAGAGACATACAAATGCCATTTGGTTCTTTCAGTGCAGAGCATGCAAAAATTGCCACTTATTTAGTCCACCCTGGAAGTGCATCCAGAGTTCCCAAGAGTTCTAATCTTGAACAGGCATAAAGGAAGGAATATAATAATCTGCATGCACTTACATGTCCTTTTGCTGAGTTTTCTCTTATGCATATTACTGATTTCATTATTAAAATCATTAAAATTGCTCACATCCAACCAATTAACTGTAAGTGCTCTAAAGATCTATCATAAGGCAACAAAAGGCTGTTCAGTGGTGCACATACTCCCACACACATGCAGCGAGGCTATGGCTAAGTACTTTTGCACATTGTTGCCTACTGAGAGTAGCAGTGCTCCAGTGATGGTAAATAATTAGATCTTGGCAGCCTCTCATTTTTCTTGTGAATATTGCATTGCACAATTAGAGATTACTTCTGCATTCAAACTTTGTTCTCTTAATTAGAGACATTCAGATAAGAATGGCACCGACTCTTCCTATTCATTATGGGAGCTGAAGCACATCCAGCAATAGAGATGTAAGCTAAGCACAAGTGAGAGGAACAAGCTTGCAGGACTGAGAAGGAGCCTTGTACATTTAGTACACATTTTTGGAGATGTAGCATGAAGATGCTTCTCCGTAGGTATCAGCAATGACCCGGAGCTTTGAAAGAGAATCTCTACAAAGCATCTCAGGGGACATCTCATTTTTCAGTTCTGCTTGCAGCATTTATAGGAAACCCCCCCACCCCCATTTATACTGGGTAGAACAGGGGTCTTGATTATACGATTAAGCTTGTATAATTGCATTCAATTTTGTTTATAATTGGCCAAACATAAGCATGATACAAATATTGCTTCAATTGGTGATGTTTCATTGGCTTCAGCATATTTACTCCAGGGAGCTCATGTGAACAAAATGTAAAACAAAATTAAGAAAAAAAAAAGCCACCCACAAAAATTGATGTTACAGATAATTACAAGTAGTTCTTCCTTGTAGCCACAGTTAAGGAAATCATCATAGTTCAGCACAGCTGTAAATCATTTACTTAACTGTTTTCCTCCATGTGTACAGACTGGAACTGTTACATGACTTTTATGGTAACGGGGCCAAGCTTTATGCCTTGTGTTACACAAGAGTTTAAAGTAAATAATATGAAGATTTCTTTTTGTGTTGAAATGCATGTGCCTAAGCAGTTTCTTGAAATAAAGTGTTAAGTATGAAAAGAACAGCAGCAGCATTACAAGTGTTCCATTTCAGTGTAAATTTGCGATAGTTAAACCAGCTGTAGTGGAGAAGAGTGTCGGGTTAATGGCTTCACAGGCCTCCTTGTTGGGGTGGGTGTGGATATGTGAACTCAGGGTGCCATTTAAGCCTGAAATTCTGGCCATGCCCTGAACTGTGACGAAGTCACATCCACATCCAAGTGTTCAGATCACTACACTCTCTGTAATGGGTCTGGACCAGAGCTCTTACCTCAGATGTAAAGAAAGATTGCATGTGGACCCAGTCTTTGTGGTAACTGTGTTCACTGTTCAGTCAAACAAGCCGTTTCCTTTTGTGAATCATGCTGGCAGTCCCCAGCCTTCAGTGTTGTGCTGCTGTGTAATGCTCTCAGCAGTGACCAGGACTGAGCAAAGCAAGGGATGCTCAGGCTTTGCACCTTAGCAAAAGCCTGAAGAGAAGAGAGCAGTGGAGTGAGGAAGGGAAAGTGAGGATGAGAGGGAAATGTGCAGGTGGCAGCCATCTGCTATCAGAAATGAAAAGTTGTCAGCTTCACAAAGCTGCTCAGTGTTATCTTTTGCGAACAAGTCCATTTTTTTCATAGTAGAGCTCAAACTGTCTTCATCACACTCCATTACTTATCCCTGACAGGGTCCTTTGGACTGCAGCCCGAAAAGATGTGTTACAGCCTTGCTTTGCCTGCAAGATAGCTCACCTGAAACCAACACTGACTTCCATGTCTTGAGTGTTACAGCTTAAAAAAAAAAAAGAATAAAATAAATACCCACCATGCTAACTGTGCTCTCAAGTAATTGTTGTAATCACAGAAATTTGTTGTTCTTACTGTTTTCATATTTTGTCAGGAAAACTTAGCAAGACTTCAGAGAGCATTTGCAAGAAAGTGGGAATTCATCTTCATGCAAGCAGAGGCCCAAGTGAAGTGAGTAATCCCAGAGCACTGAACTGCACCAGGATTTAGAGCTGTGAAGGGAAGGGGATTCTGTACAAATAAAACTTCTTTGTCAAAATCTTTACTGTGACTAAGCTCAGAAGGTGTTGGTGAATTTTAATCACTGGCAGACTGGAAAGAGTAGAGAGCCAATTCTGAAGGTCTGTGCCAGAATCTTAAATGTGGTTTAATTATCTGTACATGTAAATGTTGGTCAGGAGCTCCCAAGCCTGGATTTATCATGGGAGCTTGGGCTATTCAGGTGCCCATTCTGCTTCTACATTTATGTAATATTTTTGTTTTGTATAAATGGAAAGAACAGAATTTTGTCATCTGTCTGTGTTACCCTATGCTTTTAGGGTATTTCTGAGTCAAAAATTACTGTCACTTCAGTGTGATTGTAAGGGTGATATTTACAGCAGACTGAATTTGATTTTCTCATTTATAGTAATCCCTAGTTGACTCTGTTGTATCTTTACTCTGTAGTTCAACTCATACTACTAAATTATCATAGAGAATTGGGTAGCACTTACATGAAACTTACTCATATTTAGTATTTGGATTTTTCCTATCCTCTGCTCATAATTGAAATTTACTTTTCTTCTCATCTTCCCTTATGGTAGCAGTTTGAAGCCTCTTAGTATTTCGAGCATATTTTCATTATTGCTGGAAAATGGATATGGTCCAGAGTTTGTCTACTAATGTCAACAAGCTAGTATCTAAAACTCCTGAGTGTCCATTTTGTGCATGTAGTTGTCACCTATAAAATGGAAGGGATGGTGAAGATGGCACATGAGAACACCAGTACTGACTCTCTGTACCACTGGAAGGAATTTGCACTTTCAGCATTAGATGCTAGAAAGTTAAGGAATATAATTTCTTAAAGGTGTGGCTTGAGGTGTACATCTCTATCTTTGATTAAACTTTTGGAATTTTGATTAATTCTTTGCTTAGTAACATTATAATTGTGTACCATTTAAATACATGATAGTTATCTTTTAAATTACAAGGAAGTTAAGGGATTTTTCCCGACCAGAATACCAGTGTTCTGTTTGGAAGAGAAAATTAGAAGTTATGATAGCAATTGTAGTTTCAGTTGCTTAAAGGCTATTGCCAAGATGAAAATAAAAGTCTTAAGTCAAGATGAAACTCTGCGTTCTGTCTAAAACATATAATTATCACCTAAGAAAGAAATGTAAATATCAGATTCTTTGTGATCACTGTTGCTTATTCATCTTTTCTCCATCCTCTTTTCTTTGAAACATAAGTGTGAACTGGCAACTATCAACTTTTTTTTTGCTGGCTAGTTTCAGCTTCTTGGTTTCCAGTTCATGTGACGGCTCAGTCTTCAGGTTTCCAAAAAGGAAGGGATGGAGCTCACAGTGAATTCAAAGCCCTAGGTTAACTAAAAAAGAAAAAAAAAATAATAACAAAACAAAAAAACCTGAAAACATTCCTCCTGCTTACCAACTTTTGCATTGCCTTCAATGTCTTTGTTTGCACACATATTCCCACTGCTATACTTAGATTGCTCAAAAACCATAGCCACAGAGCATCTAGCTGTTTTGAGTCTTCATAGTTTAAAATGTGAAATACTGAGTTATCAGTAAGTTTGGAGATAAGAGTTGACAATTTGGGTTGAGCACAAAGTGCTGGTGAATTGAATTCATGAAGAGAATTCATGAAGCCTCCAAAGAGTCCCTCCAGTTTTAATGTACTGTGTGATTTAAGGCTGGCAGAAAACTTCACCTTCTCCTTTGGCCAGGTGTGAAGGACTCACTCAGAAGAAGAAATTTTGGGCTGGGTATCCTCAATGCAATACAACAACTGCTGTCTGGTGGCTGCTCTGTCTCTGTGAGGGGACAGAGCTTGTGCAGAACTTTTTTCTCACCTCAGCCTTGCAAAAGGGAAATTCGGCAAGTGATGCCAAACTGTGGAGGACTTGGGCTTTTTGTGGGGAGTGGTATTCAGAAACACCCGTTTTAGTCCCCTGCTTCCTATCCTCTTGGTACATTTCTAGCACAGACTTAGCAAAGGGTCACTGCCCCTCCAAAAGCAAAACAGATGGGAGAGAACCTGGTGGTCAGAAATCCCAGCTGGTGTGGGTTTTTTTCCTCACTGCTTTGGTTTTCCTGGGTGGCAGCAATCTGGCAACCCAGCACAGGGATGCTGTGAGCTTTTCTCAATCCTGCTCTGGAAGTGGAGGCTGTTCCTACTTCCATGTGTCTCCTCCAAGTCTCTATGCAAGTAGATCATGCAAGCTGGTGGTGACTTTGCTGTGCTCGTGTGTAGAGCTGCAGACCGGAGTGAGGTGCCAAATGTGACTTGCTCACTGCTGCCAAGAGATAGGGAAACAGTTGCTTTGAACAACTTCTTGTGGCCTTTGAGTGAGTTGATTGACTGGCTGCACCCGGACTGAAACTACTGAATTACTGTTGTGCCAGCCCAGGCGTGTCTCTCTTGGGTGGGTGTTGGCTTGCACAGGGCTGTGCAGCAAGCTCAGCTCTGGTCACCTGTGCTTGTCACCGCTTGCTCTGCCGGTACTGGGGCACATAGGCAGAGCCAGTCTTTGTGTTGAAAGCTCTAAGGAGGAGTGGCCACAAGTGCTAACCATGTTGTTGCTGCTGGGCATTCCGCTGCTGCAGCATCCTCTGCAGTTTGTAGTCATGCCAGTGGTGCTGCTGGGGCACCGGGGTGCAATGGGGTCTCCTGGTGAGGACCTCAGTCCAGCACCAGCCAAGAGCCTCACCTGGAGCAAACAGGTTCTGGTGGGTCTCCTGACACAGACAAAGCCACAAACTTCCCCAGCCTGTCAAATAAAGGTCTGGGAACAGAGTATCAGGAAAGGTTGTTTTCCTCAACAGGTGTTAAATTTTTCACATTAATAGGAGAATCACTTTTGACCCATATTGGAGTAAACATCAGTATTATTTTGTTCATGGCGTGTGGCCTTGCAAGTGCGAGTGTGACATTGCTGTCCAAAAAAAAAAAAAAGCTGATTCCTGAATTTTTTTTGCCACGGAGTTAAAATCCCTGTCTAGGAACTGTATCAAAGAAGAAAGCATGACTACTACATTGACTCATACATTTATGCTTTTTTTTCAGAATCGACAGGAAAAAGGATAAAACAGAAAGAAAGATTTTGGACAGCCAGGAAAGAGCATTCTGGGATGTGCACAGGCCTGTGGTAAACCTTTTTTAAATGATTAGACTTTCCAGGTTTTGACAGGAAAGTTTTAATAGTAGTAAACACTGTGATATGCACAAAGACATTGCTTTAAAGTCACCACGTGGATTTTCCTCGCAGTTCAAAACACACCAAATGTCTACAAGATTATTTTAGACATTCGGGGCTTGTGCATGTATGAAACTATTGACTTGGAAATATGTGAAGTTTGGAAAATTATTTACTGTGAAAAGCAGCTTACCCAGTTTGGCTCAGACTTCCTAAAAAAAAAAGCTCCCCTCTTAGCTATTTCCTTTTGGTGCCAAGGTTAGGAGTAAAATGGATTGGATGCTGAGATGGCAGCCTTGGGTATATGCAGTCTCTTGTTCAGCAGGAATAATTTATGGGACTCAAACCTCAGAAAAGAATTTTGGACAAGATCTAATTGTGTATTTTAGAAAGATAAGGTAGCATGAAAGTTGTAAACAGAGGAGTAACGCAAT
Source organism: Myiotriccus ornatus (assembly GCA_036023395.1). Classification (NCBI taxonomy): domain Eukaryota; kingdom Metazoa; phylum Chordata; class Aves; order Passeriformes; family Tyrannidae; genus Myiotriccus; species Myiotriccus ornatus. The sequence continues at coordinate 27,852,620 of JAYRBT010000177.1, read as the reverse complement.
TACCATCTCTTTTCAGCCAGGTTGTGTGAACACCACAGAAATGGACATTAGAAAGTGTCGCCGTATGAAAAATCCACAGAAAGTGAAAAAGGTCAGTTTGAGTTCTTGGTTTTGGTTTTTGCTTGTTTGGGTTTTTTTTGATTCATTGGTTTTGGTTATGTTTTAATGTAAGTCATACTTGACATCTACAGTATATCAGATTTACCCAACGGGAACCCCAAAAAAAGTGTTTTGATAATATCAGTTGTATTTGTTTTGCTTGATGAATATGTTATTCTAGTTTTACCAGCAGAGTGGTACGGACTGGGTGATGGGTAGAACTGAAAAGGGCATTAAGGAACTCTGTGTCTCCGATGTCTGATGACTTTGCACTCCCATAAAATTAAAAGCAGTTGGCAAAAATACCTAAGTCCCATTTTCTGAAATTATCTGGACACAGATAATGAGCTGTTTACCTGCCTTAATAATTTCAAAGGCTGGATCATAAGCAACTTGGGTGTCTTTGACTTCCAGCAAGTTTAAATTCTTCTGTGCATGCAGAGTCATAGAATCATTTAGGTTGAAGAAGACCTTTAAGATCAGTGACTCAAAACCTTAACCCAGCTCTGCCAAGTCCACCACTAAACCATGTCCCTAAAGCACCACATCTACATCTCTGAAATACCTCCAGGGATATTGACTCAACAGGGCAGCCTGTTCCAGTGCTCGATAACCCTTTCAATGAAGAAATTTTTCCAGATATCCAATTTAAACCTCCCCTGGCGCAACTTAAGCCCATTTCCTATTATTTTCCTTTGTCACTTGGTTCATCACAATGAACATACTCCCAGTGTTCATCCTGCAAGTGTTGACACACACAGCCTTCAGAGCTCCTAAAAATTATCAGCATTTTAGCATTTAAAACAAACTCTTTTCTCAGTGTGCCTACAGACCTTCCAACTGCAGGCATCTGCAAGTGTGGTCTGATCTCTAAATTTTGCTCCAGTCGAATGATTATTGACCTGTGTGGGTATGAACAGTAGGAAATCACTGGCTTATTACTGCTTTGTATACTGCACTGTTCCTCGTTGCATAACAGAGAAAAATGCTGTAATCCCTTCTGTATGTTTATTGGTTCCTCACAGTCGGTGTATGGGGTTACAGAGGAGTCTCAGCCCCAAAGCCCTGTACACATGCCCTCCCAACCGGTACGCAAAACTACAAAGGAGGACTTCCGGAAGCAAGTAAGTAGGTGGCTGTATGGCAACTCTTCTGAGAACTGTTACCTGGATAAAAAGCATATAAAATTATGGAGATATCAGCAAAATCAACCATATGCTTTACCTGTCCTTGATTTTCACTTACTTATGTAAAGTAGTAAGTACCCATGGAGCAGTGCAGTTATATGATGATATGTATTATGAGTAATACTGACCTTTGAATCTACTGCTACTCTGTCTGTGGACCAGTAGACAGATTAGTTTCCAGTTCACTGAGGATGTCTGAAAAGTGAGCAGTGACAAAGGCTAGGGAAGAAGCCAGCATGCTTAGGCACAGGCTGGGAACTGGTGGTGAGGAAAGGCATCATTCAGAGCATAACTGTTAGACTGTACAGTCAGAGCTTTTAGTGAACTGGGAAAAAGTTATTTGCACAGTCATGCCAAAGAATGGCCAGCCAGCTCACACATCCTTGCCCTGGCACAGAGAGCTCTCCCTCAGAATTACTCTCCTGCAATAAGTAGTCTTCACTGAAGGATAAACAGGAATTGCTGGGTCAACATTTTAGTAAAGCCAGCTTTAAACACGTTTATTAGGCAGACAGTTTTCAGGTGGTCTTCTGAACTAAACCAGAACACTAAATTTATTGAGCTTTTTTCTGTCATAGACTGAAGAACTAGTTCATAGCAGAGTGCAAGTATGCTATAAAACTGATTGTGTGGTGCTGGTCAGTTAGAGAAATGGGAGAGAGGAGTGTGATTGTAACAAGGGGATCATATTGCACCCTGAGTAGTCTAGGAACCTCAGCCCCAAATATGTGTATTTCCTACTTTTAATTATGTCTTCTGAAGCTTCCCCTGGAGCTTTGCCTTTGGAAATAGAGACTCCTATAGGAAGCAGTTAATAAGCTGCTTCTGATACCTAGGGAAGGGTCCCATTTCCTTCTGAGTTACTTTCAAGCTGTTTGGAAAGAGAAATCAATAGCATGTTGGTGTATTGTCAGTGCTTGCTGTAGAACTCATGGATTGTTAATGTCCTTGTCATCTCTCTCCTCAGATAATTTTTCTGAATATGCAGATAGAGAGACATTGTTTAAAGATGTCCAAAGTAGCAGAAAGGTGAGTGTCCCCATTTGCACGATTTCCCTTTCTTTCCTTATCTCCAGTGTGGCATTTCTAGAGACAGGGAGCGGGCAGGGAAGTGCAAAGGCTGATCCTCTTTCTTTGCATCTATCCTCTCCCCTTCTTGACCTGCTGTTCTGCCTGTCTGCTGGCCACTGAAACTTTTGCACATGCTCCTCTGCTACTGCGGAAAACTAGGTGGAAAATGAGGATGCTGTCACATTGCACAAAAAACAAAAGAAGCATTCAAAAAAGAAAGAACCCTTGCAGGACTTTTGTTTCTCACCCCTTTGCAACTCTAGAGTTTATTTTTAGAAAAGTCATTCCTGTTTCACTATGAAAGTACCCTTTATTTTGTGGGGGAACTCTCAGTGCTTATCTCTTCTTAGTCTGGCACAGCTCTGGAGAAGGAGCTGTGTTTGCATCTGTTGCACGTGGCTGTTCATGTCTGTGTTCATACTGGGGTTGTAGGGCCAGTTCCTCCTCCCATTTTCACATATATGAAACCCTTTGAGAAGTACTGGGGATTGTACCTGGGCTTCTCAAGACAGTGTTTTAAGAGGTGGATTTCTCATAGAGGCAAATCAAGGCACAGTTTGACTTGCAGGATATTTAATTCTGGTAGAAAAGTATAAATAGGTGAAGAACAAGCTCAAATTTGATTGAGAAAGGCAGCTTCTTTACTTAGGTACTTGTAAGTTATGCACATTTGCTGGGGAATCACTGATATGAAGGTAGGGATAGGCATGCTCTTCACTGACATTGCTTTTAAAGCAAAACTGTGTTGAACGTGAAGGATGTGATAAGAGCTGGTTCCTGCTAGAGGAATAATAGAGGAATTTTTATTTAAGCAAATTAAAAAGAGATTACCCTACGAAATGTGCTTTGCAATGCCTGCACCTGTAGTTAGCATGTGTGTACTAAACTAAGTAAATTAAACAGTGGAAGCCCACCTAAGCTCCTAATGGCTCATAAAGTTTAGCAATTATAATGAAAATTTATCCAATTAAATGGAAAATATTCAGAGGCTCCCTAAAATCCTTCATATGCTATATTGTATGATTGAAATGAGCACACTTGCACTCATAAATATGTTTTGGGGGTTTGGATCTTTTTAATTAAGAACATACATTTGTGCTTTAACAAAAAAATGTTTCAGGTATTCACAGAATATTTTGAGTTCAAAGGGACCCAAAAAGATTATCGAGTCAGTCTCTTAAGTGAGTGGCCCATATGGGGATTTAATCCACAACCTTGGCATTATTAGCATCATGCTCTAACCAACTGAGCCAACTCACTCCCCCAGGTTCTGAATTTGCTTACAATAGACTTAATGTACTGAGACAGTAATAATTTCCAGGCTGGTAATTTACAAGCAAGCAGATCTGTTTTGCTTGATTTTTTTTCCAGGTGGATCCATTCCATGAGATGGACTCAATAAAACTCAGTCACTTGAGAAAATTGAATCCTATCTGCATAGGACATTTTTCCTTCACATTTGTAAGGAGCTACTGATGTTGTAAATGTAATGTTGTCAATGAAAAAGAAAAAAACAAAACAAAAAACTTACTAGTTTTCAGTAAAACTGGACAGAAAATTTTCCTGATTTGAAAGGGCTTTTTTTTCCTTTTTTCAATTGCTCCCAAAGGGCAGGAGAAAATGCTTCTATCAAAACCTGTGCAAACTGATAACCAGGAGAAAAGTAAATAAAATGAGAACAATCAAATTATAGAATCTTAGAATATCCTCAATTGGAAGGGACCCGCAAGGATCATCAAGTCCAACTCCTGACCCTGCACAGGACACCCCAAGAGTCACACCATGTGTCTGAGAGCATTGTCCGAACAGTTCTTGAACTCTGGCAGGATTGGTGCCATGACTACTTCCCCAGGGAGCCTGTTCCAGTGCCCAACCACCCTCTGGGTGAAGAGCCTTTTCCTAATATCCAGTCTTAATTAATATTTATAAAGAATTATTAATAATTATAAAGAATGAAAATCACTGTTGTGATATTTATATCGTGAGGAGGTGTTTGGTTACGTGATGACCTTGAGTGGCAGCGTGGATGGAGGGTCCTGGGACTTGGTGTGGAGAGTGGTGGGAAGTGCAGTCTGGACATGGAGCATCACAGAGCAGGTGGGAGGGAAGTTGAAGGGCTAATGCTAATGAGTCCAGGGGCTTGGCGGGGTGGGGGGAACCAGTGAGGAAGAATGAATGTGGATGACCTGAGCCTGAAAAAACCCGGTGAGACCTGAAAGCCCCATTAAAACACTGAATACAAGCACTAGGAACAAATTTACTGTGTAAGGAGATGCTGTTATTATCAAGTCACTTTTCAGGCTGGACCCTGCTCTCGGGACAGTTTAAGTGACAGTGTGGCAGATCAGAGTGCAGGAGGTGATGCTTCCTTCAACAGCCAAGACTGACAGTGGCACCACCTGCCATTTTTTCCATATAGCTCCCCTTCAGGAAGGATGAGGGAAGTAAAGAGGAGCAACTGAGGCAGGAAGTGCTAGTAACAAACCAAATGTATTCATTTTCCATTAATGCATGCTATTCTTGAGATAGCCCTTGTCCACCAGAAGAGGAATAGAAAGGCTCTCTAAAGGATATCCCCAGCTTTCACGAAATAAATGCCCACTACTAAAGATTTTCTTTCCCCTTGTCCCTGTTGCCCTTCCAGGAGTAGATCTGCACCAGCTGTGGGAATAGGCATCCCTCAGCTGCTCCATGCACCTTGGAAACAATCTTTCTTCCACATCCCTTCCTCCCACTTGGGACCTGCACACTGTCAGGTTTAGGCATTGAGATTTGAGTACTGTTGAGCAAAACTATCAATATATTCTACCTACTGTTTTCCCTGACTGCACTGTGCAGTGTTAGTACAATTTCATTAGATGTTGCATCATAGAAATAGCTGGGGAAAGAATGAGCATCTTCTTACTAGAAGCAATCTCAGCTCCCTAGATAAAAAATCTGTGCTATCCTTTCAGCTTCTCAAAGTTACTGTGAAGGTTCAGCAGGCCCCCTTGATTTAGAGACAGTTGGGTTCTCAGGGCAAGCTCTGCATCCTTCATTCAACTCTTCCCACCACCTCTTCTACCAGATATACAGTTTATCACACAAAAGGCCAAAATTCCAGGTTTTCATTTTGACAGAAATGCTTTTGCTTAGGAGTTCCCCTGCCTGTAGCCTCTTTAGACAATGAGGCAATGATTCCACTGCTGTCATTATACTGAATCAGCAAAATGTGCTTAGCAATTCCCCCTTGTTTCATTTTAGTTTTTTCCCCTTTTATTTTTGCTAGTACTTGTACTACCACTTCTAATGCCTTATTATTTTATTAGGAGCAATTCAGGTTTCACAGCAGATGTCTCCTGATTGATCCTTTTTGGCTTTCTTTTCTCTTTTAACCAACCCTCTCTCCCATTGATGTCTAAGGGATTGCTGCTGCTCTGTGAAATTGGGCGCTGCTCCCTCCTCCAACCCCTTGACCCACAGCAGTCATGAAATGTAATTAATGAAATGAGATGAGACAGCCCTGAGTGCCCTAAGGGGCAATGGGAACCTGCTGTGGTTACAAAAGTGTATGATTTTAATGCCTCATGATAAGAGCTAGGACAAACAAAAAGAAATAATTACTACAGAGCAGGTCAGGGAAACTTTCTGCCTCCTATGACCCTTTGTTTCACAGGGTCTTTTCATTCTTCAGCCTTTTTGAGATGGGGAAGACCAGAGGTAAAATTTAGCATGGACAGTCACAGTGCAAGCAGATTAGTTGTTCAGTATGATGAGACACAATTAACTTAGTTAATTACTTGGCAGGCATAGGCAAAAAAAAAAAAAAAAAAAGTCTTAGAGTATTTCCCGTATGGACTAGGACAAATTTCCTTTGATTTATTTCATATATGCTGTCTTTCTTTTGTAAAAATGTGCCCCTAGCCCCAATCCCAGTGGAATTCCTGAATCACTTATGTGAGCAGACACGGTCCTTTTCCCAGAAAGCTCTTTGAAACTTTGAAATCCTAGTGAGGATTAGAGGCTATATGCCTTAAGTGACTCATCATGAAGCAAGCCAGTAGAAAGGCCAGGTGATTTTCCAACATGCATATAATTTACTGTAGTCTAAGTTTATTATAAAGTACTGTTAAAGTATTTTACAGTAGTGCCATTAGACTAAATAATATACCAACATAACCAAAAAATTATCTATAGCCAAGCTTTGATGCACAGGACTGTGATCCTCCAAAGATTTATGTGTATTCTTAGCTACAGCCCATGACCCTATTCAGGTGATATGCATTTCCCATAATGCATAAAGTTACGTGGGTGCAAAAGTCTGCAAAAATGAGAGGCAATAGTAACATGCAACAAATGAACAGTATGACACACACTTCATCTCATGGTTCTCTGGGGAAAGTCCTACCATAGCAATCCAGTTGTTGCCTCATTGGGATTTTTGTGGGCATCTTAATAGAGACAAGCTTGAGGAAAATACTGCTATTTAGGAAAATACTGCTGTGAGCTGGTGGCAGAGAAATCCTTGCATGCATCATCTTTGGGGAAAGGGTCTCCTGTTGTTGAGAAGCTGACTAATCCCTACAAAATAAAAATAAGCACAAAAAAAAAAGGGATAAAAATGAAAGCTGTACCTCTCTGACATGTGACTGAGCATTCAAACCCTGATTCTCTTTCTTTCTTTCTTTTCCATTTTTTTCTTTTTATTTTACCTATCAGTTTAATAGCCTACACAGAGCAGTATGTGGAATATGACCCTTTTATAACTCCTGCTGAGCCTTCCAATCCCTGGATAAGTGATGATGTAACATTGTGGGACATTGAAATGAGGTAAAAATAATTGGTAGTCTCAACTAATGTTAGAGTTTTCTTGCTATTTTGTTTGTATGCTCTTCACACTGCCCTGTTTGGAAAGGTAGTTGTATGTCTGTAACTTTAAAAGATTTAAGTACATAGCTAAAGTTTATCACTTGTGTTTGTGAATAATTCAGTCCTTTCACTTCCATACGGCTTGATGTATGGCACTCTGTAAGTCAGGTAACGGATGTTCTCATACCTCTCAAGAGCACACACAGTTTCATGTCTGGGAGCCTACAGCTATAGGATACTGCTAAGATATACTTGTTCCAGCACATCTCCTTTGATGCTTGAGAGCCTGCTCTCTGCTCCTCACCAGCTGCAATGCTCCAGCCCTGCTTGTGTCTTGGAATCCCGTGAAAGATGCTGCTGGCAGAATAGGATGGGTTATAGGGCGATGGCTTTTCTCACTGTGCTGAAGTGGATTTGGCACAGGAGCCAGAGGAATGTCGCTCACATGTAATGTGTGAGACTTGGCAGGTCAGAATTATAGTAGATTGATAAAGTGACTCTGTTGTTCTCCTGTTGGTGAACAAGCTGGTTTGTCTCTGGTATGGTGTCTAATAGGTGGAAAGGAGGAGGAAAGACTGTAGGACTTCCAGTGCCTTGCACCTCAGAGAATTTCTCAAAAAAAAACCCAGGCAAAACACTGCAATGGAGATTGTATTTTACCCATGTGATGCCGGTGCAAGGGAAGTCTGGCCTGTGTCTACACCTCTTGCCATTGCTATCCACAGCCCTCACAAAGCGGCTAAAATTGTCCTGCCTGCCACTGCAAGTCCCACAGCAAGTTTGAATGGAATCACCATGCCCCATATCACCTTTGGTACTCAATCACATCCTGTGGTGAACTACTGCAAGGGCGCAGCAGCTTCTTCTACTAGTGATTAGCTGCCGCCATTTGGCACCAAATCTGAAAGGGAGTTAGTTCACTTTAGCTGATCTTTGATAAGAGAATTCTAAATCTAATTCTGTCTGTTCTTGAATAGTAATTTAAAGTGAAACATACTATTGGTCCAAGAATGCCGATTCATACTGAAGGAAAAGGGCAAGTTTTTTCCCTGTTTAAAAACCGTGTGATGTATGACGTGAAAGATGTTTTCACCTGCTTCTCTGGTAGTCACAGAAATCCATTAGTTCCCTAACCTCTGCCCCTCTTCACGTAGTTTTAATATTTAGGATTTCTCTTTTAGTTAGGTCCTCTCATTTTCTTCATCCTTCCTAGCAGGGCTAGTACCAGATACAGCTCTTGCAAAATACTGCTCTGCAGAAACCCTCATCCACAAAGTAATCCAGGCATCCATTGTTTCTGCATCTGTTGAGGTAGCTGCAAATCCCAGAAAAGATGTCTATGTCCCTGAAGAATACAATTAACCTGATGTCACAGCCTTTATAGGAATTTAAAATAAATGCTTGGCTTCTGCTGTGATTTCAGAGTTAAGGAAGGTGATTCTCCTGCCGATGAAAAAGAGAAAGTTGTATTGTTAGGAGATGGAAGAACAAACAGCTCTGTATTTCCATTTTATTCTTTATTGTAAGAGAACTCACTGCATCTGCATCTAGTTGCAACTTGCATGAATAATTAAATGATCCCCGCGATCCCCTTGTGTTGCCTGTGAAGCTGTTTCCTCAGTTAGGAGAGCAGAGCCCTTGCGCAGGGAAACAAAGAGCCTCTCACTTCTGATGGTAAGGCTGGCTTCTGAGTATGGGCAGCCCTGTGCCACTACAGTTCATCCTCCATGGCAGTCAGGACTTGGGAAATGACATGGAAAGCATTCAATTTTAGACAGCACTTTGGCTTTTTTTCTTTTTTTTTTTTTTTTTTTTTTTTTTTTTTTGTGCTAGAATATTGTGCAGCATCAAGAAGAACAGCTACAGATCTCTGGATTCAGCGAGAAATTCCCTGAGCTTAGCTTATGCATGGTTCTGCACAAACATGGCTTTCATGTCCCAGTGCTCAGGCTGGCTCACTTAACAGGTAGGCTAAGGAGTCTGCACCCTTGTCTGCAGCGCTGCTGGCTCCTGGGTGAGTGCAGGAGGAGCCATCCGGAGTATGCTGCACTTCGAGTGAGGACATGCCTATCAATTCTGCTTAGCCTTTATACCAAGAGGAAATCAAAGCAGGCATTTTATTTACCCCTTTGGCTTATTTGTCTTCAGCACAGATCGCCACTGTCCCCTAAGGCTCCAGGATTAGGAATCGCTGTGGACATGACGAGACATGTAGTTTAATAGATATGTACTGTTAACAATGGCTCTACTGTCACAAACGTGAGCAGCTGAGCTGTATTTTAATGGTTGTCTCATAGTATGACGCCATCACACCAGAAGCTTTCAAACACTTTGTGAGCCCAGATTACGCTCTGATGCGGACTGTCTTTTAGGATCCTTGTTGTGATTCCCATGCACCACCTCTCCCCACAGGCATCTCTGCAACGTGTCTGGCAATTCAAACAACAGCTTATGTAAGTTGGGTTGTGTTAATAAATAATTTAGGAGAAAGGTTGTTAGTGATTTTGGGTGCCTCTGCATCTGAGTGTCCCAGCTGAGACACAAAATAGAACTCTGATTATTGTGGAGAGTAGGAGGAAGATGCTTTTTAGTCTTCCAAGACTTAAGCATGCAAAAATCAGAAGCACTGAAAAATAAAAGACCACAAACCAGGAATCATTTTTAGAAATCTTGTCTGCACTGCTTCTTAGCGAAAGTGCTTTTTTAATGCAAATGGGGATCTGAAAATCTGAAGCCAGTTCCAAGTGACCAGCCAGCACTGTGTGGGACACAAGGAAATGCTTTGGAGCTCTCCAGTGGCCCAGGGAATACTGCTAGAAAATTTGTGCCTTGGCATACAAGAAATCTTAAGGTACATTTGAGGACATATGCAAGAAGTGCATAATGAATAATCACTTGAGTATGGTATGCTGTTCTTTACATGAAACCTACCAGAAATTACTCTGAAAATCAAATTATTCACTGTCTCTCTTATGTATGTAGCTATGTATGTAGCACCCAGACAGTACAGTTGTTTAATGATGACCCTGGTCTTTATAACTTTGTTATGTTATTTGCTAACTTGTATTTCTGCAAAATCTTGCGAAAAAAACAGCATCTCATCTGATAATCTTCCTCCCTTTGCTGCTTAGCAGAAACAACAGCAGCTGCTCGGACAGCAGGCAGAGATGCACATTCCATCTGTTTTTTCCCTTCTCTCTCCAAACAGCAAAGAACCTAGTCAGCAGCGTGTGAAAAGATGGGGTTTCTCCATGGATGAGGTGCTGAAGGATCCAGTAGGACGAGACCAGTTCCTTCGTTTCCTGGAATCAGAATTCAGCTCAGAAAACCTGAGGTGAAACCTTTTTTTGACTTGAACTAAATAAATGCAATCCATACTACTCTCTTGCATAGGTGAAATGCAGTGTTTGGTCTATCTTGAACTGCTAAAAACACCCATTTGAATAAAGCTGAGAATGGTAGGATTTGACCCATAGCACTGCTACAGATGCCTACACTAGACCTATATAAGTAACGTCAGAAACAGTTTTTAGCAGACTCAGTGTTGTCAGGTATCATATGCAAAGGCTTGCAAAGTTGAAATAATGTGATGAGACACAGCATATAGCTATTAAGCCTCATAACAATATATAGGACTTACATGTGTATTTGTGGCAACGGTTGTGTGAGGGAAATAGTATAGTGATCATGTGGCTAAACAGTGTTGCAGTACTGGCACTAGCTAAATCAGGTTTGCAACAACTACTTTTAATTCCAGCACCTCCTAACTATTCAAGAGCTTGAGTCACCTTAATAGCATTTGGTCTGTGTGGGAATTCTGAACAGGTAGAGGTTGATGATATTCAGTGGCTGAGGTTATGGAACAGACTCTTGCCTGCACGTGACAAACAGCCCAGTTTACTGTAAGGGTGATCCATTGGGCAGTAGCAGGAAGCTGATGAGCAGCAACAGCAGAGCAAGCAAGGGAAAGCTTAAGTTGGTGTCAGCGTGCCAGTCTGTTCTTTTGTACTCATTTGTGGGATCCTTAACCTGCTCCTTAACTGAGGTAACAGAGGTAATGGAATTTGACTGCCCTAGATATGGTGGTGTCCAGTAAACCCCACTTTTTTTACGGAGTCTGAATTATGGTGCAGAGGCTTTGTTGTGATGCTGTGGTTCTTTCTCAGTATATGGTATAGGGACCAGTTCTCATGCTTCTTTTGAGGCAATCTTGTTCCAGAAGGCTGAGTGAGCAATGGCAGGGATGGCCAGAGAGCACTGCAGGTTCACTGGCAGAACTGTGCCTGCTCTTGGGATGCAGAAATCTGCTGTCAACTGAGCATGAAGTCAGTCAACTGACCATTGTATTTATCAGATTTGGCTGTTAAAGGGGAAATACAAAAAGCATGTCAGCAGCAAAACAATGAAAACTCAATGCACTTTTATATTTATTGTTTTTAAAAACCTGAAAGTTAACCTGTAAGATAAACAAGGGGGTGCTACTAATTACATAAATGAGCTTGAAAGTTTATTGCTGAAAAGGTACTGAACTTGCATATGCTGACTGCACTTATGTACAGTGGTGCTCATTTGCAATTAAATTGTAGTGAAGTGCAAAATTAATATGCTGTATTAAAGTACTCCTCAGATGGGTGTTCTGAAATACATCTGGGGTTGTGCCAATGAAATCCAACAGGTTTTATGACTAGCGGGTTTTCTTCACATTCATCCTACTCAAACAGATGAAGAACGTTTCATTATGAGAAGGCAAACATGTACCTCCCTCGGTCAGTCGGAGCTGTTCCTCCTGCTGATGTTCATTCTCTTTGTTTTTGAGATGGCTTGTAGTGAAGGGAGGTGGCAAGTCAGCGGGCTAGCATAGAGAGGTTAGATCCTGCATCCTTTTTGGAAGACACTGGTATCGTTCTTAAGTTAATATGGGAACTTTGCTATCATTCTTAGGGTATCTTTATTGTGGTATCATGGTATATCATTATTATCTAATACTGGATAAGCATTAGCAAGGCTGCTTAAAGCTTTAAATAACAGAATGCAAAGGCAGAAATAATAATGAAGTAAACTGGAATAAGGATTGTTAACAGTGGTGCTAGAGAGAAGAATGTGGCTCTGTAGGGTTCAGGTGAAGCAAAAAAAGCTCCTAAATTCTCATTAGGAGTGTGTGGCATAAAGGAAAGCAACTGGATGCTTAAACATGCAAGCAAAATCTAAGTTAAACTCAACAGCAAGGTTGATTGGTACCTGTCTCACTTAAGTTTACAACTTGGAAGCATACACTTTCTTCTGTATTATCCAGGCTCCATTTAGAGAGAGACAAAAGAAACTGAAGAAGAATCAGTGAATCACCTGGGAAGGATTTGTTTCAGTTTTAAGTGGGAACAAAACTAAAAGGACCTAAATTACACCGTAAAGCGCTTGTCTCTTTTTACCATAAGCCTGGGGAGACAGATTCAGTGACAGTGTCTGCATGGTAGACATCTACAGTGAAATGAGATACGTCCCACCCAACTCTGGGAAGCTGTAAGGAACTTTCTGAGGGCACAGTATCTGGCACCTTGCTAGAAAAATGACATTTGCAGTTAATCTTTTAAGGACTCTTGCCCCAGTAACTATCCAGAGATCTGGGAACTTTTGCAGACGGGATGTATTATCTCTTGGGAGTGTCAGTGGGATCTTCATTAGCACTGGCCGGAGTCTTGTAGGGCCCTGTGTTGAACTTAAGGCACATGAGAAAACCTAGAAATTCCTGGTAGGACTAGAAAAGACTTCATGAAGTTGTGCTTGAGAATGCCTTGAAATTAATGTAATTCAGTAGTATAGCAAGAGGACCAAATTCTGCTCTTATACCCAGTGGTGCAAGTCCCAAATCACAGGGCTGAATGTGGTGGGGTATTTCCATATTTTCCTAGCTGAGAAAAATTGGTCCCGGTGGGGGTCTCAGGTGAGGCATTGCCAGATATAGCAGCAGACTAGACTCAATGACCTCCCAGATCTCCTTCCAGCTGTGTTTCTGTGTTCTAATAAACTTGCAGGATCATGTCCACCAGTCTCCTGGGCTCGGCTGAGCCCTGCAACTTACTTATTTGCTGGATGTCCATTATTTATGTGAGAGCAGGAAAGACAGTCAGTTGTATATTTTTCTCTCTGTTTTTGTTTTAACTCTTTTCCTTTCTCTCTTTTATATCTCCTCTCAGTTGCTATATTTCGTCTACAGTTTGTTTTGACTCTGTTGATTTTTGAAGTACCTAAAATATAGCAGACAAAATTCCAAGCTGGAAAGGGAAGGGAAGAGGAAGGGGAAGGAAAGGGAAAGAAGGGAAAGGAAGGAAAAGGAAAGGGAAAGGGCATCGGAGAGTTATTATACATTTTTTATGACCTGGGAATCTCCTGGGATATCTTGAGATTTCTGAGAAGTTCATCTAACTGGTGAATTGATTCCCTCCCCCCACCCCCAGCTTCAAAGAGTGTCAGCTGGAAAGAGAAACAGCAAAGTGGGAATATCGGACATGGGAATTTCACCCAAAGGAAAAGGAGGCTGCACACCTGTTTATAGACCTAAATGGGGAACACATGATGCTTTGTGGGAATGCGCTGTGGAGCTCGTGGTGCAGGGATGCAGGCGGTCTGGTCCTTATTGATTGTGAGCATATGTTGAAAACGGAGTTAGCCAGAATGGAATTTTACCTGCAAGAAAGTGTTTATATCTTACGACTCCTTACGGCTACAACTTGTTGCCAATTTCTTTTTTTCCGGGTTTCCTCAGGAAAGGAGTGGTTCGGGCAGCGAGGAGAGCCGGTGTATTAAGCACACACACCCCCCGCTCCTCCCCCAAGCCCCTAGTTTGCTGAAGAAGCGTGTCCCGAGCGGTTTCCAGGCGCTGCCCGAGCTGCCGCCGCGGGGCCGGGGCCGGGCGCGGGCAGTGCCGGCTCCGCCCTGTCCAGCAGGCGGCGCCGCAGCTCCGCCGCGGGGCGCGCGCACGGAGCCCGGGCCGGTTCGCTCCGTTGCCCAGATCCAGGGAATAAAGGGCTCTCCATCCAGCCCCTGGGAACCGACAGGCAGCAGGAAGAGGGACTTGCACTGTGCGTGCCGGGTGCACGGCTTGGGAGAGGAGAGGGAGAGGGAGCCTGCGGGATGCTTGCCCCCGCCCCCACCGACGCTGCGGCCCCCCCGGGAAGTCTCCCGTGGCCCAGCGCACAGCCTCGCTGCAGCCCTGTGCCCCCAGCTTGCCCACCGAGGGCAGATTTCTGCTGGTCTTGGCCACGCCAGGCTCACCGTACCAAGGATCTGGCTATTAAACAACAAAAAGATGTGAATGTTGTCCCTGTCTGAGCTGCACTTAGATTTATACCTATTATTTTCATTCATTTCCCATCCCAAATGAGATGTTCAAAAGATGCTTCTCTGGATGACTGAAGTGAGAACCAGATTTGTGAATGGCTAGAGGTGCAAGACAGGAGGTGCAACAGGTAACTGACATGGAGCTACTGAGGCGATGAGAGGAGTGAGCTCAGATTCCAGCCTGAGATTGGAGACTTGGTGATTTCACTGTCAAACCAGAGGGACCATGTCCTCCCTCAAGAAGGGGATACAACACTGCACTTATCTTGTCAGTTGTTGCTCAGTCTCTGGAGTCATCCATATTTTGCCTCTTGATCAGGTTTTAAAATGAATTCTTTCAAAACATACCCTCTCTGTCTTGCCCTCGCAGTCTTTTCACTAAGGGACATCTGTGGACAGCAGTGACCAAGCATTCTAGAGTGCCCTGCTGGGGGGCAGAGCAGGCGTACTGAGGTTCAGGAGCTCTCTGTGCCTTTAGGGAGCTGTAGAGGATAAAGTGCCACTATGGGATATCTTCTGCAAGTGACAGCAGTTTAATTACAAGCTGGATGAGGCTGGAATGGTGTATGCCACTGACAACACTAGGACATCATATTATCAGCCTTCACCAGACCTTACATGCTGTTTTATAAAGGACGAAGAATGTGTGATCAGTGCTGCTGTTCCCTCTGTGCAGACAGTCCCTGTGCCAGTCCCGCTCTGCTTATAGAGCACCTGTGGAGAGGACACACAAGGACATTTCAATCCTCCCCTGCCCTGTGGAAGAGGTGTCTACTGGAAATCTGTCTCCTACAGAAGGGGAGGAGGCAATGCAGGATCTTCTGGCTCCTTGTGAACTTGGGTTGGGCTTGCACTTCAGAAATTACAGGAGTGATTCAGGGAGTGCATTTGCACTTCATAATTGAGCAGAAATTCCAGCACAGTCATTGTGTGTCTGCTCATTTCCTGGACAGAAATACCTGCTTTTCTCTTTTAAATGCTGTAAATGCCATCAGAAGCCCTGCTTATGCATTGACTTCAGCATGATTCCTTATGGCAGAGAATTTGCCTTGGAGTTGAAGCTGTGGGGCTGGGTAGCCCTCTTTGATGTTCCTTGATTTTCAGATACCGGCTATAGTGAATAGTTTTGAAATTTTTACCAAGACAAAAATCCCCTTTGCCTTGAAGAGGACATCCAGCCTTGGGCATGAACTCACAATTGCTTGCAGTAAAAAGAGCTTGTTCTTGTTACTGTCAGGTTGGTCTGGTTGGTTGGTTTTCAGACTGAGCCAAATGGTTATTAAAATGGATGGTGCTCCTGTTCTGGCAAGCTGTCACTTCACAGTGTTCCCAGTTTTCTCACGAGTGTGCTTTCCCAGCCCGCCTTCCTGGGTCCGGGGGCAGAAGATAAGCCAGCAGAAAACATTTTCTCTAGCCAAATGTTTGTCTGAAGTGTCCCAGTTACTCTGTGATGATTAGCATCTTTTCTCCTATGCCTTTTCTACATTCACATGTTTCCATTGC
Source organism: Myiotriccus ornatus (assembly GCA_036023395.1). Taxonomy (NCBI): domain Eukaryota; kingdom Metazoa; phylum Chordata; class Aves; order Passeriformes; family Tyrannidae; genus Myiotriccus; species Myiotriccus ornatus. The sequence continues at coordinate 27,836,577 of JAYRBT010000177.1, read as the reverse complement.
ATCTGAAATTGAATGATAAAATGTTTTCAAGTAACGGAAGCCACATATGGCATCAGATTATTGCACTGTGAGTGCTTCTCTGCATGCATGTGATAAATGGGATGTCTTGGTTCAAATAACAAGGCAGCACATCAGGTGGGTCTTTTTTTTTTTTTTTTTTTCCCCTGGGATAAAAGACATGCATGTCACTCTTGCAAAATTTTTCTCTGGCCTCTGGTTTCGCAAATCAAGATGTGGATTATGCCCTTAACCATCAAAGAGATTATCTTCTCAATGTTTATGAACTTATTTTAGTCCATAAGCATGGCCTAGTCAAGAAAATTGGAGTATGGCCATGACAAGATTCATCTATGGGCCCCTTCCAACTCAGCATACTCTATGATTCTGTGATCTCTTCCCATGGCATCCGTCTGAATGCTGGTTAATTTACAAGTAATATTAAAAAAAAAAAAAAAGTTTTCTCTAAGTGCCACTGCTACAACTTCACATTGGAAATTATATGAATATTAAGTTGTTCTACATTTTGCATCCCCTCTGGATGACCGGTCCTGCAGGCAGGAATGACCAGCACACTGGAGTGGGGCTGTGGGAGGCAGAGTCTGCTCCCCTCCTCCAGCTGCGTGTCTCTGGAGGTTTCCTGTTTGCATACCTAATCTGACACTTCTGCAGGAGCATTTTGAATAAGAACGCATCACTTCTTAAAGTCACTGTTCTGATCTTAGCCACAGTGTAAGGGGCTGGTGTAAAGTACGTCACACTTTCCCCCTGAAATGATGCTAAATGGAGAGTCTTCTGTGAATTCTGATAGATGCGAGATTGGGTTCTTTGTCTATATTTTGGGACTCTGCCCAGGCTTATTCACACAGTCTTACCTGGCTTTCTATCTTTTTCTCTTTTCTGCCCTTTTAATTTTTACCTAGTACAGGTTTTGGTTGGCTGTCCAAGATCTCAAGAAACAACCTCTACAGGAGGTAACCACCAGAGTGGAAGAAATCTGGCAAGAGTTTCTAGCTCCTGGGGCCCAAAGTGCTATCAACCTGGATTCCCACAGCTATGAGAAAACAAGCCAAAATGTCAAAGACCCAGGGAGATATACATATGAAGATGCACAGGTTTGATTTTGGTTTTATGGAACTACTCTCATTTTTACTGTGATATTCCACTATCACACTGTCACTGCTCACTTGTAAATAAAGGAGATGCACAGTTTGAAGTGACTTTGAGGATATCTATTCAAGCTGGGTAAATTATATTTTCATTGAATCTGTGTGTTACAACAGGCTAATGCTCCTCTGGGAACAAATGTTCCAAAATCTACAAGTCTGCAAGGTGCTACAAGCTGGAGCTATGTCTCAGAAAAATCAAAGATGAAAGAGTTCAGTTTGTCTCTCTGTACTCCCTGTCACTGACAAATTCTGACGTATTTACAGAATGGCTGATATCATATAAAAATCCTGGCTAATACTCTTTTTTTATCATTTACTTACTTATAGATAATTATATTCCCCCATCAAATCCCAAATGCAGCAGCTCCCTCCAACACAGCAAGAAATTTGTCCACCAGACAATGCCTTAGAGTAATGATAGGACAGTACGCAACGCAGTGAGCTTAATTCTTCCCTCCTAAGGGCCCCAGATTTTTCATGGAAAATTTACAGATAAATTGTACAGGGAAAATGCCTTTAGGAAAATAGATAATTTGCGAAAAACTGTTACAAGCAAGGATAAAGCTGCATAACCTTCTGAGAAAGTGAAAATATAATTTTGCAATTGTTGAAAAAGGAAGAAGGGATCATTTGGCAAATATTACCGAGGACACACATAAAAGATATCCTCCTCATAATCATTTTTTTCAAAAGCATGTAGTAAAACTGACAGCAAATGAAAAGAATTCCTGTTCTGTTTTTGGGGATTTTTTAATTGGCATTCAAAGGCAGTTCTTCAAAATACTCCACTAACAAAATATTTCCATCTCGGGGGAGATGTTGTGGACCACTTACACAAGGTTAGGCAATGAATTTTCCAAACCAGCATCATTTACTGTATTTTCCTGAATGCAATCTTGCTCCTTTGGGCCAGAATAGAAGGAATGTATGCAAAGTTTCAAGGAGATCCCCTGTGAATATTAGGCAACTTAAATGTCCCTTTTAAGCTGAGAAATACAGGACTATGAAAACATTCTGGCTAAGATATATTCTTTGCTTGGCACTGTAATGAGCAAGAACTTCTTACATCACCTGAAAAAAATGATGATGGCAAAATGCAGGGTTGAGCAAATAGGTGAATAATGGGGGAATTGATTAAATTGGTAAATTGAAGTACTAAGAGTAAGAAGGATATTTAGACAATGAGTATTTAGTTAGAGGAAGACGCAGAGAACTTAGGCTTGAACTAATCTGTTCACAATGTAATTGCCATTCAAAGGGAACTTGATAAAATCAAGCTGGAGCGCTTGCAGTTAAACTGCAATTTTAGATCCTTGGGTATTTTATTTCAGGGGGTTTTTATGCTGACAAATGTCCTCAGTTCATCTGTTGTAGTTCACGGACACAGAAGTATGAGGCAAAGGTAGACCTCAAGACCCAGCTATGGTCTTCTTGAGACTGAATCTATGCCAAGAGAGGATAGCACAATGGAAGGTAAGCCCAGTTACCTTCATGTGCAGTGGACTTCTGGTAACTCTCCAAAGGCCAAGCAAGCTGTTTGTGACTGCTTGATCAGAGAGCTGAGAAATCTGTCCAACAAAAGCAGGAAGAAACAGGACACTGCTGAAGGATGTAGTGCCCTGACAGAGCTGGAGCAATATTGACTCTTACTGGCTCATCCTGGAGAGGGGACATTTTTGTTTGCATATGCACTTCATGGAACCCAGTGTAGGTCACCCCAGTGCACTCTGAATCTCCTAGGTACTGTCCTGGTGTCTCCCCCAGGTCACCCCTACCACCTTGGAGACTTTTGTCTACAAAGCTGCAGCAGCTGCCTTATCTTGGCACCCTGGCACCAGGAGCCCATGGGAGCTCCCACACATCCCACACTTCTAGGGACTCAATCAGAAACAACCAGTCAAAACACTCACAGTTGGAGGGAAAATATGAGTGTTGTTCTGTCCTGTATAGCTTTAGCACAATGAGGAAAACAACTGAAATGTCCTTGAAAATAAAGAACAAGAAAAAAAATTAGTTTACTCAACAGCACATTCCTTGAATGCCTGCAACTCTGAGACACTAAGAGGAAAGAAAAACGTTGGCTGAACTAAAAAAATTGAATTGTTACTCCTGCAGTGAAAAAACAGGAGAAGGTGATGTAGCACTCTAGTCCTGACTTGAGAGACCCACAAAATGCCAATTCGGTATAAAAAGCTCTGGAAATGAACACGTTGCTGTACTTGGGAAGGGAAGGGTGTAGCAGGGCACACTGAGGTGAGCAAATACATTATCATAGTAAGTTGAAAGCAAAGAATTGTCTGTTACTGGGTGCTTTATCATTGTGCCTTTCCATGGAAGATTTACATTGTGTTTCCAACTATGTCTACATGGATGTGCTTCTTTGCACAACCTTGGCTACAAGCCCCAAAGAAGTCTCCCAGATGCTGCTCGACCATCTGGTAAGACAAGTAGCCTAGAAGACAACAGGGAGAAAAGGGAGTCTCCAGGCAAACATTCTTCTCACTTCAAACCTCTTTGTCCCCAGGCCTCTAATGGTCTGAAAGCAAATGGTTCTTCTGTTTAAGAAAATCTCATCTCCAAATCTCAGTCCTCAAAGGGCTCCAAATCCAAACCTGAATTTGATATGCATTTATTATTTCAGACAGACCTCTAAGATGGATTCCTGTACCACAGAAGCAAGAGTTTGTTTTGCCGTTTTCCCATCTCAGCTTAAGATACTTGCCCTGCTGTGTGTCCCTCACTGCTGCTGCACTCTGCAGTCCTGCACCAGGTCTGTGCTTGCACAGAACTGTCTCTCTTGCTGTGTCTCCCACATGTGACATTGCCCATCCCATGCCCCGCTCAAGCTGTGCCAGCACGCCTGGGCTCTGCTGTACTGGCTCAGCCTGCACTCACCCCCCTCCGCTCTCCAGTTTGTTGGCATCCCCCATCCTCTAGCAGCACAGCACTGTTCCTAGCTCTGTCCTGATCATCAGCTCTGCGAGCTCTCTTGATCTGCAGCACCTTTTGTCATTTTAGTGCTGGGCCCCTCCAGAGGGGAGCCTACCAATTTAGCTGATTATTTTCTGCTCTTAAACAACTGTCCTCTGAGTAAAATATTACAATTATCAAACCGTTTTCACTGGGGAGTAAAGCAGCTTTTAATACAAGGGGCACCGTCAGGAAAGGTCAGTTCAATTAAACAGTGAAGTACTTAGCAAGATGTAAGCTCCCACAGGAGTTATCAGCATCATTGAACAACCAATGTGGGGCCCTGCAATGTGAAGCAGGCACCGCCAGCTCTGGAAAGTAAATAGGTTTGGGTCCATCTGAATGGCCTCTTTTGGCTAATGAAGCTGCTGACAGCCAAAGTAATTCATCTTTAACATGGGAACGTAGAGCTGTGAGTGTGACAATTATGGCTTATCTGTACAACACGTTATTAGTTTTTTAACCATTCTTCCTGTACCCCTGTCAAGCATCTCCATGCCTCTCCTGAAATGTCTGTCTGCCTTCAGAGAGTCGTTAATTCTTTCCTCAGTCCCTTGGCATTGGGAGCTAGTATCACAAGAATGCATTGTATCTCCTCATAGTAATGTTTTTTGGGATATTTAGTCCGCGTTTATTGGTAGGCTTCAGAGCCAGGTATACTAGAGTAAGGTAATTTGTCTTTGGAATTGCTTTCCTGTTTTGTTTGTTTATTTTTATTCTTTAATTAATAAAGTAGTTTTAGATTGACATTCCTTTACCTGAACTAATCAGCTAATGTTTCTGTGAAGATGATGCAGGGAAATTCAGTTCTAGTCAAGGCTCAGTTAGGGATTTTAACTGTACTTTGCAGATCCTTGGCTAATTCCAGAGCAAATTTAGACCATAATGCCCAACTCCAGGCAGCTTAAACCAGAAATGTACCTGGCCTGGATATTAATCATAGAATAATTTGGGTTGGAATGCAGCATTAAAGTTCATCTAGTCCAACTCATTGCAATGAGCAGAGACATCTTTAACTAGATCAAGTTCCTCAGAGTTGCTCAGTCCAACGTGACCTTGAATGTTTACAGGAATGGGGCATCCACACCTCTCTGGACAACTTGTTCCAGTGTTTTATTACCTTCATTGTAAAAAATTTCTTCCTTAAAGGGAGTCTGAGATTTGAGATTTGGGCCCAGTTCATGCTCTCAGCTGTTCCAGGTGTTGGTTCAGTTTGTTCTGGACTGTGATAGAGGTACAAGTCCTTGCAGGATTCATCAGTGAGAAGTCATCATCTTGCATTCTGGTTTTGTCAGGAATCTGGGAGTGTTAACAGAACTTGACAGGATCCTGTTGAATTCAAAACCAAACTCCAGGTTTAAGCAAAGATCTCTTGGAAGTGGAATGTTATTTTTCTACCAAGAAGGGAAAATGAGGGGTGACTTTCCTTCTCCTGACTTTGTCTTTTCAAGCATACACAGGATGTGAAGGCAAGCATATAGAGCAGTGTGTGCCTGGTGCCTATTCAGTGGGCATACAGAACTCTTTTTGTAGGTCTTGGGCAAAATCACAGCTTGGAAGGAAAATGTGAAGATATTCATTGTGTGTCTGCATCATCTTTCACGTAAGAACTTGAAGAAATCTTATTCCTGTTTTCTTAAAGTTTCACCCTTCACCCCAGTTACATGCATGCCTGTAAAGGATGGTGACTAAGGATGGAGAATCAGGGTAACAGCAAAGCAGCTCTGGTTGGCAGTGCAGGCAGCCAGCAAGGGGCTATGGGGCAGACCCAGGGGCTCTTCCTTGAAGGGGGGCTCAAGTCCACCTGAGCCAATGCTGCTCAGTGCTGCTGGCACCTGAGCTATGGGGAATTGAAAGCACTGCTGCACTGCATCAGTATTTATACATGGATGGTGTGCCCAGGGTTCCTGGAAGCTTTTGACATTCTGGACCTTCCTGTGGAGGTTAGGGAGTGCACAAAGACTTGACCTTTATTCTCTTCTCTTCCTTTGCTCTGATTCTGTGGGACTGGAGGAGAAAATCTATCCTTACACTGCACTCCAGTTGTCTTTGGTTTATGATGACTCTAGAAAACAGGCAAAGTCTCACAGTTGTGTATTTTTTACACTTAAAAGTAAAAATGCAAGCTCCCTCCTTTGTGGATTTCACAAAACAACCTACAACCAAACAGAATCTAAAATCAAGAGCCCCACAAATACAGGCAAAAGGGCTGCAAAACCAGGAAGGTGATGGCTTATGTGGTGTGTGTGATTCTGCACAAAGCAGGAAACAAAAGACTTGAAGGAGAGTTTTACATAGGAGCAGATACTCTGTCATTACTTTCCTGTTTTGGTTTGGTTTGATTTTCTTTTTTTTTTTTGAAGGGTACCTATGTACCACACATCAGAAAGTACTTCTTTTATCTTTTGCCTTCCATTTTGATTTGTGGTTTAATAGTCATGTTATATGAAAAACATCTAACATCCAGCCTTTCTGTCTCTGAAGGCATCAGGGATCAAACTACTGTCTATGCTATGCCCTTCTGTCACGTGCAAGCAGAAAAAGGGCCAGGAAAAAGTCATGAGAGAGCTCTCTCCTTGCACACACGGTGACAGAAGGCAGCAGATCTTCCAAATGAAAGATCATGGGAATGGGGTGACAAGAACAGTTAGCATATTCCCACAGGACGACAGTCTGCCTGTTATTCAGGGTGCTGATCCTGCCAAGCTATCTAGAACTACATGCATGAGTATTAACAGTGCCTCAGTGTGCCTCCAAAAAATAACTTTAAATGGATTATGTGGGAGACTCTCTACCTTGCTTAAAAGTTGAATTCAGCACTCAGACTTCGGGACTTTTGTGCCAGTAAGTGTGCACTGTGCTTCTTGAAAGCAAGAAACAAGTGCATGTCAGATCCAGAGCAAGAACATTTCCTTTTCATGTGAAGGCCAGGAAGCTCCTGATGCTGTTCTGTTTCTCCCAGATAGGAAATGAAAGTACTTTGCAAGTGCATCCTTTTCTAATCAAGAAGCCAGGACTCCAGGAGTCCAATTCTAATGGATGATGGGGGTATGGTCCCTTCCTGCCAAACCCATGTGTTGCAGGAACACTGTGGTCTTTAATTTTATTAAGGGGTTGTTACCTCTTTAAGTGTTCACACTTCTAATTAAAAATTGAAACAAAAATCCCTGGGAAGATTTATCAGCAATGCATTTCACATCTTCCCTTCTCAGCCCACAGCAGGTATGAATGTGGGCTGTCAGGATGGAGCTCATTGGCAGTTATAAGATTTCAATACACGTTTGGACTCCAAGAGTTTAAGCTCAGCCATTTAAAGGCAGTCCAAGATGATATAGCTGCAGATATCTTACAGCCCAGATGCTGATGAGGCATGGAAAACTGTTTATATATCCAACTCGTGTTCTCCAGGTAGGCATCCAAGTAGGGCTGGTGTTCCCTATCTCAGCATAGCCACCTTTATTCAGAAGCTGTATCCTGCTTGTTTTTGTAGGATTGTATCCTGCACTGTTACCATCGCCTATGGGACATAGACTGCCCAACTGCAATAGAATTTCCTTCTGCTGTGTGAGGGATTCTGTTCCTCTGCATGGCACAACTCATCTTTTTGGCAGGATTTTCTACAGAGAAAACAGCAGACAGCCTGCAAGTGTCGGGGTGTTGACCAAAAGGTTAAGTAGTTACGTCTCATAGCTGTACACAGTATACATAGGAGTGAAAAACACCATCTTTGTTGCTGCAACTCCTATATATTGTATTGTTTGGAAAAAAAATGCCAGTCTCCCAAATGCTACAGGAGGTTGTCCCCTCCCCCCAGCCAAAACCTTTTCACTTGGGCTTTTTGCCAGTAGCCAGGATTTGGCCCATATTGAGAGAATCAGCCTCTTAGCCATGATCATTGTTCTCAAAACCTAAAGCTGCTCATATGGTGTTAGACTCCCAGCAGCCCACTCTTGTCTCCCAGGATAGCCCTTGCTATATTTAGGACTAAATCCTCATGCAATACCAGGCTGACCCCTTAACTGCATGGCGCTCAACAACCCTTTGCTTCTAGCCCTCTGCACTGTGTCTGCCATGGACCCCTGGCAGCTCTGCCCTCCCATTTGTGTGTTTGAAGATGTGAAGCAAACCAATTGTCTCATCAATTTACAGAGGAGCCATAGCTAAATTTATGTGTTATTTTGTCAATGCGCTTTTCCATGAAAGATTTACACTGTGTTTCCAACTATGTATCTACAGGGCTAAACAAAGGATTTCTGTGTATTACTCAAAATGAGCTCTCATTGCTTACAGTTATCCTGCTTGCTCAGGTTCTTTTTACTATTTCCTGAGCCTTCAGCCCAGTATAATTTCATCTGTGGCCTGAAAGTGGTTTTATGCTTTTTAGTTTTGCAGGGAGGTTAGTCTATATTACAGTATAATTATTCATCTTTTTTTTCTTTAGTAGCAAAAGCAACTTGGTTGAGTATGAAGAAAATGCACCAGCTAAAACTGTGGGTGTAAATTACCGTGTCTCTTAAATACTTGGGAGTGTAAAAAAAGATATTGCTCATATTTCCCAGAGCAATTCGTGCTTAGGCCAAGACTCTTATGTGCTTTTTACCAGCCTGAAGCATTTCTTTACCAAACGGGAAATTAAGGAAAGCCTTGCACTGTCACAGCACTCAGAGCTCCCAGTCACCCCTGGCCCTGCTAGATGGCAGCACTGCCGGGTACCAGAGAGGCTCCACGATGGGAGTTCGTCCTGGTTAATGCAGCCAGGCAGCTCAAAGCAGACAGTACGGTATTTTTGAGAAGAGTAAAATCCTAAATGCAGAAACCAGAATAAGCAGATCCAGAAGCATTTTTAGTGGGGATTTGGAGACATTAAGGGGAATTGGAATAAAACAAATGTGTTTCCCTGCCTCCTCCCCCCACCCTCGGTGTTTTCCCGTGAAGTTCAGGGCAAATATGAAGGTCTCTTCTGCACTTCACTTGCCTCATCTCAGCTGAGTCTGCTGTCAACTACTTTGGCTTCCAGAGCTGGTGCAGCAATTTTTCCTGCTTTCTTCAAACTACGTTTTAGCACCATCAGTTTGGCTAAATGCAGTTGATCTTAATTGCTCCTAAAAAATGTTGCATTCAGTTGTGGCACAAGTAACTGCCAAAGAGGAGTAGGTCTCCTTTCCTTTCTTTGTCTTTTTGGAAGATCCTGGTGGTGGTGTGGTAGGGGGTCCTGCTGGTCAGACAGGATTCCTGAGGATGAGCTAGGAACAGTACAACAGAGTGAACAGGACATGTCTCCAACAATCCTTGGATAGTAGGTGTTGCTGACTGTAGTGTGCACGTGTGCTGGCACGGGTTAACCTCAGCTCCTCTGCCACAGATGTCTGTGCAGAGTGGAGGTGCCGACAGACAGGCACTAGGCTGCTGCCAAGTCTAATTGGAAGGTGCAGCAGTCACACACTGTGTGCTCAGAAAAGTTTCTCCCTGTTTTCTCCTTCCCCACATCCTCTTTGTGCTATAGAGACAGCTCTTTCAAAAGTCAACCCCAGGCAGGTTCTCAACTGGCATCTGTTGCCATCCTTCCAGCAAAGAACACAAGGCCTTTACTCAGGCACCAGTCTCTCATGCAGTCAATTCCTCCCCAGTGCCCTGCATACAGGTAGAACAAACATTAACATTCATTGCACTATGTTGTTATTTACATAGTTGTTTAATCTACTGCTTTACATTGCTTGTGGGCTTTTCTTCTAATGGATTTGTCTGACATGCTGCAAATCTCCCTTACAGTTGGCCAGAGGGGTGACTCCTGGCGCATGCATGCTTGCAATACAAAGGAGTCTGCTTGCAATACAAAGGAGTCTCCAAATCAGCTCTTACTAGTTAATACCAGTTGTTGATGACGGGGTGAAGGGGTGCTCCGAAACAATCCAAAAGATTTTAGTGGGATAGCTACAGCAAGAGGGTTTATGACCAGTTTGCAAAGGGCAAAGTGGATCCTTGGATCTCAAGTGAATCTCAGCAGCTATCTAACCTTAGTATAAACCCCCCAAGAATGAGCTAAAAATCATAGAATACAATCAGAGAATCATTAAAGTTGGAAAATACCTCCAAGGTGATCAAGTCCAACCTTTGATCGGTAACCACCACGACAACTAAATCATAGCACTAAGTGCCACGTCCATTCATTTCTTGAACACTTCCAAGGGTGGTGACTCCACCATCTCCCTGAGTAGCCTGTTCCAATGCTTAACCACCCTTTAAGAGAAAAAATTCTTCCTGATCTCCAATCTGAACATCCCTTGGTGCAGCTTGAGGCTTTTTCCTCTTGTCCTGTCATTGGTTTTCTGGGAGAAGAGGCCAATCCACATCTTGCTGCAACCTGCTTTCAGGTAGTTGTAGAGAGTGATAGGGTCTCCCCTGAACCTCCTTTTCTCCAGGTTGAACAATCCAAGCTCACTCAGCCTCTTTTCATATGACTTACTCTCTCTACCCTTCACCAGTTTCGTTGCCCTTCTTTGGACGCACTCCAGCACCTCAATGTCTCTGTTGTAGTGAGGGGCTCAAAACTGACACAGGACTCGAGATGCGACCTCACCAGTGCCAAGTACAAAGGGACAATCACTTCCCTGGTCCTGCTGCCACACTATCTCTGATGCAGGCCAGGATGCCATTGGTCTTCTTGGCCACCTGGGCACACTGCTGGCTTGTGTTCAGCTAGCTGTCCACCAGCACCCACAGGTCTTTTTCCAGCCATTCTTCCCAAGCCTGGAGCACATGTGACTGAAGTGCATGACTTGGCACTTCGCCTTACTGCACCTCATTCAATCAGCCTTGACTTATCTATCCAGCCTGTCCAAATCCCTCTGCAGAGCCTTCCTACTCCCACCCAATCTGGTGTCATCTGTGAACTGGCTGAGGGTGCACTCAATCCCGTCATCTAGATCATCTATAAAGACATTTAACACGGTTAGCCCCAGTACTGAGCCCTGGCTGACACCGCTACTGACTGGCCACCAACTGGATGTAACCCCATTCACCACCACTCTGGGCCCAGCCATCCAGCCAGTTTTTAACCCAGAAAGAATGCACCTCTCCAAGCTATGGGCTGCCAACTTCTCTAGGAGAATGATGTGGGAGACAGTATTGAAGGCTTTACTGAAATCCAGGTAGACAACACCCACAGCTTTTCCCTCATCCTCTAGGAGGATGGTCATAAAAGCAAATCAGCTTGGTCAGGAAGGACCTGCTTTTTTTATAACCGTGCTGGCTGGCCCTGATCCTTTGGTTGTCCTGTACATGCTGTATGATGGCACTCCAGATGATCTGTTCCACAAATGTGCTAAATGGAAAACCTGTGCTTGAAGTGAGCGAAGAAATTGCCATTTCCTTTTATTCCCCCCTCATCATCTAAAGTTTGCAGCTGTGTTTCAGCACAAACAGGGGAAAATTTATATCAGCAACTTCAAATTTAAGGGCTTTCTAGAATCTAGCTGGTATTCAGAGTTCAAGAGAAAATTGTGCTTGGCTTTCACAACTTCCAAATCTCCCAAGCATGTCATAAAATGTCGTGGTGGGTAGGATACAAGTGAGATTAGGAATGAGTGTTTAACCATTAATTCTCCTCTTGTCTCATATACGCAACTCAGAGGGAGGAACCAAGATTTTCTGCTAAAAAGAAACGTTCTTAAGAGAGAACATGGTTCCTGGGATCTACCAGGCCCTTTGGGCAAGTCAGATGTTTGGGGTTTTTTTATTATTCAGTTTTTATCCCCCATTTTTCTTGAGTGTTCCCAAGGTCTTGCTTATCTGGCAGCAGTGCCCTCCCCAAGGTTATTGTGCTTTGACTGTGAGGGGGGAGAGAGACCTGAGATCACATAGCAGCACATTGATTTGAAGGAGGTGCAGCTTTGAGACAGTTTCTGCTATCTCAACCACCTCCCACATTCCCGTCTGGATTGCAAACTTTCTTTATTTTTTCCTCCCCCTTTCCCTTCTTATCAGGGAAAATTTACAAAGCTTGTCCTTCATCTCTTTCCAAAGGTAACGTTTGTGGAAGGAAAATAGTTAAGAGATGCTGAACCTCATCAGGGTTTATTTCCCTGCACTTAAGCTGTCAGCTGTAAGGAGTGGGATTCCTCTTGGTTTCACATAAGTGTAGAAACTAATTTTTTTGTGATTTACCTGGTTGGTTCCTTTGTTTTCTGGAAGGGTCAACATTTTCCCCTCTTAAATGTACTGTTTGTTCTCCTTTATATCATGCAATGGTGATGGCAAATGGAATGGTTATGTTGTCTGAAGTGTAACTCTCATGATAGAAGACTAGTTATAGAGAATATGCTCAGTGGAGCTGGACATCCCTCAGCACTACTGCATATTTCTTCCCACAATGTAGGAGATGTGATTGAGGTGCATAAAACACAAAAGGGGTCTGCCTTTTTTTTCAAGATGAGATGCAAGCAGATCCCATTGCCTCTCTTGACTTGGTTCAGGAACTAGGAAACAACAGTCACGGAGATGTTTGAAAACAAACCTGCTCTGCTTGCAGGAACCTCTTAAGGGAAGTGTTTGCTTCCTGGAGATGAAATCCACTGTACTTACAAAAGCAAGTTCTTGTGTCACCCTCCATGTTAGACTGACACTTCCAAATGTACATCTTATTGTCACAGGGGAACATCAGTACAGCCAACACTCATCAACAGCACGTTGGGTGAGGGACTGAGTGACCGGTCAGCTCAGAAAGCCAGCTCACCGGGGCTCGCTCTCACATGTCAAGTCAGTCCCTGTCTCCACGTGCAGCTGCTGCTGCAGTGGCCTGAGATGGCAGCTTGCTGCTCAGAAATAGCTGGCAAGGCTGCAGGGGAGACCAGTGGGACACGTGATGCCTGTCAACTCCTGGCTGAATCTTGACAGACTTATTTTTTTCTGCTTTTTATCTGACTTTATAAGCTACCTTGGTAGCTTAATGGTTTAATAGATCACTTGGGCAATTTTCTTAGATGATTGTTTTAAATCCTTGGTTTTGCAACATGACTCCAAAAAGGATTGCTGTCTTCAGGCTAGAGCAGGGAGCTTCAAGTCTGAGCCCTACCTGGGAGGTGGTATCCAGCAATGGCTGGGGGAGGCTACACTGCCTAGATGAAGTGTTTCTCCTGCTCGTGTGCAGATGGGGCAGAGGAACTTCCTATGGCACTTGTAAAGAAGTGATGCAGTGGTAATTCTGGCCATACTGCTTGCAGTGTAAGTAATGTCCAGAGCTGCAGCTGCATTTTTAAAAATTATACAAGTAGTGCATTTACTTTGTGTATTCAGGGAACCAGCAATAGTGAGCTCATTATCATGTAAAAAATGTTACAAAATGGAAAGTTATCTCAGCATAAGGATGGAAAGGCTCAGATTTCTTGCCAGCAATGTCAGGTATGTCGGGAGATCATGCATGTGTATAAAGTGCATCACTAGAGTTGCTGGGTGCACTGGGAAATTTCAGTCTTTAATAAGAGTGTCCTTCCTTTCCATCATGTGATGAAGAGGTGGAACAAAAGCAGCTCCTCAGTAAAATAAAAGGTGAGAGACCAGTGGGTTGCAATGATCCAAAGTGAGCTAAAAAATTCATAACAGAGAAGGACAAGCCAATTTGTACAAGGTGCACAGAGCAACTATATCCAACCCTGCACCTCTGTTGATATGCCCATTGCTCAGACTTCCACAGAATACGGCCAGTTGCTAGACCTCCAGTAGCTTTCTTGTAGCAAGCGTGGGTAGAGCCCAAGCGTGGGTAGAGCCCTCCTAGAATCTTCGTTCGCGAAGCCTAGCCATGATGACAGTAGCTTTCAATGTATGTATAAAATGAGGAGCTGCTAAACCCTAGCTGTAGGTTCTCCCAAGAAAATTGCAGATTCCAGAAAGTATAACAGAAGATTGCTTGGTGGCAAAGAACAGATAGGCTAAATATTAAAACAAATGTCACAGCCACTGGCATTTCCCATCCTGCAGCTAGATTTGTTGTGTAAGTGGGCTGAACACACACTGCAGTCACAATTTTAGCAGGAATCTTCATGGTGCAGTCTCAGTGGGGATTTTGGCTGCAGCAATGTGAGCTGTCCTGTACTGTTGCAAATTGGAAAGCAGTCTTTGCTGACCTGAGCAACTGGCTCAGACTTCCAGTAGATGCTTCAGAAATGCAGTGTTGTGTATCATTCATGCCTTCATTCCAGAGCTTCTTCAAAGCAAACCCTTTGAATTCTTACAATTAAGCAGTAAAGTTTGCTTCTGAAGCTGTGCATATCCCTCCTTTTCCTATGCCCAACCTTCTTTCTTCATTAGCATTCAAAGCCTAGGAATAGTTATTCCCTGTTTGATTTTATCATTAGTGAACAGCTGAAAGGTACCTGTATTGCTGCTCAGTGATTCCAAGATGTGAAAAGCAGAGAAAATGCTTCAAACCAATTAGCCAACTGCAGTGGCAGTGGGCTGTGGCAGTGCAATAGTCCTGTTTCAGGGAAGGGCTTCAGTTACGAAGTCACCTTGTGGTTTATTTCGTCTCAGGATTGAAGCAATTTTTTTCCCCTTCCCACTGCCAGATACTGAGTTTATACTGTTTTAAGGTCAAATGCATGAAGTCGTCTTGACGTGAGCAAGAATGATAGTTGTCGCTGGCATGCAGGCAGGTTGTATGGCCAGCCTGGTGTGTTCTCCTTTGCCTCTGTCTGTGTGGCAATGAAAGCTGTATGTTATTTTCAAAAAATGTTGCCATTGTGTTTCGGAGCAGATCCAGTTGTCTGACCATGGGGAAAGAAACCATTTGGAGTCCAAATACAGTAAAAAAAAAATTAGTCACGTCTAGCAAAAGGTGAATAGAAATACCCCTGTCACCCACCAGCCCTGCAGCACCTCAGCCCCCCAGCACCTTCCTGCCCACCTCAGCACCCTCATCCCCCTGTATGTACTGGCTGCTGCAATGAGGACCACTAAGAGGAAGAAGGCTCTGGAGACTCCTCAGGCCCTTTACTATTGGTGGGCTACTCCACTTACTCATCAGTCTCCTTGAGGTCCTGGAAAATCACATAGTTAGATGGAGGCTTTTCCCCAAGTAATTATAAAGAACTCATTAGGAGGACATGGAATCTCCTTGGAAACCTGAAGAAATAACAGTACAGGTTGCAGTATGGCTGGGTTTAAATCAGCTGAGTCCTGGGTTTCTGCTAGTTGAAGTATTTAGGAGAGAACTGACATTGAGAATCCTTATTCACACCAGAGAAATATAAACCTTTTGACGGCCATATCCACCATTGTATTATTTTCCCTTCTCTTGTCTTAGGGCATATTTGGCTCATTGTATCTGAATAAATAGAAAAAATGTCCCACAGATGGATGTGAAGTCTCATGGCAATGCTGTATGTGAGCAGTAAGAAACTGTGCCCTCCCAAGTGTTTTTTTTCTGAAACAAGAAGGGTGACATTTGCTAAATGGCTTTATATGACTGTTTCTATTGCAAAATCTTGCGCTGTCCTTCAGTTAGATAGTGCTGCACAAATGAGGATCTGTCAAGACTAAAAGCAAGTATGAAAATTAACCAGTAAAAATTGTTCCACACCAGGTTGTAGCTCGAAGGATACATTTATGCTGTGTCGTAGGAAAACCAGTGGCAGTTATGCCCCTCTTAGGACTACACCGAATAGTGTAAGAAAGCTGAATTAAGCAGTTCTTCTGTGTATAGACAGGTCATCACTAATTACCCGTGTTGGTGAAGATAAGGGAATTCTGCTTGGCTTGTTAACACACTGAAATAAGCTGTACAACTTGTGTCTGTTTGGTTCTTCTAAATTTTCATGTACAATGGCTTTAGGATAGGAGAGAATATTTCATGTTGCATAAATCAGTATAGTTAAAACTGCTCATTAACTCTGTAAAAGTGCTTCCTTGGGCAAAGTTTAAGAGAAATGCCTGGGGTGCCTGTTTTTCTCTTGAGTTCCTTTTGTGTGTTCTCAGTCATTATTTGGTCAAAGTGTTTTGATTTTGTTTTCTTCATGTTTGGGATAATATCTATTACAAATCTAGGGATAACTAGCAAAAGAGCTGACTGTGTTAAGGGATTCTCAGCAGGAAAGTAAAACTAAGGAAGGAAATTAGAAAAGGGTATGTGTTCTGCTGCAGTGAAACACTACTCTGTAAGTTTGAAGATTCTCTCAGAGCAAAATTGTAACATTAGTTAGACTTGCTAGGAGAAGAAAGAACCCAAAAGAGAGACTCATCTGATGTAAGATGTATCTATCCAGAGCTGAGCTAGTCATGTAACCTCCCTACATAGTCGCCAGAGGTATGGGCTTTTTCAGGATATTTGCTTGCTTAAATGAATGTCTTAAGTGGAGATGAAATGTGTCCAAGTACCAGTTCCCTTCCGTCAACAGGAGGGGAATGCTGGGCGGTAGTCCAAATATCTATTAGGGGTAAAATGAAACCTAATCTATGGGACAATTTCTGGTGGTTATTTCTTCCTTCTAGACGGATCCAAGTAGCTTCAGACAGGCTAGGCACCTGCTTATAATCTGGAGACTTCAGAGAGTTGCAGTGTTTGCAGAATAACACTGATTATCAAATAATGTGTGCCAGCCTTTGGGGTGAGGGCCATCTCTTTGTTTTGTGTTTATACAGCCCCAGGCACAGCAGGATCCTGCCCCAGGATGGACCTCCTGTACACTGCCACAGCACAGATAATCAATAATAGCAGCCTTATTTAGAACTTTGATCAGTCTCTCTTCCTTCTAATTTGCTCTGTTTTAAATCCCTGTGATGTCTAAATGAGGTTTGATAAGAATTCTCTGTCTCTCATTTCCTCCCGTCCCACAGGAGCACATTTACAAGCTGATGAAGAGTGACAGCTATGCGCGCTTCCTCCGTTCCAATGCTTACCAGGACTTACTGCTGGCGAAGAAGAAGGTATCTGTTGGAAAGGACATGCTTGCATCTCTTAGCACCTCTTGATTCTCACCTGCTGCTTGCTGCTAATGTGAAAATGAAAATACTGTTTCCTTTTTTTTTTTTTTTCCTTTAAGAAGGGAATGAGCACTTTTGTCTTCCTCACTGGGGGCACAGGTATGGCATCCGTGTGCACAGCCTCAGCATGAGTTTTGGGGAAAATATGGTGACCCAAGGTAAAAATATATTGAAAGGTGTTTATCTTGCACAGTTGTCTCCCAAACTCCATGTAGGCAATTAAAACTGTATTACCTCTTTCTCATGGAAAAGATGGTGTGTGGTATGAGAAGGAGAAACCATCAGTCTATTCTTCATTACTGGTGCAAAATTCGCCCATTAAGGTTTTCACCTGCCTAGCCTCATCATGTAATATTTCCTTTGGATGCCTTACCTATAAATTCTCCTTCAGTGATTTCCATACTCCTCCCTTTCCCTTGCTTTTGCCTCCCCAGAGATGTTTCATTTTCCTGCGAGACAGGAAATAATTACAACGCATGTAGTAATCAAGAATTCCAGCCCCATTGTCTCACAGGAGATCTGGGTTTGAGCTCTTCTTAACCTTTTAGCATCTGCATGAGCTCTCCCAGCACCATGATTCTGTCAGGAGCCCCCAGATTGGGGCAGCAAAGGAGTGGTTACACAGAGTTACAACAACTCCTGTCCCTGTGCCCCTTCTTTCTAAGAGGTCTGGGAGATAAGCTACTGATCTCAGCATTTGTGGCTCTGCTCAAATGCTTCCTGCACCTCCTGAATAATTCCCATACGTCTGTGTGTCTGTCTGTGTGCATGTGCATGCCATGTACATGGGTATGTGTCCCACTTATGTTTGGCCTCCAGGACCCTATGTAAACTGACTCCTGACTCCTGCAGCCTGACTGTGTGGTTTCCCATCACCATCTTCCCTGCTGTTTTTCTGCTGCATTCTCTGTGTGCTGCCAAATTACATTGCATCGACACAATACAATGAAATCCCAGTGGTATTTTTGTCCTGGTTGTCATTGTGTGCCCTAAAAGCATGCATATGGTGACAAAAGGAGACAAGTCTCTCTGTCTGCTGTGCCAAAACTACTGGCAGGTGGTTAGGGGAAGGTAGTGGAGGGCAGCAGTCAGCCTTCTGTTTCAAAATGTCTGGTCTGTGACAACATAAGCCCGTGCAGGTTAGACCTGACTTAGAGTTCAGAGGCTGTGGGGAAAGAAGGAAGTGTAAGGCAAAGTCTTCTGATGGTATAAAGCATAAAAACCTCTTCTGTCTTCCTACCCCTAGCAGTTTATGGCTCCCTTCACCCCCAAGTCTCCACTGAACACATGAGGGTTCATGTGCATGAAAGCCAGGAGAGTTTTCTACTCCCAGCTGAGCCCGTTCAAACTGGAGGTTTATTTTTTTGCGATCCTTGTTTGCTGTCAGATCAAGCCCTGGATGTGTCAGCGTGACATCCTCATTCCCCCGCAAACTGCTGGAGGAGCAGGTTTTGATGTCATGTTAACGCAACCATGAAAGCAAGAATCAAGTTCCTTTTAGAAAGAGCTGTGGGTGCATGAGTAAATATATCAAAGCATAAAAAAGGCAAGAGTAGATCTGTGCAGATGTGCTGTTCACCAGCTTCACATGATGTGGGAGGGGAGTTAGTGTTCCTCTGGAGTCTATAAAGCTCTGTGCAACCACATTGCATTATATTGGACAAGTGAATGTCTTGGAAAGAGTGTAGGTACAGAAATGCTGACAGAAAGAACAAGAAGTGTCTGTGCACTGAGTTACGCAGTCCTATCTTGAGGACCTTTGGTGCAGCTTTGAGAGGCATCCTTTTAAAATTCCTCTAAATAGCTGAAAAGTAGAGGGAAGGAAAAGAGAAACCCAGTGGCATATCAGAGCCTGTGTGGCTGGAGGATTTGGTTTAGAACCTGCAAACAAAGTCCTGGATTCACTGATGTGAATAGAAATTCACTGCAGTTCTTTAAGTCTTGATGAGTACATCTCTCTCTGAGGCATGTCTTTCCCCAAAAACATTATCCTCACATTGCCTGTATACCACACTGTATGACATAGCCTTACTTCCATTACTGGAAATAAGTTCTGTCAGAAGCACAGCATGATAGATATGGGATAAAAGAGTTGTTTGCATTAAGCAAATAAACTGTGGCTTCAGATTCACAGGTGAATATTTTGTGGATAAGTAAGTTTATGTTATTTGTGATCTTTGCCCTTTGGCACTGGGTTGTGGCAACTGAGAGGGCAGAAACGTTGACTGTGTGGCTAGAGCACAGGACTGGGAGCCATAAAAATCCATGTGCTTCCCCTGGTTCCCCCACCTAATTTCTTGTGTGAGCTTGGTGAAAAAAAGGTTCAACTTTTTGCCTCCCTCATATCCTCCTCTTTGTCAAATGGCAATAATAATAGTGACCTGCTCAGCTTGAAGCCAAAGCTTGATTAGTGATTCCAAACATGCTTGACATTTTTTATATTTGTAAGATACTGTAAGTTTGAAGAGTTATTTTCTTCCACACCATACAATAACCACAGATGTGGAGCTACCCCGCCCTGCTCTGGGAGTACAGTAATGGAGAGGAAGAAGGGAGAAGAAATTACAGGTCAGGATTGAGGTACAATGACAGAATTATGAGGGGAACATACTGTTCACACCACTAACGGATGCAAGACAGCAGACATAGGCTGTATGCAGACCAGGCATACATACTTGGTTAATCCATTTAAGATTTTTTCTTTCTTCATTCTTCCCAGTGTCATTATTGCAAATAACCACAGTATTATTGGCCTCAGTCCTGCAGATTCATGGTGCTCAGCGGGGAATATGAGCTTGGCCTCCAGCAAGGGTGTGATTGGAAGCAGTGAGCTGCAGAGAGGGAAAGCTGGGTGTAGCTTTCTGCCTCCAACAGAAGTCCTCTTCCCTGCCAGGCTGGAGAACAGGAGGGATGAGGGTGGAGCCCTTTCCTCAGGAGGAATGGCCATATGCCCAGCCCAATTTGAGTTCTGTGCATTCATGCCCATCCCCCTCTCTGCAGCAGGTAGAAATCATGGGGCTGCTGAAAGCATCTGGTTTAGCAGTGAAGGGCTGGATGGTGCTGAGAACCCTGACCAACTTATCGCATTTTATTCGTGTATCTACAAAACATGCCCCACTTGTGCTGTGCAAAGTCAAGTGTCAACCTGCTGCTATTTCTGCTGATATGCAAGTTACTGTAGGGTACTGTACAGCAGGTAATCACCACTGCGCTGCCCTCCAGCCCTTCTCCACAGCAGCCAAAAAGGGGGCTGGATGTCCTTAGACAGCAGTGAGCCACCCATCAGGACAAGTGCTGCGACAAATCTCCTCACTCGAGACAAGGAGGCATTTAGGCAGGGTGACTTGGATGCAGAGCAGGGTTTTATTCCCTGGGGAAAGAGCAGTGTAGATCAGTTATGCACAGGAACTTTTGTTAATGGTGAAGGAGCAGCCAGACACAAGCTCTGCTAGTTATTTTTGTGGAGAAGGGAGAGAAAGAAACAGAAAAGACCTTGAGGCACTTTCCATTACTCACCGTAAAGGTGAAACAATGACATTGGTGGTCATCTCTGCATTAGCTGAAGTGGCAGCTGAACTGTCACAGTCCTGGTGTTCATGTCAGCCTGACATGGGCTGGCTTCCTGCCATCCAGCCCTGCCTTCAGGCAGGGGAGCATGCTGGAAAGGCGCCCATGGCTGCACTGCAGCCAGGCTGCAAAGCCATGGAGTAAGCCCTGCCACACTGAAGGAAGAGCAGGTTGGTATTTGCTTGGTTTAGAGCATTGTTTTCCTCTCCAGCTGGTTCAGAGAAGTGTGAATTCACCGTGGTCCTGTTCAAATGGACACAAAATATATGGAAAATACTGTTCTGGTCTCTTGATAGTGCCTTTGCTTTCTCACTTTGGACAGGTAGACATGACTACCTGAGAAGCCCAGGACCCTGGGCTTTGGTCAGGGAAGTAATTATCCTTTATTTTCATCTGATGCCATTCCCTGTGGAACACATATTTTTCACGAAGTTAAAGTTCAAAATAAACCCCACTCCACACCCCAAAGTCTCATACCAAAAAAAGAATTTGATAGCCAACAAAATAAACTCAGAGAGGGAGGGAGTGAAGGAGGGAGGGAGAGATTTTTGCAGTCCTGAAGTTCAGAAGACCAAGTTTTTGTATGTATTTCCCTATACCTTTTCAGATCCCTGGCAAAAAGGGTCAGCAAGGGAATGGTTAGGACCTTCATGCCATGAGGGGTAGGTTCCATTTTCCACACACACTTTTTGAAGCATTGCTTTTTTCCAGACCCCTGTGCTGACTGCTCTATACTGTCGAGGAAGGTTCCTAGTGCAAATTATGCCCCTGTCTCAGTCCTATGAGGGCACAAATGGACAGTTTGATTCAGTGGCAGGACTTGCCTTGCATGTTGTAAAGATGCTGAGAACTTTTCTCATAATTACTTTTAATAATCGGTGTCAGCTGGTTTTCTTAATTTTGTTCTACTTAAACTCTGAGCCAGCAGAATCTTCACAAAGGAACTTAAAATTGAATGGCTGGGTAAATAATTAATCATTAAAAAAAAGGAAAATTTGGAGAAGAAACTCAGTAATTAGTGAATGGCTTCTAGGTGGTTAAATCTATTTTTCTGTATCTACCTGGGCTGAGAGGTTTTCAGTTGCAGCAGGGATAGTTGTTTTGTATTTTATCCAAATGCACATGTCCTTTGCCATTAGCTGGTAGAGTCCCTTGGTGTATTTACTGGCAGTTTACTTTTTTTGCACCTGGAAGGACTACATGACCTGGCATGCACATGTGTTTCTCTGCCTTTGCCCCTTTGCACACACAGTGCATGTTTGTGCAAATGCTGCTGTGGTGCTGTAGCAGGCACGGCTCCAAGGTCCACACCCCAAGTCTGTTCCCAAGACTGAGATAGGTCTGACTCAGTCTCTCTCTCTATATATAATTTTTTTTTTTTTTTACTTTGTTATTTTTAAATTTCCTTCATCTGCTGTGCAAGGCAGCGTCCCCACCTCTGCACCGTGGTGGAGAGATGTGGGCAGGCGGTTCCATCCACAGCAGGCTGCCAGCCACAGGGGCAAGCAGACAGGAAGAGCCAGTGAGCCATACAGCCAGCACCCACACCCACAGACATTAAAACTGCTCCAACCGGCTCATCACTCTACAGCCAGCCTGCCTCAGCTGCTTTTTATTTTCCTAGAAAATGTCATGCTTTGACTCAGAGCTGGATGCTATGGGGATGAGCTTTCTATGCATCCAGCTGGTCCCAGCCTGCCACCACCATGCCAAATACTGCAGACTGTGCTTTGCAAGGTGCTTGTGTGAGACACTGTTGATGCTCTCTGTGGCTGCTTTCCCACATGTGTCTTCAGTTGTGGTAGGCAGCAAACAGCCTTGTGGGGGGCTCCCTCTTCCAGACAAGCTCTCAGCACCCCAACAATGTGTTCATCATCTTTAGAGACCATTATCCTGCCTTTCTGCTGGGTGGGAAGCTGCATCACCTTGCAGGTAGAAAAAGCAGAAGCACTAAATTTTGATGGCAAGTGCAGGGGCACAGCATGGTTTGTATTCAGCATCTCACTCTTTTTTGCCCCCAGTGCACACCAAACCTTCACTTCAAAATGCAGTTGGACCAGACACTGATTTTCCATCCCACAGCTCTGCAGTGCTGCAGACTCCAAGCGTCTTGCTCCCCTAGGGATCCTTGCAGAACACTCTGTCTTTTGTCCAGGTATTTCTTCTCCTGAATGAAATTGTGTCTTTAATTTGGCTACCCAGCTGGGCACTCATCTCCTCAATCCTGCTCACTGAGACATAGTCAGCCAAGGTGGCAGGACAGCAGGCTCTCTGTGTCACCTCTGCTGCTTTGGGGTGCAGGGACACCTCTGAGGCTCCTTCACAGAGGCAATCTGTGATGCTCTGAGCACTTGCCTTCTGTAATACTCAGCAGAAGAGTGATGTTTCTTTCCCCTTTCTCCTCCTCTCACATGCAAGGAGAGGCAACTAACCCTTGGCTTAGTGCATGTTAAATACTCCTTTGGGGACCACTGGACTGGGTACAATACTGCATTCCTGCCAGCCAGGAAGTCTGTTCTGTTGCTTGATACTTGCTTTGAGGCCTTGGCTCCATCCTCCGTATAGGCTAAAATGACATGTCTCTAACTTTCACTTCTGATACCACTTTTGGGACATCGGAGCTGGTGGTGTGACTTCCTCAAATGGTTATACGTGGGGAGGTTGCTTGACTCTTTGATCTGGACAAAGAATATTGCTTGTCTTAAAAGGGCCTTATGTTTTGGTCTCATCTCTGGTGATGTGGCAGCGACAATCTGCCTCATCTCTGCCTGGGATGCTTCCAGCTAACCTTGTAGAAATCAGAGAGCTGTGAAAGCTGTGATGAACATGCAGAAGAATCAAAAGGCTTTGCCTAGACTCACCTACACAAGTTCTTATCTTATTTATCTGAGCTTTTGGCTTCCTTACATCTTTTCCATCTGATTTTTGCACTGATGCTTTGTTCTGGGAGTTGCTAGTGCAGCTGAATCTGTGGCAGATGATACGTCAGCTATTGCCTCTCTCGGTGCAATGCTTATTTCCACTGCACTCTCATGCACCATCATTACTGTGGTTTTCCCTTGTACATAGCTCCTTATGTCCTTCGCAGCAGTTTTACTTCCATCTTACCCATTTTACTGGCTCACCAGCAAACTTAAAGTAAGTTTCTCTCCTGGAAATGAGCAGTGCCAACAGCTTTCTGACTGCAATGACTTTCCTTCATATTGTTGAGTTTCTTCTCTTCTCCATAACCATTTTTTTTCTCTTAGATATTCCAGCAAAGATACCAATACATTATTTAGTTCTTCCTTGTTAGTGACAATTAGATCTCCCTTGTGCCAAATGAACAAAGCTCTACAGTGAGCAGCTTTCTCAGGGTCACAATAATAAAGCCGTGATGCACACAGTTGTCTTCTCACGCAGTTGAAGGTCTTCCTGCATTTGAATAGTCCTGTACTCCAGGTACAAAAATATCAGTGTTCCAAATCTGCCTTGTATCTTTTTGTGGCACTTCAAAGACATGCGTATGCTGTCTTGTGTTTTGATGTAGTCAAACTTAATGGACATATGCTTCTACCCTTTGGGTAAATAGAAGAGTGTAGGTTCCCTGGCAATGAGTCCAGTGGTTTTCTTCCAGTGGTTTTCTTCTAGTGCTGTATTCACTCCCATATTGGTCTTTAATAGTGTAAAAATTACTGTTTTTTTTTTTCATCACTCTAAGCAAGTAGATGGGAGCCTCCAATCATCTGTTTGGCAGATGTTAACCAGAATCAGAGGTCCCAGCTCAAACAGCCAGATGGACAACTCAATGAACAAGAAATCAATACCAATAGCTGTAAGACACAACAATGCACAGACATGTTTGAGCCATTCAAAAATCTCACAGGAGAAAAGGTAACATTCTCTGAGAGTAACGGTAGCGATGTCTCTCATTCTTTAAGGCATTTTGATTTCTTATGTTTGCTGCTGCAAACATTGATTTCTGCTTTTCACATTTTTTTACAACTTTTTCTACTTGCTGCTTCCATATATTTTGCTGCTGTTTTGAACGACTTCATTTAAGCTGAAAGGGTTTTTTTCTGTATTCTTCTCTCCCCACTTTTTTCCTTGTTAAGACAGAGAATGAGCAAGGTCGTAGAACTTCTCTAGAAAAGTTCACTCGCAGTGTGGTAAGTTCCTTTTCTTTTGCCTCCTCCGTTTCCTCAGAACTTCATTTTTAGTTGGGGCGAATGTGGATGCTTGAATTTTTATTTCATCCTTTATTTTTGCAGCTAGCATCTTTGCAGCTTCTCTCTTAAGACTGTAGCACATCTAAATAGTAGCTCTAGAGAAGGGGCTGGGGGTGGGGGGCAGAAATGCCAGAATGCTCACTCCAGCCTATCATCATTGAAAAAGCAAGTTGATTTTTGTCTAGAATTAAATGCAAAGTTGTCTTTTTGCTATGTTCCCTCTACAGTATTTGTTGTGGCTTTTCCTTGCTCAGTGAAGTCGAAGAGCATGGCTCTCATAGCACCACTGCAACAGTATCCATATGGTTCCATAGTGCATGTTTAACCATACCCTCATATACATATCCACCCACACCGGTTCCTCTGTTGCCCCCGCCTGTCAGTGCTCATGTAAACAGTGATGTGCAATACCCTTTGACTCGCTCATGGTACCAGCACCAGAAAAGGAGCACAGTAATAGCAAGAAACATGAAACACTGTTAAACCTTTTAGTCAAGGGCCAGTGGGGTCTCAAGGGCAGTGGACAGATGTCCTCCCTCTCTTGTCCTTCGCCAGTCTCCAACCTCCAGCCAGTCCAGGAGGGGTAAGCTGGTCCAATCGGGAAGGAATGCTGCAGCACAGGGCAGCATCGGGCATGGGCCAGGGCTGCTTCTCTCCAGCCCCCAGGGTAAGACTCCAGAGCTTGGCCAAGAGTAGCTTGTCCCACTTGCTTTCAGGGGTCTGTCCGTGAAGCAGTTTTTCTAGAGAAGAGAAAAAGCAGGGAGAGGATGCAGGACCAGAGGCAGTGGAGGAGCAGGGATACTGGACAGCACAGGGTGGGACAGGGTTTGTGCATGGGGTGGTACAGAGCAAGCACAGCACTAGAGCTGAAGATGCAGCAGCTGAATCAGTGCGGAATTACTCTTGTGTTGACCATTATCAAGTACAATTTGACTTGATATGTCATATGTATTTAACATACTGCTATGGTCTTCATGTGTCACCCAGAGCAATATTTCATAGAACTCTATAGATTTTTTTATGGCTTTATAACAGCTTTATAACGAAGGCATTAGACTATATGTATATATAGTACATATTGTGTGGTTGACACACTTGAAGGACAGGATGCCATCCAGAGGGACCTGGACAAGCTGGAGAAATAGGCTGATGGGAATCTCATGAAGTTTAATAGGACCAAGTGCAAGGTGCTGCACCTGGGTCAGAGCAACTCCTGGTATCAATACAGGCTGGGGAAGGAATGAACAGATGGAGAGCAACGCTGCTGAGAAGGACTTTGGGGTGCTGGTGGATGAAAGGCTGGACATGATCCAGCAATGTGCACTTGCAGCTCAGAATGCCAATTGTGTCCTGGGCTGCATGAAAAGCAGTGTGGCCAGAGTCGAAGGAGGGGATTCTGCCCCTCTACTCCACTCCAGTGAGACCCCACCTGGAACACTGCATCCAGCTCAGCAGTCCTCAGCACAGGAAGGATGTTGGAGCGAGTTCAGAGAAGGGCCACAGAGTTGATTAGAGGGATGGAGCACCTCTACTGTGAGGAAAGGCTAAGAGAATTGGGATTGTTCAGCCTGGAAAACAGAAAGCTTTGGGGTGACCTAATTGTGGCCTTCCACTACCTGAAAGGAGCCTATAAGAAAGATGGAGAACACTTAGTGAAAAGAAAAAAATTCTTTACTGTGAGCCCTGTGAGGCACTGGAATAGATTGGCTAGAGAAGCTATGGATGCACCATCCCTGGAGGTGTTCAAGGCCAGGCTAGATGGAGCTCTGAGCAACCTGGTCTAGTGAAAGTTATACCTGCCCATGGCAAGGGGTTGGAACTAGAGGATCTTTAAGGTTCCTTCCAATTCAAACAATGGTTCTATGATATTCTTGCTCGTATGTGTATGTATGTATATTTATATAAATCTAAAACATTTGTAAATGCAGATAGAAACAGGAAACTGCACAGGTAAGTGTGAGCTGTTGGAGAGCAAATACAACTAGAGCGGTTCTTCCTGATGCTGCTGTGCCACTGCGCAAGCAAACCCAAATGTAACACACAAGGCTTTCTAGTATATCCACTGGCAGAGTTCCTGGGGAATATATTTATATAGCTAATGCATATGCACACATTTAAAATATGTTGATACAAAATATATCACTATGCCCATCTGCATATTTACTACTTTCTAAGAGTCTGCCAGGAAGAGGAGTAGGGAAGATTATTTTTTTTTAAACAAACTATGCAGAAATATTTACACCGAGTGGTAAATTCTGCTCCCAGATTTGCCAAATACATGAAAGAGTAACTCTCACTTTACTAGACTGGCTGGGTTTATAGTTGCACAGCCAAGGATGGATTTTTCTCTTGCATTTGATTTGAAGGGTAACTTGACAAGCTCAGTTTGGGATGGTAGGATTAAAATGTAAGTGGCTGTAAAAAAAATTGTTGTAGATTGGTCGGCACTGTAGTTTATTTTTGTCTTACTGACTAGCATACTGTAAACATTTTCTTTCATTTTTCTTAATATAGATATAAAATGTCATCTTCTGATGGCACAGTAGCTACCAGAACTAGGAAGGTCTGAATTTTTTATACTTTCCATTATGTCAGTTTGTCACTTCCATCAGATGAGAAAATAGTCACTTTGTTGGCAAGTCATAATGTCCTCAGAAGACAGTGCTACCAAAGTGGGAACTTTATGGTGTACTCAGGGACTAAATTAAGATGAAGTTAATTCTGCATGCTCTAGTTCTCCAAAATGCACTGCAGGTCCCCAGCTGTAGGGGAGCAATAGGAGTGGACCAATACGACAGCCCATGTTCCCAGAGCTCCACTGTGCTTTAGTGATTGCTCACTACAGGATCACATGTTCAAGCTGTCCCTGCACGGGCATGATGAAGTTAAGTGTATGCTTAAGGTTTGGCTGGAACAGGCCCCCAGTGTTTGGCTCTCTTCAGGGGGGAGCACAGAGCCTATTTTGCAAGCGGAATAATATGAGGTCACATTTCTCGTAGTCAACCTGTCATCCACTAAGACTCCCAAGTTCTTCTCTGTAGAACTGCTCTCTGGTAGGTCAGCCCCCAAACTGTACTGGTACTTGGGGTTATTCCTCCCCAGGTACAGGACCCTACACTTGCCTTTGATGAACCTCATTAGGTTTCTCTCTGCCCAACTCTCCAGCCTACCAAGGTCCTGCTGAATGACAGCACAGCCTTCAGGTGTATCAGCCACTCCCTTCAGCTTTGTATCATCAGCGAACTGGCTTAGGGTGCATTCTATCCCTTTGTCCAGGTCGCTGATAAACAAGTTGAGAAAGATTGGACCCAGTATTGATCCCTGGGGAACACGACTGACCACAGGCCTCCAACTGAATTCTGCCCCACTGACCATGATGCTCAGAGCTCTGCCATTCAGGCAGTTCTTGATCCACCTCATTGTCCATTCGTCTCACCCACATTTCCTGAGCCTGCCTATGAGGACATTATGGGAGACAGTGTCAAAAGCCTTCCTTAAGTCAAGTAGAAAACATTCACTGCTCTCCGCTTATTGGCCCATTCTGCCACGCCATCGTAGAAGGCTATCAGATTGGTCAAGCATGATTTCCCCTTGATGAATTCATGCTGACTACTCCTGATGACCTTCTTTTCTTTTACACGCTTGGTAATGACCTCCAAAATTATCTGTTCCATCACCTTTCCTGGGGTGGAGATAAGGCTGACCAGCCAGTAGTTTCCCATGTCCTTCTTCTTGCCCTTTTTGAAGATGGAAGTAACATTACCTTTCCTCCAGTCATCAGGTGCATCTCCTATTCTCCATGATTTTTCAAAGGTGATGGAGAGTGGCTTAGCAACAACATCTGTCAGCTCCCTCATCACCAGTGGGTACATCCCATCAGGGCCCATGAATTTATGGGTGATAACTCTACCTAGCTGATCTCTAACCCAATTTTCTATGACCAACAGTGAGGCCTTTCTCCAGGTTTCTTCTCTTACCTCTAAGGTTAGGGATTCATGATGGGCAGCCTCAGAAATAAAGACTGAGGCAAAGAAGGCATTCAGTCATTCCACCTTCTCAGTGTCTTCTATCACCAGGACACCCATCTGATTCAGCAGTGGCCCCACATTTTCCCTAGTCTTCCTTTCGCTGCTGATGTACTTGTAGAAGCCCTTATTGTCCATGATATCCCTTGCCAGACTTATACTCTAATGATGTTCCTATAGACCTCCAGTGTAGTCTGTTCCTTTTTCCACATCCCAGCTCATCCGTGCAGGTCTCCTGCCCTCTTTGCCTAATTTCTTGCTCATGGGAATACGCTGGTCTTGGAAGAAGTGATGCTTGAATACTGAGCAGCTCTCTTGGACCTCCTTCTATCCTAGAACCCTATCCCATGGGATTCTTCTAAATAGGTGTTTGAGGAGGTCAAAGATAACTCTCTGGAAGTTCAGGGTTCTAGTCCTGCTTACTGATTTGCTTCCTCCATGTGGACTCCTGAGTTCCACTATCTTATGGTCACTGATTGAATTGAGATCCTTGAAGGCTTGGCCTTGCTGCAGCAGTACATACTCTGTGCCACACACCTCGTTGTGCACTTTGGCAGATGTCCTGGGGCAGTTCCCAGAGGTCTAAGCCAGCCTGGTGGGGGAGCTGCCCAGCCAAGATATGCCCCACAACCTTCGTACTCACTGGGAAACCCTGCCAAAGGTATAGGAAGTGGAAACATAATATAAAACTTGGGTAGAACTCCAAGAACTTGGTTTTGGATAAAAACATTAATTTTAATGTAAATTGCATTTGAATTCCAAGATTTAAATGTGGATTTCAAGAACACAACTTGGTGACGTGTAATTTTGCAAAAACATCAGGAAAATTATTAGTTGAAGAATAGCTAAAAGACACTTACAACAAGGAATAAATTGGCCTGTGTTTGTTCTTTCTGCATCATCATGATTATTAGTAAGGTCATAAGAATATTTGAAATGTGTAATAAAAATTCTCTCCTGGCATCAATCAGTTATTGTTTCCTGTAGTGCTCTGGCACTTCAGGCCAATTGAGAACCTCCCTCAAATAATTTTTAGCTCGTTCTTTCTTCAGACAAAGCAGTTACTATTGATTAATTTTGCTATAAGTTTTCAACTGTGATAAGCAACACAGAGAAAACATATATCTGATGTTGTTACAGCTTGCTTTTGCATTACTGTATGAGGTTGGGGAACTTTGTTCCACTAATGCTGTAGGTGGCATAGAGCCAGACCAGGAAGTTCATGATCCCTTTCTTACTCATAATACTGTACTTACAGTGCTGCTTTCCATACCAGAGAAAGCCTACTTGTATCCAGGATGCCAGACGTGCCCAACTCCTTAGACAGTGAGTCTTCACTTGAGTGAAAAAAATCAGACTCTCTAGGTTTGCCTATTCTAGTTGCTTGGGTCTCACCATCTCTTGATTGACAAAGACAGGAAACAATACAACACTTCAGAAAGAGAAAAGTAAAGCTTTGTTGACAAACTGCAAACAGTAGCACAGGCTTTTTGTCTCTTAATGTTAAATGCCTCCCTTGAAAAATCTTTCATTACTCCCAAATTGGTCATCTGCACTGGTGGAAAGCTGTACATCTTGGCTTCAGGAGTGTGGGCTTGGAGCAAGTGGAAGTCGTCTTACCCCCAGGGCTCCTGCTCATCTCAGTCATAACTCAGGAGACAGAGATGAACTCCAGACCATTTGACACGCTTTGGACTCCTACTAGCCAGCAAGAGGCTTGCCACCCTCACGTGGATCAGTGGGGAATAAAAAGAACAGGGTTTTACATAATTTTTTATACCAATTCCTATAAACCTCACTGTCTCATCTTCCTGGGCTTGATACTTTTGACCAGGAGAAGGCAGCTCGTGACTAATGAACGCACCAAGTTTTTGCACCAAATCTTTCTGAAAGCCAGGTGCTATCTGATCTGCATTAAGCAGGACACTCGACAGCAAGATTTTGACAGTGGAATTTTCACTGTGGTGATTGTTTACCTCTTCATTCCAGGTCCTTACGAAGTACCAGCTGATACCTTAGTGCAATATCCAAAAGGGAGTTGTGCCCACCACCGGTCAGGTCCTTCTGTACCAAATGGCATAGTTTGCAGTGCCTCCCTGTCTGGTTTCCCCTTGGAGCAAGGGAACACATGTCTGATCCAGCACCCAACAGGCCAGGTATCCTCAGCCTCCTCAGCTTACCTGCGAGAAGCCTGCAGCTGTGATGTCAGTGTGGTTTAAGGCAGGCCCCCACCACAGCCTGGTCACCAGCTGTGTGGTCCAATGAACCAAGCATCATGGTCATCAGTCATCTGGTGAGCGTAAAAGGGCCACATCTGGATGGTGCAGCAGAACACTACAGGGCATGCGCTGCCCAGGACTGCTGTAGCAGAGGGGTGGCAGATGTGTTTTCTCGTCTGTTCAGTTTTGAAGAGTCCTCAGAAAACACATAGGCAGCACAACAATAGGATAAACATCACAGTACCTGACCCCTTTGGCCCTATGCCAGGCTTTTGTGCTGTGGAATCACAGATATAAAGCTAGGCTGACTCTTCCATGCTCTCTATGGTGCCCTGGGGAACAGTCGATCTCACGGAGTTGCAGAGCTGACAGTCTATTGCTTCGGAGCACTTACTAATCCACCTCATTTTAAAAAGGATGGCACTGTGCATGGTGGCAGGTTTATCTTATTACAATTTTCCTTTTGAATACAGCAAGGATTGACATTATGAAAGCAGAGTTAGCCTGTCTTCTCTCCCAAGTGAAGATAAATGGCATCATTAAAATCAGACATCATGTATCATATATGTTATAAATAATACCTAGTATTGAGGTAGTAACTTAATTTTAAAGACACACATACACACAAATCCATATATCTACATCTCTCTTTTCTGTCATATTTCATCATTGTACTAATTAAAAGGAGCCTGCTATACTATTTTTAGCTCAGCAGTCTCAGCCTAGCTGTTTAAACCACTGTAGTTTTCCATCTGCTTTAGAAATTATTTAATAATCAGATAGACAGAAGCTTAGTTCTCATAAGCTGAGATGATCCTTCAGGGCCAAGAGAGAGGGAAAATATATTCTAATGAGTACATTTAGGGGAACCACTGCTGCTTTTGTCTCACAAAGGAAGCCACCAAGTGTCTGCCTAACATGTGCTGGTAGCCATTTACATTTAATAAAGGAGGAAACAGAAGGGGGTTCCTCTGTTGCATCTTGAGTATTATCTCTAAAAGTAGCAATGGGTACTTCAGCAATAACTGGGATTAAACCTATGGATACCAGCCTCAACAGGTAACTTAGATAAGCCTGGGCCGTAATACTCAGACTTGAATTCAAACTTTCCTAAAATGGTTATATTTCAAGGAAGGAATTTCCCTGTAAGAGAACAGGTGTTAAAATTTCTGACTCAGTATCAAGGTGGTGACTCAGTGCTGAGATCTCTGCATTTTATTCCCAGGAGACATTTAAGAACAAGAGGCACATACACTCACGTTACCACTTTTGAGAGTATCAGAGTTCTCAGTCTTTGTGCTTTAAAGGACAAGAGAGTGAACAGACCAGTGATCTGTGCTTTAGGCAGAATTTTTACAAATTTTGGCTGAACTGACTGATGTGTGACACTGTTAAGCATTATGTTCCTGGACTGAAAAAAGGTCTTTATCTTGAAGAAAGCAAGGAAGCTTTTGAGTGTCTTTTCCACTGTCTGATGACAGAGAGAAGACTTGCACAACCTGGGAGAAGGGAGAGGCATTTCCTGTCCAGAGCCCCTTGTGAAACTCAGCCCAAGTGATGGCAGGACCTGTCAGCTCTGGACAAAACCAACAATGTCAGCCAGAGAGTGCTCTACAGAACTGGGGAGGGCAAAGATGCAAATGCCAGACTTCTGGTTGGATACTGGAGTCTGTGGGAAATGCCTTTCCTTGTGTTTCCCCTGCTTCCTTCCTCTAGCCATAGTGGTCCAGCGCAGTGGATACAGAGGTGTGATATGCACAGGCTTGCCATGGCTGCCTGCAGCTTGCACATGATACGCTACAGGCTGTACTTTATATTCCATCATTACAGTCTGTAAAGAGTGTAATAGTTAATGGGAAAAGCAGACATCCTGATAAGTCCTAGAGGAAATGTGAGTATGTAGTGAGACTGAAAGACTTGGGATATTTATTTTAAAGTTAGCATACTAGAAGACATCAGATACAGAGGAGAGATGTGGTGTGAAATGTATCAAGGAGTTAGGTATGAAGAAGCACAAAGCTATTCCAAGTGATAAATTCTACTCAGTGCTGAAAGAGAATAAGGTGAAGGATGAGATGGTCTGTGTTTGAGCTGAGTGGGAAGTAGACTGTACATTAAGAATGGAAGAATGAAAGTTTTCTAATGTCTTTTATTTAAATAATCTTGGACACTGTGAATGGAACATTTTGTATGGGACAGCAAGTCAGTGAAGACTGAAGATTGTCTCAGTTCCCAGGCACAGGTGAATAATTGAATCAACAGACTCGCCCAGCTTCATTAACCATAGGAGGCAGAGGTGCAGTAGGCAGAAGGAGAAGCTGATAAGCAGGAGCTGCTGTAGTCCTTGCTGCAGCCTGGTGGTTTGGTATTCTCATCCAGAAGCATTGCAGGCAAAGGCCCACATTACATCCTTGATGGCTGAGGAGCCAGTGCCCCACCTTGGTTTCTCATGCAAGGATGACTTTTCCAGAAACAAGAATAGGACTGGAGATCTTGTATTCAGTGTAGTTGTCATGCTCAGTTCCCAAGATGCTTTCTGTCTGGAGCCTAAAATGCCCTCCTCCTTCTTGCAGTGAGGCAAACTGGCACTTCCGTGGTACCATTTCCTCTGCTTTAGTTTTCTGGTATCTTTTGGTAATTTTGTGTTGAACAATTCTTGTCTCAGGACTGTAAGTGCATCTGAGTTTAGCATTCAGAAATTCAAAGTCACATGTTTAGTTTCAGTTTGCTCATTTGCATTAGACAACTATGAAAGCCTTAGTGTCTGCCCCGACTGCCTGGCTCTCCCTTTCTTGATGGTCTCTGTAGTCTCCCATCTCCATGTTGTTACCTTTGTTCTTCCCTGCTACTGCTTCCTCATCTTCCTGATCATGAGCTTGATCCCTTGGCCACTGCTACTGCCTCATGCTGTTTTGTATGTCCTCTTGGTTTATCTGCCACTGGATCAGAGTCCAAGTCACACTGTCTTATTCTTAATTCATGAGTATGGTGTCCCGCACATGAAATGTGTTGATGGGATCTTATCTTTCTCAGGTGAACTGTGTGATATTTTGCACAGCTGTGTGTCACTGTGATGTATTATAAATAGTAACCATGAATGCAGTGAAGAAGGCATAAGGCTAGGGAAAGAACTGCTGCCTGATATCATCTTTCTGACTGGTTCCTTGATAATTTCATAAAACTGTCATATATTTACCAGCTTTTCCACTTTTTCACTTTCCCAGATCTACCAGCTTGGATAAATAGATAACAGCATTAGAGGGCAGGGAAAGTACTCAGAGCCTGCAATACAATAAAGACAAAGGTTTGAGCCATTACTGGTAGAAAATAGTGGTTGAAAAACTGGAAACTATAAAAAGGTCATATTCTGAGATGCTGGTGAAGTGGCTATCAGAACAGACAGCTAGAAGGGAAGGATACAGGAATGGATTCCAAAGTTTCTTAGATTTGGCATCAAGAAAAGACATCTTGGAAAAGGGTTATTTTTATCTTTGGAAGACACTTTACCTTAAAAGAAAATGTGCTTGCTCCACTACTCTGGTCATTAACAAATACTGGCTTTTACTGAGAAAAGGAACTTGCATTACTTAGGTGACAAAAAGCATCAGAATGTACCCGAAGGAAAAAGGGGATTCAGCCAATGTTTGCAGCCTGTTGTCTGATTGTTCTCTGATGTGTGATAACTAGT
Source organism: Myiotriccus ornatus (assembly GCA_036023395.1). NCBI lineage: Eukaryota > Metazoa > Chordata > Aves > Passeriformes > Tyrannidae > Myiotriccus > Myiotriccus ornatus. Next base: position 27,801,762 of record JAYRBT010000177.1, on the reverse strand, counting down.
CAGTGTCCGCACCCAGCGAGGACCGGGAGCATGGCCTGCACGGGGCATGTATTCACTCATTACTGCCTGCTTGAATACGTCACATCCATTCTTGGTATCATCATAGTACCTTCCCTAGTTTGGTAAGTGGTAGGTTGCATGTATTACATGTATGCTGCATAGTCTGTTCTATATACAGAGGCTTCTTTAAATGATGAGTATTCATTGCTTTTAGTGGGTAAGTTATTCTTCCCTTCCTAAAAACACTGCTGTGTAATGCTGTTGGCACAGGATGGCAGCTTTCTTTTGCCCCCGAGTGGGCAAAGTGGGTGAGTAATCTTTGTGCATATGATTTGTGAAGTGCTTGAGGATCCTTCTGGGTGAAAGGCACTGTACAGAGTTCAGAACATATGTACTGTTAATTTACTGTAGTTCAGTCAAGCCACATACAAACTCTGGAAGATAAAAGTTGGTACCTTCTCACTACAGACAGTTCTAGGTGATAGCTGCAGATACTAAGCCACAACCTTAGCAAGGTGTTTGGGGGGTAGGATATGCTTAGCCACTGCTGTGATTTCAGACAAGTTTATTCTAATAGTCCAGAGGGGTTTGATATTTCAGTGGTGTTTCTGTTTTCCTCTGTGCAAGATATTTACATATCCGGCTCCCAGTCGTGCTGAAGGCAGTTGAACAAACTGAATCCTTTGCACAGAATTGCACCTTGCCTGAGAGCCAGACCAGCAATATACAGTTTGGGCATTTTCTGAGGTGGCTTGAAGAAAACAGTCTGCTACACCATTGTATATTAGCTGCAGTGATTCATCTGCGCCTGTCTTCCTGTTTGTTTGGCAAAGGAAGGAACAGGTCCTGGATCTGTAGTCCATAGGCAGCTTTAGCTAATGCCAAAATTGGCTCACTCTCAGACATAAGGAGCCCCAGACTCCTTCACAATCGAAAAGGATCTTCCTCGTGGTGCTGGTGGGGTAGAGGAGAACTCCAGCCATTATGAAGCTGTACTAGAACAGGGTGAATACAGAGGTCTTTCTTTGTGCCATATGCAGTGATGTTCTGGTATCTCTCAAAACAAAGTGCAATGCCTCGCTTAGGGAGTGTAGGAATTCCTCACAATAAAATGAGAATAGATTATACTGGTTTTAATTGGACTGCAGTTCTAAACTGTTCTCATAAGTGATATAAGCTAGAAGACAAAAAAGCAATATCAAAAGTGGGAACCTTACAATGGTTGAGCTTCACTGTGATGGGCAGTAATGGTGAGAAGCTCATGTAACATGTCAGTCAAGCCTTAGGAGTGGGGCCCACTGTGCAGGAGTCTGGGGGTAACTCATGAGACCATGCTACCAAGAATGGGTGAGCATCCTACTCGCCAGGAGCATCCACTCACCTACTTATCCTCTACAGCCACTTTGCAGCTCCTGTTTTTAGTCTGTGTCAGGGTATTGTACACCATATTATGTGTGTTAATTTATGTTACTTATGTTTGTAGTTTACGTGTCTGTGTTTATTTTGTGTTAACTAAGTTATTTTCCGATATTGTTTATGTTTTTAATTCTGTTTCTTATTTAACTTCATTAATATGTGTTATGTTTATCTTATGTTTGCAATGTATATTTTAATGGAAAAATCTAATAAAAGAATATTTTTGAAATGGCACAAAAATAAAGTTTCCTCGAGATCTGCAGTGTAATATAACATTGAAAACCAAACAGTGCTGGCAGGACTAGGGCCATGGCAATCTCTTTCTTCAGAAGTAAAATGTGGTTGCAGGATGTTGTCAGCCCATTGCCAGATTTCTTGTAGTATGTTAGCTAAGAGGTAGGAAAACTGAGCTGTTCCCGTCACTATGAGAAAAAACTCAGATTGAAGCTGATGGAATTAGGATTTGCTCATCTCTAGTGGAGATGCAGACTAGCCCCAGTTTCTCTGCTGAGACTCTTACAGAGGGATGGGACAACAGTGAAGGAGATGGCTTCTCCTTCAGGAAGGTGATGCTTCTGGCTGGAGCAGATTAGGCAGCAGACTGAAAAAAAGAGAGCCCTGAGTGCAAAAGAGGGTATAAAGCAAGAATTAGAGCCATCTATAGCAGACAAATGCCCAAGCTAGTGGGTGGAAAGCATGGAGGTGAGCAGTCAGCATTGAAAGCATGTTGGTCAGTATTAACATGGCAAACAGGAGCCTGTGCTGCTGTACCATGCCTACTCTCCTCCACTGCTCCAGCCACAAAGCTCCTTATGAGATAAATCCTGCCTGGGAGTTCAGGTAAGTTGTTGATGACATGCATGGGAGTGCTGGCTTGTGCATGCTGGTGGGGGTGAATGTCTGCATGCTAGATAATAGGAACTGTGCTCTGCTGGACAGAGCCTGTTAATGTTGTGGGAAGGCATAGGCACTGGAAAAAATGAAACTTTCCATTTAAAATTATTTTTAAAACATAGTTCCCAGCCTTTGCCTTCTCTCCCAACTCTGCAAAGTGCTGGTTTTGGTAGATAAATCTGAAGAGGAAGATAGAAACCCTGATGGCTCATACAGTAAGTTTGAAAGGAGTGCTGTCTCCTTTTTGTGTCAAATCCCAGGCACTTTTTTTCCCCCTTACTTGGCTTCTTGCCTATGTTAAATTGCTGAATTTTGCTTCATTAAAATAATTTCTGATTGCATTTTACACTTTAGTTTAGTAGCTGCTCAGCAAAGGCTCAGCCATTAAAGGTGCTAACCATCTCCTGTGACCTACAGGTTAATCTTGATTTCATTGGGCCTCAGTGAGTCCTGATGGTCCACAAATGCTGAGGTCCAGTCCTCTGCCTGACATGTAGCCAAGCAGTAGGATGGGCCACATACTTGAAACTCAGATTCGGGGGGACAATTTCATTAGGTTTATTAAGAATTATCTGATGTTTTCCCTAGATTATTCCAAATTCAGATTTTACACTGCCTTTAAAAACTGAGGCTCCTGCCATGCTGATGTTCAGGAGCAAAAAAATATAATTCATTCAGCTGCATAGAGAAAACTGGAAATTACCTTGCCTGTAAGCTGTGTAACAGCTCAGCTGCTTGCAGGACATGAGAGAAAAGAAAGCCTTCCTGCATCCAAGACGACACACAACATACGCCATTCAACATATGCCCTCCTGCTTGTGCTATGCTGTTTGAGTGACAACAGTCTGGACTTTTAATTGTCGTAACCCTAATTAGTAGTGACAAATATTTTGGAACTGCAGGACTGGGGATTTCCTTATGAGCTTTAGACCCCATGTAAAAAGTTTACTCCTTATATCCACTTGAATCCTTCCTTAAGTTATTCAGCATATACATCTGACAGAGTAAAAGAAGCACTGAACTGTGCTGACTGAGCTTGAGGTCATATGCTTTCCAAATCCCCTGCCAGCACAGATGAAATTTCTCCTGGAAACAAGGCAGTTATTGACATTTTCTTTCAGTGGGGAAAGAAGAGGTAGAAATATGGGGGCAGGCACTGTTTTCATGCTAAACTAAGATACACGGAAGGAAAAAGTGATTTATTTTGGTTGAACCTTTTTAAAGAAACTGGGGGTTCTTTGTGCCATACTTTCACATAGTAATAATCTGAAACATTCTTGCTCTGTCAGAGATGTCCCCAAGGGAATTCCATCCTGGATCTGAACTTTTTTTGCTGTATTCCACTATGAACTATTTTAGACATCTCCAGCTTCTGAGAGTAACCTTTCACCTGACTGACTCAGGCACTCACACCATGACAGCCTCAGGGAAGGGTTGTGCAATCACAGACAGTGCAGGGGTGTCTCTCACCTCTGCTGTTTTGAGGTGAACACCAACCACCTTCTCCTGGTTACTTGGACGCCTCTTTTCTGGACATTAAGCAATGACACTAAGGCATGCTGTTGCCATCCTGGACTCTTTGGCTGCGGACACCCTCCTGGCAAGTGGGGGTGTGTAGGTTTGGAGATACTGGGGAGAGTGCTGGCTGCCTGGGGAAAGACCCACTGCCCCACCCCAAAGGAGCCACTGTGTGTGCTACACTTTGCCTTTCCTCAGATAGCACAAACCTTTTTTGTCTCCTGACAGGCTTTGTGCCTTAGAAGCCCAGGAAGGCTAAACCTGAAACAGAGATGCCATGGACCAAACCCTCAACTGGTGTAAATCAGCAGCAGTGCTATGAAAGCAATCGAGTCATATTGATTTATATCAGCAGGTGGATCATGGATCCTATGCAGCTTTTTTGTAACAAAATGTCTTGCTCCTTTCTTGTTCATTTTAGTAACAGGAAACAGATACCAGCTTTCCTAATGAAATACCAGTTTTTTTCTGATCCTCTTTATTTTTATTTTAATGAGGATGTCTAAGGTGAGAAAATCCAAAACCAGACACCTGCATCCCACCCGCCTCCAGCCCAGAGATACTCATGTTGCTCAGACCCGTGCTGTGAGGCTGACAATTGCCCCTGCCTTGGGTTGAAAGAAAATCCCCTATATCAGTATGCCTATAGTTGTGTGCTGAACATTACACTTACAGTCCCAACGCTTTTGTAGTCAAAAATGTCACAGCATTAATCCCTCTATGCAATTCCAGGGATCCTTTTGCCATCTGTCTTAGCAGAGAGGTGAACACAACAGCCAAGTAGACAACATTGCTGCCTGCGTCTCGCTGTCTTAAAACAGAGCTTCTTGCACCCATCTGTTTGCATGTCCCTGCACACAAGGCTGTTCCCTGGAACAGTTATCCTCCCAGACAGACGGGCTTTGCACTGGGGACTCATCCCAGCCTGCAGGCGGGAAGTTTGCTGCAGTTCCCAGGGTAACGCCTTTCCCATGAGATGGGGAGGTGCAGATGGAGGCCACTGTCTTTCCCTGCAACGGGAAGCAGTTTCCACTGGAAAACCCATGAGCAAGATTTTGCTCTGTGCAAACCACAGACATTGGCTTTGTTTCCAACCCACCACCTTCTCCAGGGCAGTCATTCTGTCAGCTGTCCCCTCTCCTCAGCCTGGCCCACCACCGGCATTTCCCCCTTCCTGCTTTGAACACATGCACGTTGAAATCGGGCTGGATGTGAAACAGTGTTTGCTCCTCAGCCCCACCGGACCCTGACGCAGGGAGCTGGCATAGCCCCAAGCCACCTGCCTGTGAGAAGATAACAAGAGGAGCTGCCTGTCGCAGATTAGTTAGAGTCTGACTGAATAGTCATTATATAAACCCGAGGCTTATTTGTTTATTTTTTCCTAAGGAAGTATCCAAATATTGGTGGAAACTAATATTTTTTTTCAAAACTCAGCCATGTTATTCTTCCAGGAATTAGCACACACATCTTTACCTTCTTTTTCCTATAAATGTGATTTAGGAACTGATAATTCACTCTTCTATACCAGGCACTCTGTCTGGTAATTCTTTAACAGCAGCAAAATGACAGCCACCGCCACGTTGCCCTGCAAAAGACGTGGCCACCTCCTAGGATAGCACAGGGTGAGCTTCACAAAAGTGCATTTAAAAATAAGAATAATCAATAATTTGATTTATAGTGGGGGAAAAAAAAAAAAAAAGAAGCATGCATGTCTTAAATGGGAGTGGTGCTTCAGTGCCTGCATAGCTCTGGCCATTCCCATGCCAAGTCCTGTGTGCGAGGCACAGGGACTGTGGGTCTCTCATCCCAAGCAGGACAGTCGGAATAATGACAGTGTTTCCAGCAGCTGATTGCTGGTGTACAGAAAGCAGACAGATTAAGCCACGTGTGTTCGTGCATCTGAGCAAATTATTTGGTGAAAGTCACACATCTGAGTAATGAAATGAGGTTTCTGTAGCGAACTGGTACATCCTCCTGGAACAGCCCTAAAGGGAAAGCGATTAGAAATCAAAGGGAGGTGGGAAGTGTTTAAAAAGTTGTTTAAAAAGACTTATTTCAAATGACCTGCTAATTTTTGCATTTCCAATTTTGTTGACATTTTGCACATACTCATTTTCACTGTATAATCTGTTTCTCTTGCTCTTTTTGTGTCTCTTTCTTTGAAACAGCAATTAGTAAGACTTCCTACTGCAAAGGAAATCTTGGCTAAATATAGTAATGAAGAGGAGGTTGTTTAAGATCTGCTAGGTATTCTACAGCTCTCTGGTATTCCACAGCTCTCTGGTATTCTCTGAATGTTTATTTTAAGCAAGACTTTTTTTCCTTTAAGAAAAACATCATTTTTCAAGAGGAAAACTCACCAAAGAAACACAGCAACTGGTGCAATACGTGAGACAGTTTTTTACATCAATTATTGCAAAGCCATCAGTATCCCTGTGGGTAAATACCATTTCTGCTGTCTGCAAATGGAGAAGACCAGCTATAGGTCCTCCTTTGCTCCTAAAAGCAGGCACTATATGGCTTAACCATTGAAGGGGTTCAGATGTGTAGGTGACCCTAACCCTAACCTTCTCCCTCGTCCTTGGTCCGGCCAGTCAGTAGGAAAGCTCCTGAGGATGCCAGCAGGGCATGAGCAAGGCTGCGGTGGCCATGGTCCTGCCTTGGCAGCTTGGAAGAGACCACAGGGAGGGCAGGGAGGCCAGGCAAGAGTGAACAGGCACCAAGCCAGGAGACAAGACACCAAGGAATGGGCAAAGATGAGTGGCAGCAGGGTAGGAACAGGCTAAGCTGTTTCTGAAATTACTTTTTTCCTAGATCTGTTTCTGATGGACACTGTGGAGGTGGTACTGATTCACAGGCTGTGGGAAGGTCATCCCAGCTTTCACCACAGCCTTGATTCTGCATCACTCCCCAAGCTAGGGTAGTGCTCTGTACCAGCAGGCCAGCACCAGACAGGACAAGTAGCAGTGAGCATAGCACAGGGCTTTGCTTTCACCAGTTCCCACGTAAGTGGAGAAAGGAAATATCTTCACTATACAGTGTCTCAGGGCACAGCCTTGTGAGCTTGATAGCGGTAGCCACTGGACATCACTAGGCACAACCCCTCCTTGCCAAACCACCTGCCTGGGGCCAAACAACAGGCATGCGAAATGCTGGGGGCAGGCTCACCCCACAGCGACTACCTCCCTGTCAGCAGGGCCTTGTGCCCTGCTCTGAGGGAATGCTCCTGCTCTTCACTCTTGGACAAAATATCACACGGCATCACTCACACCTCCGGGTCTCTTCTGTTTGTCCCTCCCTCCAGGGAAAGTCTCTGGCAAGCAAGCGCCTCACAGGCCTGATGCAGTCCTCCTGACATCTTCTTCAGCCGATCGCCCCGTGGGAGAGACATCTGGGACCACTGCTGGCAACGGGGCATTTCAGGGAGAGCAGGTCCCTGCAGGGGAGAGAGCCTGAGCGAGTGGAAGTGGAGAGCCACACACCAGGAGAGCACCTCTCTTCATAGTTTACACCGACACTTTCCTGCCTGCACAGCTCCATAAGGACCCCGAGCTCTGTGCAGGTACGTTGTTTCCAACCAAGGTTTGGAGGAGCACACTTCACTATTCACAGGAGGTCGACAAGGCAAGGGCTTGTTGTCTCATTATTTAAGGAAACAGACCCAGCCACAACTAGGAGACAGAAGAGCAGAGAGATACTGGTATTTTTACGCATCTCCTCTCTCCCTGGCACAAACATGACTGTAATAGATGGCTCCACAATCTCACTTGCTCCCTTTCTTGTGGCCATCTGGATCCAATAAAATATCTGCTGGAATCTGCTTCTCCTGCTCACAAAATCTCAAATGCATTTCTTCTGCAGATTCACTGACTTTAACTTTGTTTTTCTTTCCTATGTTTCTCCTCCTTTAAAGCAATGAAAAAAAAAAGGCATTATTTAAGTTCATCGCTCATTTCAATCATGACATCCAATAGCATGTAGCATGTCCAGAGATGATGGCCAGATCCTCAGTTGAAGTCAGGAGAGCAGGAGTGGTTTTCATCACCTGAGGATCTGCCCCATTAAGTCAGACTTTGATACTGGTACAAATCCTCTGATGTCGGCGGAATCGCTCTGCATGTGCTCATCGTGCAAATGTGATCAGACTCTGCCTGATGCTCAAAAAGTCATGTTTTAGATGTGCAGTGCACACACAAGTACACACACACATACACACACATGCCATATTTTAAAGTGAGTTGTTTTATATTTTTTTTAATTTTCTATTTATTTAAGGTTATGCATACTTAATCAATGGTGGATGTTCAAGCATTACTCCAAGCAGATCAAACTGGACTCCAGCTCCAATCACAGAGGGCTAAAATCTGCTCACATGTATACAGGGAAAGGCAACTCTGATGTGAGCAGATGTCAAAATTCAGTCTACAATGAGGAGGGAATTGATGGAGATTGGACCAGCAGAAAGAGGGTGTAAATGGGCAGGGCACTGGGTGCCAAATGACTCTTCTTAAACAGCAACACACCCAGCTGTGATATCATGCTCAGATAACTGACCCTGCTGAGGAGCATCATTCTGAGTATGAAAAGAGCTTCCACTAAAACTCATCTGACCTAGAGCCCATCAGTGCAACAGCAAGAGATGACCCAGTAGCTTGTTTCAAATTGTTGGGAGTGTAGAGGTTAGGATGAGGACAGAACTGAAGTGACTTTAATAAAAAAAACACTTATACTAGCTACAGATAGGAAAATGGCCTGCATTCGCATACAGTTTGTTGTCTATATATGAAAATTTCAAGACTTAGTGCCACAAAACCTCCTGTACCTTGCAAGCAGTTCAGATCTAAAGCATATGTGAAAAAGGACGTTTCTTGGTCTTCTCTCATGCCGTCGCGAATTGGCTCTTTGAACAGGTGGTAGAAATTGCTACATGGTTACAAATCTGCATTCCTACCTAGGCAAACCCATCTAGCTAAGTATACAGCTGGCTATTGACAATATTCTTCTGAGGCAAGTATTATTCAAATATCTAAGGCCTATGTATGCACAAAAACATGCCAGCATAGTTTCTCTCAGAAGAAGGGCCTTCCCTCTTTACCTATGAAAGTTCTTATTCTGATACCTCTTTTTTTTCTCCCAGAAAACTTCTATTATCAATTATACCTAAGATCCATACACCTGCATGAATGTACAGTAGAATATTGAGTATGATGTTTGTTCTTTACACATGCCTATACCTTAAAAGCCTGCTGTCTGCGGCCTTCAGTCCAAATTCATCTTACACGTCCTACACACATGACATACAAGTGAGTTCCAGGACTGCAGAAGCGCTATGGATGCACCTGGACATTCTTGCGGTGCTCTGCCTCTGAAGGAGACATTTGGTTCCCTCCAAATTGTCCCTTAGCTCTCTTTGCAGGACCCATTTTTCCTCTGTTGTTCACCTGGCCAAAGGGTCCCCTCAGAAAATAGCAGGTGTTCATGTAAAAGGCTCACTTGTCCATTCATGCATATTCATACATGTCCCCTTGGTCGTCCCTAGGAAAATGCAGAGGTTAGCTCTCCTCAGAGCCTTTCAGATGGTGTTTTTATCTCTGTCAAGCCCGCCATTGCCATGCATCACTGGAGCTTTGTAAACCAACAGCTGCTCGAACTCCAAGCTATTCTACTTCCAGTGTTGCTCAGCCTCTGGGCATTTCCAATGGGAGGTCTGTCTTGTGAACCCTTAAAGTGGTCTGCAGAGCATTCCTGAGCAAGATGTACATATCAAGCATGAAACTCTGGTGTGTGGCAAGGAGTAGGGATGGTAAAGTGTTACCAGGGAGTCTCTGCTATGCTGATAGAGTTCTTGACACTGGAGAGGTCACCTCCTGGGGGAAGGATGGGGTAGCTCTGTGGAGGTATTCCTCAGTGTCCTGCAGCATGGGGGCACATGTGGGCAGGACTGGAGTATGCTGGCAGGTGATGGGACAGGTGGAAATTGAGTTATGGTCCATGTGCAGGAAGCAGAAGTGCCAGAATTTAACTTGGAGATGTGCTGCTGCCCTGTGAGTAAAGCACCCTGCTCTGCCTTTTGGCTTCCTTCCTGCAGGATGGTCATGTTGGCTGCCACAGTATTTTGCCTATGGGGAATATTCTGTGTTTGAACAGTTGAGTGCAAGGAGGGAATTCATAGAGACACAGAGAGCATGCATATGGGCGTGCATCAGGGGGCCTGGATGCTGAACAGCTTGCCATTTAAATGCACACTCGTGCAAGCTAATCTGCTCAGTAATGGCTAGCTGAGCGGACAGAGCTGCATATTCTCTAGAGGGAAGAAAGCTCTGCTCCTCATTTCCTGACTAAATTTCTCCAAAACAAACATGCAAGTAGACAAGACCTCCTCCTGGGAACACATATGAACTGTTCTTCACGTGTCTTTTACTTCACATATGGTGATACTAACATGTAACTACATCCACATGAACCGCATCCTTGAATTATTGCTTTTTAATGACATTGCTTATTCCAAGTGATGCTAGTGTTGTGCATCCAGCAGTATCCCACTGAGCATTGCAGGCAGTAATCTGCTGCTTAGTAAGTGTCCCATGTCTTCCAACTACCTCATCGTGTTGAAGATGAGTTAGGAAATCAGCTTTCCACCTCTGTTTATGTTCTAAATGGCACTGTTTCAAGGGAAGACAGTCTGGAAAGCTTTTACAATGTCCACACAGTGCAACGGAGTTACAAAGCTTCCCATACTTACAGGGCTATGGCTGTGAAATATGGCTGTACACTGTTATTTGGATAATAGAGTATCCGGAGTATTTGTGGCTATTGTGGCAAAACGGCACCCAGGACAAGCACTAGTGAGGTTTGACAAGCCTGTGCAGACAGCGTTAGGCTAAAGCAAATGGATTAATGTACTCTCAGTATAACTCAGCACTAAGATCCCATAGAGTACTGTAATAAAATGGTAGCAAGGCAGCCATAAAAAGTGACAGTAAGCTGACATAATAATACCAAAATAAATGTAGCAATAAGGTAACACAGGCCGCTGCAGTAAAGTAGCATTTTGATAATGCAGCAATAAGACACAACAGGATGCTGCAGTAAATTAGTTTGGGGAATAAGGCAGTAATAACAGTGTGTGTGTGGACAAACAGTGGTACATTTTACCAGGTACTGCAGCAATAAAGATAACACATGATGTCCTAGTAATAAGTTACTACAGTAACAACATGATGCACTGTAAAGTTATATCAGGATGCTTCTATGCTGCAGTCAAATCCTACAAGAGGTGGTAGAGAGACAATGAAGACAAAATATAGCCCATTTTGGACTGCAAAACTTGAATCAGTTTTCTGCACAATTATTTCAGCAATACCAATCCTCTCATTCCCCACTTTCAAGGAAGCTGAGGCTAGAGTGTTCCCCCATCCAGACTATTATTTTGGTCTGAAAATACAAAGTTGACTTATTGTCTCTTCAGCCAAATTGTCACAGACTGTGGTGAAGTTCTTTGTTTAGTCCTACTCATGTGAAACCTTGGTGGTTTTGGTAAGTCCTTTGCCTTGGAAAGGATTTGGCTCTCTCATCTTCTGGCATGGGTGATGCTTTTAGCCTAAAATTATTTCTGTTTTGGGTGGGGGAAGGGGAACCCAGGTACAGAACATCTGACTGTACTAGTCTGTTTCCTGAAATGCACAAATAAATTGAGCATCCTGGAAAAGTCTAAGCAACGAGGACCAAATCTGTTCTGTCTGTTCTGCACTCGAGCACACAAGAATAATCCTCCTGGAATCAGTGCAAGCTCTGGATGCATCCATGGGCCTAACCCTGTTCTCAGTGCCTCCAGCAGAGTGACAGAAGCAGCGTGTCTTCTGAAGTTTTATTTTCATAATATTCTCTCCTTTCCTACTTTTCCATTTCTTTTTCTTTTTTATTTTTTTTTATTTAACCTCACCCTGTGTATGAAATGGCCTTAGAAAAAATTAGTTTGCTATAACAAAATATGCAGCACGGTGGGCAAGGAATAGGTCTGTCCATTTGCTCTCTTTGTACCCTCTAGTAGAGGGGTAAACCATTCTGTACAATAACAACTCAATAATCATCAGGCATAAGGGTTTAGCCAAAGCATTTACGTCAACAGCAAGACTTGAATTTCATGTATGTTCTAGATAACAAGATGATCTCCTGGGAAAAGGACATAAATAGGGCACCACTGCAGACTCTTGACTAGCAGGAGCAGCTCACAACTGACTGTGGCTCCTGCAGCCAGTTCCAACAGATACGAGTTTTCTCCCACATCTCTCTGGCCCTCTGCACAACAACATTGCTATCCCTTTATGTGGCTTCCTCTCTCTAGCTGACTGCTCAGTTCAAGTTTGGAGCAGTGCTCTGATACACCTTGGTTTGGCTCTTGCCTTAAACTCCTTGGCTTGCTTTTATTGTGGTTTAATGATTAAGCAGGATTATTTAAGTAGAGCTCACAGTAGGGTGAGATAGGCTAGGTTATCATGATTTTTGACTTTTAAGCTGTGAGCAATTTTGCAGCTTCTCAACACTGTTTATAACCTGAGCCAGAGAACAAGCAAGGTGGCTGCTCAGCAGAACAGTGAACAATACACTATCTTCAGGCCCACACGTACTTTAAAGTTACTGGTGAGGAGAAATGCTTTGTAGTGAGAAAAGTAATCTCACAGCAGGGGAGAGTCAAACCTGATCAACTTTTTCACATGATACAGATTTTGCTTTGCCAGCCCCTAACATCTGCAAAGCTCATAGCTAAGAGCCAGCAACCTTCTAATCCTGCTGCTAAGCTTTGGAAACAAGCTTTTCAAAGGCTGTCTTTACACAGCAGTGCTATTACTTGAAGCCTTTTAATGTGAATTTATGCCTATTGCCACAAGTGTTAGTGTAGTTGCCCTCTATGTTTGCAATAACGTATTCACCCCACACACAGGGTGGATGTTAGTGGGCAGAATTTAGGGATTTACCAGTGCATTCCTGTCTGGACACCCAGAAGACACACTGAAACATCTTGTGTGGCAGAGGACAGCTCTGCTGAGGGCAGTGGCATAGTTCCTTGGATATTGCTCTCAGGAGAAATACTGAACTGAGCTTCTCTCCCTCATCTTTGGGGACTTAAACCATGCCATCCTTACATAAACAGTAGGTGACAGTTACCCTGATCAGCACCCTCTGTGGGTGAACTAAGAAGTCCTCGTGTGGACCAAGATTTCAGGAGTAGTTGTTTCCTTTCGGATCCTCAACAGTATTTCTCACATCCATCCACGCGCACGTTATTCCTGCATGATACATAGCTTCACAGCCCAGAACCATGAGTGTCTGGTTCTTACCATGGTTCAGCTGAGCCTCTTGCCGCTTGGATTAAGGCACACCAGATAAAAATTTCAAATTATGCTTTATACAACACATAATGTACCATAAAAGCAGTGGGATTCTAATATCTGCTCTTTGGGGGGTCATTCGGGGCAGCGAGCCCTGTCCTTGAGGATTCGCCCATGGCGAGCAGACACTCGCTGCTCCTCCGCAAGACCATGTCCCGTTACCGGCAGAGGTCAAGACCCGGGGAGGGTGGAGGGGAGCCCCGCGGGGGGACGGGAGCAGCGGTGGCTGTGGCGCCAGGAGCAGGGCGGTGGGTGGAGGAGAGCTCCAGGGGGCTGTTGGGGTCTGCGGACCCCTGCTGCATGAAGGGGCACGGAGCATCACCCCGCAGGCGGGGCAGGCGGGGCAACAGGCGCACCCCGCACGAAGCCGCTCCGGCCGCCCTCCCGGCGCGGTGCGAACGTGGCAGTGCCGCCGGGTGGTTCTGGCCTCACACAGACACGGAGCCGCTCAGGATTTCGACCTGGGCCGCTGGCGGGCAGGGCCGGGAGCCAGCTGGCCGGGCCGGGCCGCAGCTGCGCCCGCCGCGGGGAGGGACGGCGCCGGCGCCGGGGCCGGGGCCGGGGCTGCGGGGCTGCGGGAGCGGGGCCCGACTGCCCCCGCCTGCGCCCGCCCCGCCCGCGGCCTTAACCCTTCCCGAGGAACCTTCCAGCAGCAGCAAGCACCGACAGCACACGCTGCGCACCGAGCTTGGCGCTTTGTCACATGCTGAAGGCACCTGGTTCCCCGCAGCACACATCCACGCTGCTGGCAGCCGCGCTCGCCTCGGTCACGCTCATCCCTTCGTCTGGCACCAGCACCCTGGGAACGGCTCTGCTCCTCCCAAACAAACCGGAAAGCCGCCCATCCGCGAGCTGTGTGTGCAGCTTCAGAGGAGACAAAGATCTGTGGCTCTCAGGTTTGGAAGGTCCCAGAGCCGAGCGGTATTTGCAGCCCAAGCTCTCCTCGGCAGCAAGGTTAGCCCATGCACGCCTGCAGACCCACGAAGTGTGACTGCCAGCGACCCTGCTCGAGGACCGTGCCGATTCCCAGACTTGCCTGTGACCCCCACGCTGTTCCCAGCTGCGGGAGCTCGAGATCGCTGGGCTTACATCCTTCAGAGCATCTCTGTTTTCTGTGTGCCATTTGTCTCTGCAGGACATGTAATGTTCGCTGGTTTAGCAAGAAGGGACCAGTAGGGGCCAGGGAAACCAATACCTTCCTCAACTAGACCCTCTGCTTAGTGCACGGGGGAGTCTATCTTGGAAATCAGACCGAGAGAGTTGTGATGTGCAGTCAGTCCCCTTGTCCTGCAGGACAGGCTTATTTGCTCTGTTTATTTACCTTCAATCCATCCTGCAGCTCTGCTCATCTGAGCATCAGTGCTCCTCCACGCATCACGCTCCCAGGACACCACATTGCCATTACACTGGATCTTCCCCACATCCCCTTGCTTCAGCATCTATGGTTCTGAGCTGCCTTTCTGTAACTCTTTTCACTGAGCCCCTCTTAGAGAGGCCAGTCTGTGCAACTTTTAAAGGGATTGTCAAACTAACATTTCCCTATGTAAGCTGGCTGAAGAATCAGTGTCTTCACTAAAAGAAATACTTGAGGGCTGCTAAGTACAAAGCTTCTGAGCTCCGTATCTGCTCTGAAATTACAAAAGCAGTGAGTGGGAGATGTGTATGCGGTTTGGGCTCACCCCTGTTTGAATCTCAACCCCACAGTACCATTTGGCCTGTGAGCAGAACTGGCACATCCTGAGCTCAGGCAGTGGCAACACCTTGGCAAAAGCAAGTTTGCAGCATTTACATGAACACAGTGTTCAGGACTGTTTGGCCCTGCTGTCACCTCCAGACAATTGGAATCTCTGACACCATTTTATGTGTTTCTGTCAGTGCAGCTGCATATTTGTTTATACAGATGGTAGCACAGGGAAAGCCTCAAATCCTTCCCTCAGTTGATGGCTGATACCATATGTTAGGTCCTCCATGCTGGGGCAGAGACAGATTTGGGGCGTGATCTGGCCAATTCAAGCTAATTAGAGCTTTCTGTAGTATGAAGAAAGTTTATCTTGTGAGGACGCTCAGCCAGCCCTGTTTGTACACACACACATCCAACACACGGGAAAAAAGAATATCCTTCTGTGCTTAGGGTGATGGATCATCTGCTATGGGACACCACCAAACTGCAAGCCCTGTCTTGTAACCAAACTCCTGTGCTTCTGCATGTCATGCATATTGGGTAGGTAGGTACCCTACCCAAAAATGTCTCTCCTCCTCTGACAACTTGCCTCTGGACATGGAGATGATCTGCCATAATGCTGAATTCCTCTGATGCACCCTGCCTTCCCCTCTGCAAAACAGCCTTCACAGCCAGAGCTGGGCACAGCTTAATTACCTTCTGCCATCCTTTAATTAGACAGTTGTCAGAGCTTTATGAAAAGCAGCACAGCAAACAGCAGGCTTCTAAAATGTGTAAGCAATGGCGAGAGCGGTGCTAGAGCTACCTGCATCAAATAGGAAATTAAATTGGTTGTGTGAGTTTTTCTCACCTGAGGTATTATTCACCTAATGAATATGGTGGCAATTCTGCATCACACTGAGTGGTTTCAGTGTGACCTTTCTTCTCATCTGACAGGGCTTTGAGGTCTCCAATGGATCACGGGAATGATGTGCCCTGGCTGCAGGTAGAGGGACTCAGATCAGCATCTTTCCCTTGGCTCCCTGTCTGACTGTCAGGGCATTGCTGCAACCCACTCTCATGGGACTTGGCCTTCCCTCCCTGACTTTCTCTTTTGACCAAGCAAGCAGTGCCCAGAAAACAGTCAAGTTACTGTATTAAGGTGATCCTGCCCTCAGTGTCTCTTTGTTTCAGGGGAGTCTTAAGCAAATCAAGTTGCAGAGTATACACAGAGCACCACAGTCTCTATGTCAGATGAAAGAACAGTCTAAATGGAGGGAGAGGGCAAAAGAGAAAGCTCTGTGTTTGCATTCATCTTTGACATGATGGATTCCCCCTTCCTGGAAGCAGCCATGGCATAAATAAAGGCAGTAAAGGCTTTTATGCAAGAACTCCCTTCACTACCAATAGTCATGGAGTCATAGATAATAAAAGACCTGGCAGCTCATCTTGCATTGCTCACTGTAATCAGCAGGATTTTCCCTACTGAATATTCACTGAGATTACTTTATCTAGCACACCTCTGAAACCTCCATGGATGAGACCTTAGCAGATGCCCACAGGAACACATTCTTCCATACCTGAAATATTCTTACTGCAAGGAAAAATATGTCTGATATGCAATGTAAAAAGTCATCTCTGAGTAAGTTTAAAAACACTGAGAATCATCTGTAGACCACAAAAAGCAAAGGTGTTCAGCACAGTAGATTTTTTTCCCCTATTTCCCTTAATTTTTTTTTTTTTTTTGCATTGTCTTCAGTTTATTGCACTTTATATCAACATCCATTCCCCATCATGAAAAGTGTAGATATTTGTGGACTATCATGTCTCTTTTCAGCCTTATCCCCACCTCAGACTATAACAGCTGAGGCTTTTCTCGTATGCCAGTTTCTCAAAGACTGCTACTGATTTTGCTGCCTTTCTCTTTCTTTAAAAAATCACTCAGAAAAAACATAATAATGTGAGGACAGAAGGGCTGCTCTTGTCCATACGGCACAATTACCCAATCATTTGCGTAAGTGAGGTGTCACCCTGGCATTGTGCTCTTCGTGGAAAACTACATGCATGTGTCACACATGTTGTGGTGTAACATATTTGTTAAATCTATTTATTGCACATCTTTGACCACTTTACCTATCTTCATCCCACACTGCCATCTGTTCTGTGGCTACCACCCCCCATCAACTCTCCTGAGTACCCATGGAGGGCTGCCAGGAGAACGGTTCCTCCTTTTCTTGCCAAATTTGGAATTTCAGTTGCAAATTTACCCTAGCAAGAGTGCCAAGGGGAGACAGAGTCAATGCCAAACCCATTCTAGCTTTCCTGTTGGGCACATTTTCAGTTCTGTCACAGTAGCTGAAAAGGGGAGCTGACTCCCATCAGAAAGGGGTCATGCCCAACACTGCACAGGAATCAGCAGTTGTTCCCAGTCCAAAAAGAGCTCCAAAGGCTTTAAAACTGTAAAATCTGTAAAATCTGAAAATAATTCTATTACTGACATGAATGACCATCTCAAAACCCTGCCCATTTATCTTCATGGAAAATAGTGGACCTGGCTGCACCAAGTGAAGGTCTTTTTAAAAGCAGTTCCAATAAAACATCTGTTAAAACCACCTACATCACTCCTGGAATATTTTTTTCCACAGAAAGGGCTTGTGTAATATCCACAGGAATTTTTTGTTTGCATGTAATGCTACCATCCTGCAGTCATGTTAAGAGAAAGCTTTATACAACTCTGTTGTATAAAGTATTGACCATCATGCTTGGTCAATACATACACACACACAAAACCAGAGATTTCCAAAATCAAGTGGGGCTTTCCATGCGCAAGTTCCCCATAAAATAAGACAAATGTGTTTTTTCCTATAGTGTGCCCTGCAGGAGCTCTCATATGCAGATACTGTGTGCTCCCCTCAGTGCTGTACTAGCACTGCAGCCAGGCATGAGACATATTACCAGCCTGCTCCTGGTGACTCATTCCAGCAGAGCAGTTGTGTGGGAGTGCACTTGAAATGATCCAATTTACTCATTCTCCTCAAGGACCACAGGAGCACCCACTGCAGTGAAATCTGTGCTGGCAATATGCACAGCAGAGGGGGCAGAGTTTGACTTGGTAGAAACAGGCTTCATCTCAGCAGGGCAGGAGGCACTCCACTTCAGCTGATGGAAGATCCCCATGGGAGAGGAGGTTGAGAAAGAGGTCCCAGCAAGAGCCCTTCCTGCTTTCTCTGTCCCCATCCTTGGAAGCAAGAACCCAGCTGATGAGCTGATGACTCAGAAGGTCCTTTGATCTTCCTGGCCTGTTGCCCTTTCACCACCTCAGCTCCCTTGAGGCTGCTAAGCTCCTGTGCACATAAATCTTGGCCACCACCTCCTGCCTCTCCAGCATGCTTGGATAATGGCCTGGAATACAGGATCATTTCCTTAAGATACCAGTTCCATCAGGGATGCAATTTATTGTTGTCACAGAGGGGGATACCTCGTCTATACTAGGCTCATTACCGCTTCACAACAGTGATGTTGGGAGACTTGCAAATGCAGGCAGAGCACAAGAGCACAAGGTGTTAACCTCAAATGTGCAGAAGGCAACCTGTCCCTGCCCCAGTCATATCTTGAGAGTTCTCATACCATCTGATCTACCGGGCCACGTGGGACCATGCACCAATTCCACAGTTTTCAGGGAACTTCAAAGCACAATGCAGAGTTTGTTTGGGCCCAACAGAGGGGTGAATTTGCTCTCAATAGGAAGCACTTTTCTACACCCTCAGCTAGATTATAAATTTAAAAGTAAACACAAATTGCAACTGGCTGTTTTCAACATCACATGCCAAGGAACTGTAAAGGTCTGTGATACCAGGCAGAAGTAGTGCCCAATATTAGAGATGGAAAATTAATTTCTATTAGCCTATGAGCCTGTCATTCCTGAGCAAAGATGTTTTTGACAAATACCATTTCTTCTGGTGTTAACACATTGCCCAAAAGTAGACTGCAGTATCTCCAAGATTTTTTCACTATTTGAAATATACTTACCAAATATTTACTTGTCAGAGAATTATTCCTGGGGAAATTGTTGATCTGTGGCTCATTCACAGAGTTTGCTACTGACATTGGATAGCTGGAGAGCAAGGAACTTTGTTTAGTTTTTCTTGGGCTTGCAAGTCACCTGGTATTGTCTCTGCCACCTAAAAATTTGGCTAAAACTGTTATGGTGGGGTTTGCTCAATCTTTCTCTAATATTTTTTTTTAATTCTACCTTCCATAAACTTTCTTCTAAGTCACGTTTTAACTCAAAATATTTCTGGAAAGAAAAGGGGTGTGAACACAGTCAAACCTAAATCACTGTTTGTGTATTTGCTGAGAAACTGTTGTCAGTGTCATTCACTGTGCGCTTGATATAGGTGATATTCGGGGTTGTATTCAGCTGTAGGGCAGGTTTCTACAGTATTTATGCAGCTGAAACTGTGATAAAAGTTGCTAGAGTCTCCTTGTTTGGGCAAAATCAGCAAGCCGGTATTTCAGCCTTGCCAGCCAGCTGTTTTTTCATTTGGACAGCTAATTGTATCTTAGGGCTAATAGTAATAGCCAATCCATAATTAAAAGGCTGCTGGGTTTAATGTACAGGCCTACCACTCACTTTAAAAGTATAGAATAAATCAAACTGCATTTTCTTGCCAGTGGCCAGCACTTTATTTCTCTGAGAGTTGGCACCACTCCAACACTCCGTTTTTAGGAGGAAAAGAACAATTGTTGGCACCCTCAACTTCGTGGAAGAGGTATTCATTTTTTAAAAAGAAAAAACCCAAACAAACCAAACCAAAAACAAAACCAACCCAAAACCAAAACAAACAAAACCCCAAAACAAAACAAAAACCACACAAAAAAATCCCACACATACAAAAAACAAAACAAAACAAAACAACATTCCCTCTGTTAAAAACAAGCCACATGTCAGGAATTTCAATAATTTCTCTTGTCTTACTCCATCCATCGATCCCTCCATCCATTCTCTACTCAAACTTAAGACAGGCACTTAAGAAGGAAAAGGTCCTCTTCTCTCAGCATCTTGAACAAAAGCATGTTTTTCCTTAAGTTTCTTTGGAGTTAACTCCAGGGATGTGTGCTAATCCATTTGTGTGTCAGGTTGTTTTGTAGTTATGTGCACGTACTGCTCATGTTTTACTGGAGCAGCCAAAACTGACTTTTGGTATGCGATCAATGCCTACTCCCATTTGTTACACCATTCATTAAAGGGACGTAAGACACAGTTTTAATTAGGGTTGTGCTGAACCAGCAGCTGAGCTCTTGACATTGCGATCAAGTAAAGTTTCAAATAAAAGGCTGAGACCCATGGCCCCTCCCTGGCAGAGCTTCTTCTGGCTGACCTAGACCTGCTTGGTTCCCAGGAAGACATGGTAAATCCTTTTGTTAGTACAGACCTACAGCCCTACCCCACTTATTTGTAGTCAGCTGTGAACCTGAGCTCACCCTGCGGAGGAGCGTACACCCTTCTCCTCCCTGTAATTAGGAGCAGATATGTTTTTGTCTTTGTCTCTAAAACGGATATGCTTGTTGTAAACTAGGAGAGCTTTTACAAAGACTCCATCAGAAGGCCACCAAACTACTTATCTTTTGCATTGTGGAGCTGGGTTAGTTGTAAATGTGGATGGTGCAGACTAAAGACCTAATGATACAGCCTTGCTGACTGGAAAAATGAAAGGAGCAGTGTATCCAGAGTGACCAGTTCCCTCAAACTGAAACATATTATAAGCAGATCCCTATGAGTTAATAGTGGACGAAGAATGGTGTAGAATTTCCTTAGCAGTGGAGGCAACGTCTTCCTGAAGCTTCCCTTACCGTGGGCGTATTGGAGGACTTGTCGCAGTTGCATGTTGCGGTGAGAATATGAATGGAAGTATCTCTACAGAGTATGCACATAGCCTCTATAGGCTCTTTCCTGAGCCCTACCCAGCAGGGCACCCACTTTCTTCTTCCTATAATGGGAGCCAACACTGGCCACTTCTGCTTGTTAATGTATTGACTATTAGATAGAACCAAAATGGTTCTCCTCCTCATACCAGTGAAAGTGTCACCCAGTCTCCATGTGACTACTCCCTACCGGGAGATAGTGCCACTCTCCATGGTTCCTGGTTCTCCTTGAACTTCACCGGTGAGGCAGTATCTAGACCTCCTTGTTCTTGATAATCATTGCTTACAGGTATCTAGAAAACAACTGTGCCTTTGCAGGGCTTCCACGGTGGTGCCAACTGCACAGTGGTACCACAAAGGCAGAGAGGTGTGACTCTTTGGTTAGCTTGCTAGTGATGGCACATGTAGTGACAAGGCTGTGTGTATGCATATGCTAAAACATTTAAAACCCTTATTTGGTTGACATACACTGTCAGGAAGCATGATTTCAAAGAGGTTTTAATTAGAAATTTTATAATTTATTGCTTGCAGTGCAAGCAACTCATTTCCTCAGGGCCTCTGTGAAGGCTGCAGGCACCGAACTCTCAATTCCAAGTTTCCCTTTAAGAAGTAATATATTTAATATTATTAAAACATCAGTATTTTAAAAGTTTCAGTATTAAATGTTTTTTACTGGTGTATACAAATAATTTCACTCCCTGCGGATCAATGTACTTATTACTGTTCACCCGAGAAACAGATCAAAATTGGATCCTGTAGAGCTGGACAGTGTGTTTAGGTACCATCTGAGCGTAGCCTCTATGAATGAAGTTATATGAAGTTATGTCTTTGCATAACTTTCCTGTGCCATCCATATAACAACTGGCTGGTAGAGGAGGCAGCATCGGTACAAGAATGTACAGTGGAGATTGTGATTGTGGACACTTGTATAATCAGACTTCAGCTGCGCTGTAGGTCATGAAACAATATGAATTTCACCTGAACATTCTGGAGCAGGTTGTGAGAGCTGATCTATAGGATGTTGGTTGGATGCCTTTGCTGCCTGAGCCACCAGCCACCCAAGTCCTGTCCCGGTATGCTCTCTGTTCCCTGTGGAAGCATTTCAAACAAGATGTTATTATTTCTGAGATTGTCCTTAGGCTGATTAATGTGTTTATTCTTTTAGAGGAATAAACTTCCCTCAGTTGGAGGTTGAGACAGATTTAGAGAGCTCCTCTGAATAAATGGCACAGGTTTCCAAGGAGGTGCAGAGATCAATTAAATCCTAAATAAAAGTTCTGTCGGCAGCACCGCATATGCAAAAATCCTGTGCCAGATCTCACCACCTTTCACATACATCCCCCCTCAAATCACAAACACAAGCTGGCAAATCATGTGAGAAGCTGTGCAGGAAAAAATGACATTCAGGTGGTGGTCCAGATGGTGCCAGTTTTGAGGAAGACATGTTAGTGCATAATTGAGCCCTGAATGCTCTGAGGCATGAAGGGCAGTCCACTGCTGCCAGCACAGAGGACCAGCAGGAGCCATGCATGAGGCATCGGGGGAGGCATCTTTGTCCCACTGCAGCTGTAAGACAGCCAATAGTTGGGGGTCAGCATTAATGTTCCTGCTGCCTCACAGTAATCAGGCAGGGCATCAGCTTGAAATCTGCAGGCACCCTGAATGCTTCATCCATCCTTTCCCTCGTCTACCTCAAACATACTCCTGCATTCCCAACCAAAATGGAGCATGGGACTCCTGACTGGGTCAGTGAGAAGCAATGCAGAAAAAGCATGTTTGAAGCTTCACATCCAAGCAGAAAGCCAGTTAAATCAACATCATACCAAACTACAAGCCATCATTTCTGCAAAACCTTTGTACATTATGTAGGGATGAACATCCAGGAAGGAAGTCAAAAAGCATCCAGGGAGACTGAAGGACTCTCCTCAGTGTGGGTCCCCACCTCACTGAGCCTTTGCCCAGCCAACTGCTCTTGCAAATAGGCAACATGCATGTCTGAGTGACAAAATAAGGATGCTGACATTTTTGTAAGATAAAAGGTGAGCATTTGCTCATTGATATTTTTTGCAGATTTATACATGTATCTGTTTGGTTCCTTTTTTGAGCAAAATAATAGTAAAAATAGGAAAATCTCAGCAAATGCAGTAGAGGAAGCCAATGCTCCAGAAGTCAGCCTCCTATCTTTCCTCCACAGGCAGAAGTTCATTTCTGGTCTGAAGCTTCACTGTGGTTCCTTAATGCCCTGTCATGTCTCAGCAATCTACAGCAAGTTTTAGGACTAAAAGGCTTTCAAGAACATCTTTGGGGGTTTAAGTGCTATTTCTCCTTCACTCCTTCACCCATCTGACTCTGCTGGAATAAGAGACATCTTCCAGTAGGAAGCACTCCCCTCCACCTTAGGATGAGAAGGAAGTTCAGTCACGGTAGAAATGGTTCATCATCACTAGGAAATAAAGAAATCTTGAAATTTCACTTCTCAGATTACTTGAAAAGCATGCTTAAAAAAAATAGGATAGGAGGTTATCAATGAACTGAGGTGTTGATGATTGTCAGCAGGTTCCTGACAAGAAAAATCACTTGCTCCTCTTCTGGTCACCACCATGGCTCAATCAATCCCTCATCTTTGCTGAGTCTGGTTAACTCATTTCATAGTCACTCATGACTGAGCAATGATATGGAAAAATGCAGTATGTAATGGAAATTGTGACCTGTCACCTCATGTGGGCTGGTGCCAAGGAGGTTGCTAATTATAGCCTGACATGTAAATACTCCTGGAAGATGATTGTACTTATTTGGACTGGTGCAATATTAATTAAATACTTTGATTATTTCTGAGATAGACTTTGGGAAGGAGGGGGAGAGGTTGTCAAGGGAATTAACCTTTTCATTTCTGGGAATAAAGTTATCTTCAGAAACTGCAGCAGAAGGCTATGCCTGAGTTCTCCTCCCTCTTTTCCCTGTCTTCCTGTCTTTGGCCTACTCCCGTGAGACCTCCCATCATTATCTGCTTGCTCTTGGTCTCTGCTGGCTCTGTGCCCATGCCAGTTCATCCAAATCATGACTCACCTGCCTCCTCAAGCAGGGAAAAACCTAAATAAGGAAGAGCTTCTAGCAGGGAACCAGGGTGGTTCTTGTCTGAGGCCGGAGCCCCTGGCTGCCCAGCTTTCTGCACTCACAAAATTTCCAGCCCAGAAACAGCCGGCTTCTACTTCCTAGACTGGGTTTCTCATGCAAGTACCAACACAAAATCATCCCTCATGGCTCAGTCTGCCCTGATTTGGGAGAGGGAAGGGGAAGCTTGTGTACAAAACTACAAACCAGAGGAGATGGGATTATATCTGCAAGAAACTACTGAAAACTTTGGTGGGTTCAGAAACGTCAGGACAAGATGCCACTGCCTGCCTGACTCATCCTTAGGAGTAAACAAACGGCAGTGACATTGCATACAAGAGACAAAGATAAGAAGAGGAGACACAGTGAAGCCAAGGAAAATACACTTGGCTTTTTACTTTGTGCAAGACACAAAGCCAAGCTCAGGCTCAGCTGCAGGCTGTCTAGTGTTTCATAGGGGTCCTGGCTTTGCAGGGAGTCCAGGGCTGCCCTACAAGCAAGTCTGCTCAGGTGGAGGCAGGTTGTAGTCAGCATTGTGCCAGGGTGTTGGGCAAAGCAGACTGCTCAGCCTAGAGCTTGGCTTCCCAGCAGGCCTCAGGCCACATTTCAAATGAGCTAGTTGTTACCTCCTGAACAGCTCAGCACGAAATTTTGAGCTGTTGAGTCCAGCAATACCTTTCAGTGACCTTGGGGACAGTGTTTTACATCAAGTCCTGCATTTCAAGTAAGCCAAAGCTTTGTGTTGAATGATTCCTCTGTTATACTGCATGGCCTTGGGACAGTCACATGTTTGTGCATTCAGGACAAACTGAACCTGCTCTTCCTGCACTGCACTTAAGACATACCGTAGTGTCCCTCAGTTTCTCTATCCACCGAGTGCCTGGGCAGTGTTCCCTGCATTGCACATGTGCAGCACCAGAAAAGCAGGCAGCACAGAGGAGCCAAAGTCTTGTAACTCCTAGGGATTTTGTGCTGTGAAGAGTCATGCTCCTTTACACATTGCCCAAAGGCAATTGGCACTGTTCTGACAGTACCAAAACCAACTCTTCTAGTTGTCTTCAACATACTTGAGTGGGAGTATCAAGGGCGAGCTGAACCAGGGCCTCTGCAGAGAGAAAGACAGCTCTGCTTTACCCAGGTAATGACCCTTGTCTCCCGTTCATCTTTTCATTACATTCTGTATGACTGCAGAATGCAATCTCTTACCTGGAGAAGACAAGTAAGAGATGGTTGTGGGTCAGAGCTGCCACTAATGCACTCTCAAGGACTTTCCACAGCTGCACAGCATAGTTTTGAAGATGCAGGGGAAGGACAAGTGTTATTTCTGCCCTAGGAAGGCAGAAGACATTAAATAAACATAATGAGAGCTGATGAAAAACAATAGAGGCATCAGGACAGAACAGAGAAAGGTAGAGTTTTGAGACCTGGATGCTGTGGGCCCAAGAGGCACAGGGACATGCATGCTAATTTCTCCTCTCTCCTCCAGTCCTATGGATCACTCAGTGCTGCTGGGCCATTGTCTCTGTGAAAGCAGTGCTGCTGGAAAAGGATGGTGCTGTGCTACCACCAACTGTGAGTGATGGGGTGCCAGGGCCACCTGCTGTGGCAGGATTTTCAGCTAGGGGTCATGCTGGGTAATGGTCTGGCTGAGGGATGGCTGCAGACTTCTCTCCTCTCACCCCCATGGGAAGCACGAGTCCTGGAGGCAAATGCCAGGGTGGGGGGCACATTTCGGTGCAGGCGGCAGAAACTCTCCCTCTGGACTGCAGCTTTACAAATACCCAAGACAAAGTGCACGAAACTGCTCCCTCATGCTGTTCTGAAGAGATTGGATCTTGCTCTTTGAGGCGTATTCCCTGGACAGCAGTGCATTCATCAACCCCCCCGAAAACACTGAAGACGTGCAGGTTCTTCATGGTCTGTCTGTAAAGTGAGAATAGGACAAAGCACAGGAAAACAGCACAGGCCGAAGACAAAAGCTCATGCTCGGAAGGAGGTGAAGAAACACCAGGCATAAGTTTGGAGATGCTGTGCTAATCCTAACAGCCTGAAATGAGGAGGTGGAGGGGAAGAAAGGTTTTTTCCACATAGTCCTTTTTCAGGGAAGAGCAGCATGAGTTTAATGGCTGGACTTGAAGTTAAAGGGTTACAGTGTCTCATGGAGGCAAATGAAAACACAAATTGATCAAAGTTACCATTTTTTACCAATAACTTGTTCGTTCAGAGGCACTAACCACTCTTCATGCTGATTGTCTCACTGCATAATCACCATTGGCAGCTTCCCTCACCCTCTCCTAAAGATCCTCTGCATGGATTTTTTCTTTGCAATTGCATTTCCGGGGACAATAAGAAAGTTGCAGCATAAACTAAACGAGATGCCTGGAGACTCTGAATCAAAAATAATGCAGAGGAATTTTTGAGTGAGAGGGGAAGAAAGAGGGAAGTTAAATGCAGTGCCTGCCTGCTGGCTTCTCCTTTGCTACGCATACACCAATTAAGTGTAGCAGCACAGACAGGGTGGCCAGGGGAGCACCTTTGTGCACATATGCTAATTTGTTCACAGGCTGCAGAGCACAATTAATAAAAGTGCTTCTCCACACATTCCCAAAACCAAAGAAGGAACATTTCAAGGCACAGTGACTGGAAAGGATACACACGTGGCTGGATCAAAGGTAAGCTGGATTTATGGAAGATTTGTACTGTTTGCTTGGCACTTCCCATAAGGATCAGCAGGCACTACAAATTTAAGACCTCGTCGGTCAGTCAAACTTTATGCTGTCATTACAAAATAAACAGAGGGGAGAACAGACTTTTAAAGGCAGGTGAAAGAAGTACAGGGGCATTGAATTTAAATCCAGGAGAAATGGGGCTCTCGAGTCTCACACAGAGTTCTCATGTCAACACAGTTCTCATGCCCACAGAAAGAGGGCAAGGAGATATTTGTCTTCACAGTAAAATACTGGCTTTAGCTGTGACGGACGGATGGACAGATGGATGGACGGATGGATGGATGGAGAGTCAGATTGTTGTTTCTCTACTCCCTGCCTGCTCTTTCTCCTTTATTAGCTTAAATGTTGGGGTTTTTTTTAAGGAAAGGAGCAAGCAGAAATTAAATGCTCACTCTCAAAATGAAGCTGACATGAGCCTCTGGCTTTGAGGATGGATTAGTTTTGAAGGCATACTAGGCACAAAAAGAGGCCGGTGAGGGCTGATGGTGGAATTCCCAGTAGGGACAGGTTCCTTTAAAACACAGATTAAACAGGGAGGAAATGCACAGTGTATGAATATGAATTGATGCTGAGCCTTGCCTGGTCTCGCTTCATTTGATAAAGCGTATTTCCTTATTGCATGTCAATTATTTACATTATTTAAATATGTATCATCAGATGAACATGTCAGCCCTGAAACAGATACACAGATGCCCACAGAAACACACGCGTGCACGAGAGCATGAGGAAGGGAGTCACACATCAGTCCATCGGGCAGATAATGAGCAGACACTCCTGTGCTCGGTGAGCTGTGAGGCACAAGCAACCCTTTGCCCAGCCCCTGATGCATTTCTTGTGCTGCCCCTGCAGAAGAGTTGGCTCTCCCCAGAATAATTTGAATGCAGGCTCTGCTCCGTGCTGCAGGAATGTCAGCACCCGGCTGGAGCCCCAGTCCTCACCGGTGCCTCTGCTAATCTCCAGTACGTGGAACTGCTTGTCTGCGAGATAGTTATTCTTTATTTCATCTGCAAGTTCACAACAAAGGAAATGCAAGAGAGCTACATTTAAATGAGATAAAATCCCTGTGCCCAGCAATTCTCCAAAATTAGTGTTATTAGTAAAGGTGTTAGTAGTCAATATTGGAGTGTTCTGGCCTCTATCAGTGTATAAAAACCTGCGCTGAATTCTCCTGAAACAAAATTGTTATACTTACGTGATTCCCATTCTTATGAGGAATTTCTGTCCGTGGCTTCTGCTCCAGGTATACGAAGGTCTGGGTATGGCATAGGCTTTGCAGCAAGCGCTGCTGCCACTCAGTTCTGCTCTTTGCCTCCAACTCATGAGACAAAGTAAAATTATGCTCTGAGTACCCTGACCAGACATCAGAAAAAATGTGAGCCCAAATTTTGCAGTTTGACTTGGCTGCATGCCCTGGCTACAGAAGGAGTCAAATTTTTCCATTTGTGGAGTGCAAGGGCAGAGAGTGCTGTGTGCAGCTCTCAAAACACCGAAGGCTTGGGCAAGGATGGGCTATGGATATATGGACAGGTCCAAGACAAAAACTGGATCCTCCTGAGCTTTCCAATGAGTGATTCCTCTGACCCAGTCTCCTCCTAGCTCTAAGAAAGTCCAGAAAAACAGGGATTTTGACTGGATTTAGCTAGGTCTGTTGAAATATTCCTAAAAGAGCAAGTTGGGCCTGGTATAACAGGTAATTTTGCTGATGTATTACACTTCTACTAGTGAAAGAAGAACTAAACACTTTCCTCAGCACCAAATTTGATGGGTCAGATTTCTGGCAGGTGTGAGACAGCATAGCAGACTCAATGGAGGTACTCCAGTATGAACCAGCTGATGTGTCTACCAGAAGAGCTGACCAAGGCAATCCCATTTACCCTCCTCTGCCCTTGGCTTTGTGTTGCCCACCATGATAGTGGCTGCGGTAGCATGGGGAGCAACCAGCCTT
>JAYRBT010000177.1:27757011-27773075 GCA_036023395.1 Myiotriccus ornatus | reverse complement strand
ATTTACCCTCCTCTGCCCTTGGCTTTGTGTTGCCCACCATGATAGTGGCTGCGGTAGCATGGGGAGCAACCAGCCTTTCTCTACCAAAACAGCAAACCCAAAGAAACACTGTACAGCACATACAGGTGATTTGCATAACTGATGCAAAGAAGCATCCCTCTGTACAAATCCTCTCCCTGCAGTCAGATGATCTTCCATACCCATCCTCATCCTGCAGTCTCTTCTCTCCCACTTTCAGTCCTGTTAGGCTTCCTCCTACTCACCTGTTGCCATCCCTCTTTCCTGCCCAGGTCCTCAGCTTCTCTTCACACCAGGAACCTGATACCTCCATTTCATCTCTCCACCTCTCTGCTCTTCCAGCCACATACCTACAATTCCCACTGGCAAAAAGAAGATCCATGAGAAATTAGAACATCTAATTAGCTAAAATGGAAAGGAAGAGGGAGATTTTCAGACATGGTCATTACCAATCTGAGCAGCTTCTCAAGCCCCCCAGGGGAAATAGCAACAAAATCTCTTGCTGGAGAAACTTACCTAGAGGCTGCAGCCATTGGTTTCAGACAGTGACAAGATGACAGTCATGTGTGGCGCCTCAAAACACAAGGCTTTGTCTGGGACTGAGCACTCAGCCTAGCCACAAAGGTGGTCATTCTCCCCAGGCACAAGGGCAGCTGTCTGTGCTCCCCAGGTCAACCCAGTAAGTGATACTGGTGGTACACTAAAACATTAAAAAGTTTTTAAAAACCCCAAACCCAAACCAGTAACATAAAATAAAATTAACCTGAAAAAATTACAATAGCACCACCATTTATGCTTTATATTCTGTGCAGCTACAGGAGGCCAGGTCTGGAATCCAGTATGTGTCTCTCTACATCCCTCTCAGTTCATGGGCATCTCTGCCTGCCTGTGCTCAGCACCTGCAAACAGCTGGTACATGAATATGTGTTGCATTGACATCTGTCCACAGCCACCTCCTTCAGCTGGAGAAGCTCAACTCCTGTTCATAAATAATTGCCCAGGCAGCTGCTGGCAGCCCTAGGGAAAAGGACTCAGGAAGGTCACAGAACAAACACAGAGCTTCCTGCAGAGCACAGATGTGTTGTGCCCAGTGGCTGAGGCATATGGACTCCTCCAGACCTCTTACTGAGGCATAACTCACTCACTCACTGCCCAGGGTGATAATGTGCTCAGTTCTCCCACTCCTTGCATGAAATACAAAGACAGGCTAGGATGACCATCACTGCTCCTGATGGTGCCATGGGAAGGTGATCTTGGGCCGTACCATCCCTTCACTGAGGAGCAGAGGCTGGTGCTGCCCCAGGAAGGTGCCAAAGGACAGCATGACCCTTGCTGTGAGGGTCATGTGGTGGCCTGTGTCAAGGGAAGCTAGTCTGTGGTGGTAAGAACTGCCACATGTCTCCCCATCAGAGCCTCCCAGATAGCAAGAATAGGAGATCTCCCCCAGCGAATGAAATGCAGCCTCTCTTTCTCTTCTCATAACCTGAACTGTTCTCGTTTCAGATCAGCTCAAGCTCCTCTGTGGCCTTTTGTCTTTCTCCTTTCTTTCAAAAGCACTCACTAGCCTCCTGCTGCTCAGGGGAGCTGCTGGGGCTGGGGCTGGCCAGGCAGAGGGCAGGATCTGACAGGTCCTTCTGGTGGAGTGAGATAAGTGGGCATAGGGGAGACCAGCCTGCAGACTCTTGCCTGCTGCCTGTGTTTTGGGCTCATGAGCCCGAGCCTTTCTTAGGCAGAAGAGAGGAAGATCTTTGCTGTTGAGTTCCTCTCTCTGGCCAAGTATCCTCCTGGAGATGAGGCTGCCAGGGGCTGGCTATCTAAGCCATGTTGGTGCTGCTCAGCAGCTCAGTCCAGCTCTCTGGCTGTCAGAAGCACTGAGGATTAAACACACCATCATGTGTAAATCCTGTGTTTAAACAAATAATTCTCTCAGAATAACAGGCAGACTTTTCCATATGAAGCAAAGCTGACACCTGACTCTTCACCTGGCTTCTCCCAGGAGAATATTTTAATGAGGCCCACAGCTGTAATATCACACAGAGAACATTAACAATGCTAATTACCTGAAGTTTAGCCCATGAATACTCAAACAACCATACCTTGGAGACAAATTGTTGTTTTGGCCCAAGCAAAGCACTGATGGCTTGCACCAGTGGTTTGCAAAATGAACCAAGGCTTGTGAGAGCATCAGAAATAAGGCATTAGGCACACAGCAGGGCTGGTAAATAAAACAGTTGCCTGGACAGAAGGCAAATCTGAGACTGCAGAGAGAAATTTCCTTGAGGCGGCCAAATCCCTCCTGAGAAAGCACAAAAGGTGTTGATAGGTCTCTCAGCATCATCTCATACATGATCAGCACAGAGAAAGGAGGGGGGGGTATTGAAGGAATTCTGTGCCAGGCAGCTGTAGCTGGCACCAATGAAGCCTTGCACTGTGCTAGGAGAAGCCAGAAGTCCACAAAGATATGCAACATGTAAGCAAGGTCCTGCCTGGAAGACATCCAGGGCCTTTGCTTCTTACCATATGCCCAGTTATTCTGCAGCTCAGGCTCACCACGGAGGTGCCTGGGTGTGCAAGGATGACTGCTCTGAACCAACCAGCTCCGTGTGCTCTGCTCCCAGTGCCAGAGCTCAGTCTGTGGCGCAGAAAATAGAGCGATGTGTACTCTGCTTCATGAAGCTCAGCCACCGCCTCTACCTTTAGCTCCTTATCACAAACGCTGCAGGGCAATGCACACAACAAGGGCCATTGTGCAGCAGAAGAGGAGACTCTGTCCACCCAGGTGTCTCTCGGAGGGAGATGGGAATTTTTAGCAGACTGTGTTGCTCTAATTGAGCACAAAAGCATCACATGGCAGGCAATAGCCCATTAGCAACACTGCGTGCTGAGAGGCCTTTTAATTATTTTTTGTGTTCCCAGAGGACTACAGAATGCTCTTCGTAAGCATGGCATGGGAATGCCAATTAGGTGGCCTCCAGCCCTGCTAGACAAGGTCCGGTCACATCACCTTGCGTCACAGGCTGAACCCTGCCCTCCATTTTCTCCCCAAGTCTGCTGTTCTCTGCTGTGAAATATTTATTAAAGGGAGCTGCTGGCTGTTGCAAATGTTGAGTCTCCTGTCTCCTTGCCAAGGTCAGGCTGCCGGGGAGGTACCTTTGCTCTCTGTAGCTTCTCTTTGACACTGACAGGTCTTTCTTCCATTCAGCACAGGCAGACAGCCTTGGAAAGAAGGCTCTTTCAATTCCCATGGATTCTTATTTTCAGGGAATAAGGTGGGTAGTAAACAAATCACTAAAGCAGAGGCTGTGCAACAGTGAGCTATTGTGGTATCAGAACACACAGTTGCACTGGGGCATTTCAGGAGCATATAATCAAAAACCACTGAATCAATTTCTGCTGGGACGAAAAGGCACCTTCACTCTTTGCAACCACCATTGTATCTTAGGAAGCTTCTGCACCTAGAGATGAAATCCCGGTCACACGGAAGTGGATGGGAGGTTCACCCTCTACTGATGTGGTGCTAGGTTTGCACCCTCTGAGTTTAACTGCGGTGTGCTGAGTTTGGATTTGCTGTTTCATATGGGGTTTATATGAGGAAAAGGTGAAGGCTTAAACGACATGATGTTTGATAACCTTTTATCAACTCTACTGAATTAAATAAGCAGGCACAGCTGAACTTGCTCAAGAAGGACTACAGTTAAAGTGTCAAATAGATTTTCTCCCACTGTGGACATATTAAAGGAGTAGGAAAACATATCAGGGATAAACTCTATTAAAGCAAGATGTGAGAACCAAAGTATGGGGTTGGCTGTGGAAATAACCTTCCCTAACAATGACCTCTAAAGGAAGTTTGGGGGCCAAATTTGAGTACCAAGTGCAAATAAAGCATGCACCTCACAGCTGGGCTATGCCTGCTCAGCTGCAAGGACCCAGATGCTTAGGGATGTCTGGGGCTGGAAGTGCACCTTGTTCTCTGCAGCAGCTGGTTCCTAGCAAACCTGCAAACTTGTCTCTCATTTGCCATCTCTCTTGACAGCCAATAAGTCCCAGAACATTTGTTCTCTCCTCGCTTGGAAGCTGCCCCATAGGGCCAGTGCTTTCCAGCAGTTCCCTATGCCTCTTCTGGCTTTTTGTACGTGTGCTGGGCTGTGAGATGAGAGGGTGGGATCATGGAGAAGCTGAAAATACTACCCAGCACAGGACTCCACCACAGATATATGCAGAGACATAATGGTGTTTTCTGTTTTCTCTTTTTTTTTCTCCCTCCTAGTTATTTCTAACATTTTACTTGTGTTTTTGACACCTGTTCAGCCTTGACCTGTCATTTTCTCAGAATTAGCAACGATGCTGAGATCATTTTCCAGTGAAGTGATGGCTGATTTAGAGCTCCTCATTATGCATGTGTAATTAGAGAATTTTTTTTCCCCAGAAACATTACTGTGCATTTATCGACAGTAGATTTCAACTGTCATTTTATAACCCAATCTCTTATTATCATGAAAAACTTCTTCAGCTCTTCACAGTCAACTCTTATTTTGACTGCCCTGAATAGTTTTTAATTCTCAGTAAACTTCTCGCCTCACTTTTCATCTTCTTTTCCAAATCACTTGTAAATAGATTAAAAATTACACGTCCATCTTAGACCTCTAGGTAATTTTCCTCACCTGTAAAAACATATTGTTTATTTACACCTTTATGCTCTACTGCTACAAATACTCTATGTCTTTTATTGGAACCACCAAACTGGCAATCACACTATTATTCAATAGAATTGCACTGGAAAAAGTGTGGACAGACATTACAGAAATAAAACAAGCAGAAGTCCCATTTTTAGGACTTAGCAGACAAGCTATATTTGTTTTGATCTGTGACTCTAATTATCTTGTAAATTCCTACCACTAAATTTCATTTCTTACTGTATGTAGCATGTAATATATCTTTCTTTTTGTTTTCTAAATGTATCACCACTTCAAAGTTCATTAAGCCTTTCCCAGAGACTAGAGCTGATAAAATCCTCATCTGGATTCAAGGTATTAGCAGAAAGACTAACTCCTCAAGTCTTTGGCACTAAGGCAAAGTATTGTCATAAATCCATAGGAAACCAGATTTCATTAGTTCCCTTGGTCATGGAATTAATTGTTTGCTCCAGTGCTGGGCACCTGATCATGGCTGCAAGCAGCAGGAGAGCCAGAGGCTTTTTAATGTTGTTCCTCTGCTGTGTTTTACTTGATTTTTGTGTCAGGATTATGAGATGCCAGGGATGTAAAACAGCTACTGGGAAGACAACAGCTGCCAGAAACACAGCCTTCTGTTTTGTACTTTGAGCTGTGCATACCATCTAGAGTTAAAAAAATAGTGCTTAGAATAATTTAAAGCTGAAATCTGTTACGTTCCTTCAAAATTACCCATGCTTGGTTTAATAGATGCTGGATTAATTGCGTGCTGTCTGAGAGCTTTTGTTCCTCTCCGGAATGGCTGTGGTCTGTGCCACAGAGGTGAATGCTACTCTACTGTACGGCAAATTTGACATTGAAGGGCTCTTTGTAGAAATAAGACTGCCATTCTCTCCCATTGTTCCTTTGATTAAACAGTGCCAGCAAAAGAGACAGTTTTGATGGTTGTTTTCATATTATGGGCATCTGGCTACTAAGAGCTGGGCTGAGATCACCAAATCACAAGCCGCTTTAGAGATGTCTGTTTATGCACGCCAATTCCACAGTGATGTGATCCAGAAAAGTATTTGGATATGCATGTTGAGGGGGGCAGGGAGGCGGGCAGGAGAGAGAAACAGTTTCTGCGATGTGTGGTGAAGACTGTTTGTTGCCCATGTTTTCCAGTACACCTCCTCCGGTACCCAAACCTTCAACTTATCGGTACCCCTGAAATAATCCTGGACTGGGGATGCTTTTCCTCCACTTTTAAATCAACAGACTCCCAGTGACCTCTGAGGTACTTTGTGATAAAAATAAAGGAAATCTAACACATTACACAGTGGGGTCATTCCTTAGCTGCTCCCCACTTAGAACTTCTTTGTAGATACATCCATGTGAATCAACACTTAGTGATGGCTTGGCGATCCCTCAGACACTTTAGCTTCAGTCTCAGGGACTCTGCAAGATTATAATGTACTTTGGATAGGTTGCTGGCATCTTCTGTTTGCAGAATAAACTTTAACACCCAGAGTTCCTCCCAAAATTTTTATCGTCTCTGTTTGTTAATACCAAAGCAAACAGGGAAGATCTTGGGAAGAGGACACTCCCAACTCTTTCCACACATCTGTTATCCAAACAGATACAAAGGCACAACAAAGGCTACAGGAGCATTTTTCCTTGTACTTTTAATCGAAGTGCTTTATTATAAAAAAAAAAAAAAAAAAAAAAGTACATACAAGTTCTAAATTCCTGTTTTCTGCGATGGTTTACACTTTTTCTAAGTTGTAACAGAATATTAGCTACGCAGGTAGTCAACACAGCTAACAAACTACAATACAAATTACTAATAACAGTACAAGATGCTTGGAATACATTCTTGCAAATGTGTATGAATACCAAAGAATTCCTGTGAATTGAGAGGTTTCCAACACACATTGCCCCCTTGTCTCAAGCCCCTGCAGCATTTCACTCACAGGTTTCCTAACCACCAAAATATGGAAGGGCTGATCCTTGGCTGGTACAAGCTGTGGTGGCTCCATTACCACCCACAGAACAATGTGAGTTGTCACGATTCACTCTGTGCTCAATAGACACCTTCAGATGGGGGTGAAACATCATGCGAGTTTCCGTGCATGACAAACTGATGGGCCTTCTTGGTCAGTGCTGGTTACTGCATTAAGCAATACATTTTTTTCTGAGGGTTTCAAGGCCAATCTCTTTCTCCAGGAAGCAATCAGATCAGGATGACTGAAGAACAATTGTGAGCACCCTGGATTCTTATACTGCTCTATGTAAAGCTGGGCAAATTTCCCTCAAAAAAAGCCAAGTTTTGAAGCCACCTTGTCACCTCTCCTCACCCACAAAAGGCTGGCAAAGCTATCAAGCACTTAATAAAACTGAGTGTGCGATAAGAAGAGCAAAGGTCCTCGACACAAGCCATGTCAAAACAAATCTCTACATACACACATTGTAACAGTACAGTCACTTCAGAGTTCAAAAGAAAGGTTCACACTTTACAAAGGAGGGAAAGTGAAAAGAAGTAACACAAGAAGCTGTCCTTACAATTATGTACTGGTTCCCAAACCTGTAACCTTAGTCTGTGGCCACCAAAAGTAAATGATTTCCAAGAAACATAGTGTAAACTCCAGTAAGGCCTCACAGGGTGTAGCGACAGGCAACCTGGAGGTAGCGTACGTGGCTGAAAAGGGATCTGAAAGAAAGACGGGCATTTTTCTCCTATTCTGGTACATTTACAAAACCAAAGACACAGTGACAAACAAACTACAGAAACGTGCCTCTCCAGCCTTGTGAGCCTAACTATGTGTCACCCAGGATTCAGAAGGTTTTTCCTCTGAAGTGAGAGTGGTATCTAGGATTTTCTTCAGGCAGGAGCCCTTATTCGTTCCCCCTCACTTGGTTGTTTAGACTTGCGTCTGTACTTACCATGTGACCAACAGACATTCGGGTTCATCTGAGATTGCTGGGTTTTTCTCATGAGTGTCAATACAAAACATCCTTAGCACTGTTGCCCTGAAGACCAACATCTCAGCGGCCCACTTGAGTCAGCATCCAAAACTCCTCCAGGCTATTCACTGACTATTGCAGTTTTAGTTAAACGAGAAGGATTTTTAGTGAATTTTTCATACCACCACTTCATTTGGAGTGTGGGGGACTGCCCTCCTCTGAGCTGGATTGGGGAAGACTGCCCTCAGACTCTTGGGACCTGCCAGAAAGGTGGGTTCCTGAAGTGAAGCATCCCAAGAACTCAGGAGACAGGAGATAAAGGCAGGTACAGATCGAAACTCTTTCCCTTTGTACCTGTTGTTTTTTTCTCTCAGGAGTGAACAGACTCTTCGAGCCTTTTCCCAGGAATAGCTCTGCCTCAGCTGTGATATTGTCCACCTCAGCCGCAGCTGTGTTTCGCATCAGACCAAGCCTACCCAGCCCCAGCACCGCGCTGGGCCAGCCCCGCCCTGCCATTGTCACTCCACATGGTTTGCTATGTCATAGCCCACACCACCATCTCAGCAGCATAGGACTTTCCTTTCCTTCCAGGTTTTGTTTTAACTTAGGGAGGAGGGGGCTAGCTAGGTAATATTTTCTGCTATTGGTGTTTTTTTGTTTCTTTCCAGTTTTAGTAAAATCATTATTTTTCCTCTTCATTCAGACTCCTCCTAATTTTTACCTTATCTCTATTGGGGGTGGGGGCAGGGAAATAAACAACAAAGGAGACTTCATCTCATTGGAGGTCTCACCTCCTGAACATATTGTCATTAAACCAAGACACTGACTGGCATTGGATTATTTTGGTGGGAAGGAACAGAAGTTCGCAAACCCATGACAAGGTTAGGTTTTTGATTCATCAGCACCTTATGAAAAGACTGAGCACCAATGGCTCCATCACAGAGTATTGACACAAAAGTCAAGTTCAGTTCTGCTGCAAAGAGGATAAAAGTCTATTTAGGGGATACAGAAGTTGACATATTGTAGAAACCATTGTGGTGGCTCACAGTAAGAATTCTTCAGCTGTATTGCCTTTTCAGTGACTTTGATTTTTCTATTCATGTTAATTTGTAAGTACGTATGGTTTCTTCCAACCACATTATCTTGACACCACAGTTATTACATTACAAAAGCCACTATGATGGGGTCACTCAACATACATTATATCATGTACAGGTAGGTGTATGTACAGCCAGGAAGGGGGGCAGTTTCCAACCCATATTTTGTTGTTTCCATAAGGCAGACATATCCCAGTTAGCTGAGACAGACATAACCTAGACCATCCTCAAATGTTGAAAAGAAGGCTGTGAGTAAATGAGCAGATAGAAACCCCAAAAACTAAGCAGCAAGAATTAATGCTAACAGAACATCCCCTGCTTTGTAGGTCTAAAATGACTCTCACCTCAAATAGTTTTATGATGCAGAATGTGCAGTATCTGCAAAGAAAAGGCTACTCTTTCCCCTGTGAATGCAGGGAGTGGATGTTCTTTCTCAGTATTGCCTAGAAGTTACCCAGTCCACCTGCTCTTCCCTAGCCCACTGTCTTTATAACAATGATTCCTTTGCTTCACTGCCTAACTGGTAAGACTAGGCTATTTAATTACATACAAGCTTCAAGGTTAATGTATTAGAAGGCTGGAAATAGATACCTTGATACTTTTAAAACAAATAATGCATTGTACACTCAGTGCTTCTCTGAATCCTCTTTCCACAGAGCAAAGCATCACAATTGTAAGATTTCCATCAGTTCTGAGCTGGGGCAGCCAGTTCTAAGAATTAAAAATGTAGATCAGGCCCTCACAGTCTTTGCTGCCCTGCCAAAAATACTCCCTGCCCCCTAGACGAACCAGTTCATTCTGAATATTTCCGTGATGTAGACACTTCTGTACTGGGATCCACAGTAGGTGATCAATTGCTCTTATGCTGGCCAGTCATCAGGAACATTTTTTGATCACTTTCTGTATTTCTTAAACTATGTGCAATAAAAATATAACTAAAACCAATAAATTTGGAAGACTCTTTATCCCATACCCAAATTTATCTCTTAGACCAGGAAGGACCACAGGAATGTGCTCAGTTCCTCAGAAAGTTCTCAGAAATCAAGTCGTGAGCTTCTCATGTTTTTTCATCTTTATGCTGAGCCAAGCCTTAGCACACAACTATTGTGCATTTCACTGAAAGGGCTTCACACAAGAAACAAACTCTGCTGATTTCATCACTGCCACATTGAGCATCATCCCAGGTAAGAGACTCTCTGAAGACCAAAAGAGCCTCTCAGGTACGCTTGTCTAACAACCTTGTCTTCAGACCACCCTGGACCTTCCATGACCCTTATAAAAGTCCTTCAGTTACTTGAAAAGGCCTTCCAGGACACAATCTGTCAACAGGAGGCAAGCCACAGAAATGGATGATACCATGGCTGTACACAGACTATGGTTCTGCTGTCTCTGATGACAAAATGGGAAGAGTCCAGATGGACTCCAGGGCTCAAAGCTAGACATCGTTTAAAATACCTTTTCATTTCCAAACTGAGGAGATGTGATAGCAAAACCAATAAGGTACCTCAAATAAAAGCCCTCAAGTTACTTTTTGAAGCCATTTTTAGTGATAAACCAGTGCCAGATAAAGGAATAAGCCTCTGAAGTCAGAACACAGTTCTTGGATATTTTGATCCCAACTTGAATTATTCTTAAAAGGGGGAATATCATAAAAGTCTTTACAGTCTATTTTTAAATGAGAGGATGTTTTTCATATAAGTCTCTGTAACAGAATAATTTGAAAATAACTGAGGAAACCATGCAGTCACAGATGGTCTGTGTTCAGTGTGCTCTTGTGAAGCTGCTGTGACTCCACTGCATTAAAAAAAGACATACATTATTCTGTAGCAATTGTCCATGACACTGAGGCTTACAACATAAATATTGCAATACCTCATCCAGTTTCTGTATGACACACCATGTTTTATTGCAGTAATGTCTCATAATAGATGAAGGTGCTGCAGGGTCCTGTTTGGCCAATTGCTATAGGACCCTGGAGTGCACTTTCATAAGTAGAGAATACCTCCCACGGGAAGGGAGTTAAGATGAAGACTGGATGCCAGAAGAACCAGCTAAAAGCTTCGCATACGATCCTAGACAAGTATTTTCTGTGCCTCACACCCCCACTTTCCCCCAGCACCTCCATTAAATGGAAGGTTCATTTCCTCACTTGCAGATATTGCTGGATGCAAGATAATGGAGCCTGGCCCTGCCACGCACAGCAGAATGCCTCTAAATCAAGAAACCAGTGTTTTTTGCCAATGTGACAGATTGAAAAATGCTTCTGGTACTTCCATGAGTGGGTTACTAAGCAACACTTTGGCTTCCAGAGAGTAGCCCTGCTGGATGTGATCTCATGTGCCGGCAGCCTGACCACATCCCCAGCTGGAGCACTGGGGAAAGGAGGGAGAGTGTGTGCCAGCAGCAAGGCTGCATAGCTTCACTTGGCTGTGACACAGGTTCCTTTGAGATGAGCTGTAACCACAAAGGAATAATATCGCAGAGGTGATGATGGGCTCACTCATAGGATGGCTAAAAAGCAAAGACATACAGTCAGGACATATCACTGGGAGAGAGTAAAAGCTTAGAAGATTTAAACGCAACTCGGTAAACCTATGGGGTATCCTGGGTGCATGTCTCAAAGCAAATGATGTTGAAGAGGACTGACTCCAGGGAGAGATGCTAAAAATGAGAGGGGCTGGAATGGATTTCCACATGAAGAGACAGAAAGATCAAAAAGACTAGAACAGATTAGAAAGGGGTAAGAGAGGGGAGGTTAGAGTTGACTGAGGTGAGGTCTGATACAGGAGAGTAAAATATGCTGCTGTCCACTGCTTCCTGATATAGCAGTAAGGGACTATTTACAGAGAATCAGAAGGCTGAAAACTGCTGAATCAAGCTCAAGCTCCATGAAGTCAGAGAGAAATTTTCCCTAGTTTGTGTCTGCTCTATCACTATCTTTTGCTGAGAACTCTAACTTTCCTTTGGAGCCTGTGACATGGCATCACCAGAACCAGCTGAGCCAGAACAGAGCACAGATAGACTAAACTCATCTGGGAAAGAAATAACTATTTTCTTACATGTGTTGGTTGTGCTTAACTATTAAGCACTTTAATAAATATAAAAGTCTAAGACTTTTAATAAAGACAAAAGTCTAAGACTACTTAGCCTGGGCCTCTTTAGGACACCAGGTCAACCTCTTGGCTTAAAGTCAGTGGAGGAATGTAGACTGAGAACAGCTGAGAATCAGTCTCACCTTTTACAGTATTGGTACTCTTTCATGTGTTGATAAGTCATGCCTCAAATAGGATTGAGATTAGCTTATAAAGCATAATGTTTTGCCTTATTATGTCAGAATGCTAACACACCTTTGCAAAACAATTAGGATTTTCTCCTTCCTCCTTCTTTTCCTTCAAGGTAAGTAACACTTATCATAGGATTCTAGAGCTATTCTAGATCAAAGTTTACAGTAAATAACACTAATATTATACACAAATATATATGTATATATATTTGTATATATAACCTAAAGTCTTCTAATTAAAAATTTATACTATAGCATCACAAGGTAAGGCTCTGCCAACATATTAATGGGAATGACACTATTTTGAGATCATTATTCAGCATTTTAAAATGCACTTAAAAGTTGATGACAACACTGCTTTTATCTGAGAGAACTGCTACGGTGTCACAGATTTATCTCCCTTCTATTTTCCTTTTGAATAACGAGGACAATGTAGTCCCAAAGTCAAATAAGGGATCAACAATAAAGATCATAACTCAGTCTTCCTCACCCCAATTTTAATTGTTTATGTTTCTTTGCTACCACTTTTAGTGGAAAAAAAAAAAAGTGTACACCAGTGGCACATTCAATCTGAAATGGCAAATGAAGAAAAGGTGAAACAGTAAGTTAACATGTACACAAGCTTCTGATTCTTAGGAGATCAGACTGTCTAGCAAAGATGACAATTTACTTAAATGCTCTTGAGCTTCTCTTTAAATCTGAAATTCAATGAAATAAATTATCTCCAGGCATATCCCCATCACTTCTGACCCAGGCTGCAGTGATGGAAGAAAGTCTAAGTAAACAGGACTGCTGATCTCCGCTGCAGCACAAAAATGGAAAGCCATCAAGGAAAAGAGGAACCGTTTCTCCCTGGTTTGTTTTTCTTTTTAAAGAACATTTTACAACTAAAAGGTCTGTATGAACTTAATGTGTGTATGACCTTGATGTGGAGTTGGGATAAAATAAACACATGAGCTCGATTCCCTGCAATGATCAAAGGTTTACTGAACACATCCAAGGGAGAGATAAAAGCTGATGGTTTGATTTGGACTTGTCTTATTTCTGAATTCCTCTAGAACTTTCAAATCAGTTTTAGTACATACTGTCTCTGAAATATCATAAGAAAAGAAAAAAGTGAGAATGAACAAGGAAAGATATTCTGTAATAAAACTCATAGGAGATGACACTTGGAAATTCCTCATGCACTTGGTATAGCCTTCCCAAAAGGTTGCAGGGGCACATCTCCACAGTTTTACTCCTAGGAGAGCTACGAAGGAAGAGTACATTAGGCATAATATTTGTGTCTTGTCCTTTGATTTTCAGCAGATACTTCTCTTTCAGTGTTTCTGGCAAATTTCGCACTGGCAGTGCATAGTGAACATCAAAATGCAGTCCTGTGTCCAGTGGCAGCGGATGTCAAGGCTGGAAAGAAATCTGTGTTCCACCAGCGTTCATATGTGGCAGAAGGTTTGGCCTTCCAGGCAGAAAATCTTGAGAAATAGAAGGGAAATCCTTATCTTGGTTTTCAGAACTGTAGGCACAAGGTTCCTTAATGAGACTTAGCAGTTTCAAAGTTTTATATGGCAACAGCAGGAAGAGTCCTATTCAAGTGGATGAAATGTTGGACTGTGCTTTCTCATACACAGGTGAGACAAGGCTAGCAAAGACCCTTCAGACTGCTACAAAAAGGAACGCTTTCCCAGCCAAGCAATTCAATCATTCAAGACATGGCAAGGAGATGAACATGAAATGAATGTGTCATTATTTATCAGTCTTCCAGAATACAAAGAATAAAACCTGCCCTTCTCTCTCCCTAGCTCCTGAAAAGTAGGAAGAGATTAAATATTTCCTGAGTCACTGTGGAGGTGAAACCTATAGTTTGTTAAAATGAACTGAATCAGATGGATGACTAGACTGACAACATTCTGAAAGAAAATGTCAATACCTGAAAAATCAGCAGTTTCAGGTATGAAGTGTTCTATTGTTAACTTCATGCACACAAAGGGCAGTAAGCTGATCTGAAAATATTAGTTTCCTCATTTCAAAACAACATTGACAACATATACTCTAAATGCACCAATACTTTACATTTTCATCCAATGTGGCAGGAACACACAAGAAATATTAATAAGCTATTGGCTTGATTCCCCACCTGCAAAATGCCTGGCATTCTCACTGGCATACAAAAAGAGAGTAATCCCTAAAAAGCCTTCTGTCCCTCAGAAGTACTTGCTGTTCTTTACCTTCCCCCCTCAGTTAAGTGCCTCAGTGCACAGTGGTAGTGGGGCTAGCCAAATACCCCAGTGGTGCAATTGGAGAGACAGAACAGTGACACACCTGTCCTCTACCCTCCTAAGGCTTGGCCATCAGGGCAGCAAAATTGTGCGTGCACATCCTGCAGCCTGGATACTCCAAGGCAGCCACTAACCCCAAGGGCTGGGAGTACTGCCTGAGAACGTCAGTCACTCTCACCCTTGTCTGCAGTGCAGTGAGACCTCGTGCCCCAGCCAGCACCACCACAGACAGAACTGGGACACTGCCAGCACTGTCTCTGCAAAACTACTCCCCAGGAGCAGGGACTTGATGCTTTGGTCCCAGATGATGGCACCAGCACTGATAGAATGGAGATGCTACACTGCCGTGGGTACATGACAGGGAGCAGGCTGGGCAGCTGCACTTGTAAATTAGTCCCCTTCAAACCAGGAACACCCCACCTCCCCTCCTTTCCCCTTCAGCAAACCTGAGTTTACCTTACGTAAACCAGACTGGGTTTGGTGCCTGCCCCAAAATGCCATTTGACTACCACTGGGGCTGGAGGTCATTGCTGGTAATTATATCACCACTGAAGACGGATTTGGCTGCCTGCCAGTTCCAGCTCCTGCCCTCTTTTACCAGAGGAGAAGCACAGCTACAATAACTAAGCTTTTTTTGTTTCTCCTGCAGGATCTTGGTCCTTCAGCATTAAACTCCTGGCTTGTCACCTGTTCGTATCTCCCTGGCAGTGTCATGGGCCCATGGCTGGCAGTAATAAATGGTGTAAGGAGCAGTCCCAGAGAGTTAGTTCTTCTTACTCTGCCAGTGCAGCCTGGGTCTGCAGCACTGTGGCAAATAGCAGCACTCAGGGCTTGCACACCATTGGTAGGCTCCAAGTGCTTTGCAAAAACAGCTAATTGCCATCCTGCCTTTTCTCCAGAAGCAAGCCATAGATTTGAGAACCTGCCCGAATCAGTGCTGCAGTCCCTACTGTAAGTAGAAATAAACCCCGTGCTTTATAACTTTGCTTAGGTGGGGTGCAGCGTCCTGCTCCCAGACTGGCTCAGAGCAGCTCTGACTGCCCATGTCGGCAGCAGCGGCACAACCCACAGCACTGCTGTACAGGCTGTCTCCCATTCAGGTCAGCTGTTGTTAGCTGAGGTCTGAGCTGGGCAGTGAGCGTGTGAGCACCTCTGCCTGTTTGGCCACAGGCTGTTTCTACAGACACCTCTTGCTGTGGGGGCTGGGCCAGCACCCGCCTGCGGTGGTGGTCACCCTGCTGAGCTGCATACTTCCCCTGTCCTGTCATGCAGCATATCACGCAAAAGTATGAGATACTAAGATCATAATGAACCTAGACTGGTTAGAGAAGAGGGCTTTCCTGTCCTGTCCTGTCTGCCTGCTCCTCTCCACA
Source organism: Myiotriccus ornatus (assembly GCA_036023395.1). Lineage (NCBI taxonomy): Eukaryota > Metazoa > Chordata > Aves > Passeriformes > Tyrannidae > Myiotriccus > Myiotriccus ornatus. The sequence goes on along the minus strand of JAYRBT010000177.1, from coordinate 27,757,415 downwards.
GAACTTATTTTCATAGAAACGGAGAACTGGTCAACTGTTAAAATTTTGTCAGGTGACCTCCTCTTGAACAGCCCACAGCCTCCCATAACAAAGTTGACTAGACAATCCATCTTTTAATCATGTCCTCCATAAGATCTGCACTTTCTTCCCTCCCAGACTGGTGCAAGATTTTTCCCAATATAAATTAGATTAATTTTAAAATTCAAATATGGAAGTCATTCATTCTAAAAAGATCGAAACAATAATTTTCAGTTCTTTTGATATTTACCCCATATTTTTTGTAGAACTAATTTACCGAATTGGACTTGGATATGTGAATAATTTACAGTTCTCTCAAAAACACATTTTTTAAAAATGAATTTACTCCACACGGAAAAATCATGCCCAGCCCTACCTGGAATTTT
>JAYRBT010000177.1:27721865-27756911 GCA_036023395.1 Myiotriccus ornatus | reverse complement strand
ATTCAAATATGGAAGTCATTCATTCTAAAAAGATCGAAACAATAATTTTCAGTTCTTTTGATATTTACCCCATATTTACCGAATTGGACTTGGATATGTGAATAATTTACGGTTCTCTCAAAAACACATTTTTTAAAAATGAATTTACTCCACACGGAAAAATCATGCCCAGCCCTACCTGGAATTTTCTTGCCCACAATGCACATGATCCCTCTGGCAGTGACAAACTTAATTAATATTCCTTTCTACCCCCATCCACTCTCACCTTCCAAATGACCCCTGTCAAAACACATGCTGTAGGTGTAAAGAACATGGAACAGGTCCATAACACTGCATGGTGAGGGAGAGTCTTCCTTTGGGGCAGAGTTTACTACACTCCTTTTAAAGAGAGATGAGAAATAATTATTTCAAAGTTATTTAGAGTAACATTTGCTTCAAAAGAACACACTTAACAGTGACTTTCCTAGCTTCAGAACTGGCCTGAAGTACATCTACAGAAATGCTATAAACTAAGTGCAATGTCTCTTATAGGTATTGCCTTTTCCAAACCACAGGGGAGGCTCTGTGATGGCAACATGAGTTCACCTCCTCAGTGGTACCCCTTTTGAGACCATTTCTCCACCCCTCTGGTTTCTGAGTCTGCCACTGCAGGTGCTCTCCTCCCCAGATGATCTTCCCACCATGGACAGAAAACTGGGCAAAACAGCACTCAAATGTGATAGAGGGAGAGCCAGAAGCAAGCCATGGCTTCACACAATATAGTCTGAATTGTTCAGTCTCTGGAACAGCCTGAGGTAGCTAACACCAAAGTAGCTGCCATTGTGGGCATGAAGGAGATAATGTGCAATTTACCGCATCAGTAAAGATGACTTTCTGTCACTGACCTTTTTTAGGTTATCCAAAATGAGTTAAAAATTAGAAGGATCAGGTGCATATGTTTAACCAACATACTTCAAGGCCATTATGCATTATTTATTTAGATGTGTCCTCTCACATAGTAAACTTTTGTTTTCATAATAAGAACAGGAAGAACAATTACATTATCCAGCCTGACTTCCTCTATAACATAAGCTTTTTTCAGTCAGACATTCCTGTGATTAACTAAGATTGCATTTAATTAAAATACATCTAGGAATCTATCTGTCCTTGATTTGAAGACTTCAAGGCATGCAGGATCTACCATCCTCCATGGTAGTTTGCCCTGATTTGTGCTAAAATACTGCTTGCCTTGCCTACGCAGAAGAGTTTTGAAAAATGCTAGCGTTTGTTCACCTCAGGGGCTGCAAACAACCTTGCATGTCTTGCCATAGCAAGAGAGAGAGAGAGAGCGCAGCACAATGAGCCAGAGCTCTCACACTGTTTACTGGTCAGACCAGATCACTGCTATAACATTTGCCTGACAGCAGATGGTGTCACCCAGGTCATTCCTCCCAGCAGTCATGCAGGAAGACTATCCCCAGCGGGGTAGCAGGTGACAGGGAATCAGTTATCAGAGTTTCTAAACTCCTCTTCTGAACCCCTGTGGCTGTGCCACAGCCTCTCTACATCTCAGTAAAGCTGGTACGTCATTGTTCACTGGGAGGATCAGTATTTCTAAAGTGCGCCAAGATGTATGGCTGTGAATGCACGCTAAGGATGTCACTGAGTGGCCCATTCCAGCCTCTTAGACCCAACTAGTGAAGTAGGGAGGCTGTAGCTGGAGGAAGTTCTCAGCATGGGAGAGTTCACATCTAATCTGCTGCCTGGTTACACAGCACAGAGCTGGAGAGCTGAGCTGGTCCACTGTGTAAGTACTGAGTCACACTGATCTCGGGTGGCAAACAATGTTTTGCTGTTGAAGATCTAGCAGTCTTTCCTTCCATCATACCACATTAGGGATGAAACTTCAGCAAGGCCACTGAGGAGTATTTCTGAACATGAAAGATACTGTTCGCTGCAGAATGGTTGTGGGAGGAGAAAACAAGTCAGAGCTATGGATCAAAACCACAAAAGAAAAAAGCAGGTGTGTGCAGAGAGCTCCTTTAGCAATGTTTCTGTCACAAGGATGAAGATCACTGAAATTCTGCACCAGCCGGTCCCACCAACTAAGCTACCCGAGACTTGCATGATGAGCCACCACTGTCTGCTTAACACATAGGCTAAAACAACATGCATTTTCCTCTCCATCTGAGAATGCAGACATCGTCCTACTCCTCCCCCTAAGTCAATGCAAATACCAGGAAACTGGAAGGCGATGGCCATTTTTATGATGGAACTCTCTAAGACCAGCAGCACTGGTAGCTGAGGATCAGCCCAAACACTAACCCACATCTGCTGCTCCCACTGCCAGCACCACCATAAAACTTTCCTCCAGCACACACACTTCTCAGCTCCAGTCACTCTTGCCGCAACGTCCATTTTCTGTGAGAGAGCACAGTGGTGTCTCTGGTGAATACATACTTGCACTCCTGGCCACAGCACCAACAAAACTTTGTGTAAGACTGAACCATGTGATGGTCCCAAGGTACCACGTCAGCAGGTTCAGCCACACCAACAGATGGGTGTAAACACACACGCAGATGAGCTGTGTCCTCCAAGTGCTCACCAGGGCGAGGGCAGTTCCAGACTGGAAGGAAGATGCTTCATTTTACATTTGTTCTAGAGCTTTGTCCCCACAGGCACTAGACACCTAATGCAGGTGTACAGGCTTCCAATTTGGTCTCCCCACACCTTATGCTCACATTTCTTTGTGCTCTCAGCTCATCTGAGGAGCTGTCACATGGAAAGCCTAAGATAATGAATGAATTTCGCAGGTAGCAACTGCAGCTGCTCCAAGAGAGATGTGGTCCAATATGATTAGGATAAATACTTTCTAAATCTTTTTTTAACAGGTTAAAATATTACTGCTGCACCCTGAGAAAAGGCTGCAACAGTAGGTAGGAGAATCCAGCAGCTGACATCAGCCACTTTTGAACAAAAAACGAAAGGGCAAAAAACTATCTAAATAATGAGGGAAAGTGCATTAGGTCAGTATAGCTCATTCTAACTAAGTGTAATTAGCAGGAGAAGGAAGAAAAAATAGCATACCAATATTCTTTCACAATGTCTTTCAAGTGTTTGGGGACATTTAATTTTGCAGAAAAGTTTCAATCAAAATAAACATGCCAAATATAATCTTCAGTGTCCTTACCTACTTGTACAAGCAACATGAGTCACATGCTGCTAGGGAATCTCATAAATTTATACTATAAACCCACTTAAATCTATGCATAGAAAGTAATATACATCATACCCAAGAAAATGGTTATTCTGGGCTACTTGGCAGTTGAAGGAGTGGCAGGTTTTTAACTTTAAAGATGAATCTTGTAGAAGTTATTGATGTACTTATCCTCCTAGTGATTGAAATTATTCGAAGAGACTCAACTGCAATAAACTTCTTTCAAATGATGCTCTCACTTAATGTTTCTTCATTTCACATGCAGAAGTTTGTTTAAATAAAGTAGAACAATTTCTATTTAAATTTTAAAATCATTATGAAAATCCTTCTTTTCATATTAGGTTCAATAAATTAGTCTTTCCTTCAGAACTAGGGAAGACCTTTTTTGACAAATTATCTCATTTGCCAAAAAATGCAACTGTAGAGAATTTGGGGGCAAAATTATTTGGAAATTCAGCTAGACCTTGTTAATTACTTTGACAAAAAACTGTAACACTTTGGAAATGCTGGAAGTCCAGATTAGGCAATTCCCAAAAGAAAATGAAATTTTAAGTTGCAGAACGTTTTAGTTTAGAAATTAAAAAAAATTAATCAAAAGTGCTTCATTTGACCCTAAGTCAAAGTTGTTTCTTTTTGCAGCTTACTTTAGATTGTTCAGAAAATTGACAATTTTACTTTCTATGATCAACTTAAGATGACATTTTTTCTTTTGTTCAGTTTTCTGAGCTCAATAGAAAGTCAGTTACATACGTAACCATTTGGAATTTTCTGAATAAAAAAAATTATGAGGCTGTATGCTGGCATTGCAGTGGGACAGTGTGCCTGAATATCCTGAAATACCAAAGACTAAGCTTTTCTAAGTATCTATCAGTGCTGCTCTTCCTTCAGATATACTAAAGACAAGTTTCTAAAGATGTGCCAAATCAGGGCATTTGATCCAATGGAAAAAGTGTCACCCCAAAAAAGTTTCGATCAGTGAATACGTGCTGTTCATGAACTGGGAAGCATTGAACTAATTGCAGCTCTCAGAGCACCCCTCATAAACACCCATTCATACACAGAGTGGTTGCCGTAAAGAGATTTCCAGTCAAGCCTGTGAAGAGAAGCATCTGGTGCTGCTCCTATCCAAAGTACTCACCAATAACTCCTTGGGACATACCTTACTACTTTTTCTTTTACAAAAAGACTAAAGAGAAAGCACAAGGCCACACAAAATTGACTTCTCCCTGTCAATATAACAACCCTCCCCCCCCTTCTATAATGCATGTGAGCCTGTTAATGGCAAGCAGCAACCATGCATAGCAGTGAAGAAATTTCATCCGGAGCATCGGAAAAGTACACAATCCTTGTAGTAGAGCCCAGGAGGTATGGCATTAGTGACAGTGAATACCACAGGTACCTCTTCCTGTATTTGAGTGTCCATTCATTTTGATGTGGGTTGTGTCTTTGTGTTCTGGATGGGAATTGTGTGCTGGTATGGCAACACCAGGAGCAAAGTGTTTCTTTGACTGCTGGAGCTCCTCAGGCCTGGTAGCCAAAAGCTGATGCTCTCTCTCGGAGCAGCTCCTGGCACAAATGACAACTCCAGCTACCTGCAAATGAAGAAATCCTTCTTATAGGAATGACAGCAAATCCAGGCACTCAGAGTTTATGTCAAGATTGGCTTTAATAGGGTATCAGGTATTCCTAACACTGGAATTGCCTGTATTTTTGTGAAGTGGTCTCTGCTGCCCTTGGTGTTGTGTCCATAGGCTTTCTGCATAAACTACAATGCTGCTGGGGTGTGCATTCAATACACCACTTCCCAGTGGAGTAGAAACCTTTAGGTTATTATTAGCTTCATTTCAAATTTTCCCCCTCTTCATTTAGCTTCCTTTTTACCAAAGCTACAAATATTAGCTCCTGAATCCATGATTGATTTGTAATTATTCTTGTCTTGCCCTTCCTGTAAACTGCAGTCATTCACACTCACTTGTCTCCTTCTCCAATTCTACTGCTCTCTGCAGATTTTAGGGGGAGGATCTATAATGTTAGGAGACTAATTCCTCTGCTCCACAGCCAAGTGACAAACTACAAGCAGTTGTAGTATCATCAGATTGAACGCCCTGCAGAGGTCATAACTACATACCAAACATAATACAGACTGTAAAATTCTCACCCTGCTGAAGCAGAAACAGATCACAGGGCAAGAAAAGTAATTCCTCTTAGCCCAGTCTCCTGAAAACAGACTCTGAGGTGCTCCCGAGAGGGCCTCCCTGTCTGGGGCTTTCTCTCTGGGACTTTGACTTCTTAGGAATTCCAAAGTCACAATTCACAGGAGCTCAATTCAGTTGACTAAATCGAGGTAATGACATGTGGGACATCCCAAGGTACCCATGGCCCACAAAAGAGTCCTGGAAGAGGAGGTAAAGACCAGGCAAGATTGAATAGGATATCACAGATTACACTAGACCTTCACGTCTTAATTTTCTTTCTTTCCAGTGCTACCTGTCTCTGCTTTGCTACTGCTTCCTTAACGCTGCATGCCCCAGATCACCTTTCTGAAATTCTTCCCTTCTCCACAAGGACTTCATTGTAATTTTCAAAGCAGACTTCCAACATATGTTACCTTCTGGGGGCTCAAAGACTGGTGGATTCAAGCAATACATGTGATAGCCACGGTCACAGTCATCACAGAAGAGCAGCTGGTCCTGAGGCAGGTTTGTTGGAGAGACAGTAGGGAAACAGAAAGACAAAGAGAGGAGAAGAGATAAAATGATGTAAATTAGTCTCTTGCCAAGATGAAAACATAAGAATGGTAACCAGCAGTGCTCAGCTAGGAGTGGAGAGCTGCAACACAGAGACTAAGAGACTGCTGGAAGTGTAAAAGGCTACAAGCATCAATTTGTGCATCCATGATCAACCACCATATATCTGAGAGGCTGCAGAAAGCCCTTCTAATCACAAAGGCAGTTCAGTTTCTAACTAGAAAATCACTACGAGAAGTGGAGGACTTGCTTCCAAGGTGGCCTCATGATGCAGGAGTAAAAGAGCTGTTAGGCTGGGGATACACCGTCCGAAGAGGACAGGCTTTGCTGGGCTCCAGTGTGACCATGTGTTGGATCTCATCCCTTCAGAAAAAACCTTTTACTTACACAGTTTGCTAAAACTCGGCTGAGTAAATTCTTTGTGAAACAGATGGGAATAACATGACCACACCATGTGGTCTGCAGCTCTTTCATATATTTTGGGTGAAAAAAGCTGCTTTGAAGTATCCCATGATTCTTAAGGCAGAACAGCTCTCTGGCTTCAGATTTCCTTATTTATTGCTAAACCAAAAACAAAATCTCAGGTTTCAAATGTATTCTGCTGTAAGGAATGTAGTGTTAGCTAGTTGCCTCCAAAGTTCTCCAGCCACTGTCAGTTCTCCCAGTTTCTCACAGGCCATGAAGGACCCTTAGCATCAGATTTTAAATGAAAACCTCACAGAGAGACATTGCTCAGCTGCAGGCTCTGGATTATAGTTTGGAAATCATTGGAATAGGTGATTAGGTGAGACCTAGCCATCCCAGTTCAAATGCTTTCATGTTTACTTAGTCTTGTAAAAAAATCATGCCAAGAAAGTAAGGAAAATCATGGACAGAAGAAACATACTTGAGTTATCACATATTCACATCTACTTCTGACTACCATATTGAAAAGAATACCCTCTTGAAATGCCCTGCAACAGGAGTTTATGGCCCCCAGTTAATTTCTATTGAATAAGCATACAAACTACAAGTATTGTCACCTTAAGTGGCCCTATATGATACCTCTGGTAAAGCCCATCTCTGCTCTTAGGGATGGCTCTTCCTTGGAGATGTGTGGAAGTAGCAGTAAAACAACGACCCACACCACTGCCACACGCTCCTCAAGAGTGGGCATGGCAGCAGGTTGCAGATGCTTATTTGCATGAAAAGATAAATGAACTCACATCGTTCTCAGAGGTCCCACAAAGGCTGCAGGATTTGCACTCAATGCATTGCCACTGATAGGTTTTAACAGCCTCAGTCATGTTTGTGGTGAACTGCAGGCAGGTCGGGTGTCCTGAGGAAGATCGGAAACAACTGTCATTGTTAAGGCTCACTTATTGCTCTTTAATTAACCGGTATTAAATTTGGGAACAAAACACACATGGACATGGACTGATCACAACATGGGCTGCAACTAACAGATACCAAAGAGGAAAGCAGGCATTAACCCTTTCGCTGCCGGGCACAAGAGAAAATCAGAGTCATCTCCACCCATTCCCCATTGGCAAAGCATTTTTATTCAGAGCTCTTAAAAATGGTTTGGCTTTGAGTTGTTTTCTGTGGGTTTGTCTTTTTTTTTTTTTTTTTTTTAAAGAAAACGAGAGAAAGAATGAAATCAGAAACAAACCCGATTTCAGAGAGAGACCATCTGTTTTAATAGAAATTGGACTACAGTTTCAATTAGTGTTGTTTCGACTGGAACAAAGGACCTGGTGGAAATGAGGTTATTCTCCACTTCACAGCTTCCCTTCCTGGTGTCCAAATGGGTGGAGCAATTCTGTAAAGTTTGCTTAAATGGAAGCAGTGGTGTACAGGGAAGATGCAAGACAGGGTGGAGGGATATAGCTTTTAATTTTTTTAAGAGCTCTGCCACTAAAGTTGGTTGGCACAGAAGAAACCAAATTGCACAGCTAACCTTCCAGGATCAAAACAAGAAACCAAAAGAAAAAAAACCCAAGCCAAGTCCCACAATGAACTAAATGAAAGGAATAAAGAAGGGAAAGCTAGCAGAACAGTCACATCTAATTGGGAAGGACAAATTGCCAGAGTTACAACCCCCACCCCTACATGCGTGTCAACTCCAGCTTTGCAAAACAGCGGTATCACAGTAGCAGGGTCAGCAATGGGCTTTCTGGAGGGGAAAATACAAACAAACAAACAAACCAAAGGTAGGATCAGTGTTCCTTCTGCAAAACAAAACAAGAAAAATACACCGCTGAAATAAAGTACTGTACTCCCAAACCACCCCTATCAGGCTGAGACATTGCCTAAATCACCTGCAATAAGCTACTGGTGGAAAGCCACATATTTGGCATCTCTCTCTGACACAGGAAAGCATTAACACTTTGCATAGTCATGACAGGGATAGTCAACTACTCATCTACAGAAACACTAGAAATACAGGTATGCACATCCAGTACTACTGCCTCCCCCTAGAAACTCACACTGTCAGGTTCACAGGGTTTTTTCACCTCCAGCCAATCTGCTGTTCTCAGACTACAGCCAATGGGTATGAAAAAATCTTTTCCACTTCCACTGGCCTAAGTGCCTTTTTAAGAGTGGAGAAAGAAAGGCTGCTTCTCCAGTAAGAAAAAAAGGCATGTCTATGGTAGATGTGGGCACAGATGTGCCATCTTCATTACCAGACTTATCAGCAGTATTTTGCTGTGTCATCACACCACCTATCACCACCCTACAAGAAGTTTCTGTATTTTCTAGCTAGTGAAGCAAACAGTTGCTGAGCATTGCTGGGTAAGGCAATAACACTGTGGGCAATATATTTCCTTTATGTGTCCATGGTATTACCAAATGCTGTAATAAGGATTTTTGTTCTCCAGTTATATTTCCATGGTTTTGATATGAAAACTAAGCCTGTCCAGCAAATAAATGTGTATATGTAAGTTATTAAGGAAATTTAATAGAAAATAAAGGAGGTATTTAAGGAGGAAAGGATCAATGACATTGCTCCTATCACTCTTAAGCCTTTGAATACAGAAATGTCTTGACAATACTGATGAGCTCAGATGGGCTAAGAAGATCACCAGGTTTTGGAGCCCTTGAAATGTCAGCACGAGACAAGTGTCAGATTTTACTGAGATTTATAGTGAACCAAGTCCAAACTAAAGTCCTGGGGAGTTTGAAACAGCAACTATGCAAAAGAAGATTTGACAAGATACCTTTATTTCCTGAGAGAACCTCATATAATTTCTTATACTATCAAGTTAGCAGAACCTGACATGACACTGAAATGTTCCTCCAGATCTGATTTACAATGAATGCAAATTTTATTTCAACACCAGTAAATAGAACAAATGGGCCACACTACATAATGGGGAGAATTCATCCCAGCATCAGAGTTGCTTCCAGAAATGTTGTTCATTGCTGGAATATATCACAAAAAGCAACTCCTACAGGAAGGTGAGCTAATCAGAGTTAAATATCTCGAGTCACATTTGAAAAGAAACAGAAAGAATGGAACCAAACTTATGGAAATAAATCACAGCTAAACGCATACACATCTTCACATGCTCATTTGCCTGTGTACACACATTTCTCATTGCAGAGACTCCAGCTAAAGACCCCCTTTTCTGACACGACACAAAGGTCACATGTCCCTTTGCAGCCATTCCCGCTCTCTTCCAGTTATCAGTCTTGACTGCCTTATTACTCATTTGCCTCAAAAATACCTCTGCAAGTCTTCTGTGCTGCATGTGTTGTATCAATAGTGCCTCATCCTTGGAGTGATCCATCCTATCTTGCAGAGCACTTCTTAAGAACCTCACCTACCACAAGACTAAAAGAAAGGGTCTCTTGTGGACTGAGGATTCCTGAGAAAATATTAATAGTAGAGCAAGGGCCACAGTCATTTCTTTTTACTAGCAATGAAGAAATATTTTGCAAAAATATACCAGTTTATTCACGCCATTAGGTTCTGTCTCCCAGTACTGTAACTAGAAGAGTAGTGTCTGGATACCTGCAGATTGCTCTGTGTTACTCCAGGGCTTATGCCATGTGTAAGGCAAAAAGAATATCTCATGGACATGTCTTTCTTAGGCCTCTAAGTCAGATCCTTTTTTACATTAAGCAACATCCCTTGTGGTACCATGACCCTAATCTAATGTCATTGGAAACACTATTTTCACTTGTGCCAGCAGCATGATGAGGCACCGTAACGTATGGCAAGCACGCCAGTAGATACATTAAAATTCTTTTTCCTTCCCTCTCTGCTCTCCTTCTTCATAATCTCTCTATATTCCTGCTACTTTTGTTCAAAAGCCAGTGTTTTACATCCTATGAGAAAATTCACACATCCAAGACTTCCTGAGGCAGTGTTAGTGAACATCATCCCTGCTCCATGTCACAGAATTTCTTAGCATTCCCTCTGTGTCAGAATACCTAAACACAATGTCCTCTGTAGCTGCATGTGGCAAGTTCGAAAAGGTAAATTCAAATTCCTCTTTTTATTTTTTTTGTGTTGTTTTGTTTTGTTTTTAAAGGCTAATTCAGCCCACAAACAATTTTATTTTACACAAAGAGCAGTCCAAAATATGGTTCAAGTTAGAGACACTATGGTAGTGCACAAGCCAGAGAGCTGAAAATCTTGCTTAAGTTCATCACTTATGTGATTAAGACAAAGGAACAATCTTATTTCACCTAAACTTGTCATAAACAGCATTTACTATGGCAAAGGTGTGCAGCAAAGAATCTGCAGCTGGAACTCAGTTAATAATTCAGGTGGTGGCTCAGCCCTGGGAAACCCTGGATCACTCTCACAAGTAGGTATCAGCTCCACAGATCTAATAAGAGGAAGAAGTAACACATGTTTATGGTGTCACCAAAGTCAAGAGACAGACCTCTAAAACACACCCCAGGAGCAGTTCTGTTGAAGGAGAAGGCAATATGTTAACACTGACAGTTTCTAATCTATCATAACTATTCTCTACCTAAACTTTTGCTATGCTGCAATAGCTGTAAACAACATAGACAATAAAACTTGCAGTGAGGTTTCCAACAGTTCATCCCTTTGTCTTAAAACAGTATTTTAAACTGTAGATCAGGTTTGAAAGCTCTCTTGTCTTTGTCAAAACTCTCCTCTGGATGTGAACTCTGCAACTGAGGCCATATTTTACAGTGATATCCATGTTTCACATGCCACTGGTTTTCATTGTACACTGTATTCACCAGACATCTGCCCAGAGTGGGGAGGAGAGGACATTCAGAGACCAATTCTTGTCTCCTGCACCTGGTGCAATCGCAGGCCAATGGGAAAGATAATTTTAAAATAAATACCCTAAAAAAATCTAAAAATCTCTTCTGCTTACACTGGCTGTATAACACTGAAGACCAAAACTGACATTATAGGGCAGGAGCAATCTGCTGCTCCCAGGCACTCTGTGACCAGTGAAGGCCTTAGAATGGCTCATTAGTGCTTTTTCAATAATGGATTCTGCATCACAAGATTAATTGCAGTCATGTGCTCTGTCACACCCGCCACAGACTATTTAAGTTAACAATCCAATCAATAACCTTTTTGAAACAAAGGCAGAGATTATCTTGAAGAAAAAAATAAGCAAAGATTAATTTTTTTAAACAAATATGAAATTATTCATACAGAGTAAAAGGAATTTTGACCTAGTTTCCAATTCTTTCCCTTATCTTCACTATGTAGTGGTGGGCTTTTTAATCAATAGCATGATGAAAATTCACCGGACTCCTGGCTATATTGCATCAGAATTTATTCCATAAACTACTCAGGTCTTTAAACAACTATAAATACGTATTACAGATATAATGACCTATGTCACAGGAATCCCATCCAAATAACGAAGTTTTACATGCAAAGAAATGGCATAATTTCCTCCTGCTAAGAATAAGGGTTGCTGTGACCACTCCCATCATTAGACAGAATTATTACCATTATATATACAAAAGAAGGGAAACTTGTAGTTCTAATAAGTGATATGATTTTATGGTTATGATATAAAAATTTAGCCCTCATTTGTCTCTCCAGGAAGGCATGCTTATAGACATGTAGTGTCAACAACAGATGGATTAGAAAAGGCCCTTAAAAACTCAAGCCACCCAAACATACCAAAAGGCTTGGCTCTGACAGAATCCCGGGTTCAAGGAGCTCAGTGCTCAGAAAATGAGTAGATATTCCTAAGGGATAAAGATAGGGAGTTCTTGGCATTTTTCTGGCCCTTTCCATCTTTCAATGTGAAGGTGTTAAGGTGTAGAGATATAAGCTTGCCCGCTAAAAGGAAGGTACTCATGAACAGAAACCCATGTTTGTAGGGGGACGATCCAAGGCACCACCTGCCACACTGTCTCTGAGATATGGAGAAGCAGGAGTATTTCATTACAGAAAAATATAATGGCTTTTCTAGTGGCCAGGGCAGGGGTAGATGTCAGAGTCTGCAGGTGAAGGATTTTTGTCTCAACCAGTTCAGCACAGGGCCCAGCTGAATCCAGCTTCTTAAGAAAAACACAAACAAACAAAAAAGGAAGTCTCACTCATAGGCACCACTGGCTTGTATTACTATTAAACAGGAGACGAAATAAACTATGAATTTCTATGTCCTGATGGAAGTGAAAAAACCTGGCTGTTTCTCTCAGTGTGTTCCAGCACTGCCAACTCCACTAAAGAAGTGAGTCCGAAAGGACTCAGTGGCTTCAGTGAATAGTCTGGTTGGTCTGATTTGGTTAGAGACCAACTCTCCTCTATTCTAACATGTCACAATGTGCCAGTAATTGTGGAAGAATTAATGCCTCTAATAATTGATGGATCTCTGAAACCATTCAGCTGTAGAAGAGCTTATAGTTCCTATTATTTCATTTTCTGGCCCTGTAGCTGCTCCCGCCAGCATGGACAGAGCTTAAACTGAGCCTGCAGAAAGTAAAGGGGCACTCTGCTGCATTAGCACTGTGACTGGCAGCCAGCTGCACTCTGGAGGAGGTGGTTTGCTTTACAGTACTGCCAGTTCCAGTGGAAGAAGTGCCATAAATTACAAGCCCTTGCTCAAATATTCGGCACCAGCAGAAGAGAGCCTGCTTTAATTGTTCACCCAAGGGACAAACAAAACCCCTGTGCAAAAGAAAGTGGTTCAGTCACAGTTGCAGTTTGACAGGTGTAATTTGAGTCAGTGGGAACTGAAAGCAGGACAAACCTGTGTTTGAAAGCAGTTAGAGCCAGAGATTTTGAGGAAGTTAGAAAATGGTGGTGTGTGGCAGGTGACACTTGCAGCTTACTCTCCTGCACTGCCCTGCTGTTCCTATAGCCATACAAACACCAAAGGGCATGGGGAGCAGAGTCGGTGAGCTCCTGCTGAAACACCCCTCATCCCCAAGCACTCCCCTGAAAATTTAATTGCCTGAGGAAACTCCACCCACCAGCTCAACTCATGCCCCGATTTAACTCTACAATGCCATGTAATTTTCTCTGAAGCATTCTTAAGCACCAAAAGCATCAGCTAGGACAAGGAGCCTGGGTTACAGAGAGTACATGGAGAGCAATGCTTGGCTCAGGCTGTTCATGTGCATAAACAAACTGAAGGATCTGTGCATACACAGACCCACATGCACCCAGGGAGATTAGCCACTGACAAGGCAGCAGAACTGTCTGGCACATGGCGGCGGGAGGAGCTGGGTGGGATTCAGGGGTGACCTCCAAAGCATGCAAAGAGAGAAGCCAGGAGTGAGTTATTATGGGTTTCCTAATGGTTTGTCAGTGAAATCATTCTCCACACACCGTCCCCTTGGTAGTAGATGCCCCACATCTCACACAAAGGCTACTTGAGAAATGTTTTAAAACAATTTTACTGCATTAGATCTGTGTGTGCCTCTCCCTGTGTACCCACCGCCCCTTCCTCAGCATGCACAATCCAGTCATACGTATCTTAGCAGGGAGAAATGAAAAAACAGAAGTTACAGATTTTAAAAGCCTCTAAAAACTTCTGATAATTAACTTTGGTGCAGACCAATCACCACAGGGAGAACACCCCGATTTGGGCTAATGCTGCTGCATCTCTGTGCTCAGGTTTGCCAGGGGGAGGAAAAGGCCTGCCAGGCTGTCTGCTGCTGTGGGTGTCCCCCTTTGTCCAGGCACACCTGCCCCTCCAAAACTGCCTGGGACAAGCTGAAATCTGCATTTTTATTTCCACATCTCCCAGGGATTTGGGCTGAGACAGATCTGGGGCACAGTCCCATTCCTCTGTCTTCCTCTCTAAGGCCAAGCAGTGGGGATTCAGACACACCTGATACACACTGCTCAATTCACTGCAAAGATGCTGTGAGCCCTGAGCATTTGCAACCTGGGGGATCAGAAACAGCCCCCAACTATAAAGCCAAAGGAGATGCCATATGTCCCCATGTCTCATCTCAAAACCAGCCAGCACTCAGCTCCCTCTTCTTCCAGACTGGCCCCCACTAACCACTGTTGGCCGCTAGACAAAATGGCTATTTCTTGCCTGAGAAAAATAATGTGGAAGCACTCAAATAACCTTGTACTGAAGCATCAGCTTGTTAATGCACTGGTAAGTCATGCCAGCACTGTACAATTCCTGGGGGTGAATTAGGTCAGAGTGACCTCCAGAAAAACCACCAGCCTGCATCGCTGAGTGCTGCATTATGGGTAACTATCTACTAATTGCCAGGAGGCACTTGGGCTGCTTACCAACACCAACAGGAAGGAAACCTGCCTGCAGGCACCGCACGGACTCCATATGCCAGGGACATAGCTCCTAATAACGAGAATAAACCCATTTATAGAACATGAACTGGCCAGGAGGACAGGCACGGAATGCTAATGCTGCCAGGCCATACAGCTCGTGGGGGTCGGCTGTGGGAGACACCCAGCAAGGCTGCCCACGCACTGAGGCGCAGGTTCTGCATTTGGATGCACAGAGAAGTAGGGCTGAGGTACATGGAGATGAAAATGCAAGAGTGGGAGATAGGCTGCTTATCCAGACAAGATGAATCACCACAACCTGGAAAGCCAACATCCCCTTTGCCCCACGGACATTTTCGTTACCCTTCAACAAACTGCAGTGGAAAAAAACCTCCGGCACAGTTCCGACCTCGTCGCTATGCACTGCAGTCTCCCCAGCCAGGCCAGCTCACACACCACAGAGCTTTCAATCAACTGGCAGGCTCACTAAACCCTTTCAAAATGAGCAACCAAGCAAAAATACTTGGTCATAAACACTAAAAATAGCAATGGAGGACTGGGTTTTGTTTTGCTTTTTAACTTGGTGAAGCCAGCTCTTCCTAGTGCATTAAATCCACCTCCCTGGCAGCCCATTTAGAACATCTCCTCCCCCCTGGGAAAGCCAAAATCTCCAGCTATAATGAGAGGAGTGGGGTGGTATTTAAAATGCTAGGGAAATGGCAGCCTGAATAGCCTTCCACGAGTGGCATTGCCTCTGTTAAACATCCCCCCCCCAAATAAGATATCAGCTCTGCCCCTCCTCCCCTCCCTTTAATATAACAGGTACTCTGCTACCCGCTTGAACACACATTTGCTATCCAAATACCTGGTCCTTCCCCAGTGTTTCTGGTGTTAAACTGCCCCACTATCACAGCCAGACAGATGGCAGCATGCCTGCAGGGATGCCCAGTGCTGCCTAGTGCTCCCATGATATCAAAGGAGCATTCAGAAAGACTCCAGTGTTTTCACACAAAGTGTGTCTAACCTGGTCCGGTGGCAGCAGTGGATGGGACTTATCATTTCCCCAGAGCACTCTACCAGGGTCTTCTCAGTTGGGATTATGAGGGAAAGTGCAATGCAGGCAATTTGTTGTGACATGGACACCTCTTCATTTAAAACAGACCATGTTCACCTGGTCAGTTCAGAGAGCATCAAGACAACCCTCACTGCACCACTGTGGTCCTCCTCAAGCATCAAGGACTGTGGGAAGAACTTCAGAGGTGATTTCACCCATGAGCCATGAAACAGTCATCCCATAAAATCAACTGTCAGTTGGAAACAGGATAGGCTGGGTTTACAGTGATGAATTAGGGGAAAGGAAAGGTATAAAGGAGAGAGTACTACTAATCTCTGGACTAAGTTTCTCACTAGAAAGATTAAGGAATGACTCTAGACTAGTTCTCTGCCAGCACAGTTCCAGAAATTTCAAATCAAATGGCAAACTCCAGAGAAATTATTTAAATGTCATCATTTTAATATTAAAGAAACTTAACTATGCAGAAGACACCATGTCATTTTATACACAGTGACCTCATTGCTGTTACATGAGGTAACGTATCATCTAGGTAAAGAAATTCAGCACATGATGGGTAAATGGTTGATAATTGATGTGAACATTCTGAAAATGTAAGAGGTCTGTCTTTCTCACACAAACATAATTTACATTGTTGCTAATGTAACAGTATGTTCAGGCATAACTGCCTCATTCAACAGAAACAAAACCAATTTGGAGCAAGTTACTTCAGTCCCTTGTTAAGTTAAAGAAAGCCTTTCAGCTGCCAGATGGGCAATGATCCTAGTGCACACTCTCCACTGTTTGTAATACAGTGTCAGAAGCTGGGAAAATCCCATAATCTACTGATTTTATTCCTGTTTAGTTGGGAATTTTGAAGTGCCAATGAAGATTTCATCAAGAAGGCAGCCAGTTTTCACTTCTCTATCAAAGTCCCAGCAACATCAATGTCCAGAGGGAAGTAAGAGCTATAACTGCGCTCTGCAAAGCATCAATATGAGTGCCGTAGGAGGCAGTGAAATGTCTTTGTTTACTCTCTAAAAAATGCAATTTCAGGGTGATCTAAACATCTGAGTGAAGGAGTGAATTCGAACAAAGTACTTCCAGTCAAAAGCAAGTGGGAGGGGATGAAGGGTTAAGAGGTGGCAGAGGGAAAAAACTGATTTTTCAGAAAGGGTGAGTCATTTTGTGCCAGTGTCTCACAAACAAAAAGTTGGACTTCCATTTTGGAGCAGTACCTTGATTCAAAAGGGAACTTGATGGAATTATTTTTAAGAAAGTTAAAAAAATAGTTACAAATTAAATGTTTCATTCAGACCTGCACACACTTGGCAGTGGAAAAGGGTCATTTCATTGAGAAAAAGAGAACACGTTTCATTTTGAAGGAGGAGGAGAACCTCACCATGGTCCTTTTCAGTACACTTATTTCAGTGGTCTTTTTGAGTAAATGTCCAATAAAATGCTGCCAGAGATGAAAACAGTAGGCTTTTTAAATTTGTTTTTTAGCAGAAAACTGCCAGAATAAAATCTGTGATCTCTTTCCTCAGGTCTCACCAGACCTTCCACTCCAGATTAGCCAAGTCAAAGTGCAGGTCATTCCTTAACCTGTCACAACTGAATTGTGCTGCTCTAACCTACAGAACCAACACTTCATAAGAGCTAAGTATCACATCAGATTATACAAGAAATTAGCTAGTTCCATGATAGCTGCACTGAGCCTAATGGGGACTAGTTCTTCTTCACACAATGCCAGACTCAAAAATATGTAAACAGTCATAGAGGAATATAAAGGGTATGGATGTCCTCAGGAAATTCATCTTGACTTTTTTCTTTCAGCTCACTATATACTTTCAAACTCTCACCCTTAATGGAAGTGAGGAAGGGGTCTTGGAGAGCTAGTTAATGAAGAGGCTGACCTTGCCTTGCAAGGGAAATAAAGCTCTCTAACTCAGGAAAGGTCCTCTTCTCCAGACGAAGGACTATCTGGATGTTAGAAGAGTACAACAGCAATCTAAATTCAACCTAGAGAGAGTTTGTGGACAGTTAAGAACTATTCTAAGCCTCCAGGCTGATGGACACATTCAGAGACACAGTATGGAAAGACTGAGAAGAACTGGGACCTGTTCTTTAAGAAGCTTAAGTCCAGATAACAGAAACAGATAAGACTTCTGAGCCAGAATCCACTGCAGAATGCACCACACTGTAAAACAAGTTGTTAAGCCTGGGGAATGGGCTGGAAAAACTTTAGTATTGTTTTACATATTTAGGCCACCACTCCCAACAGAGCACTGACGTGAACTAACTATGATTTGTACCAACAGGAAAATTTATTTCTCAAAGATAGCCTGAAAAACCACTCCATGTAAACTCCACTGCACAAAGTACTACATGAACTTGAAAGCTATGTCACACTGGCCCACACTAAAATAAAAGTAGCCCTTTAGTGACAGTAGATCTTTCCACTGTTTCCTATCCAATGACTTCCTCTCACCTTGAAGAGCTGGCCTCAATACTGATTCCTGAAATCATCATATGAAGAAGTCAATGGCTGTTGGCTAATGACAAAAATGCAAATTATCAAGCTAAGTCTTCAGCAATGATTGACTAAAGTATCTTCAGCATTATTTAAAATCTCTAATCTGTTTCAAAAAAGGAGGCTGTATCGGAAAGATTTGGTCATGTTCATTCACTTCCTCCAGTCCACAATGAAGTCACCAACACATGGATGCTTAACAGAAAAGACTGAAGAGATTTAATGAGAAGGGGCTTCAGACCAAGTAAAAAATTACTCTTAACATGTGTACAAACCTAGATATAAGCTAGGTCTTACTGAGAATTGATTATGGAAGGTGAATAGCACTGAGAAATGAAACCCCACTCTGAAAAAAAACAAACAACTCAGCATTAAGACATTGTCTCTCTGAGGCAGGCCACAGAAGTTCCAAGGGCTTCAGCCCACTGCCCAGCTTCAATGTTCAGTGTATTGCCTTTTCCAATAGCAGTGCCATTGTTGGCTTGTAAGTCATTTAAAGTTACCACAGCTGTCTGAGGCAACATTAAGCAAAACTGTTTCTAATTATGGGTGGCAATATTAGCCACAACACCATGCTCCAGAAATATGTGTTTTTTTAAAGGTAAATGCCATCCTTCTCCCACCATGGTCCACCCACCATGGAATCACGAGGAATTACAGGCTGCAAAGACAAAACATGAGATAACAGATGAGATAGTGTAAGTTTCTAACACACACAGCAAGAGCCTTTGTTGAAACAGCAGAAAATGCACTCAGGTCTTAAAAAATATACTGGTGAAATTAAGATGCCACCGATGGATGGCTCTCATCTCACGTCATTAAAATCAAAGATAGGACTTAACTGTGGCAAATGTCAAGCCCTAGTGCAGCAAACAAAGCACAATCTTTATACAATAATTTCCAAAAGATAGTGGAGATTTTAGAAACATCAAGCTACAATTTGGACAAACCCAGACAAAGCTAAGGGGAGTAGTCATTGCTTGTGTACTCCGCTATACATGCTTTATACAGTTGAGGTCTTACTCATCCATCTTCAACACCTGGGATGGGGCGGGATACAGAGAAGTCTATGTCATTGCTAATGAGCATTAAAAGCTTGGTTTCAGGGAGAAAATATTATGGGGGCTTTTTATCATCAGTAGGATGATGGATCTCAATAAAAGCAGGGCTCACAGATCCAGGATGCCAATTTTTATCTGATTCCAGGCAGAAGTTTGGAATAAATCTTAAACCAGTGCAATATTCTTGTTCAGGTTAAAGCAAATTAGCTGATGCTGGTTCTGTTCCACCCAGAGAACTCAGGATCCCAGCCTTCAGCTTTGCCAGCCTTCATCTCAGTCTCAGCCCAGGGAAACCTTGTTTTTGGGGGCACCCATTTACTTCCACAATGCTAGTGGACATTTTTACTCACTTCTGCTGCCATGTCTCACTCTCACTGGCAAGAACCATTCTCCAAATGGGAAAATAAGATTTATTTATAACAGCATAAATCTGCTCAGGGGCTTAGGGAATAGCAGTATTTTTTTATCTTCAAATAATTTCTGCAAAATTAAAATTTTGTTTAGAACATTTCTATTTCCAGGCCTGTGGCTTAAAAAAAGGAAAAAAAAATGTGCATCCCTCACACTGGGGACAATGAAATGACAACTGAGAGTGGGAGATGACCTACTGAACAAGAAAAGTGCACTGATGCCTTTTCCTTCCTTCCTTCCTTCCTTCTCTCCTTCTTTCCTTCCTTCCATCCATCCATCCATCCATCACATATCCTCCCTCTCTTTCTCTGATTTTGGGTAGGAAAAAAAAAATTACTTGCCCCCCGTGAAATCCTTACAGAAAAGTAGTTCTGCAGGCCAGCAGCTCCGATTGTTGTAAGAATATCTGAGATCAAATCACAGAAAGGAAATTGGAACTTGCCAGGAGGGGCTTTAAAACCATCAATCCCATCACTCAATGTGCGCTCTAAGGAGACTATCATAGCTACCTTCTCAGCATGGCTCAGAAATACAGATAGCGCCCTACCCCGTCCTTTCAGCTGCCTCTGGACCCCAGTGCCCAGCCACAGAACAGCTGAGAGCAATCCAGTAGGGAGTCCGTGAGCTGTTCTGATAGAACTTACACAGGTTCCTAAGAGCCACAGTGACTGAGGACAGCAAAGGCAGCTGAAACTGCCTTTTTGTTTCCTCCTTCCTCCAATGAAAAAGCAAACGAAAATTGGTATGAACCCTTTTAGATGACTTTCTTGACAAGCGTCTGCTGACATCAGAAGGGAGAAAGAATTTCTTGTAATTCTAGTCTGTATCTTGAGAAAAGTTAATTACTGCAGTACGCATGATGCCTCTCCCCAGTCAAGTAAATAAACATACGTGTAGACTGAGTATAAATGCTAACTGGTGAAACAAGAGATTGCATATATTCATGCTTTGACATTATTAAATTGTAGAGAGTATTGGGATGGGGATTCAAAATCAGTTACTACAGGTTGCATATAATCAAATAATACAAATTACTTCTGTGAATTGGCCAAAGGCCTTGCACATGTAAAGATAAGGTCTGAAGGCAAGTACTGAAGTTTTCAAGTCATAGTCACCTGAAGAAAGAGTGAAGAAACAAAACACTAATGGAAATTGAAATTACACATGTGAAATATAAAACTTTATAGGGAAAGGCTATAAAAGATGACCAAGAAGAGTTAATTCTCTGCTGCAAAGAAACACACTGATTTTAAAAATCAGGCAGGTAGGAGCCCATCTGTACAACAGAGCTTCATAAAAAATAACAGCAAAGCATATTAGGGAAGAGGTCACACACAGAGTTTCCTAAAAAGATGGCATCTAATCTGAAGCAGTATTTCCTCTTTCTCTCTCCATTCTGTACAACCATACCATTAATCTAATATATGCAAAGGGAAAGGGACGATTCATGTCAGCACTGTAAAATGCAGCAAAGGGAAGCACAGTTTCCAGTTACTACAGTGACTGGATTAGAAACAGCATAGGTAGGGGCAGGAATCTTTAAGCAGTGTCACTAAAATTTATACAAACTGGTATCATATAATTTAAGACTCCACTTGCATCAAAATTAACTTAATACATTTCTATTAATCCCATGAAGAAGGCTATTAATATACAAACACTTTCAGGAAGATCCTCTATTATCACCAAACAACAGAAAAACCTCTTAAAATGAGTCCTACACAAAAGCACTTTTTGATTTCTTGCCTATCTTCTTGCCTATAGCAAGCAACAGGACCAGTTTCTGCAGTCCAATGAAAGGAGAAGAGAAAGTAAAGACAAAAATGAAGATAATTCTTGGTTAATGTAATGGCTCATTAAGAAATACCAAAAAAAATCTGGGGACAAAAGTAATAATTTACAAAATGGAGAAGGGAAACAAAATGAATAGAGGAGAAAGTTTTATTTTAAGCTTCAAAGAGATCATTATAAACAATGGAGAGTTTAGAAAAGTATATATACAAGTACTCAACAATGTCTTTTTAAACGAAGATTATTTGTACTAATAAAGACCTTGTGGAATTGGGTTGATAAAGTAGTATTTACAGAGGAATATACAGTAGGGACACTGGAAGCAGAACTTTTATTTGGAAGGAATATTACACAAACTGAACAGAGACCCTACAGTTTAAAAATCTTCATTGCAGTTGTGCGCTTCATATTTTGATGAAATTAAAATTGGTTTCTTTTCTTTTTTTCTCTAGATGCAGTTCACCACCGCAAGTTTAGAAACCAACAAAATGAACAAAACAAACCCGTCCTGCTAAAGATCCCAATGAGGAAACAAATTTTGTCATTTAATTTAGCTGGAGCAGGATTCAGGTCTACTGGACATCTTACATGACTATTTTTGGCCCTATGTGTTAATCTGGGAGGAAACAGGAGAAGGGGGAGGGAGAAGAGTACAAAATCTGCTGCTACTGACATGTGGAAACTTCTCACTGAGGTGAGTTTGAGTTCTAGGTGTGCAAGAAACACAATGCAGGATCAAGCTTTCCGTCAGCTTCACCTAGCCAGGATGAACTTTTGGAGACATAGTTTTTTCACTCTGAAAGCCAACATAAGCCACATTAACAAAGCTAATTTTTTTTCTGTCTGTACCCTGGTGGTCTATACTAATACCTGTTGGTATGTTTTGCCCTCAGTTTGCCTCTCCTCTGCAAGAGGGGTGTCAGACATCTGGCACCCCTGTTACAGAGTAGAAGCTAATCTCAGGGCCAAGTCCAGTACTCTTCTAGGACACAAGGCTATCCTGCATCTCTGCTACACTGCCTCACACATGACACTGTCAGTGCTGTGCTACCCTTTGTGAGCAGATTTGGCAGCCAACAAACCCCTCCAGTGCTTGTATGAAGCAGAACACCTTTTTTTTTTCACTGAAAAAATGCCTAACAACTTAGAATTTGGGATATGAACATCCCTCACTGTTGCCTCACAGGAAAATTTAGAGTTGCAGCTGTGGGAACTCACGTTCTTCTCCAGCTGAGTAACCTCTGTTGCTTACTGCTGACGTATGGGTGCACCTGTACACTTTTCAAAGTCCGCTACCACTTTAGGAAGAGCTAAAGTAAACAAGTTTTCTACACATGGCATCATCCTAGACAGAAAGATCCACGCCAAGAGCACTTAGCATTGAGATGCTTCCTTTACAGCCAAATCACAATGAGCTGTGGAATTACCAAAGCAAAAAATAATACCAAAATTAACAGAGTTGCTTTCATGTTTTTAAACCCCTCTTTCAGCAGAAGTATTTCTCAGAGTTGCTGAAGAGCAAACCTCTTTTAACATGCAGAAGAGACACATCAATCCTATTGGGAGAAGACAGTCCTTTAAAACAGACACAAAATCTGGTAACAAAATAATTAAGCCACTGAGTCTGGTCTTTGCTACTCCAACAGATTTTGTTTAGATTTGTTCCTAACAAAGTACAGCAAAGTAAGTTTTAAGCAACTAACAGGATAATATTATTAAGGAGAAAGTAAACCAGAACAATCATCACTTACCACATCCAATTTTCAAAAAACAAAGATACACAGCACATGTATGAATGGCTTCTTTAAAGCAAGAGAGAGCAGAGTTGACCTTTATTTTCATTATTTAAAAAAAACTTTTCTCCTTAAAGTAAATATTCAGTCTTTATTTTACAGTAAGTGCTTTTTAAAATTTCATGTCTTCACAAAATTGCATTTAAAATTTGAAGTAAAATGTATTTCAAACAAAAATACTGTGCAACTTTAGCACTTCTTTTCTTTCTTAAATATCGAAATAAATAAAATAGTTGTCTTTTTCAGTTTTTTTGTTTTTCAGTCAGTTCTACTGTAGATAATTCCAGTTTGACCTGGGTTTATACACACACTTAAAAGAAAGTGAAATCAAGACTTCAAAAAACTTCTTTGTATTGCACCAGCTTAGGGCATCCCCAGGACTTCTCTCAACAGTTGGCAGCCAACTTCTCACAGTCCAGGCTCCTGTGCCAGATGGAACACGGGTATGGAAGAGTCAGGGCAAGGAAAGAAGTATCAAAGCATCCTGGCTTCTCTTGGTCTTCTTCTGAAATGTCTTGCCTGAAGGATGCTGGAGTCCATGAGGGCAGGGCTGACTGCAGAGGGAAAGGCAATACAAAGTAAAACTAAACAAACTCAAACAGACAACAAAAACAAGTTTTCAGAGAAAAAACAGAAGCAGCACAAACCAAACTTCCAACACTGATTGCCTTGTTCTTTGAAAATGTAACTCAACAGACTCAGTTTCAACTGATCATAGAAGCCATAAATTAATACAAACAAACAAATAGGATATGAAAGAGCATATCCAAGAGAAAGGCACCGAACCAGTCAACCTTTCTTATTGTGAACAACATCAAATGACCTTCATCATTCAGCTCAGATAAATGTCTTTTCATTGAGGGTAACACCTTTGCTTATGAAATCCTGCACTGATTACCTTGTTATATTATGAATTATTTGTAGAGAGCCACAAGTGTATGCAGCATGGCACAAAAGACATTTTCAGAAGTCTGAACAATACCCATGGGGTAGCAGCAATGTGATAACTCCTGGAAAGAATGAAAGATTGCATTTTGCATTGCATTTATTCCATGAATTGACTAAGTTACATGCTGCTAAGCTCCTGAACAGGATTAGATAGAAAATAAAATAATCTCTTCATTTCCACAAAATGCAAGTGCCTCCCCACCATGTCTTCCCCACATCTTTCATATCAGTTCTGGACTATACAAAGGTCCAAAATCCTAGAAGCTGCCAGTGACTAAAAGAATAAGTCAAAGATATGAACTGGCAGCATCCGCTTAACAGGGCTATCAGTACTTGAAATCCCAAAAGCTGGGGTTTTTTTCTAGATGTTATCACAACTTGTCTTCTCTGAAATTGGAAACTTGGCACTCATGGAAATAGTTCTGACCCAATTTTGTTATTCTGTGGTATTTATATAGGTTGGGGTTTTTTTCAACATTGGTAGATATCTGGCAAAGGAGAACAAAGATTGGTAGGGTTTATTGTAATGGCTCAGTCAGCAAAAATTCAGTCTGGCTGCATTGCTGCACTGTGAGGGTTTGTGAAAACAAACCCATGCCAGCATGAACATATGTATGTGCCGCATACTTTACATATACTCGTAGCTACAAATTTCATGTAAATAAGAAAAAACCAAAAACCGGAGCATATGAAATGGGTGTTTATTGGAAACATCTACATATGTTGCAGCACAAAAGACACTGGGCAGATTTTGGAGCTTTTATAATAAGATGACTCCCAGTGGGGTCAATTCAGTGTTTGCTTGAGGAATTGATTCAGTAAAACTGAATGCCATGAATGCCTCTGCCATAGGGCAGAGGAAAACTGCATGAGAAGCCAGGCTTTGAAAGCTCCACAGTTTTATGGTATTTGAACTATAATTTCAGGGCCCATCTCAAAATATCATTGTAAGAATTAACCAAAAAAAGGCAAAGCAGGCAGGAGAGAACATCACAGCCCAGATTCAGTGACTCTTTGGGTGCATTTCTCATTTGCTCCATGCATCAGTCGGCAGCAAACTGAGTCTCTGTCTTCAATCAAGAGCCTAAGCTGAGGTCTGTAAAATGGCAAACTAGAACTCAAAATGAATAACTAATGTAAAATCTCAAAGGCAAAACAATGTGGGGAGTGGATTCTAATAACACATTCTGCTGAAACAAATGGCCATCTCAGAGCTTGTCTACACCATAGTAGCAAGAGTATTAACAGGGAGGTTTCATTCAATAAAAGCAATAGCTAAGAAAGCCCAGTGGTAATGCTTCTGAAGTCAGCGGCAAAGTTCTCTCTGGCCCTTGTTTCAGCAGCCTACGCTCATCATTTATGACCTTACCACATACATAGGATGTTATTCCAAGCACCATTACATATTAAAGAAATAAATACCCAGCCCACAAAACTGTGGGGTGCCTGGGCAAAGGGAAGAGATGCAAAGTGAAGCAAGTCAGATTTGAGTTCCACTCCTGTTCTGCCACATTCCTCACTTTTACTTTTTAATTTCAATGCCAGAATCCTATATTTTCTTAAAAATTTCCTAATATATGTTATTATACTTAAAATTTTATACTGTTTTTGTGAAAGAGCTGAAGTCTGTCCCTGCCTAAATTTCAACTAATTAAGGGCTGCAAAAGGGAATAGGCTAAGGATCAGTGCACAATCTACACAGCCATTCTTCTCCCTTATTAGCTGCTCAAGCAGCACGTCACTTCCTTTTTTCTCCTGTTCCCATGTGTGAATCAGAGTTAGCAGAGGACAACTCAGAAAACTATGTGTGTTTTCTATGATCCTTTAGTATGGAGCAGTAGAAAGGTACCTGAGGAGATGGATTATACAATTAAACACAGAAAAGTCTGAATTTAGGGCCTGAAATAAAACACCCTTTATTCACCTTTCACATTGAGGCTGTCTTATTTTGGTACATGGTTTGTGTGTGAGCATGTGTTTCAGGACATTCTTTAGAAAGTCTTGTGCTAACCTTCCTGTAATAAGAAGGACATCTTTGGAGGAGAACTGAAATAGCCAGGGTTGTGATTAGTTGAAGGGCTGCAACTTCGAAGATTTTATGAAGAACAGCTGGCCTCATTTAACTGCTGAAATCACTAGGGAATACAGAACATCATATGCCTTTCCGATTTCAAAGATAACTAGTGTTTAGGTACAATCCAGATTTTACACTGAAAACTCTTTTTACGCCTTCCTAGATTAGTTTGGGACCTATGTGTCCTTTAAGATACAATTGACACTGTGCAGTTCCCTAATCAGTGAACTGGCTACAATAGTATCGGGGTCCTCTTTCACAGGTTTTTTTGGTTGGTTGGTTGGTTTTTTAAATGCACTTATGACACCTCCTTCTATATATTTTCTGCCTCATTACCATTGTCATCTTCTCCTCGTCCATCTCAGAGGACATCTCTTGTGTAGTAGCCCCTTGGCTTTGCTTTCATCTTCAGCTTAGGAGCTACCAACCTCCTTTCCCTGTTTCCAGCCTTCACTCCAGCACTACATGTCCTGAGAATATTTCAATTCCGTATCAACACGCCATTCAATATTCACAGTTAACACTACTTTACAACCCAGCTTAAACAAGTACTCTTTTAGCTTCCAACTCTACATCTTCATTTCTTCTCTATGATCAGTGCCTTCCTATGGTCAGTACCACACTGCTCAGCCTGCTGGACTAAACTCGTGTTGGCTATCTCAGTCTAATAAGACACCTTGAGGAATCCAAGAACTACTTTCTCTCCATAACAAGTAATTAATTTTATCTTCCTTCCTCTCTCAGAACTCTATTGAACCAGTGACCATGCATATATATATTTATGACATAAATAATGGTGATGGATATTTTTCTATGCTATCCTCAATAAATGTCAGCTGGAAATTTTTATGCACTCTGTGAGCTTCTTCCTGAGGGTACTGTGCTACTTGGTTGTCACGAAGATGAGTGGTTTGGTTGCAAAAGGATTAAGACTGTGTGCATTGTTATAGTAACTGCATTTATGAAAATAAATCAAGACTTAATGAATTATGGGCATCTGATTATTGTTTGTATTCCAGAAGAGCCTAGAATGTGTTAGGTATGGTTCCCAAAAGACAATGGTAAGGACTCCATTTGGAAAATATTCTATTTAGGGTATGCCTATTCTGCAGTGAATGCAGTGATTGGAGTTCTTTAGAAAGATGTACTTGGGTAGGTTTCAGCTACCAAGCTCAGGTGCTGCAAGGACTATAGTCAGCACATCAGCGCAGAGCTCAGGATGGGCTGCCACAGCATAGAAGAAGCTGGGTTAATACAAGGCTTAGTAAGCACTAAGCTGTGTAGGGCCATCCCTGCACCACAGGCCAGGTACAGCTAGCTGATTCCAGGTGTGTCAGGCCTACCCCCCTCAGGCAGTGAAAGGCAGACAAATGAAAATTGAGTTCTTTTTCAAGTCAAGATAATAATTCAAGCCTTTGTTACTTCTGTAAGCTTTTCCCTGTCAAAGCTTACTCTGACTGTATTTTGAGGAACACTGGGTAACATTTAAACTTTTCTTAAACTTCTAATTTGTATGACATGACTGCTGCATGGGTAGAAGAAGTAGATGCAAGACAGATGCAAGAAATCCTGTTGTTTGTTTACTGCGGATTTACAGCATTTCTAGGTGCTTGCTCCTTTTCTATTTTCCCTGCTGTTCACATGAGCATGTCAAAGAGTAGCAAGCAAAAGATAAAAAAATTTAAAGGGAGAGAATATGATACTAATGCCAAAATGTAAGTGCAGGGATTGAAGGGCAGGAGTATCAGAAAAAATAAATCTGAACTTCATTTTTAAAAATCTGTAACATTTCAGGTTTGTCTGTTGAAAATCCAGGGCACAGAGATTTCACAATTGACTGAAAGACATACCTTTCAAATCCTGCTGCATGTTTCCTCCTTTCTGGGAAAGTCGCGGGGAAGGGAGCCACTCTCTTCTCCATTGCCCTTGGAACTTTAATTAGTATTGCTTTGGTTTTTTCAAAAGAAGCTATTAAAAAGCAAATAGTGTCTCACGAGACACTACGGAGAGAAAAAACAGGGCGACACAGGAAAAAATGCTGTGAATTGAAATTTAAAAATGGAAAGAAAAGTATAGGTGAGGTATTTTTCCATATAATTTCTTCCATGATTCTGCTCCTCCATCTGTTTTGTGTGTGACATCTATGACTTGCCACTCATATTCCATCCCTATGCTTGGAAATCGCTGTCCATGAAGTGAAAGGTGAAGGAAAAAAAAAAAGAAGTAGAACGGCGTGAGGAAGACATGAAGGGGTGCAGGGAGGAAGAGATCTATTGAGTGTAAAGGTGTCCAAAGGAGATGGAAATGTGTTCCCCAAGGCCATGGTCTTCAATGGTGCTGTTGTATTTTCCAGCTGTTAGCATAGCAGGTGTACAAGAAGAGCCAAATTCCACATGCTACAGTAAGTGCAAAATCTTGAAACACAGAAGCCATCACATCAAGGGTTTCCTTGTCCCCTTATAAGAGTCCGCCCACAGTGGTTCTCTAGAAACAGTTCTATTATCAAGTAGACCTCCATTGCTTTTTTTGTTTGTTTTTTTTCTATTTTTATTTAAAAAGTCGTTTTCTAATAATATATAGAATATATAAATAATAGTAATAATTAAAAAAACCTATTTGGGTTTGCTTTCTGTTATCCAACCCATCTGTATTTTTTGTGGTTTGCCGATATATATATTAAAAGACAAGAAAATCAACTCTGCTCACTAGTAAAAAAAATATTAAATCCACTTTTTATGTTTCCAAAGAGAAAGAGAAGGAGGGGAGGTGGGATAAAACCAAAATAAAATGAAAAAAAAATAAAAACAAAACTCTCAAAAAACCAGGAAAATCAAAACCTTCTGTCTCTTCAAAGTAGTTGTCAAGAGGTTTAAAAGCTTGTGCTTTCAGTGTACACCCCACAGGAAAACCAACAAAAATAACAAAAATAACAACAACAACAATAACAAAAAAATAAGGACCTAAAATTAAAAAAAGAAAAAGGTAATAATAATCTTAGTAGTAAAAAGGACAGCAAATCGTTCAGAGTTTCTGCGTCTTTTTAGTTATTTTAGCAGCCACCCTTTTTGTCTGCAGAGGGAGAGCTGCCACCACAGCCACCTCCTCGGCTCGAGAGAGGCTCTTCTGCATCATCCTCGTCAAAGCCATGAAAGGTCGAGGTGTCGCTTTCTGAAGTGGAACCGAACAAGTCCTCCGTAGTGCGTGCTGGCGCTGCTTCGTCCCTCCTGCCTTCTCTTCCCAAATGAGCTGACATGTATGATGAATATATCAGCACATGGGTTAAGCAACAGGCATTATCATCATAATTTTTCAATTATCATTTCATTATCATTTAAAAAATCAGACTATCGAGCTCATAGGTGTGTGTGCTTGTATGTGCCCGCACACCTCAACAACATAGCATAGGGAGAACTGCAGTAAGTGAAATAACGAAGGATCAGTTTCTCTTTCAAAGAAAAAAATCTACAAACACCACAGGTGCCCATAGCTACAGCAGCGAAAGGGTTAATCATGTTTCCTCTCTTCAAAAGACAATAAAATATTTCCTCATGATTACTTAAATCAATTTTTAAATATTTTTAGACCATACAAGTAATTAGACACTGTTAGCTCTAAGCACAATGACTTCAGACTGGCATCAACTGTCACAAATTTACTGCTATAGAAATGTAAACCACTAGATACCTCATCAGTCTCAGGACTACTTTTTGTCCCCATGCTTCACCTGATCCTAAAGAACCTCCTCTGTAGACAAAATGAAATACATTTTGAAGACTAAGTGAAAGTAGCTTAAACCAATACTCTCACACAAATTCCATGGCATGTCCTTCAAAAATAAAAAACCCTCCAGAACTAATATATACAGTTCAACAACTAAAACAACTGAGATGAGGAATGAGCCATCTTGGGGAACACTGAAAAGTTCAAATATGTGTGAGTCAATCCAACTTTCAATATGGAGCAGGAAATTCTCCACACAGGACATCAATAACTGCAACAATAACAACAAGAAGACTTAAAAAGAGAAGTCAAATACTGAAATCTACAAAACTGAGATTTATTCTCTCTCTCAATCAGACTTGTTATGTGATTAATAGTACAGCCTTCAAATTCCCTCTTCAAGAAAGAGTGGCCCAGCCAAATTGAAGTGTGAGATTTTAGGGAACAGCTATTTTCTTATTCAGAAACAGTAGTATGGTATTAAGCAACCGTTTGGTCCCTGCTCCAGCTAAAAGGAATCAGCCATATAAGAAGTACACTGCATTGCTTGAGACACAAAGAATTAAATTCTGTTCACAAAAAGAAAGATAATGGATATAGCAAAATAATTGGTAGATGAACCACCGAGCCACTTAGTAGGTATGTCATTTTACATTTGTGAACAGAAAAAACAATATAATTTCCATGAGCTCTCTTTCAGAAATTTTCTCCATTATGAAGAAAAAGATGGCAGCCACCAAAAAGGTTTCATTGTTTTAGTTTAGAGATTAGTGGGGGGTTGTACCTTAATCACTTTCATCACACAGGAGTCAAAGCATTGCAGACCTCTATGAATGACCCAAGTGGGTCAGAATTTGTACAAGGATAACATTTAAGGGAACTGACATTGCAAAATGTAGGTTACATGCTGATCTACTTGTTCTATCACACTAAGGAATCAAGGCAATTAATGTATTTGTGTTACACTGTGATATAATCACCACTTTTAAATAGCAATAAAATATGGTTCCATCTCACTGTGCCATATCAGGACAATGTTGAAATTAGTTATATTGTAATATAACAATCAAGGAGAAGGGCAATGATCTTCCAAGATGGCACCACAGACCCCATGAACTTCCCCTTTCTGTTATTAAGAAGCAATCACACACACACTAAAAGGTCCATGCCCCTGACAGCACAGCATTTGTAAGAATGCCCCTGGAGAAAACCAAAGGGGTTGCCACTGATCTTCTGGTGACCAGTCAGTATCATTTCAGAATATCTTCAGAGGTCACAACAACTGCAGAAGTCAATTTGTCAGTGAGAGTCTAGTCCTTCTCCCACTGAATGTAGTAACAGGCTTTCTATGAATCTCAGCAGGAGCATAAAAAGGACATTTCCTTGGCATGAGAACATTCCACACAACATTTCAGCCACCAAGCAAGATATATCTTTCAATGACTACAGTACAGAAGGAGTAGCAGCCATACTGAATTTCAAGGCCTCTTTGGTTTTCAGATTTCCATATGATTGTCTTATCGCAGCTAGTATAACCACTGTACAAAAATACCACAACTGAAAACTTGGACCAAAGCTGGAATATGCAGTTGTTAAAAGTCTTGTGTTCCCTCTACCACCATTACCACCACCTCCTACATGGGCTATAAATAACTGTTCAACTGGTATAAAATTTCTCCAAAAAGAGAAAGGAAAAAAAAAAAGAAAGAAAGAAAGGAAGGAAGAAAACAACAGCCCAGAAATAAAGACAACGCAGAATGGGAAAGACACAATTGCCTACATTTAAAAAGAGAGAAGGGAAAAAGAGGGAGAAATAAAAACCTCTTTAAACAAAACTAATGATAGTCATCTTGTAAGAGGATAATTCTTGACAGCTACCCCCACCCCTACCCTGTAATTTCCTCCCTCTTTCTTTTTTGGATGAAGAAATGCATGAAATGTGTAATCAATGGAAATGCTTGTCATGCAACTTTCATAAATCTTGTAAGTAATTCATAGTTGTAATTGTAGCATTTGAAGACAGAAACCATTCTTTAACATTGTCATAGGATTTTCTCCTTCCATGTGAAGAACAACTAATACACGTACCAGTGTTTCCAAAAGCCAGTAAATACACTGAAACTTTATTATTTCATAAGACCCCATTAGCTTAAAAATGTGAATCCAACAATAGGTTTTATGACAGAAAATTTCCCAGTCATCCTTTCCCACAAACACAGAGGTAAGATTTCATTTTCTATCCCTTCCCAAATGTGCTGCCTTTCTTCAAAATCTTCAGATGGTGCAAAAAACAAATCACACAAATGTCTTTGTACAAGAAAGATACAAGAAGGAGTCACCTACCAGAGCGCCCACAGTCTGAGCACGATACAAGTTCCTCAGGCCGACCACTTTTTTTGTTCATATTGGAGCCTCCGAGGCAGAAGTCACAGTAGTTATTGGGAATGATGACCCCATCTGGTCCTTTCTGGGCTGCAGTCAGGTTAGAAATCAGATTTACTCAAAGAGCACTCATTTGGACATTTCCCCCTTCTACTTGATACGATGTTAGCTCAGTGAGTTTGCAGGCCACTGTCTTCCCAAAACATTGTCAATAAGAACAAAAAAGAACAGTATAAGCCACCTCCATTATAAGTACACCCATTGCTGTATTTCTTTTTGCCTGAAATTCCCTTCACCACTTCCTTTATAATCCCAGCCAGGCTGCTCCCTCACAAGGACGTGCTTCCAGATACATCTTCACAGTTCAGCGACCTTGTAACACGTACAGGCACAGAGACAACCCTTAATGCAGAATCAGACCTATGCTGTCAGTAAGCCAAGCCTGGTTTTCAGGCAGCACTCATCATTGTAAACCCACAAAATACAAATTCAGAAAGGAAAAATACAGCCTCCAAAACTCAGAAACCAACAGCAGAGAGATGGGGGAATAGGAACCCTTACTGGTTTTATTTCAAGCAGTTTTTTTAGGGAACTACATCTCTATGTAGCAGGCTGTCCTTAGTCAAAAAGTCGGTTGAAATGCTCGTGAATATTCACAGACAAAGCCATTTTGGGTGTTTCACCAAAGACTTAAGCCACCTGCAGCAGTCATGTCCCCTGGGATTAGCAGGGAGGGCAGCAGATCCAGCACTACTCCAGCACCCAGCACAGGTGCAGAGTCAGCCTGGGGCAGACGTCCCAGCCAACAGAGTTAAAAACTCTTCCAGCCAAGAAAAAAAGGAGGGAGGTTATATATTCTTATTTTTCATCTAGGAATAGTTGGAAAGGAGCAAACACACACTGGTCTTAAGTAGAGGAGGGGACAGATCCCCGAGGAAGGAGAGAAGGGCAGAGGTCTTTTGCATTCCTCCGAGTTGAGCAGAACAGCAATGTGCTTTTTTTCTTGCTCACAACTGCCATTTTTCTCCTCTGCTCTCCAGAGAGGGAAAACTTCTTATTCCTGTACTGTCTAACTAGGAACTGGGGAAGGGACAAAGGAGTGGAGGGAATGATTGGTCTTTGCCTTTGTTTCTTCTCTTTGAACTTAAAAAATCCAGTAGAATACCTAGCCTAAGCCTACCCCATGAAGATTTCTACAAACTAAAAAATTAAGAACTTAAAACTGTATCATCTATATTTAATTATCTTTTTAATGCATATTTTGTAACTTGAAGATTTTTAACAGATGTTTTGACAGCCTTTATTAATGGTCTTTTTGTCCACATTCAAATTTCCCCCAAAGAACAATGACATTCTAAAGGGCTTCTGGTAACAGTCCAAGACATACACTTAAAATTAAAATTTCCTCCAAGTTCAATCTGTTTTTCTGGTTGGGTGCCTCTATTTATTCATTTATTTCCAGCTGTTGATTAGCTGAACTTTTCAGCATTTGGTAACTGAAAGATTCCAGGAAAGGTGAAATTAAGAAGAAAATTAAAACCCATAAGGCTGCAAATACAACAATATCTTCCTGCATGGTCACTGAGTCCCTGACGGTATTTACTAAACAATGGATGTTGCTCTGAAATGGTCCTGGTTAACAGATCCACAGCTCTCTCAAAACCAGAGAGAAGCTTGCAGTGTTGGATTAGTATTTTGAGTGTTCACAGAGAGGCATTTAGTATGTGCATGCAAGATAAGCAAAAAAAGAACAGGAACCAGGTGGAAGCCCAGTCACCAGCTCATTTTAAGAGCTATAAAAAAATGATCATAAAGTTGTTGCTGGTACATATTTTGTATATAAAAAGCAGATCTCCCTAGCATTTATTTTTCCCAATGCAGTCACATTTTGAAAAAGTTAAGTAATTACGTCTTTATATGTTTCTGCATCTACAGACAGGCCATGTGCAATGCAAACTCAGCAAGTTCAGCATTCAGTGACTTTTTTTGGTTATTGTTCCTTATTGCTTCACCTTTCGTCCAAGCGTCTTAAAGCCCCTCACAGACACCAAGATCCTGTTACTAAGCTTCACTGAGGTCAAAAGCCTCTTTTGCCATTGACTCTAACCAAAGTGTTCTGGACTCTAATTAAGCCTTGTGGTGAGTTCACATTGCATTTTAAAGCTGAAAGTCTTGGAGGTAGAGTGGTGAACTGGCTTACTCACAAACACAACAATTCTGTGGTGAGGCCACAAATAAAAAGAAGCATTCAGGGTGCCAGCCAGCAGACTTAGGTAAGAGCTCCACTTCTGCCACTGCTCATAATGGCATAATTGACTTAACACTCTGCATATACCGACTTAATTTTATTCGCTGTGAATTATAACCTGAAGATCCACTGATCGTCAAACTGGAAATGGAAAGGGGGACTTTGTGAAAATACATACACTCATCAATTTGTCTGTGGTGTATGGGAGAGGTGGAGGGTATTTGCTGACTGTGGTGAAGCTGAAGGGATTCTTCTGGACTACTGGCAAGGGAATAGGCATGAGTTTTAATTGCCTACTCTTTCTTTTTCTTTTCTTTTCTTTTTTTTTTCTTTTCTCTTTTCTTTTCTTTTCTTTTCTTTTCTTTTCTTTTCTTTTCTTTTCTTTTCTTTTCTTTTCTTTTC